>CM049312.1:9480455-10680455 GCA_026874595.1 Sipunculus nudus | reverse complement strand
CATTCGAACAAACTTGAGAGAGATTGTTCCAGGGAACATTTCCGTGAAATTTTGGACAATTTGGCTGGACAGTTTCAGAGAAGAAGATTTTTAAGGTTTTTAAGCTTTTTCTCTATAAAATCTAAATAAATGCAGATATTTAATAATTAGCTCTAGGGCACCAAGTTTCTCATGTGACTAATTCTTATATGTAATTTTGAGCTGCTTGCTTCGACAGTTTCTGAGTTACAGCCATGGACGTCGGACGGTTGAGGGAGGACGGAGGACGGACGACGCCACGCCATCGCATAAGCTCACAGGTCCGCTAAAAAATACAGGTAGCACCACTAGATTTTGGGAACAGATAAAACTAGTCAATGTCAATATTCAAGGCAAGATTCATGGCTATCAATGCCTTATTTATCAGGATACTGGAGGTTCTGTATCAAATTTTTAATTATACTGGGGGGTACTTAAAAGCCCCTGCCTCAAAGGATATAGGTCACAGTGATCTAATTTCAGGTTTCCAAGGAGACTTTTTATTGTCCTCCCTTGATGGACACTTAGAATTCCTAGGTCCAGCAGTTAAGATTTGTGCCCTGCTAATGGACCACTGGACAGACTACGGACAAAGCACCATACCTTTCTGTCAGCTGAGCTAAAATACAGAAGCAATCATTGTGTCTGTTCACCATTGTCAGAATGCATGAATAGAGGGTCGGATTTACAAAATTGCGTGGTACAGCTACCAGGTGGCATGCTTGCAACGTTTGATTTGCGCCACTGATCAAGCTTGATGCAAGTTTCTTTCCACTTGTGTCCAGGAGTCAGAAGTACACAAATCAGAAAGAAATAATTACACAAACCATAATATTTTAAAGAGAAAAGATTATTTATTTGCATCTCTAACAAACCTGATCTGTGAATAGGCAGCTTAATATTTATCAGTTCAGTCTACCAGCTCTATAAATTCATCCTCATGATACCTAGGGTGGTCATACTGAGGTAAAATACAGTACATACAATTTGCTATGTACTCAGGGTATGATGTATACTTCTGACTATAAATACTCACACAGTGGTTACACATTGCATTCATCTCAGATCTCCTTTCTCATAACTGCTGTTTTGTATAACCCCTGGGTTTGAAGACCAGGGTGGGCACAGAGCAAAGACATGTAATCAGACCAATGAGAGACATTTTTCCCATTTTGCATCCGGCTCCAATCATACACATACAACACCTGCTCTCAATGGCCTGATTATTAACCCTGTCTCAGAACTGGTGTTATACGTTTATCTACCTTGCATGTATGCATTTAGTTGAGAATAAAATTCAAAAGATATTTTAATAATATATTTGTGGCTTGCATATCTTTAAAATGATTTTCTCAAAATATAACCTGTACCTTAAAATTTTAAAGATACCTTAAAACCATACATCTTGAAACATTTGTGTGAAGAAGTCTATCTTCACAAAGAAACCAAACATACTCACTGTCTTGTGTGCACTGGTTATCTGTACAATAGGACTGTGACTGCCTTAGCTGTAATAAAATATAAAAGAAAAATATGTTGAAGCTTTCTTTCAAACACAAGCCTGAAGGTGTTTGGAATGCTGGTAGATATTATTTCCTGGCCAGGCCACTCATTAACAGCAGAATACTCCTTTAAAATGATGAATATAGCAAAGCAATAATTTTTTTTAGCTCAGCTGACTGTTAGTCAACTGAGGTATAGGTATGGGGCTTTGTCTGTTGTCTGTCTGGCCGTCCGTTAGCAGGGCACAAATCATAACTGCTGACCCTTGAAGCCTGTATCTAAAAATCTAGGGAGTCCATAAAAATCTCCTATATCTTTTGAGCTATGGGGCTTGTGAATACCCCCCCCCCCAGAATAATAAAAAATTTGATACAAAACCTACATATATTGATAATTAATACATGGATTGTCATGAATCATGCCTTGAATATTTACCATAACTAGTTTTGTCAGTTCCCTAAAAGTGGTGGCGCCACCTTTTTTTTATTTTTATAAATAATTTTTTACTATAAAATGGCAACAATCATTTCAGTTTCTAAGCTGTGATTCCATCTAGTGTTCCAAAACCTGGTGTGTTCATTGATCACAAGTGGATGCCCTACAGTAATCACCCTGTCTAGCTGTTTGTCTGTCCATCTGTCCTTCCAAACAAATTTGTTTCCAGATGATAACTCCAGGTTTGTTTGACATTTGGATTTCAAACATGACCATCACATGGCCAACCACTTAAGAAAGAACCTATATGATTTAAACTTTCCACTTGCACATTTAGCTGACCTGCCAGTATGGGGAGAGCATAAATGAATTTGGGGTCGCAAGGTAAAAGGTCTAGGTCACAGGGGCCATCTGTTCACAAATTAATTTCCAGATCATAACTCCAGTTTAGTTTGACATATTGGGTTCAAACTTAACTTATAAATGGCTCATCACTAAAGTAAGATTTTGGGGTCAAAAGGTCAAAGTCACAGGACCAAATTCTTTAAAAGAAATGCATACGCATTTCAATAAGTTCTCAGATTTTTTTTTCACAAGGTCATTAGTTAAGATCACAGGACCGTCATTCTGTAAAAAATTTCTTAAAAAATATCCTTATTGACAAATTCAGCTCAGTGTCTATACCCCTGGGTCCCTAGTTCATTCATATTTTTGTGACAATATAAATTGATATGGTATGAATAAAGTGCTTATGAACAGACTGACACAAATGCAGTGCACAACAATCCAGGCTGGCATAATTGACGCTAGAAGGTAAATATTTGTTCAACATTTACCTGAAATCCATGATCAGCACCTAACTGACAGCAGGGTTCCTTCATTTCAAAAAGATAAAATTTACAGGACTTGACAAAAATTCACGACCCTTTTTACCCTTTAATTTAGGATTTATCAGCAGGAATTGTTTTTGTCATAATTCAATCAATCATTGCTAATTTACCAGGCAATAAGGAGGGGTACATTTTAAGACAGACTGCAAATAAGATTTAATGACTTTTGTATGACCTTTATGAAAAAAAAAACATGACTATTTAAGTACTTAATAGTAAAACTTCAATCATAATTATTTTTTCAGGGTGTGGGAACCCAACGCCTAAAGATTATGACAGTGCACCAGAGTCAATGTAGTAATTGCACACATGCCAATTTTTCATTTTATACACTTTTTAATAAATCAATAAATAAGGTCATGTATGACAAAATTCCTTCAAAAACAGAACACAATGAAACTTGAAAATGTTTCTTGAAAACATAAAATAAAATAACCTTCACATTAACAAACATGCTGTTATTCATTCATTTTCATTGAGACATAATTCTGTTTGCATGGGTGATATTTCTATTTGTGTACTGGTAACTCTCCCTCATCTCTGGCAAGCAAGATACAAGAATTGTGGCTCAACCATTACATCATCTAAATGTAACATATGATGCCCGCCTAAGTTGACAAAGCCTTGAAATTTACAAGCAACATGAAAGCCAGGTATAACAAGGGACCCATGGGTCACGGCGCTCAGCTGATCGTGATTGGACCATAAATGTTTCTCCACTGTGATACTATATCGAGTCGATAAAGCTTATGAATATCATGGACATTTTGGGCTATTATAAAGGAATGTAATGTAATATGTGAGTAAATGATAAATGAAATAACCTGACTGATGGATTAATAGAGTCATATATAGTGGTTTATTTTTTATTTATTAAAGAGGTGTAGAAAATTGTGATATATTTGAGCAAATATGAATGCAATGACAGCAGGAATAAGCAGTAGTAGAATGATGATAAGGCTATTTGTTGAAGGATCTAAAGTGTATGGTAGTCTGCAAGCTTTCAATTTGACAGATATGATGTTATGATTAACTATGCTGATGAAGTGATTTATGAATTTGTGACTGTATGACACAATATCTCTTTAGTCTTGACAAGGTACATTATTGTGATGCCCACTATGTCTACATATTACACAATATTGACATAATTTCTGGCATGTACATAGGTACCTATGGACGAATAGTTATACAAAATATTAAAGTATGAATATATCTGATTCATCTTGTTCTTGCTTACTGAGGCTGACTTTGGGATGGGGTTAGGAGAAGGGAAAAGTGAGGGCAGCACGAAGGTGGATGTAGAAATATTCTATTGTAATGTTCTTCATTTATATAAGAATATGAAAAGCTAAGAGGAAAGGGGCCCTCCTACTTGGTTATAGTAAAGTTCTAAATATATGATTGCAAACTAATACTCTGACAAGACTGTCATGAAGAAAAACAGTAAAAGTTTTGAGATACTGTAATGTATGAAAATTTACAGATGGAAAATTTACAGATGGACAGGCAAGTGGACAGAATGGACTAATACCTTTATTTCACTTTCAAGGGAATAATGCATTTAAGTTTATATATAAGCCTATTTTTTTTAAGCATATCCACTTTTTCCATTAAGAAGTTTTTATCTGAATCATTTTTTTTATTTACAGGTTTTATAATTTTAAATGAAAAAACCTGAAAATATAAGTTAAAATATTAGAATTGTTGCAAAAGTTGCAATCATTATATATACAGAGTAAAAAACTGAAACTATAAGTTAAAATATTAGAATTGTTGCAAAAGTTGCAATCATCATATATCCAGAGTGTAGCTCATATTGGGTCATATAATGCATACACATATATTTTATTATTTTTAAATCATAAATGTTTAAACTGAATTTAAAAGAAAATAATGCCACAACATGGCATCTACAAGAATATTCCTTGAATCACTATTAAAAAGTTTTGCACATTGGAGTTTTCAGTACCTGCTTAATTTTATTCACCAAAATAAAATAAAATATTCAGTAAATTTGATAAAATAAAACATCTTTTCAAATAAAGTGTACATACTGTTGGTTGAATGAGGGACAAACAATATCATTGTGCTAATTACTATCCAAGTTTTAATTAATTACTGAAATTAATAGTCAATTTCACACCTGGTGAAGTTTTTACTCCTCTGAAGTAAGGAATTACTTATCTCATGAACATCCACACTTTCATAGCAATACACCACTTTGTGGACACAATTAAATGTACACTTTAATCATTGTAACCCTGGTGGTACAATACAAAATCTAAAATGTAGCATAGCCTAGAATAAGAATGAATCACATACAGAATAAATAACATTCATCTAGTTTATGCACCATCTGGGGGGGAGAGGGAGTGCAGAGCAGAGGGGAAGCCTGCTGGTAGTGGCCAAGCTGACCCAAGGCAAGCTGCCTGGGGTGGGTTACATAATGCAAGTGAAGGCTGTACTACTAGGTGGGCTAGATGTAAACAACACTTGACATGGTGTATGAAAACATGAATAAAAGCTATTCTTTCCAATCAATTTCTTTGAAATTTCAGATTTTAAAAGATTAAATCCTTATGTATATATGCTGTGAAAATTAAATCAACAGTGCCAAAGTTGGACAAAATTTAAGGTATTGATTTTTTATTTATGCTAATAACTTGAAAAATTTGCAAAATTCAGATCTAATTTTGGGTAAACAATTGAATCTTGATTAAATAAAGTTATATTCCTGAAAAAAAAGTCTCTAGGTTCAGCAATTCTCATGTGAGTAAATATATTTCCTGACTTTTTAACAAATTGCATTATGTTTTTGGCCCATAACTTAAAAATAATACCCAATACTAACCTAATTTTTGGTATGTTCATAGAAAATGTATAAAAGAATGTGAATCCTAAATACGATCAAAAACAGATCAGTGGTTTTGATATTAGGCAGCCCTGAAGTGTAACAATGGCTTTTTTTATGGAAAATGGAGTTTTTTTTCCATTAATATCTCGAAGTCCTGAACAAAGTCCTAATGACCCAATTTTCAGTATGGTAGGAGATTTTGGGGACATCTAAAATTATGTCAACAGCCTGGGGAGCATAGAGATGTGCACTGAATGACCTACAGTCATCAAAGTGGACTGCTTGACAATGTAAGGGAATACAACAAGAGCCTCCAAAAAAATTCAATAACTAGCCTAATTTTGCAGCTTTTATTTTCAAATTTCAGATTTTAACAGATTAAATCCTTATGTATACATGGTGTGAAAATTAAATCCACAGTACTTACAGGAAAAAAACGTGCCATGGCCAAAGTTGGGCAAAATTTAAGGTACCAATTTTATATTTTTGCCAATATTTAAAAAAATTTAACAAATTTTGATCTAATTTTTGGTATACAATTAAATTTTGATTAATATAAGTTGTATTACTGGAAAAAAGTCCCTACCTTTAACACTTTTGGTCTTAAGTGACCAAATATCTTCCTGATTTTTTTACAAAGTCCATTATGTTTGGGCCCATAACTTTTTTAAATTATATAATACTGACTTAATATCTGGCATGTACATAGGAACTATATAGAGGAATATTTATGGTAAATATGAAGAAAACCAGATGAGTGGTGTTGATTTTAGGCAGTCCTGAAGTGTGAAAATAGATTTTTAATAAAAAATTGAGTTTTTCCTTAATATCTCAGGGGAACGAAGTCCTATTGACCCAATTTTTGGCATGGTAGGAGATTATGGGGACATCTAACTGTATGTCGAAATTCAGATTCGTAGGTCCAACGGTGTCGAAACGTGCCAGTCTTACGGACGGACATCCAGACGGACGGACGTACGGACAGACAGACGGACGGACGACGGACAATGGACCATGACTATAGCTCAGATGACTTATAGTCAGCTGAGCTAAAAAGCTTAGATTAATCCTTCATGAACAGGAAGCTGAGACTATATTGCTCAATATTAATGACTGACAAAAACAAGTAAGTATTCTGTGCTACCAATCAAAATATTGAGAGACCTTAAACCTATTAATTATGAATAACGTTAAAAGGAGCCACACAATCAGCCCAGCATGAAAAACAGGAGCATTTAAATTATGCAGACCTGGCATGGCTTCTGCCACGTGTCACAAGCTGTTGCTATAAGGCTAAATAGAAAATATTAATTATACATTTATATGTTGACACAGTGTTTCTGCCCTGTTTACCGGTGCAGGCGCCATCCTGTACTCAATGTACAGTTATTATAATTACCTGACAGGGCATGAACAGGGTCTGACTCAAGTCCTAGCAACCATGAGTGCAATCTGGTCAAAATAAATATTGTTAAGAGGGCCTCATTTTTTTATTGATAGGTCATGTTTACATATACATACTTCAGTAAAGTTTGGCCTTTCCACAGACTCTACAAGGTTCTGTTTTATGCTTCATTTCAACAGATACAAGTCAACATATTAAATAAAGTGTTACCTGATTTATATTCAGAATATTAAATTATTTCCATTAGATAATTTAGCATTTTCCTATATTTTAAGAAAACTGTAAACTTAAAGATAGGCACATAACTGTCCTTAATGTGTGCCAATTAATAGCACAAAAATCTGTCAAGCTCAGGTTCAAATGAAGTAATTTTAAATAAACCCACATTGCAAGGTCATCCATGGCTGCCTTGCAACCAAAGGCACAGGTGGCAATTTTACTGAACTTGTCACATCATTACATGGTCTTAATAATAAAGGAATTGCTTACCAAACTCAAAAGTCTTTGCATTGCACTTTCATGGTTCCATATACATTCACACGGATCAAACCCTCCGTCCGCCATGGTTGTTGTCTGTAAATAATAAGAAAATAGATTTGTGTAGAGCAAAAATATATTACCCATGAAGTGTACACTTGCAATGTACAGCACTATATCAGGAACCATAAATCCATGTATACTGCAGAACATACTGTTACATGGTAAAAATTATTTTCTTTGGAATTCTGCAACTTACTATTTACAATATCTATATTCATAGATCAGTTATTTTTAAGTTTTGAGATGCCATACAACTGAACAGAAAAGAAAAGAATTGGTTGTTCCAAGACAAACTTTCCAAAGACATATTAAGCTCTCCCACAAAAGACAATCACAGAAATACAGTTTAGTAAATCATCCAAATAAAGCATGGTGAAATCTGTAGATCTATGCCTCTAGTCCCAACTGACACTAGAATTCAACTGTAGGAAATGCATGGTATCACATTGTTTAAACTAGATGAAATGCAGATAATAATATAGTAATCAAGAAAAATGTTCAGTCAGCTATGGGCACATGAGAAAATAATTAAATACACTTTCAGCAATACCTTACTTAATAGTTGTAAGTGTTGCCAGCATTTAAGACTTTATATCCAGTAATCTGTTAATTTTGTTCACAGTGGGGATGAAACATTCAAGATGAAAGGCAAATGTTCAATAAGTTTTTATGCATTTTAAACACGTTGCAAGTAAGATTTGTGAAATTGATATTTGAGACTATCCCTACATGCCATTGCAAGAGACGGGTGTGCAATACTGCCATAAGGTAAAATTTCCTGAAAATGAAAATTAATATAGCAATTAGGTGGTTGAATATCACAGAATGTCACACATAAAATGCTATATGCCAAGCCTACCCGGACAAAATTTAAGAGCACTGCTGT
The DNA here is from genome assembly GCA_026874595.1 of Sipunculus nudus. Classification (NCBI taxonomy): domain Eukaryota; kingdom Metazoa; phylum Annelida; class Sipuncula; order Golfingiida; family Sipunculidae; genus Sipunculus; species Sipunculus nudus. Next base: position 10,671,921 of record CM049312.1, on the reverse strand, counting down.
CCTCATCACAGATTGACAGGTCCATTTAAGTATAATAGATTTTCAGCAAAATTTTTCTTATGCATGTATCCTGTGCAATGATCAAATGATCATATATGGTACAATTTTGAAATGTGTTTGTGGCTGTTATTTTACAGACCACTTTACCATTCACTAGTCATTTTAGTTTGGATATTATTTGAGAATAAAAATTTCATCCTGTAAAAGAGGAACCCACAGGTGCTTCCCATTAGTGCAGTACTTAGTTAAACATAAAAGGAAACCACACTCTCTTATAGTAGTTATACATGAAATATGGCTCCCTGGATGGATGTGGCACTTGGCCACTGGTTCCCTAACAGGAAATATGTCTCTTCAGCAAACCTGAAGTAAAAAGTCCAAGATACTGGCAGAAAATAAAGGCACCTGTAGTTAGTATACAGTCTAACCTCTTTCATTCGCCAACTTTGGGACTGGGGAACTATCTGGCAGTAAGCAAGGGTGGCAGTCGATCAAGGGGGGGGGGGGGGGGGGGGTGTCCAAATGGGATGGGCAGGGTAGTTGAAATCTGGCATTTATTAGCCAGCCATTAGAATATGCAAAATCAGTAATGTCCCATTTTGCACCGAACTCTGGCTTCTGCCGCAGCAACTCGTCTGTTACTTGGGCCTCTTGAGTGCAGGCATTGCAGAACCAGAGATACAACATCTATTCAACTCTGGCGACCTTGCTAGCTCTCTCTATGTTGTCAGGCTGCCACTTGTCTTTCTGGGCTAGAATGTCACCAATGGTCCGCCGCTTGACCTCGTACCTCCAGAGCGCTGAGAAATGGCTTGCAATATCTTGATGACTCTTCCTGGGATGGAACTCGGCAAATTTGATGATCTCACTCTTGTTGAGGGGCTCGAGAACGGTGCGCTTGTGTTTTCTTGAAGCCATTGTAACATAACTACCCTGCTGCGTGATTACCTGCTTATATACCTTACCGAAAATGTTTGTACAAATACTTCAGAATGGTAAGGATTCTGAGTACAATCCAACAACAATTATCAAGAACTGATAACCAATAAAATTCATTTGGATATTATATGATAATAAGTTGCAGTGGAATGGCAGCATATGAACATGTACTGTTAAAAGTATTAAAAGATATTAATACAGAAATCTAAAACTTTTATTCATTTACTCAAATATTGTGAATCTTATGTCTATATTAGAAACAACAAACATGTTAATTGTAATGAGTCACAATGAGGAATGTTTTGAGAATTAAGAGCAACTGAATTTAATGCTTGAGAAGAAGACAGTTTTCTGTAATTTGGAAACTTTTGCTTTTTTGACTGATGTTGAGACTTCAGTGATAATCATACATGTATATATTGTTGGCTGCTTCATTCACTCTTCACCAGTGTCCTGTGCCAACTAGATAAGTGTCAACAACTCTACATGGACCACATGAGCAACACTATTCATATCCTTTATTGGTTGCCCTTTACTTGTGCTGATAATACCACAATGAACTTCCTGTTTAGAGGCTGGAGGCTCACCAGCCCAGATAAGCCCACTTCAAAGGCTGCAAAGATGAATGCTTGGTTATTACCCCTGCCAGGTTAGGCAACTGTTCTGACAGAGGTGACAGCTTGATACATGTATTTTGCCCCAAGAGTTGTGTCCATTGCCAGTATCATATTTACTTAAAGTAACTTATACCTGGTACAGGCACTTTAGTCCCAGGTACAGGTACTCCCTATGAGTTCATGACAGCCAGGAAAAGGTACTCTATAAATGTAATTTATAAATCATTCTCTTATACTAGTTAAGACTTGAGAGCAATTCTTATATTATGAAATAGATATTGTGTAACTTCTGCTAGGTGTAGGAGCTTACAAGATGTTGTTATATAACAAATGCAGTTATTATTCCTACTTTATCTGACATACAGAAACATTTGGAAAAATTTATGAATTTATTTACAAGAAGTTGTTTGAATTAAATTAGAAGGTTCTTGCCTGCATACAGTAACCAATTTGGGGGGGGGGGGGGGGTCTGGATTCAGTCCAATTATGGTGGTCTGGGCCCCTCTTTTAAACAAGGGCACCCCAAAGCGGAGCATCCCCTCGCATGGGAGCATAATGATATGAGGTGTATTACGCAATTGTTAAAATGAGGAGGGGAGATGTGTGATCTTGAGCTTTGATGTCAAACGCATGTATGGTCGGATGAGGCATATGTGAAGAGAAAGCTTAAGATCAAATGATTTGGCTTAAAATTGATCAGTAAGGTATATTGAGACAGATGGGAAGACAGACAGGAAGACGGATGTACAAAAATAGGAGTTAGTATATCCGCTGTTGCAAATTTGTTATGAGGGGATAATAACATATTGGGCTGGCAACTCAATTCACATAAGAAGGATTGGGTCCAGTTGTAAAAAGCAAAATTTCCTGTGACCTCAAAATCGATAGGTTTCTTCATCCATGGGTGGGTAAGCCATATGTGCGAGATGAAAGGTTTACGTCAAAAGGTTTTGCTTAAAATGGGTCCACAAGCTTTTTCAAGAAGTTGGTGCTGGGGCAGTGACCTTTGACCCCGTGACCTCAAAATCAATAGGTTTCTTCACCCATGGGTGGGTAAGCCTTATGTGCAAGATGAAAGGTTTAGATCAAACGGTTTTGCTTGAATGGGACCACAAGCTTTTTCAAGAAGTGGGTGCAGTGGCCGTGACCTTTGACCCCGTGACCTCAAAACCAATAGGTTTCTTCATCCATGGGTGGGTAAGCCATATGTGCAAGATGAAAGGTTTACATCAAAAGGTTTTGCTTAAAATGGGTCCACAAGCTTTTTCAAGAAGTTGGTGCTGTGGCAGTGACCTTTGACCCCGTGACCTCAAAATCAATAGGTTTCTTCACCCATGGGTGGGTAAGCCTTATGTGCAAGATGAAAGGTTAAGATCAAACGGTTTTGCTTGAATGGGTCCACAAGCCTTTTCAAGAAGTGGGTGCTGTGGCCGTGACCTTTGTCCCTGTGACCTCAAAATCGATAGGTTTCTTCATCCATGTGTGTAAGCAATATGTGCAAGATAAAAGTTTTAGGCCAAACAGTTGTGCTTAAAATGGGTCCACAAGCTATTTCAAGAAGTGGGTGCTGTGGCCGTGACCTTTGACCCTGTGACCTGAAATTGAATAGGTTTCCTCATCCATGGGTGGGTAAGCCATATGTGTGAGATGAAAGGTTTAGGTCAAAAGGTTAGGCTTGAAATTGATCCACAAGCTTTTTCAAGAAGTGGGTGCTGTGGCCGTGACCTTTGACCCATTTACCTCAAAATCAATAGGTTTCTTCATCCATGGGTGGGTAAGCCATATGTGCGAGATAAATGGTTTTGGGCAAATGGTTTGGCTTGAAATTGATCCACAAGGCAATTTCGGACGGACATCCCTATATCCCTTTTGCAACTTTGTTGCGAGGGGATAATAAAAGAGAGTCTATTCAGGTCTCAAATCATTTTCAGGTTTTCTATTTCGTCATCCAGGGTTGGACCACCCCCTGTTAAAATTTATGGACCCACCCCTGGCACAGTCTGCATGCCAGTAACACAGACCACCTCATAATCAGATATATATATATATATAGCTTTTGTTGAAAAATGTGGACCAATGTGCAATAATGCTGACTTTTTGATATCCTGGTTTATTTCCAAGAATAATTACAAATTCCACTTAATAATTGAAAAACAAGGGACCCATGGGTCACAGTGCTCAGCTGTTCGTGATTGGACAATAAATGTTTCTCCACTGTGATACTATATCAAGTCGATAAAGCTTATGAATATCATGGACATGTTGGGCTATTATAAAGGAATGTAATGTAATATGTGAGTAAATGATAAATGAAATTGCCTGACTGATGGATTAATAGAGTAAAATATAGTGGTTTATTTTTTATTTATTTAGGAGGGGTTGAATATTGTGATATATTTGAGCATATATATGAATGCAATGACAGCAGTAATAAGCAGTAGTAGAATGATGATAAGGCTATTTGTTGAAGGATCTAAAGTGTATGGTAGTCTGCAAGCTTTCAATTTGACAGATATGATGTTATGATTAACTATGCTGATGAAGTGATTTATGAATTTGTGACTGTATGACACAATATCTCTTTAGTCTTGACAAGGTACATTATTGTGATGCCCACTATGTCTACATATTACACAATATTGACATAATTTCTGGCATGTACATAGGTACCTATGGACGAATAGTTATACAAAATATTAAAGTATGAATATTTCTGATTCATCTTGTTCTTGCTTACTGAGGCTGACTTTGGGATGGGGTTCAGAGAAAGGAAAAGTGAGGGCAGCACGAAGGTGGATGTAGAAATATTCTATTGTAATGTTTTTCATTTATATAACAATATGAAAAGCTAAGAGGAAAGGGGCCCTCCTACTTGGTTATAGTAAAGTTCTAAATATATGATTGCAAACTAATACTCTGACAAGACTTTCATGAAGAAAAAAAGTCAAAGTTTTGAGATACTGTGATGCATATGAAAATTTACAGATGGACAGGCAAGTGGACAGAATGGACTAATACCTTTATTTCACTTTCAAGGGAATAATGCATTTAAGTTTATATATAAGCCTATTTCTTTAAGCATATCCACTTTTTCCATTAAGAAGTTTTTATCTGAATCATCTTTTTTTTATTTACAGGTTTTATAAATTTTTAATAAATAAAAAACTGAAAATATAAGTTAAAATATTAGAATTGTTGCAAAAGTTGCAATCATTATATATACAGAGTAAAAAACTGAAACTTTAAGTTAAAATATTAGGATTGTTGCAAAAGTTGCAATCATCATATATTCAGAGTGTAGCTCATATTGGGTCATATTATGCATACACATATATTTTATTATTTTTAAATCATAAATGTTTAAACTGAATTTAAAAGAAAATAATGCCACAACATGGCATCTACAAGAATATTCCTTGAATCACTTTTAAAAAGTTTTGCACATTGGAGTTTTCAGTACATGCTTAATTTTATTCACCAAAATAAAATAAAAGATTCAGTAAATTTGATAAAATAAAACAACTTTTCAAATAAAGTATACACACTGTTGGTTGAATGAGGGACAAACAATATCATTGTGCTAATTACTATCCCAGTTTTAATTTATTACTGGAATTAATAGTCAATTTCACACCTGGTGAAGTTTTTACTCTTCTGAAGTAAGGAATTACTTATCTGATGAACATCCACACTTTCATAGCAATACACCACTTTGTGGACACAATTAAATGTAAACTTTAATCATTGTAACCCTGGTGGTACAATACAAAATCTAAAATGTAGCATAGTCTAGAATAAGAATGAATCAAATACAGAAAATAATAACATTCATCTAGTTTATGCACCATCTGGGGGGGGGGGGGGGAGTGCAGGACAGAGGGGAAGCCTGCTGGTAGTGGCCAAGCTGAGCCAAGGCAGGCTGCCTGGGGTGGGTTACATAATGCAAGTGAAGGCTGTACTACTAGGTGGGCTAGATGTGAACAACACTTGACATGGTGTATGAAAACGTGAATAAAAGCTATTCTTTCCAATCAATTTCTTTGAAATTTCAGATTTTAAAAGATTAAATCATTATGTATATATGCTGTGAAAATTAAATCAACAGTGCCAAAGTTGGACAAAATTTAAGGTATTGATTTTTTGTTTATGCTAATAACTTGAAAAATTTGCAAAATTCAGATCTAATTTTGGGTAAACAATTGAATCTTGATTAAATAAAGTTATATTCCTGAAAAAAAGTCTCTAGGTTCAGCAATTCTCATGTTAGGTGAGTAAATATATTTCCTGATTTTTTTAAAAATTGCATTATATTTTGGCCCATAACTTCAAAATAATACCCAATACTGACCTAATTTTTGGTATGTTCATAGAAAATATATGAAAGAATGTGAATACTAAATATGATCAAAAACAGATCAGTGGTTTTGATATTAGGCAGCCTTGAAGTGTAACAATGGCTTTTTTATAAAAATGGAGGTTTTTCCTTAATATCTGGAAGGAACGAAGTCCTAATGACCCAATTTTCGGTATGGTAGGAGATTTTGGGGACATCTAAAATAATGCCAACAGCCTGGGGAGCATAGAGTTGTGCACTGAATGACCTACAGCCATCAAAATGGACTGCTTGACAATGTAAGGGAATACAACAAGAGCCTCCAAAAAATTCAATAACTAGCCTAATTTTGCAGCTTTTATTTTCAAATTTCAGATTTTCACAGATTAAATCCTTATGTGTACATGCCGTGAAAATAAAATCCACAGTACTTACAGAAAAAAAACGTGCCGTGGTCAAAGTTGGGCTAAATTGAAGGTACCAATTTTATATTTTTGCCAATATTTAAAAAAATTTAACAGATATTGATCTAATTTTTGGTAAACAATTAAATTTTGATTAATTAAAGTTGTATTACTGAAAAAAAAGTCCCTACCTTTAACACTTTTGGTCTTAAGTGACCAAATATCTTCCTGATTTTTTTACAAAGTCCAAAATGTTTGGGCCCATAACTTTTTTTAAATTAAATAATACTGACTTAATTTCTGGCATGTACATAGGAACTACATAGAATATTTATGGTAAATATGAAGAAAACCAGATGAGTGGTTTTGATATTAAGCAGTCCTGAAGAGTAAAAATAGATTTCGAATAAAAAATTGAGGTTTTTCCATAATATCTCGAAGGAACGAAGTCCTATTGACCAAATTTTGGGCATGGTAGGAGATTTTTTAGGGACATCTAACTGTATGCCGAATTTCAGATTCGTAGGTCCAACGGTGTCGAAACATGCCAGTCTTATCGACAGACATCCGGACGGACGGACAGACAGACGGACGACGGACAATGGACCACGACTCTAGCTTAGATGACTTATAGTCAGCTGAGCTAGAAAGGGTTAAAGTTAAAAAAATAAAAGACTGAACTTAGAAGACATTTATTAGGGATCTGCGCTGATCCGCTTTTAGGGAGATTAGTTACAAGAGGAAAGAAGGGATCTGTGCCCGTTTAGGGATCGAGATCCCTTTCATCTACAGATCATGCCACAGGAGGAAATATCAGAGAAGACAATAAGTGGAATATCATTTTATCCAACTGTCCCAGATGCAGGTGCTGACTGCTCCAAAACTGGCATAAGTTCAAAGTAAGCATTTACCAAGTTCTCTAGTTTGCAAGTTAATAAACTTCATGACCCTTCATGCCTATATTAAAAAAATATGCACGAAATGTTAACCTGGCAAGCTGTGCATATTTACTATTACTAGTTAATCATTAGCCTACAACCTTAACATGTACATTCATTCTTCTAGTGCTACTGCATAAGGCCAAGAGTAGCCGAAGTGGCGACGCAACAGGTTTCAGGTTTCTGTTGCGTCGCTGGCCCACCAAAGGGATAACTGGGGTTTTAACAGGATACGATCTGTTACTCTTAGAAAGGAAATTGAATAAAAATATTTCCTATGGTTTTAAAATAGGAATGTTCACATTATGTAGTAAGTCGAAAGGCCTATAGTAAACTAGATGTGTCGGTACGACACGAATGCCCCCGCCTGGGGCAAATTAGAAACATTTGTTAAATTTTGTAAAATTTTTTTAAGTTCAGGAGGTGTTGTATGGTCAAAAGTAGGTCAAGAAGGGCAAAATGCAAACTTGATCTGTAACGGGTCATTATCAAGGAACACACCAAAAATCAAGCCAGTATGCAGGCACTGTGAAAAAAAGTCCATACATGTGCATTTTTCATAAAAAATTCTCTTTTATGAAATTTTCTATGTTCAGGATCTGTCATATGGTCAAAAATAGGTTAACTGGGATGAAACGCGATCTTGACCTTTAAGTGGTCATTATGCGCCTACAGACCAAACATTGGGCCAGTATCTGTAAGCACTGTATTGCGAAACTAGAATATTAGCAAAAGCTGGTAATCAGTTATAAATTTAAATTGGAGAGGTATGTACCATGTTTTATAACAATCCACCAAATGCTTCCTGAGAAATATCCCCCTAAGTTTTTTTTCTATACTAAGCTCTGTGACCTTGAAAAGTAGGTCAAGACCACCCATCTTTGAACCTGACCAAGATTTTGTAAATATGATGCAAAAGCACTGAAGTAATGAAGTTCTTCAGTTGAATACCTTTGGAGATATCCTGCACAAAGGCCAAAATTGAAAAATCCGATAAAATTTCATTAAAAAATCAGAAATTGCAGGTGACGCCACCAAAATTGTGCAGAACTTACAGACCATCAGTCCCAATGATCATAGTAAGTTTTGTGAAAATCCACACAATGGTTCCTGAGATATAAGCTTCTGAGGGTTTTTCTATAATCAGCTCTAAAATGTAGAAAAATGGGTCAAGGTCACCCATCTTCGAACTTGACTGAGATTTTATCGATATTTATCTTCACTGATGAAATATAATTCCAACGGTGAATCCTTTTAGAGATATCCCGCTCACAAGGTAAAAGTTAACAGATGCGGAACGGACAGACGGACGGACGGACATCGACAGACAGATGGACGGATAGACGGACAGCTTGTGTGACGACAATAGCCCATCAGCCTATGAGCTGAGGGCTAAAAACGGCTGTACATGTACATTTGTCATAAAAATTAATATTCATGAAATATTCTATTTTTAGGAGCCGTAAAACAATCAAAAGTAGGTCAACCGGGACGAAACGCGAACTCGATCTGTAACTGGTCATTATCTGCATACACACCAAAAATCAGGCCAATATCTGCAGGCATTGTGAAAAAAAGTCCGTACAGGTGTATTTGTCATGAAAATTTCTATTTTTCATGAAATTTTCTAAGTTAAGGAGCCATAAAACGGTCAAAAGTAGGTCAACCTGGACGAAACGCAAACTCAATCTGTAACTGGTCATTATCTGCCCACACACCAAAAATCAGGCCAATATCTGCAGGCATTGCGAAAAAAAGTCCGTACATGTGTATTTGTCATGAAAATTTCTATTTTTCATGAAATTTTCTAAGTTTAGGAGCCGTAAAACAGTCAAAAGTAGGTCAACTGGGACGAAACGCGAACTCGATCTGTAACTGGTCATTATCTGCCCACACACCAAAAATCAGGCCAATATCTGCAGGCATTGCGAAAAAAAGTCCGTACATGTGTATTTGTCATGAAAATTTCTATTTTTCATGAAATTTTCTAAGTTTAGGAGCCGTAAAACAGTCAAAAGTAGGTCAACCTGGACGAAACGCGAACTCGATCTGTAACTGGTCATTATCTGCCCACACACCAAAAATCAGGCCAATATCTGCAGGCATTGCGAAAAAAAGTCCGTACATGTGTATTTGTCATGAAAATTTCTATTTTTCATGAAATTTTCTAAGTTAAGGAGCCGTAAAACAGTCAAAAGTAGGTCAACCGGGACGAAACGCGAACTCGATCTGTAACTGGTCATTATCTGCCCACACACCAAAAATAAGGCCAATATCTGCAGGCATTGCGAAAAAAAGTCCGTACAACTGTTTTATTTCGGAAGGACGGAAGGACGGAATGACGGACATGGGTAAAACTATATGCCCCGGCCACTTTGTGGCGGGGGCATAAAAATAACCATTCTACTCTCTAGAAAGCATGATTCACCTGTAACATCAACAACTGATTTATTTATCCAGAGGGAATTTAAGCATTAACAGCCCGGCAGAGATCATGCATTCCGTGGCAGTCCTGTATAATACTTTAGGCCTGTGTACTATTATGTTCATGTTTCACTTCTTGGTTCAAAATAGTGATGTAATGTTTTTCAGTGGGTGGTCAAATATACAATACATATAGAAGAACTGACCATTAAACAATTGATATATATGTTAAATCTTACAGCTGTGCCTGGTGTTATAATCACAGTTAACTGCAGGGGAAATCTATGGACACCACATTGCATCAGTCACTAAAACAAGGGACCTATGGGTCACGGCGCTCAGCTGTTATATATGATAAAAAATATGATTTAAAAAGGAGGCACATACTGGTTTTGTGTGGTAATAAATATAAGCTGTATTATGAGTTGTTGTTGTTAAGCTTATCTATGATTTTGATGGTACCTTTGGAGACAGGGAAGAGGATTAATTTCATTTATTTTATTAACAAATGGAGCACTATTGTCACACAAATTTTGACTTGGCCATATAACTTATAAGCAGAACATATAATATAAGAGTTTAACTATTTATTAAAAAAATTACAAATATTGTCCCAAATATAATTTTTATTAAAAATAATAAGAGAATCATATGATTTTTTAAAATGAAATATAACTGAAATGATTATTAAAATAATATTAAAGAATATACTCATGAATGCATTCATGAATACATTTTGAAAGTATTTGCACTGGTATTCATATACTTTCATTTTTACCTAAATTCCCATTCTTTATGCAAGAAATTTTATAATTAAAAAGTATTTGCACCATGTCTGGTATTTATTCAGTTTTCACAAACAATGATGTTGAGAATCCAGAATATACAAAATTCACACATTTAAATAATGATCATAAGTACCTGGTTTTATGGCTTTTATTTATGCTAAAAAAAATAAATGTAATATATTCATTTTGGACTAATTTCACATCAATGTACACACTGAACACAGTTGGAATCTAGATTAAATTTATCAACTGCATCTTTGTCTATCATTAATTTCCTTCATATGATCCCTAATGATTAGTAATGAATAATATTATTTACTTTTTTATCATTAAAATTGAACTGAATAATACCATAGGTGACTGCATGGTGTTATTTGGAATAGGTGACATTCTATCCATTAATACAAGATTCTTATATCATCAGTAACTGCAAGTTAATTTCCTGTTATTATAAACTAACAAATTCCTTTTCTATTTTCTATAATTTGTTATTAAAAACCAATAAAAATTTATTAATTTATTGTTTATTGTTATGTTGTTGGTTAAAACTACTAGATGAGTTGGGTTGGACACCTGGATCAACTGTGGCTGGCCATAAGCTGCTTGGCTGCCCCAGTGTATGACTCGCCTTAAGCATCATCAGTGCATAATTTGCTGAAAGTTCAACAAGGTCAACATACAAGTGAGTCAAGTGGGGCTGAGGAGAGCCAAGGTCTGACATGGTCTCATAAAAAACATTAATAAAAGCTACAATTTTTGGCCAATTTCTTTCAGTTTTCTACACTAAAAAGCTGAAATCCTTACGTGTGTGCATGATATGAAAATTATATCAACAGTGCTCACAGGAAACAAATGTGCCATGATCAAAGTTGGGCAAAATTTAAGGTACTAATTTTATATTTATACTAATAGCTTATAAAATTTGAAAAATTCAGAACTTATTTTTGGTATTCAATTGAATCTTGATTAAATAATGTTACATCCCTACAAAAAATTTCTAGCATCAGCAATCCCCTTGTTAAGGGAGTTAATATATTTCTTGAGTTTTTACAAAGTGCATTATGTCTGGGCCCATAACTTAAAACAATTATGCAATACTGACATAATTTCTGGCATGTGCATAGAAAATGTATAGAAAAATAGGTATATTATATATGATTAAAGTCAGATCAGTGGTTTTGATATTAGGCAGTCTTGAAGTGTAACAATGGGTTTTTAATGGAAAAATGAAGTTTTTCATTAATATCTCAAAGGTATTAAGTCCTAGTGACCAAATTCTTGGCATGGTAGGGGATTTTGGAGACATCTAACTGAATGCCAAATTTTAGGAACTGAGAGCTGAAGCTGGGAAGCTGAGCTCTTGCAAACTGCATAACACTAGCTTGATGTAAACAATGTTACATGGTGCTTGAAAACTTGAATAAAATCTACAGTTATTAATCAACTGGTTTCAAATCTTTGGTGTTAGTAGAAAAAATGCTAACAAAAACATGCTGTGAAAATTAAATCCACAGTACTTAGAGGAAAAAAAAAACGTGCCATGGTCAAAGTTGGGCAAAATTAAAGGTACCAATTTTTTATTTTTGTTAATATTTTAAAAAATTTAAAAGATTTTGATCTAATTTTGGGTATATAATTTAATTTTGATTAATTAAAAGTTATATTACTGGAAAAAAGTCCATAGCTTTAACATGTTTTGTGTTATTTATTTATGGTAAATATGAGGAAAAACAGATGAGTGGTTTTGATATTAGGCAGTCATGAAGTGCGAAAATAGGTTTTTTGAGGTTTTTCCTTAATTTCTCAAAGGAACAAAGTCGCAAAGACCCAGTTTTCGGCTTGGTAGGAGATCTTGGGGACATCTAACATTATGCCGAAATTTGGATTCCTATAGTCCGTTCCACCAACCGTGAAACACTGTTTTTTCGCGATCATTTTTAAAAGAATTGAGAACAAACAGAGATTTTTGGTACAGAGGTAACTGAGAACGCGAGAATGGCACCCTTGCTCTCTCCCTTCGATACGCTGTTTCAGAGTCATATGAGATTTTTTTAAGTTTGAAAAAACCCTGATCCATTTATATCAACAATAACTGCAACATCTCGGCTTAAAAGTAGTCGATATTTATCACAAAACAACCATGTATCGTCCGAATGTGCTTATAACAATGACACCATTCAAGTGTTATTTCCACCACCACCACCCATAATTTAAATATCGATGGAAGATTACTATCCTTATGAACTTATCAGTGATTACAAGCTGGGTTAATAACATTCACAATATTAATGGTTAAAACGGCAAAACTTGGGTACAGGTGTGTGCCCTATAAATTTTCTCCAGGCGCGTCCCCACGCACCATCACCTTTTACAATGTATCACTGGCGGCTCTCTGAGCAGAGTTCACAAAGTCCATTCAATCCAATGTCAATATCAAGCTCCGCAGGGGTTAAATTTTTAATTTTAGTGAACTCTTTGTTTTCGTAAATTATAAATAAACATTTCCTCAGTGACAGTCATTTGAATACATTACCATCCTGGCCAAGTTAACATAAATGCTTCTGTCACAAGCACAATATTTACTGGGTGTCCCAATTTGAGGGTATAATGTTTCCATGTGATCTACAGGTACATATTTAATTTTACTGTGCTTTATTTCTATATATATTAAATAAAGTAACCCATCAGAGTATTTTACGGAATTAGTAATTTAGTAAAATTTACACACCTTGCCATCGGCATATTTTATGAAAAAATGTCCGAAAATAAACATAGTGTGCAAAATGAAATTTTAAACAAAACTTCAAAAGCCAAATCTGGAGTGGCTCATGATTGAGCCTTTACTGCAATTGGCTTTTGCATGTATTTGATGATACCGTTTTTTGACCTGGCTAGACAAGGAGTTAATTTTAAGTCTTAAATATTATCAAATATATGTCATGTGTTGTATGGATCCACTTCCATTTTGATCACTGGCTGGGGCCATTTTCAGTGGCCTGGCCCATATATATACAGGTTTCACGGACACATGAATACGTAGATTCGCACAGAAATTTTCGCAACCTTTTGTATAAAGGTGACATGTAAAGTCTTAGTTGCATTTATTTTTACAAATTTGAACAGATTCACACCGGCTGTGGATATAAAACTTGATACATCCGCCGCATATCTATATATGTATACAGTTGAACAGCACTAATGAAACTATGAAGTGGTTAAAATAAAGCCTGGCATCCTCATTCTGTATAAACGAACGAAACGTGCTTCACCATATCCTGTTCATCAAGTTTACTGGGAGGAAAATTAGTAACATTTCCATAAAACAATGGGTGAAGATGCGTCAACCCAATTTTATACATTGTCACAATGACAGGAAAAGTATTGGCGATGTATAAACAAATGATCGAACCTCATATAACAATGTTTCAGCTTGGCTAGAAGTTAGAACAGTCTAATATTTGAAAAAGGGGTTTGACACCTTGATATATTATAAATGTACCAGTTCTTTTGAATTTTGTTTATAAACAAATGGACTATTCATTATCAAATCACAATTCATTTCGTGAATTCAGTACCATGACTATTAAAAGGACTGTAGCTTTTCATTTTCTTAATTTGCAATCCTTGCTTTGTTACCCACAGTTTGTGCTGCCATGGAGCCATATGATGCCTACATCGCCTCCAATGACAGGGTACTGCGCGCGTGTATTACAAGTTGAAAAATTGAATTAGGTCATCTTAGAACAGGATTCCCGGCAAGGCAAAACACTAATTTAAATTGGATTTACCTCAGGCTCTGGTAATAATGATGAATAATGTTCTTCAGACACATATGATACGTGGATAAAAATAAGCAATATAAATTGCGTTAGTTTTGGATAATTACGCCTTTTATGTCGGATGTATATTATGACAAGCTGGACCGCAGGCTACATGAATGAAACTGCCTGCCTGGCCATGTCCAGGGCTCTGTGTACTATGTTAAAACTAAAAGACGGGCAGTATACATGCAGTATAAGTACTAAGATATCGGAGCCTAGCTTTGTCTACTGAACACGGTGACTGACACCTGCTGACCTCTTCATAATGTGTATTCAGGAAATTTCACGCGACAACCGTAACGTCACGGTTACGTCATTCCATTATGACGGCAAAGATTTCACATACAACGCCGTTCAGTTTGGCCAAGTTAGCTATGCACTCCTTACATAAAGTAAACAACACCTCAGCGTCGTGATGTAAGTTGTTTTTAATACATTATCACGGTTTAGGGACATATCGGCCGCCGTCGACATGGGCCGCCGGCCTCAAATGGACCATGTCGGCCGCCGGCGCCCAGCGGGAGGCAATATCGGCCGCCAGCTGCAATAGCCCACAAGCCCGTATTAACTCTGTCAAGTCAACCATATCGGCCGCGGAAAGAACTAGGCCACCATATCGGCCGCTGCCTCTTCATCCTACGTTTCATTGGATAATCTATAGTCTTTCTCTCCTTCTCTCTCTCTCTCTCTCTCATGTTGTATATATAATGTATGCAATTAAATAAACATATAAAATGCAAAAATAAATTAATAAACTAAATCACCGACTCATCTTCCAAATAAATTATTTTGAAATACTTGTTTTAATATTTCACAGGGATTTCGGATATATGCAACATTCCCTCTCTCTAGTGAGGCGGCTAATGAAAAAATTGTTCAAATTGTGATAAAAGTACCAAATTTGGTACAGTTGTAGAAACTTTTCAGAAATAGCTCCACGAAATATTCATGGTATTTCAGTGGTGGATCCTGCAATTACTTTAGGGGTACCGATGAATAAATTAAATAATTGATAAATAATGCCTAATCTAAAACTGTTCGATCAAGGCCTTTATTTTGCAGCACATGGAATAGAGAAGTTTGCTGATGCTTAAACTCTACTTTCAAGAGAAGTTAATTTAGTTTAACAAGCGACCAGATTAATGGAGCAGGATGTATTTATATATATCATTTATTGTGCAGAACTAACGCGATTTAGCACGCCTTTTTAATTTTGTTAACATGTATATATCGCTATCTTTTCGTTTACAAAATGCTCGTAGTCACACTGAATAAAAAAAGCTTTCAATTCATATAAAATATTGAATGAAAATTGATATGTACAGAGAGAGAGAGAGGGAGAGAGACTATAAATTATGCAACGTAAAGTCCACAAATTGTGTACTATTCCTACAGGTTTATGCACTAAGCAGCCTAATGAAGAGGCGGCGGCCGATATGGTGGCCTAGTTCTTTCCGCGGCCGATATGGTTGACTTGATAGAGTTAATACAGGGTTGTGGGCCATTGCAGCTGGCGGCCGATATTGCCTCCCGCTCGGCGCCGGCGGCCGACATGGTCCATTTGAGGACGGCGGCCGATGTCGACGGCGGCCGATATGTCCCTATACCCATTATCACTAACTTCATATAAAATTAGGTCGTTTTCTAGGCATTCCTCGTATCGCTAAGAACACAGATTATATATCAAGGTAGAAAAGAAAACGTGAAAAAACAGTATTTCACGGTTGGTGGAACGGACTATAGGTCTGACGGTTTTAAAACGTGCCACATCTACGGACGGACAGACGGACGGACAATGGACCACGACTATAACTCAGATGAATTATAGTCAGCTGAGCTAAAAAAGCAATTGAGGAGTCCATTCTTATGGGCTATGCCACGCCAAGAGCAGCCGTGACCAGGTGACTGAACGTCACGACCTGCACATCGTTAACATCAAAACCAGGAAGGGTGCCTCCAAAACTGCTAGCACAGCAATAAAAGAAGTCACCTTCCAAACGGAAACTGACAAGTAAACATAAAAATATATTACCTGGAAAGTCGACACTCGCTGATAAAACCCCCTGGAAGTGTAGATAACCGTCCAGTGCCAGGTAATGTTGTGACAAGCAGACAACTGGTGTGGGAAAGACACGTATGTTTAGGTAACAGATGCCCGGATGCGGAATTCGTGGGGACTGACAACCTCGATCGGAGTTTGTTTAAAGATGGCGGCAACGCGCAGGTAATCAACTTTGAACAGTGAAATTTTTATTGATAAACACACTTGCAGCCAGTGAGGTGCTGCATGTTCGGCCCAGACTGGATGACAAAATTGTTAATGGTCCTTGAATGACATGTATCTCCATTTAAACTTCATTGACTTGTCTTAGTTTGGTGCGTGCGATCGAGTTTTCTTGGGCGATAAATAAAGGAATTTGCTTTATTAAACGCTTATTGTGAACGAACGGGTGAGCCTGCCTGTGTTAGGCTTATCCCCTGATTGACAGGGTTTGGCTGAATTTGGCAATATGTGACCGAGTTTGTCAGGACGTGACCGGAGTTGAATGCAATTTAATCTTTATTTTGGGTACTATAGAACGCGTTCTATATATATTCTTTATATTTATCCATTGTGATTTGTAATGTATGTGTTGTTGTTGTGAATAACATATATCTATGTATAGTGGCTCCTTATTTTGTTAACCTTTGCTAATTAATTTGCAACATTCAATATTGCTCATAAGTGCTCTGGTTTGCCTTTTAAATGTTTAACACATTTGAAACTTGCGATATAATAGCTTAATATGGTAATTGTGCATTTTTGAGGGTTTTGGTAAAGGTTTATTTTACCATTTTTACCATTATTTGAAAAATATTACCTTTCAATGATAAGGACAAATGTATATTTTTTTAAATTTTTTGGTGTAGGTAACCGCCTCCATTTTTTTAATGCTGACTTATCTAATTGTTTTCATAAGTATTTACATCTGCAGAATTCAGTTTTGGTTTGGAACTACATGACAGGGGGGTAGCACTCACTTCCTGTCATTTTATTATAGATCTTTGTGTCACCCAGGCTGATGTCTACCACACCTGTAGGTCCTTGGTGTGTAATCAACCCCATTGCTGGGTCTTAACACCTAGTAACCTCCAAAAGATGCACTTGTTTGTGAGTGATACACTGCTGTGGGTTACAGCCTGCCCATTAAGCCTTCAGAGCACTCACAATAGTTTGAGGCGAACCTTGAAAATCTCACTGCTCCTCTACCCCTAAGCCAAAGAAGCAATTGAAATGGATACTTGTATAACAATAATGCTTGCAGAGTTTGATAACCAACATATTTAATATGTAATGAGGAAAACTCAAAAATAGCTTGTTTTCTTGGAGACTTCATCAACCTCATGTATAACGTTATGGCTGAAGATGAAAATTTGAGCGATAAATTCGACTAAGGAGACACAATGACTTGCAAACAATACCACCTTTCATTGTATAACCCTTATTATTCAATATCTCCTGCAAATTACAGAACATAACTTTTGTTTATAATTTGCATTAAAGATCGTAAAATAAGCCATTGAAAAAACCCTCTTAAATGCACAAACGGTCACTTGCCTTCTTTGAAAAGATAGTGGACACATTTTAAGCCAGGCATTTCATGCAAAAACTTCTATCTTTCACACATGACTTGCCTAACAATAAGGGAAATATCCTGTTGATATGAGGTAACAGGGTCAAAGATCAAGATAACAGGACGTTCCATAATTATTCTGAACATTCAATCCCTCCACTTTTTGGACCACCAAAAATTATCAAGGATAATCATTTCTAGATTTCCTCTAATTTTTGACTGTGTGAAAAGCATATCGTGTACCTGAATGTATATCCCAATGGCAGCCATAATGTTTAGTGGTGAAGGAATAAGGAGCTGCACACTATATTATGCAAATCAGCAAATGTGATCTGCATTCTATTCTGTAAGTTGTGTGAACAATTCGAAGATGTTTTGAAACTTAACAGCTCTGACCCCTGACTCTGTAGCTGTAAATACATCCAGCATGTAAAAACAAAAAGCTTTAGTTAAAAGTATTTGATAACTGACAGCAAGAAACATAAAAATAAAAATTAGATTATGTGACCTTGACAGTGGTCAGATATCTTTCTGGATGCATATTGAGTCTATTATTGACCAAAATTTCTCATCCCAAACCTTCTCATCTTTCACATATGACTGGCGTACCAACAGAGGAAGATTCTTATTGATTTTGAGGTCTCTGGGCCAAAGGTGAAGGTCACAGTACCAACTTGTTCCAAAAGCACTTGGATTCATCTGAAGCACAGCTATTTCATACACTTTTCTCACAAAGGTTGCATTCCATTACCTGTAAGCCATTTCATTTGACTCGCTGCTTACAGACTCCCACAGGGAACATATGCCATGAACCACCACCAGGGGCAGCAGTGTATATTGATGCCATGGCTGTCTTGGCAATATCCTGGTGTTAACATGACTGATACTTGCAAATGCTCTGCTCTCATTGGTCAAGACATTTTCTAATTGTGTTTTATCACCCAGACAGCAATGCATATGGCAGCACCAGTATACACCTCCTGCTGGTGGTTCACAGCAAATGTTATTTGCGGTAGCAGTGTGTTGAATGAAACAGATTATAGACATAGAATGTGACTGCTGAATGAGGAGTAATTTGTTCAACCCAAATTTTTCTTCTGCTCATGTACTTCTTCAAACATTTGCGAAAGAATCCTATTGGCCAAGGTGACAGGACCTCCTCTTGAAAGGATGCATTTTAAGGCAACTTATCACATCACAAATGCCCCACCTAATAATAGAAAAAGCCTATTGATTTTGAACCGTCAAGGTCACTGGCCCACTTCTTAATAAAGCTTGTGGACACACTTAAACCAGCTTCTCGTCCCAAATCTTCCCCCATTCACATACAGCTCGCATACCAAAAGAAGAACCCCACTGATTTTTAGCTCATAAGGCCAAAGGTCAGATTCACAGTAACAACTTGTTCCAAATGCTTGTGAACACATCTTAAGTCAAACTATTTGACCAAAACCTTTCTCCTTTTACATATAATTCCCCAAAAGTGGAAAAAGAATCGGATTGATTTTCAGCACATAAGCCAAGGTCACAGTGCAAACTAGTTTGTTGGACCTTTTTTACCTAACTGTTTGAACTACTGGTACAACTTCTTTCCTTTGCTTATATTTCATCTACAAATAGAGTAGAAATCCTATTGATATTTAGGTAAACTGCTTAGCATTACCCAAAGGACATTTAGTTTCCTGTTGATTTTATGCTGAAGATAGTTGAATTGTGCACTTGCAAGGGGATATCCTTCTCATTACCTAGTGGAACATACTGGACATACATAATATCCGACTGATTTTCACACTTACCAGGCTTACAATTAAATACATGCATTCTAATCATGTGATGACAGCTACAACCTGAATTTGACTTTTTGTATGTAATTTACTTGCAAGTCTTCTTAGATGCTCCAAAGTATGTTTTTGCCTTAAAACTTGGAAACTCCATACCTACAGGACATGTTGATAGTCTCAAAGGTGTCAATGGGGCACATGATCTTGGTATAATTTGACCAGCTCTAAATATTTCATCAGTACTCCTGCACACAAAGAAGGTCATATTGTACATTATAATTGTAAATTTTGCTTCAACTGTACTGTTTCATATAGTGTTCACAAAAGAACCAAAATGTGCTAATACTTCCTAAATCATAGTGATGCCAGCAAACTTCAGTTTTAAAAGATCTAGTTTTGTATTATCCTCTTTCATACTCTTTCTATCCAACAAAACTGGATTAAATCCAGCCTGATATTAAAAACCAAGCCGTTACTAATTATAATTTGTCCTATCAGACATGACTCGAGTATTAAGGAGAATTCCTTCTTCATTGAACATAGCAGCCACAATATCTTTAAACAGTTCCAAGAATTGGCAGTTTTTTTCCCATTGTGTTATTACAAGTAATTCTAGATTCTAAGAAGAAATAGTTTTGTTCATTTCCATATAGGAAACTGCCATATATGAGACCTTTTAAAATTAATACTTTTGGAGGATAACATTTCTTTTTATGCAGTGTTCTTTCAGAACATCTGAACACCTTTGATGCAGCTTCCAGTATTTGCAACGACTTTGGGCATTATTAAAGATGAGATTATGATAAAGTGTTTTTATCATGTGTTCTGTAATTGTTTACAGTAACCCTTATGTTCTCTATGTTTCAGGTAACACAACTAAATCTGCCATGGCTGACAGCCTCAGTGTAAGGGAGAAAGTGATAGCTGTTAATTCACTTGGATGTTTGCTCCAGGGTCTTGTGGGATGTGTGACCACTGTGGAAATGCGAAGGGAAGATAGCGTACTGGGCAGAATAGATTATGTTGATGGATATATGAATATTACAATGACTGATGTAGTATACACTCAGTGCACAGGTGAAGTTCACCAGTTCACAGACTTTTTCATCCATGGCCGTAATATACGCTATGTGCACATACCTGATGAAGTAAATGTAATTCGGACAATGGAGAGACAAATTACTCGATTCCTGGGACGTGTAGCTTTTCCTTCAAGGGCTCCAAAAAAACCTCGGCTCTCCAAGGCAGAGCAAAAGCAGAAGAAGAAAGAGACCCTGAGACGTAAAATTGAAGAAATGGAAAGGCAGCTTGGGAAGGGATAATTTTTGATACTTCTCAAAACACATGTTCATCTGTGTTTTACCTTGAAAGATGGACTCTATATTTGAAGCCATAACGACAACAGCTCCTTTGCAGACCATAAAAGAAATGGTATTCAGGCATGGCGCCTTACTGGTGGAAATGTCGGACAGTGGTGGTTATGATGTTATGCATTGTGCCATCAAAGCGAACTACCCTGAAGTTGTTAGGTTACTCTATATGAGAGGACTTTTTAAGAGCCCCCATCAGCCAAAAACTGTTCCTTATTTACACTATGCTGCGCAATTGGGTCGAGCTGCGGTTGCAAGTATCATCATGGAGGAGCGGCCTGCAGACTTTTCCAAGAAGTATCCAGTAATTATTTGTGGACAAGATGTTGGTCTTGATTCAGAGTTAGTCGCTCCATTTGAAAGTGGGAAGGATGGGGCATGTGTATCAGTGCATGCAATATTTGGGCTTCATAAGAGTACTAATGCAAGAATGTCCACTTCTGAAACCATTAGGAAAGATGTTTGTTTAGGACAGTCTCAGAAGGCTTCATTGCTGGACTATAACAACGGCCCATCTGGTGATAAGCTTTGTGATATAAACACACAGCAAACAGAGTATGGAAACCCACTTCACATTGCTTGTGGTAAGCTGCATGATAATGTTACAGCTGTTCGCAAACATGAAGGAGAATTTGAAACAGTCACTCTTGATAGTGACAGCGTGGGTTATACAATTGATCTAACGGCATTAGATGTTGCTGCCCTGTGCAGACAGCGCAAGTGTGTAGAGCTGTTTTTAAACTCTCCTTTGTCTGGTTGCAAGTGTGAGTCATTGCTAGAGAGAGCTTGTGAACTAAATTCGTCATATGCCCTGGATTTGCTATTGTCTGTAAGTCCAGAGGAAACCAGGGCTGGTTTTGCATTTAAAGAAGCTCTGCGCAGGAAGTTACCACACTGCCTGGATATATTGCTCAGTAGTGGTGTAGAATTTAGCTCCGCTCTTAATGGAATAAATCCTTATCATGTTATGTACATGTACTCTTCAGCATACCAAAGGCATGGGCATTTCCCTCGGAATGCAAAAATGGCTCAGTGTACGAAGGTATTACTCCAACACCACATTAATTTTTCAGCATGCAGTCCCCCTGGGTCTTACCCCTTGTACAGCCTCTTGTATTCTTTGGTCAGAGAATTGGAATTTGATTCTGCTGTTAGTCCTGAAAACCATTTGGGGTCATTAGAATTACTTTTGAAAGCAGGTGCAGATCCATCATTTGATGAACTGGCACACCAGGTGAGTCAGCTTACAGTTAATGAAGAAATGTTTGTAATGTCCTACACAGTCGGTCGTAGTTTGTGTTCCTCGGCATTTAATGCAGTGTTTGGTGCACTGACACAGTCTGCCACAGGATGGTGTAGCGAGGTGGCTGATGATGTCTTGTATAAGGTGATCAGAATGCTTCTGAAAGCAGGAGCTGAAGCAAGTAGGTTTGATAGTGCAGGCGAGACTGTACTGCATGAATATTCATATTGCATTGCTTTGAACCATTCACTTGGAGCCTTTAGCTTTGATTGGCGTCGTATCGGCGGATTACTCTTACAATATGGAGCCAACCCAAATGCTCCATGCACTTCCACCGGCCAGTGCTTTCTAACTACTTACTTCCGTACATTGTTTAATACTATGCCAACAGACTTTACAAAGGAATGGCAAGCACAAGGCAGTATTCAACAGATTATGCACATTCTCAGTTTGACCAATTTGTCTGTAGCACAGAAAGAAACGCACAATTGTATTGCTTTTTTGCAAGAAATGGAAATTGTAGATTTGAATCTGCTTGAGTATATACAGAATCATTTCAGGACTATAACACATGAACCTCGTTTTTTATTCCTTTTGTGTAAATTGAAAGTGTGGAACGCGATTGGAAGGAAAGAACACTTACTGCATGAGCTGCCAATTCCAAAGATGATGCTTCAAAAGTTTATGCTGTTATTTATCTAGTTACAAGTTAATGTATATTTTAACATAAAATGGTCAGATTCACATTAGCCGGTAAAAAATAGTGGGTCTGTGTTCAGAGTATTAAATACCTGCAGAAACGATGAAATCTCTAAGTGTTATTATTATCTGTAAAAAAAACTACAGATTATTGTCGCAAATTATAGAATAAAATTAATCGCAAAAGCCTTTGTGTATTTCATCATACTTTTTGTGAGGATGTGCATGCATCTCATATCATGACCCAAATTTTTCTAACATGGCGACACCATTGTTTTCGGTTTTAACCGTCCTATAGTAAACGGATGTAACTGCATGACCAATCAGTCAATCGCCTTGTATCCAGTTTTCCATTGAGGCAAAAAAAAAAGAAACGACTAATAGGAATTAAACAAACATTAATTATCCCTGCATTATGAAACATGACAGGCAAAATTCAAGAAATCAACTGCCTCAATCGAAACTATACGTGAAATTGAAATATACATGTATTTGACAGATTACTCATCAGTGAATGAAAAGCGTATGTTCAACATCTTAACAATGATTTGAAACAGTTTTCAGGGGAAAAAAAAATTTCCTCGTGGCATGTGCTTACAAACACCATTTATCCGGGGGTAACCCCTATGTGACGTATACAATAGAGCGGAATTCCTCGTCCGACCCTATACGTTTAACATTTATTGTCTGACGGGTTGGTACACGATCCGTCCGAAGATTGATCGGAAAGCAGGTCCCATTCGTACCACAACCGCATTAAAAAGGAATCTGTCCATCATGATAGCATATGTTTGACTGTCCGCGGCCGCAACCGCGTAAAAAGGTATCTAAGCTTAAGTGTACATCAGGCTATTTGGTTCTGTAATCGACAGAACAGGACCGACGACTGAATGTTTCATGGATTCTCGGCCTCTAGGGACTTTATTTTAATTACTATTTGTGTATTCACTGACCTAGTTTTAAGGTGCTTGAGAGGGGAAGGCTGCTCGTGCATATTGGCAATGTGACGCTACAAAAACTCCGACTATACAAAGTTGCCGGTAAAGCTGTTGCTCTATGTAAAGTTTGCAAACTGAGTATTGTAGATGTAAACCCTGAATCTTCTGCGAGGAGCCTGCCTGACATTGTGCACCAATAAATTAAAGCTTCCTATTTGTAACAAGTGATTTTTCCCTGTTATTTGTCTTTTTTCTTCTGAACTGGCAGTTTAGTAGAAAAACCGGATTAGTTGTTATTTGAAATTTATGAACTGATAGTTGTTCCGATAATCCGTCTTTTACAAGGTAATTAGGTTTTGAACGCAAATTTGTACAATTAACATGATGTCTATGAGTACCTATAGGTCTAGAAACCATTTTTTAACAATTAGCATGCCTCGTTCTTGAGTTCTTAAGAGAGTGCGGATTTCATTTATGGCCAGTCATGTATTTTTTTTATATAAGTGAAAGTGACCAAGGTAGCCGTGAGGACGGCCAATCTTAAACTTAGTGGACCTCCTGCATAGAAACCTCGTTTTATAAACCACTCATAGCTTCAATATAGTATATATGCCCAACTAAATAACACGTGGGTAGTAAAGGTTATTATAAAGCCCTGACAATGGTGGTATGTCGCAGAGGAACAAGTGGCCCATGGGCAATGGTGCTCATTTCAACCTGACGCATTGATAAAGGCCTTAACACAAATATGGGTCAAAATGTCCGGATTTGACGTTTTAAAGACTTTACTTGAAACGTCTGCATATCATGTTTGAACAATCTAGAGCAAATTGTTTTGATTTGTGTCCTGCTTTTGTATCGGACTGGTATAGCTGTCGGTTGTTTTTGTCTTTCTGAAGAGACACAGAGGTCTTCCATCCAGTATGTGCAAACTGTGCATGATAGTAAAATAAAACGTTCAATTAAAATTTCAGCTAGTGCTGACACGCATGGCTTAATCTGCATACCAATAAGAACAAATATGGAATACACCATTTTATACCACAGCAAATGTGTTGACGTGGCGTGTGTTGGTTCAAATGTTTTATGGGGCGCCAACTGTAGGTTAAATACAATTAGCCTGCCTTTCCATGAGCGCGACGCGTTCACCGCGGTATGCCGCGCTTGTAATTGCACTACCAGAACATTTCCATGAACGAGATTTTTTCTGCGGCACGTCGGTGTAGGTCTGTTGCTGCAGCCATGTTTCCCTGCAAAAATAACGTCTGATGAAGGATTCGCCTTACGGGGCATTGAACGCATGTTGCAGATATCGCTACATGCGTGATTTTGGACGCGCAGCATTTTCGGCGCGCGGGATGTCGCACTGGAACCCGCGTCCATGAAAAGGCAACATGGTAAAACACTAGAGCGATTCTGCCGCCACCGCAATGCCAAAGCAACCCCATCGCATCGTAGAAAATCTCGTTCATGGAAAGGCAGCCCAAGTCATATCACCGATTAGTGATGGTAGACATGGCATTATATATGCTTAAAGAAAACATTAAATACCACAATACACAAGATTCAAAGTTCAATAAAGCTCACATTTTAAAAAAGATTAATTCCAATTAATACAAATATTTTATCTAAATTTGAAAAAAATTATTTTGATGAAAGCAAAAGATCATTTTTGACTTAAAGAAACATAAGTCAACATGTTACGCCACTACCCACACTGCAACACAAAATTACCTATTTGACCACAAATTTGGGACATTAGTACCGACAGGTTTGTAGCAAATTCAATGTGTACGCTTATAAATGTACGTAGTCGTAGAATATTAAAATTGGTGATCAGCGAAATTTGAAGTTCCGAAAATCCAAAATATAAAACAAATATTATATTCATAACTATTTAACCCTCTCAGTTAACCGTTAGAGTGATGTAACCATGATGTAACAGCTTAAGTGTTACATTTTCTGGTTTTACTGGGAAAAGTGGAATAATTTATTCTTCAGCTCAGTTGACTGTCATCTTAGGTATAGCAATGTTACTTTGCCCATAGGCCGTTCAGTTGTCCGTTCGCCCGTTAGTAAGACAGATCGCAACCGGTGGACCTAGAAACTTCTGACTAAACATCCAGTGTTGTCAACAAAAAATTTTCTTGGAAACCTGAAATTAGAGAACTGCGACCTAAATCCTCCGAGCAGTGAGGCCTATTTGTATCCCCCAGAATAATTACAAATATTATACAAATTCTTTTGATTATTGATGCATGGATTGCAATGAATCTTGCCTTGCATATTGATCTGGGCTAGTTTTGTCAGTTCCCGAAATCGGTGTCGGCACCAACACTTTTTTTTATCGAACGTGTGAGATCATGTGATGGCGCAGCGTCGTCCGTCCGCCGTCGTCCTTGCGTTAACCCATGCTCATAAACGGCAGGAGCTAGCAACACCAAATTTTATGTAAAAAAATCAGACAAAAAAAACTTAATCAGATTTTGCTTATTTTATGACTATTTGCTTTTACATGTACTTAGATTTTATAGGGAAAAAGCTAAAAAAAACTTTAAAAATCTTCTTCTCCGAAACTGTTCAATATTTCACAGAAATAATCCCAGAAAGAATCTTTCTCAAGTTGGTGTGAATGGTTTTAGTTCCTTGATTTTTGGCCGAGTTACGGGAAGCTGAACTTGGTCATCTGGCTAAAAAAACATACAAAAATTACAATCTCAGAACCGGCTGGTGCTACCACCACCAAATTTTATGCAAATATTGGTCATGTGAGTCATTTAAAATTGTGGTATTGGTGGCGCCACCTGTATCGACCTTTTTTTTACTGGGTTCGTCAGTCATCAGTTCATTAATCCATCATTTCTCAGGAATAGCTGAGACTAGCATCCTCTAATTTTATGCAAATATCTGTCACATATCAAATGTTGTGGAATTGAGCTTTTTATGGCGCCCTTGCATCAACTTATATTTTTCGGGGGAAACTAAAAAAAAAATAATAAATCTTCTTCTCCAAAACCATTCTACCAAATTGTTCAAGCTTTTGTTTTTCTAATGGTTTAGGTTCAATGAATTTTGGCCAAGTTTCAGGAATTTGAACTTAGTCATTTGGCCAAGTAAGCTTACTAAAATATCTCAGAAACAACCGGAGCTAGCATCACCAAGTTTTGAGCAAATACTGGTCCCATGACTAATATTTAAAATTGAGTTTTTTGCCGCCTCCTACATCGACCTGTTTTTTACGGGCAAAAACCTCGCAATTTAGCCTTTTACAGCTTAAAAAGTTTAAAAATAAAACTCTTAAGCTTTTCAAAGGTTTGATTTTTCACAAGAATTATCCTAGGGTAGGGTTATCTCGGGTACATTGATTTTTTGCAAAGTCACAGAAAGCTGAAGTGGACATGTGGCCATTAGAAAGCATGTTCCAAACTGAGGGCTGCAATAGTCTTCCTTTGCCAAACTTTAGTTTCAACTTCTCAAACATTTCACAAAAATGATCCTTAGGTGGCTTTTGTTCAAGTTTACTTAGATGATTTTTGGCAGAATTATTGGATCTTTAACAGTTTAAGGACTGTAAGATACTTTGATAAACAAAGCTAGTAATTTTTTTATATTAATAAACTGGGCTCTTTGGGTTTGTTTAGCTCAGCTAAATGAAAGTCATCTGAGCTAAAGCGATCACCCTTTGTCCGTCGTCCGCCTGTCTGTCCGACCAAGGCACAAATCGTAACCGCTGGACCTGGAATCTTCTAACTTGACATCAGGGGAGGTCAAATATAAAACTCCTTGGAAATCTGAAATAAGGACTCGGGGTTACCCATATCCTCTGACCTATGGGGATCAGAGGTACCCCTCAGAATAATAAAAAAAATTGATACAAAAGCTCCAGTATCTGAACAACTAATGTATTGATCACCATGATTCTTTGCATGCATATTGGTCACGGAGTGTTTCATCAGATCTTGCAGATTGGTGGTGCCACCTCGATTTTTTTTATTCTCACGCATTTTTTTTCTGTTCTTGAGACCTTCAAAGACGCGGTCGTCTAATAACAAGGCACAAATCGTGACCATGGGACCTAGAATCTTCGAACTTGACATCCAGGGGGATGCATGGAGAATCTCCTTGGATACCTGAAATTAGATAACTGTGACCCGTTTTCTCCAAGCTACGGGGGGTGTTTGAGCACCCCAGAAATAATGTGAAATACACACAAATTACTAGATTCCTCAGGAAAGGTCAGAGGGATTTACATCAAATTTGGTGTGTTATGGGTCTCAATGAAACTAAGCAAATGAGCATGAATGATGAACCACCTACATTATATTAATTAGTTGCCTGTGCAAGGACACTTTGTCCCGCATGCGGCGTATTTTCCTTTGTTCTAACTGTACGTACAGATATGCTTGCATCACAGGGTCATGAAATGTGACAATGCAAGTGAAGTTGCAAGGCGACTTTCTAAATATGACAAAGAACTGGTGTGTAGCCAAAAAAGAAATGACACGCGTGACCTTCGACCAAGGAGGCGGGGAATATAGGACAAATCAGTTACAGCCCATGTGACACAAGCCTCGCAAACCTCAAGGTTTGCATTACATTTCACTGGGCTCTAATCAATACTTGTCAACATGTCAGTCGGCTGAGCGTCATAACCCTTGGGTCACTTGTTATTAGCAGACAGGTACAGTCAACATAAATAATTGGTGTGCTTATCCAGCTTGTGTGTAAAATAAATACATGAATAAAATATATCTATATTCTGATTGTGCTTTCAGTAGGCATATATTAATTGTATCCGCCAAAACGAAGTTTTGCGGATACTGTGTTTTTGACCGGGTTCCGCCGCCGCCGCCGCCGCGTTCGTTTCCGGAGAACTCCTCTGAGACTACTGGACGGATTTTTCCGAAACTTACACCAATTATCGGGTCACATGTGAACTAATGCCTAACCAATTGGCCTTGACCTCTGACCTCTACTCTCTGCCCAGCGTCCATTTGTGCGTCTGTTTCTACACATAAACCCACATATCTCGGGTACCGTTTGACCGATCAGGAAAAAAAATTGTAGAAATGTAGCCCTTGGATAGCTTCATAACATACACAAAAAATGGTGGCGCCACCTGCAGCCATTTTTGCACAGCGTCCATCTGTTTGTCTGCTGTGGGATAAAATCACTCCTATCTCTGCAGTGGTTTGACTTTTCAACCTGAAATTTTGCATGTGTATACATCTTGGATAGTTTCTCGTTCAAATAACAGGTGGCGCCACCTACAATCATGTTTACGTGGCAGACATCCATTCTAATATGTAACACATGTAACTCTATTTCCCCTTGCCACTCAATCCATGCATCACTTAACCCGTCCTACTCTGATTTTGGCGGATACACGTAGTCGCTTGTCAACTACTCGTATTCTAGTTTTCTAAACATTTTGATAATATATTTCATACTTGCGAACAGGCCAAGTCTTAGTCTGGTTCTATTTTTATCTTTGTCAGACTGCCAACTGTATCATATTTTTTTCCGACAGGTCAAGAGTTTACTCAGTTCAGCCAGGTACAGGTTGAGAATCATTCAGTGCAGCCACACCTGCCGATTTGCTTCGCTTGTCTTGGGGCAACTGCCTGCCTAATCTGAGCTTGGTGAGCCCAGTTGACCCCCAAAGAGAAGTTTGAAGTATTTGGCTAATTTCGGCCTGTCCATGCATCTTTGTTGGCATACTGGTACACAAGAGCGGTGTCAACAGCTTCAATGACATTTGCACATTGTATGTCCCTGCATATTTCTCAGGAGTGATTTGATATATTAACGAGAAATTGTGCATCATACATAGAGGATAGCTCCGTTGTATGGAAGACTGATGGTGCCACCTGCAATTATTTTGCAGAGTGTATGTTCCTGATTATATATCTGTAGGGATACGATACATCAGCCTGGAATTGGGCATATGTAAACATACTTTTTTATAATGTTTAGTACTGCATTGTACTTGAAAAGTAACGGTCAAGCATGTTATCATGGAAGCATTATACCTGCTGTTTATCCGATTGTACAGGTTCGTATTAGACTATGATGACTAATTCCAATAGTTCCTGAAGGCTGGTGGTGCAACATTTTTTTTTAAATTTTTTTTTCCCTTTGATTTATCCCCCTTTATTTTTAGACTACCAAATTACATTGATAGTATAGGTTTTTCAACGGTGATTTCATCAAGTGTCCTGAAACCTGGTGTGTTTATGATGGTGTTTATTATTAATTATAAACCTCATAGGCTTTGACGTATTGCATATTTATACATCAAATTTTATACACCTATCGTTTCAACCAAGTTTTTGTAAAAAATTCCAAAATAGGTGACTTTGACCTAAAACTTCAAGGTCAGATCAGTTGATATTTTGGATATTGTGAATCCTATATGTTTTTAAGTACTGGCCAAACTTTTAATGTTCACATTCCATCTTTCAGGAACTCCTTACCCAATGAAACTGAAGACACCTTTAGATTTTGAGTTCACACGGTCAGAGGTCAGGGCGCAGGATCCACTTCTTTGAAAGATTTTAAATGCATATAATGCCAAACTTTTCATTCCAAACCTTCCATCTTCCACATTTGGCTCACCTACCAGTAGGAGAAGAGCCACATTGCTTTTTATGCCACAAGGTCAAGGTCACAAGACCCCACATTTTGAAAAAGCCCGTAAAATATATTAATAGTAAAATTCAGCTTAGCGTCGAGACCCTTGGGTCCCTAGTTACTCGCAGTAACAGATAAACTGAGGTAGCACTTTAGACTAAGAGCTCAGATTATGGGTCAATGGATCTAATTTCTTCTTTCCGAAGGGTTTTCCTAACCCGTAAAGGACTTTTACTAGGTTTTAAGTAAGAGGTTTCAAATAGAACAGTCAGGATTTGTGTCCTGTTAAAGGACTGATTGATCAATTATCTGAGCAGACAAATCAAGTGAGCTTTCATTAATGCGGGCCGAAATTTTATGGATTGGTTGATTTGAAAAATAAATATTTGCCATCCATTAGGATGTCTTGTCTAAAGATGAATCGAGGGTTTGACAAGCTTGACAAAGGAGAGCCCAAGAGAATTATAAAATAACAGGCCCAGTGGGATAAGGATGAGTAATTGCCAAGTACATTCACCACGCTTAGGCCTTTTGAAACCAGTTCGTCTACATCAAACCAGATGGAAAAAAAACGTAGTGAATGGGCCAAGTGATGAAAAATAGGTTTGACCACCTAATGATTCTAAAAATGCTTTAGTCAATTTACTAACGTTATTTGGTAAATAAAAATAAAGTAACTATACACGAAACTGGTTCAACTGATTAGGTGCACAGAGACAGGATTGAGATCCTGTCAATGATATTCAAACTTTTATTGACATAACATCAGTCGATGTCTTGGAAATAACTTAGCATTTATTTTTTTTAGTATCACAACTCTGAGTGGTAAAGCATTAAGACAGGTCCAGTATGAGAATATTTTATTATGATATTGATATTTGTATTTCTAGATTGAAAGTAAATTATGGACTATTTCCGAATTCGATTTCCATTCTAATATTAGTATTTTAGATACACGTTGTCCATAAATGAAAGCCCCTGTGTTAAGTAGTAATGAGGGGTATGCAGATGACAGTTTAAATGAGAAGAGAGAAAGTAGTCCGCAAAGGCAATTATCATGTAACTCCCGCTTTCAGACAAGTGAATGTAGATCACAACTATAGATAGAAATTTATCCAGTAAGTCAAAATAACACATGGTACTTGCATATACATTATTTGTGCCATTAGTGAATGTCATGCTTTTGTAGCTAGGCTTCGACTGAAGTGGCTCTCATTGGTACAGACCCTTCCGATGCACTACATCAACTATTCAAAACAAAATCCTGAAATCATGTATGCCACCCTTAGCTTTTCCTTCGTAGTCTGCTTTTATAGACACTATAGGCTACTGTAATACATTGATCCAAAGTACGAACACAATTTTATTTTCTGAACAGTGAGGTTTTTACTGGTTACTGTAATAGCTTCAGTAAGGGCGTACTAGTTTACACTTCATTAGAAAAGTCATCAGATATAGCATAGCTAAGGTGGCTTGCTTGTTTGAAAAGCAGACCTGACTTAATACATGGTTTACCCGGTTTCTCTAAATTCTTTCATACTCTTGCCTTATTCCTGTGATAACATAACGGTACATTGAATATTGAGGAAAGCTAAATATTGATAGGGAAAATGCCACAGCTAAAAGCAAAGCAGATTAATAAGAATATAAATGCTTAGCATAAACCTCTGCTCCCTCATTAGGGAGCCTTCATGATTGTATGACAATGAGACCAGTGACAGATGCACCGAATTGTTTAAAACACGTGCCAGTTGATAAATATACATCGCATCAATTGAACTTAACCTATAATACTTTTGTTAAAAAATGTCAGGTTATCCGTATTCAGTTGAAACCAGACAAAACTCTTTACGGAGGTTTATATTGGAATTATATGCATCTTCTATTGTTATTGATGTCTATGAACCTCTCCATGATCTCCTATGACCTTCCCTATGATTGTACAAAGTGTATTTATTTTCTCTACAAATGTTGACACAACCAGAAAGCGGTTCTATTTTAAAAAAAGCGTTATATATATATATATATATATATATATATATATATATATATTATATAAATATATATATATATGACTTTGAGGCAAGCCGAATGTGTTAAATACGGTCATAACCGTCATCACTTTCATATCCTGGATGCGATTGAGTGCCAGGATGTTGCGGTATGTGGTACCCGGGATTAATGCCAGGTGGATATAAAATGTAAGGGTGATATTGTTGATGCGCCCAAGTTGCAGGATTATACGTTCCATGTATGTTTCCGTCAGGGGGCGGCGCAAACTGCGGCCTTTGGGGTATGCTTGTCAGTGGTTTAGGATTTGGGCTTGTTGGTGATACGCCGGTTGGTGGTACGCTTGCTTGTGGTGCGCCTGTTGGAGGTACGCCTGCTGATGAGACGCCTGCTTGTGGCACGAATGCCGGTGATGCGAAGGTTAGTGGTACGCCTGGTGGTGGTGGTGGGAACGCCGGTGGTGCTCCCGCATGTGATACGCCTTGTGGTGATACGCCTGTTAATGGTACACCTGCTGGTGATACGCCTGCTGGTTGTATGAATGCCGGTGGTGCGCCACCTTGTGGTACGCCTCCGGGTGGTAGGCCTGCTGGTGGTAGGCCTGTAGGATGATACGTCAATGGCATTCCATACATGGGTTGGGGCATGTACGAGAGTCCAAAGCAGCCCGCTTGATACCACCCCCTGTAATCATAATTTTGATGTTCATGCCCTGCTTGAGCTGTCGTTTGCTGCCCATGACTAATTTCCGAAGGCGGTAGGTCAGGGACCCTCCTACGGGGAGCAGGAACAGGTCGGTTACGTGAAACAGGTTGTTTTCGTACCATGGGAAGTTCGTTCTTGTCCTGAAGATTTTCGGGTTTTTCTTCAGCTGCCACGCGCTTCTCATCAATATATCTATCAGAAGGCTCTTCCACAGGTAAACTCAACATGTCTTCCGATTTCACGTGGATTTGTGAATCGCATGTTCTGTTATGTTTAATACGTCCTTCCATGTATAAAACTCCGAAGTCCATCTTATCTGCTATCACTCTGGACGTTTCTTTTTCTGATAAACACGGTGTTGTATCTGTCAATGTTTTCCCCGTCGTAGATGAAGCAAGAGTTTTGTTATATTCACAATGTTCTTTGTCGTAAGTTTCAGGAAGGATATCATCATATAAACTGTCATCTACTTCATCATATAATTCTTCATCATATATTGCTTCTTCAGTGTTTGGCTGTGGAAATGGACATTTAATATTAGGTGGGTTTAAGTTGTTTCCACCCAGGTTGGTCTTATGTTGTTCAGTAGGCCTAATTATTTGTTTTTGGCCGATTGCACCCTTTTCTCTTGCATTTCTATCAGTGGCTGGTTTATTTTTTAAGGTGCATAATTCAGACGTTTTTGAACAATCTTGATTTATATACCCCTCTGGGACAGACACCATACTGCATTCTTCGTACTCACCAGTGTCTATGATGCCCTTCGTCGCACATGATTCGGCTTTCCAATTTACAGGGCTCACTTCTTCTCTTTGTGGTTCGCTGCCACCACTCTTACGCCAGATGTTCTTGTCTGGTTTTGGTGGTCGGGGTGGGGGTTGTAATGGACTTTCAGCTGGAGGTAATTCTGGTAATGGACGGCGCCTATAACGATCAGCAGCAGTGGTCACGTCGTCTGGGTCTTCGTATTGTGATGAATGGCGTCCCGGTTGTCGCTCTTCCATGAGACGACCTAGCTCAAGAGTTATGCTGAAGTCAGAGTATGTTTTCTCCAACTCTCTGTACAGGTTTTCCCTAACCTCCCATATCCGGAGGTCTCTTTCTTCAGTATAATCTTGTTCCATACTTTGGGTGTACAAGTTCTCGTCATCCCTGAAGGGATCTTGGGGTTCTGACGCTTGACCCTCTAAATCATTTCCCCTGCAACGATAAAATGTGATTGCAGCATATACAATCATACCTGGACGAAGCCTTTATAGACATATTCTTTATTGTCTTCGTCTACAGTAAGATCAGATTATTTGACTTGTCTTGGTATTAAATAATCACCTTTCTTGAAGACTCATGCAAACTTCTTCAAATGTTGGTCGTTTATGACTTGGTTCCCGATTGCACCACCTGATCAGTCGGTAAATCCATTCTGGACAGTGTTCAGGTTGTGGAAGAATGTGTCGTCTTGACTGACGCTTCGCAACCTATTGTGATAACAACAATGAATTATTGACGTTACATTAGAAACTATTTTGTTTATTGATACAATTAATTTGTATACAATAAAAGCTGTCGTCTAAAGTAATTGGGATTAGCGTGGCCAGCTGGCCATACCTTGGACGCTGCGATATTTGGATATGGCACATTGTCGTCTCGTCTTGACCCTTCCTTAGCTGGTGGGGCGGCAAATACTGTCAGTGTCTCCCAGACCATGATGCCCCAACTGGCTACATCTGAATACATGGAGTATTGTCCTGACATGTTCACTTCTCGAGGCTGCCTGTATCGGATAAATATCCAATTAAATCCAACATATAAAAATCACCCCTGTCAAAGTAAAAGGCGAAATGTGTCAGCATAAAAAATAAGACATTTTTATCGATTGAAAGTATTTGAAATCTTTGGTGACGTCTTGTTACTTCACAAAAAAGAACTTGCCAACGTGCTGCGCTGATTTTGTAAACTGGATTCTGATGGAAGCCGGGTGTTGTTACTACATCCGACAGCCTGCTTTCATAGTCACCGAATTCTGGTACAAGGGATCGCCCGAAGTGTCCTACCTTTGCCTGTAATTAACAGAACTTCACCAGTCAAGTGATTTAGTCTCAGAACCTAGAATTGAGTGCTTCAGTACAGCCTTTTTGGAAGCATTGGTACAAAAAGACATAGGAAAATATTATTTCTAACATTTTTTAAACATACATGGTGACGCTTAAGCAAATTCTTTGCTCTGCTGTTTTTTATTATGTCTACAAATATAAATACATTTCATATTATTTTTAAGGATGTACTCCCTACCTGCAGAGGGTCATGAGTGACGAATACGTAGTCGGCACGGAGGTTACAGTGAAGGATATTTTGTTGGTGAAGATATTCCATTGCTCCTGCAACCTGGGAGAACAGGGTCAGAAGCTCATCCAATTGGTCCGGGTCATATGTTTGAGACCAAGCGTAGTCCAGGAGAGACTGTCCTCCAGTGTATGACATACATAGGAAATAACCTTTGTCCAGTGATATTTGACTCTCAATCCTCGTAATATTTGGATGACGCAGTTTCAGCAGCGCATTCAAGTGGTTCTGATCGAGGGGACAACGTAGAGACACCTGCCAGAATAACTCTCATTTGTCAAGAATATTATCATCTTAGAGTTTTTTTTAATCATGACACAACAATAAACATTTTAATGTCATTACCCCCAATGCTGACAATACGTACTGGCTATATTCAATCATTGTGCGAAAGCAAAAATATTGAAGTTGACTCTCATTGCCTGTCATATTGTTAGCTGAATAAATTTTACATAACACGGATAAATACTGCGCACAACTTACCGCATAATAGCCGCTTGCAGAATATATCTGTGGCTCATCGGGATCACTTATGGTTTCTTTTTCAGTCTGCTGAAAGTGAAGTGTTCAGAAGTATAGAATGGAATTATATATATATATATATATATATATATATATATATATATATATATATACAGTGAAATCTCGTTGTGTCGAACCCGGTTTAGTCGAATTCCCGCTTGTGACGAAGTCGAATGTGAAGTCTCTGCAAAAACAAGTAAAAACTTACTAATTTAACTCCTTTTGTGTCGAACTCAGATGTGTCGAAACCTGATGTTTCGAAGTGTTTTGTTGGTCCCTAGGTAATATATCTATCACTTAACTCGAAGTCAAGTCGCGTGAATGTTTGCATAACAGTTGTGCACGGCCCGTCAATCATGATTGGGCTGTGATGACCAGTTATACCGGTAATTAATTAAAACAGACAAGGCTCTTACTCATCAAGCGCGATGCCTCTGTCACTCGAATCAATGTCTAACCATTAATGTTTGGATTACAGTTGTGCACGGTACATTAATCATACCTACGGCCGTGAGGACCAGTTAAATAGCTGATACCGGTTGCCCGTTGTTAACCTGTTTGGCAAATTAGAAAAATGAGATCTATATCAGAATGACTTTTATTTACCATAGAGTTCTTTATACTGTATTACTGCTTCACTTTTATTTTGTTCGTATCCTGTTTGCTATGGCCTGTTGGCGGCCTGGAAAGCGTAAGCTTAATGTAAAGACCATTGAGCAGAAGTACGAAGCACTCAGTGGCTCGAGGTTGAACGGGCTGACAAGACTAAGACACAGATTGCAAAGGACTTCAACATTCCTGCCAGCACGCCGAGTATATGGATCAAGAATGCTGAGAAGATCGAGGCGGCCTATGCTGACCACAAACTGCGGAGGCTGCTACAGTCTTCGGAGGGCGCGAATGACTGCTTCAGATTCCTGTCGGAAATTGAGAGCTTTCTTTCTGACCAGGAGCGATCTCGTTTTAAGCAAGGTACTGTTACTGCCTTTTTAGGAAGGTCTGATATGTTGGACCGAAACTGATCAGATTCATATGATGATTTCTGTGCTTTAATACATGTATGTGCTCTTGTATCACGTTCTTGATTTACTTCATCTTATTTTGGTGGTGCTTTTTATAATTAATAAAAGTTTTTATATACAATTTGTGTTGTTTTTCAGAAAATCATTTGTGATAACAATATTATATATTAGCCCTGTACATGTGCAGTATTTATCGATAATAATCAATGCTGAAGATGGTTGAATATAATAAACATCGGTTGTCTCGAACTCCGCTTGTGTCGAAGTAAATTCTCAAGTCCCTTCGACTTTGACACAACGAAGTTTCACCGGTATATATATATATATATATATATATATATATATATATATATATATATTTATACAGTCCAACCTGTCTGACCACCTGTGAAATGCAGGCAACTGGCTATTACGACCACTGGATATCAGTCTCTTTTGAAATTCCGTTATATTATCTATAGATAAAACTTGTGAAATACGACCACCTGGCTATTACGGATTGCGGGCAGTTTTTCCAGACCAAAGTGATACATTGACCTGCCTATTGCGGGCACTCATTGAGTGGTGATCATTCATTTTCGGGGGTTACCACGGCAGGAAATAATGAGAGCATATTCACAAGGGCGTTGTCAAATTCAATACATGCGGCACGCCGGTGTACATCTTTTGTAAAAGGATCCCTGTAAATTAAAAAGCAAGGGCTAAGATTCTTGCTTATAATAGTAATACTCTCATAAAATTTTTCAACCTCAAAAGTCAACTTGAATACGCGATTGGTTTCCCCCTCTTCGAATAATATTTTCCGATATATCGGTACTACAGATTTACCGATGATGTAAAACGGACTGACAGAGTGTATCATTGCCCTTCGTGTAAATGGTCTGTTCTGAAAACGTTGACGGAAATTAATCGAAATGGAGTCGTTTACACATGTAAACGTGGAAGGCCTACTAATATGCATACTTCTGTCATACATGTCATCTTAATTTGTGCAGTTCCTAAATTTTCAGAACCTTTTTAATACGACCACCTGTCTATTACGACCACTTGTGCCCAGTCCTTTGGGTGGTCGTAACACTTCGAACTCAGGTTCTTCTGTACATATATATTAAATATATATATATATATATATATATATATATATATATATATATATATATATTATTTGCATGGTTTTCAATTGATTAAAATCAGACATCCATGGTCTTTGTTATTTATATAAAGCTCTGTAAGTATCTGAACATGTAAGTAAATATGGTAAATCTACTTGGTAAGTAAATAACCGTTTACAAAAAGCATCTTACCGCCTCCTCTATTGTGCAGCAGAGTATATCCTGAAGTTTTGGATTCTGGGTCTTGTAAACGCCTGTGAATACAATTTTAACCACTGAAGTAAAATACGTTTCTTTATGTGAATTTTCAAAACAGGGTATTGGTAACACAGAGGTACATGTGATAAATTACAAAAGGATGCAAAAAAAAAGAGCATGTAAAGTATTTAAGGTAAATAGTTCCTACCTTGTAGGATGTCGATAATTCCTCTGAATTTTTTAGGTGTACCCTAAAGTAGGATAGAGAAGAAATGTTAGGAATATAAAATGTTTCGAATGCATTAACTTCATATAAACTGCAAAACTTAACAGAGTAACATTGTAACATAAATAATAAGTATTTAAGCGAGATAGGAATAACATTTTACCACTATACGTTCTCTTTGTTGTTTCAGGCATTCGTCACCAGGGGGCTCGTAAATACAGTCCGCTTTCAGAAGACATTCTACAAGATAAGCCAATATATAGTTACTTCGATCAATGACTTTTACAGGTAAGAACTGCGAGAGTAAAAAAAAAAAAAAAACAACAACAACAACTAGCAAATGGTTGGAAACCTACGTTTGTCCTGTTCTGTCAAAAATCTATCGATATCCTTGAGCAGGTCGTCTGCTGTTTTCCGGCTGGACGGGGTGGTGACAAAACACTCCGCTAAGCTTGTATAGAGACGCTGGGGGATGCAAGTTGGCCTTCCAGGTATGATGCCGTGAAGAAGCATCTGTTACATATAAATATATGTCAGAATTGGCAAAAAAATTCATATGTATACCTGAATTTAAAAGTCAAAGATATGTCTTAAAATGATGCTATGTGTCATGGAATAATTGAAAATAAACCAATTCATGTGATGTGTTCAGTCTGTTGATTTCTCGATTGTCTGTATTAATTACCTGGAGGATTATATTTTCAGCCTGAATGCCTTTTCGCTGGTAGTATGCCGGACATCCCATGGTCAGTATTTCAATTGACGTGTGCCCAAGCATGTAAGCATCCGACGCAGTGCTGTACTCGCAATCCAAAATGGTCTCTGGAGCACACCATAAGAGAGGAACAGGGTCAGTCCGCTTTCCTGTAAGAAAAAAGCTGATAAATATATATGTAGTGGTACGTATTACAACCCATTATAATTGTTATGCTCCCTATTTTACCGTTTATGGCATACTTCATACTTTCGTGTGGTAATAAAAACGTGAAAACTAGTGTCTGCCTACCGTAGTAGAAACTGGGTCGTCCTGCTTGGTCTTGCTGAAGAACACGGGCAGCCTCTAAGCGTTCCAATTTTAGCTGCAATTCCTGACCGGCCTCTCTGATAACGAAGTTTTGAGCCGTAAGGTTTCGAATAACTAAATTATTTCTGTGGCAGTAGCTGACAACGTCGACAACTGGTCGTAGAACAAACAGCAAAAGGTCCTCGAGAGTCATTTTTGGAAATGACTTCCGCCTTTCCTTGAGGAACCTATCGAGTGGGTGGGAAGGAAGTACTGTTTCAATCAACATAAAGAACGGGTCTTCCTTTTTCTGGAAAGCTGCCAAGCGGACGAGGTTCTGGTGAGGTTTGTCAGAGAGATGCAACAAGGCTCTCCATTCGTTAACCCAGCTGTGTGTCTCTGTGTTAACCGTCATGTCATATCCTGACCTTGGTTTTGTTTTCTTCAATACCTTGACCAATACACTCATGTTGTTTCCGAACTTTCCAGCGTAAGTGAACTTGGATACTGTTGGTTTACTGTCTACATCTGGTTTCAAATTTAATTTGAGATTTCGAAAAATTCTCATAAGCAATTGTTGATGGTAGTTCATCAAATCTTCTTCATCATGTATGTTTACAATTTGTCTTACGTTCTCACGGTCATGGTACTGCAAGAACTGACAGAGAGACATACAGACCGGAAGGTGGACGCTTTCATCCATCGAGAGCGGTTTTAATAAGCCGCGTAAGCCCATCTCTTGTCCTTCATTCTTCCCAAGTATTTTCTCACATCGATCTAAAACACAGCTTCTGATTTGACCCCTTTATAAAAACTGGGAGGCAAAAAAACCCCCGGGAAATTGCAAAATCAGAGAGAGAGAGAGATAGAGAGCGAGACAGTTGTTACTTTTCAAAGATACGTACCGCTGTCATTTATTCTTGATAAGACAGACACCAATATGTAGGACAAAGTGACAGTTGTGAGTTGGTCAGGTAATTTAATGTACTCTTCCCTTAGCAGTTCTTTGAGAAGCGTTCCTGGCTTTCTCTTCTGAATTGCCTAATAGAATAAAATGCGATCTTAAATGTAAAAAAAACCAGTCATTTTAGTCTTATATGTAGTCCAGTAACATACCATATGTGAAACTGGGTGGCATAAGGTATACAGCTATCCAAATGACATTTGCTTATTCATGCTCAATTTTTCTTTGCCATGGCTTATAACTAGGACAGTAGAATAAATAAAAAAAATGAAAAATGAGGACTTAAGGAAATTATAGAATGAAATGCCGTACTTGTAATAAGGACACTTCGAATGATTTTCGTTGTTAGTCACGTCAAGAAGATGAACGGAGATTTCTTGACCTCATTAAGTAACTGTATTAAAGAGTTCATGGTTAACTCTAACATAATATACCTGGAGGCCAAGGTAACCGATGCAGAGAAGCCTGTCAATGCGTGATTTCTGTGCCAAGAAACTCTGACGAATAGCTGTTCCAGGTTCGGAAAGTGTCTCATCTTGGCAGAAATTGTAGACTGTTGCGAAGAGTTCTGTTGCAGAGGATGACCTGGAAGGTGGCAACAGTCTCTTGCTGTCCCACATCTTTCTTGCTTCATCCCTATTCAAGATCAAATCCAGCAAGTTCTTGATTACTTGCAGATAGGTCTCATCGTATGGTGAATTATCATTCAAGTAGATTTTCACTTTGTGTAGGGCTTCCATCAGGTCATCCTTTCCTTTCAACATAGGTTTGAGTTCTTTATAAGTGACTTTACCCATTAGCAGTGCCATACGCAAAACTGATGATGTGGTGGTGTAGATTGTATACAGTGATATGAGTAGAGGACTATCTTTCGGGGGTTGGTTCCTCAACATATCGCGAAGAACTTCCTCAAGATGTATCAGGTCATCAAGCCATGACCTCGACTCTAGTTCCGGTTGCGTCAACCGTTCGCCGATCGCTTCCGCCCATGTCCGTTGGTTCCACAAATCAGAAGAAGAAATATTCTGTTGCACAAGTTCACGAAACGTCTTCTGTTCTACATCTCTTTCTTGAGACTCCTTTTCAAGTTTTGATGCATCATGTTCAGCCGGCCCTGTTCCCACGCCATCTCCTGATCGTGGTGGAGCTAGAACACCATACGATAGATAAACAAAGTAATAATTCAGGATATCTATATGTGTAAAAGGTATATGTTTGTATTATATATTAAGTTACATGTTTTATAATTTTAAATTCATACCTGGAGTCTCCATGTCCCTGGTTATGATTTCTGTGTTTATGAAAATGCTTTGGCAAATCGATCTTGGGCGCAGAATGTCCGAGTTGTATTTCTTGTATCTGTACATATTTACTTGGAGCTCTCCGGCTTCTTCTGTTTCACTGTAATATTGTAATAGTGTAATAACTAACATTGAAGAGGCATTTAGAAAGGGAGTTACATTGGAATCAAATACCACAACCAACTGTAACATATAAAAAATACACTGCAGAAATATTAGCAGGAATTAGCCTTAAGTTAGGGAATATCAACTTGCAGTTGTCATCAGAGAGCATTTAGTCCCACAAAAAAGTTTCGTGTTTTGTTTACACCTTCAGTATAGTTTAAAAGTCAGTCCAGTCCTAGATAAGCTACACATAACACAAGGTCGGGGTACCTTTGTTTCTGTGATTGCTCCCTTTTTTGTTCCATTTGCACGTCCATACCGGAGGCACAGCACCTGCACATAAACAAACATGTTCAATGTCTTATATGAATGAACTGAGATAGTAAATTTAAATGCTAGATACCGCTTTCATATATACAGGGGAGAGAGAGGTGTATGTTAGATTGATAATCCAAAAAAAAAAAAAAAAAAAGGAACTACTCGTATATATTTCTTCAGCACATTACCTTTATCTCGAAAACGTAATATTGGTTTCGTTCTCATACTATACGTTCCGTTACTCCACTCACCTCTGCATAAACGGATCCATTAACAGCTCTGTTGTACCAGGTCTCATTTCTGGTTCCTTGCTCAGACATCTAAATGAAACATGCATTTAATATTCTAAGTTGTCAGTACGGAATTCCATTAGAAAATTTCCACGATTGGTATAACATTTAGTAACGAGGGATAAAGGACAGAGTTAAAATAATACATCAAGAATATCCGTTGCCTTCACAATTTATACATGTATTTTGTTCCGTATACTATATCGGTAAATCAGAGAATTTTCTGCCCGGAGTCCTATAAGCAATATGTTGTCACACTTGTGCTTAAAGATTCGGAATCAACTGTAAAATCCATATCAAAAAGGTCCACCGATCATACTTTAAAAGATAATGGAATAGAATAATTGTTATCTGCCGTATTGGGTATTGCTAGCAGAACCTTGCCATTGCTTTATATGTTCTGGTAGATCCCTTTTACCTTTGCACGAACGCCTGGGCATTCTCGGGCATAACATCCGGAATTGTAGGCATCAGTGGTTCCTCCATCAAGCGAAACATTGCTAACTCTGTACCGGCTTCTGACTGGAATATGTTAATGCAAATAATAACCACATTTTATAATACCATTGAATAATATGGTAGAAGCCTTATCTCAGGAAATAGATCTTACCCTTTTAAACCATGCGAATAATTAGAACATTAGATTTCAAACATTATAAAATAAATCTTTAACTTATTTTGTTATTTCCAAGGGTTATTTATGACCGAACACTACAAAAACTGCCCTACTGACATTTCTAGGAAAGACTACTTTATTTCCGAAGCGTGTAAAATGTCTGGCTTTAGTGTATCAAGTTACGAATTCGAATCCACGATCGGCCCAATTTCTATTTTTATCCGATACAAAAGTATATTGTCTCAGCATGTCTGCCAAACTCCTCGGAGGGAAATATCATGTTATGCAATGTTACATTGCAAACGATGTACTAACCATTAAAGTTCGATGGACTGAACAACCACTGAACATTTCGATCACTACACACCCAAGGGAGAAAATATCGGCCTGGTACACAATGAAATGCACAGAAGTAAAACTATATAAAACATCTTTATATAAGCAAAGTAAGTATTTAAATCCATTTTTGAATTACATGTCTTATCAATCTTTTCTTCAGAAAAAAAACCACAAGACCTGTATAGCTGACCTGTCATTTATCAAAAAGAAGTCCTGTAAATATTTATCATCCCATTTTAAGGAGGCACGAACGCAGAAACGAACATCTCTGACGAGATTTGTAGAATAGTTATTCAAATACATAAAGCCTAATGAAAGTTTAGGTCGGAAAGCTTCAACCACATCGTATCAGTATTTAAGTCATTCATGCGTTGATTATATCAGAATCTGTCCAATTTTGCTCTTCTTAGACAGGCCCGATCGGTTCTCCTTCAAGCGATTATAAGTGCATGTTTCGACATGGATCAATGGAGTCACGCACCTTTTTAGATATGTTCTTGCCCTTACTCTTAATCACCTCAGGAGCCATATAAGGTGGTGTCCCTGGCAAAAGTGGATATTTCAGTCCAACAGAATATAAAATGAAATTTCTAAAAAGTATTATTATTATATTTGTTTTAATTATACGAGTTTATCTTCAGATGAAGAAAGATGATCAGCCGAAGGTTTTTGACACTTTTGCCAATTCACGGGTACAGGGCGTTTTTTGTAATTTTCAGTTTTAAACACACTAAGAACAGAGAATCGCTGGGTGAGATAATAAAAAAGGCCTTGTAATGTACACGCTATGTCATTCATATAAAAACATGGAAACTTCCATTTTAAGGAAATAAAGATGCATATGCATGTCATCACGCACTGATCTTCATCTTATTACGTATTTGACCTACCTTTCAGACCTGTGGTTTGGTAAAATCCTGAGAGTTTAAAGCTCAGACCAAAGTCTGCGATTTTAAGTACAGGCCTGACAGCATCCACCACAAGGATATTGTCACCTTTGATATCCCTGTGAACGATGTCTCTCTTATGCTGTGAGAACAAACAACATAAACCGCAGTGATAAACTGAAATGCTGCATCTCTTGCGTCCTCACTGGTCAAGTGAAATTGATTTCGAGGATTTCTGAATGTGTCCAACCTATGAATTCAGCTTTTATTGTACCAATCCAATTACTTGCTTGAAAGTTCAATCGTTAGACGGTAGTGAAAATCATGCTTATTATTTTAATGTAAAAAATATAATTAACATTTTACAATTTGGACAGTTTAATATTTTTACAAAAGATCCTTCAAAACGTTATTAAAAAGAAAGCCAATATTACCAGGTAATCCAAACCATTGAGGATTTGCTTCGTGTAGTTCAATAAGCGGATTGG
The DNA here is from genome assembly GCA_026874595.1 of Sipunculus nudus. Taxonomy (NCBI): domain Eukaryota; kingdom Metazoa; phylum Annelida; class Sipuncula; order Golfingiida; family Sipunculidae; genus Sipunculus; species Sipunculus nudus. The sequence goes on along the minus strand of CM049312.1, from coordinate 10,626,933 downwards.
CTCATGCGTGAGAGGGTAATGACGAATATGCTGCACGAGGTTGCCTTGCAAAAAAAGTCCGAAGTCCGATTTATACTTTTTCATATATCTGTTTTACCCCTAAATCTGCCAATTTACCAATGGAAATATATTTGTGCCAGTATTACATGTTAATTATATATTTAAGATCTAATAAGCATTGGCATTTGGAAACGCTTTAGTTAAGGGGGAAGACAGAAAGATTTGTCAAAACTCCCACATATGTAAAGGTACAAGTATAAATTTCCTATAAACAGTCTTCAGGCTGGTATTTATTAACAGAAGATTATTGAACAATACCGATTAGTGTAATACTAATAATGAAGCTTGCGAACAACAGTCACGGAAAATATATAACAAAGTGCTCCTTCCGGTTTGTTGAGGAATTGTTTGACAAGTCTGTTTTTCCCTATCAATAGTAAACAGAACAGTACAAGTCTAAATGCTAAACGTTTAATGGTGTAACATTCCTTTAGTTTCCCGTGAGTAATAAGGTATTGGCGCAAGGTTTACAAGATGACACTTGTTACTCAATACTGTTACTTGCTATGTGATGGGAACATGCTGACCTACACGAAATTTTACTTTTTTTCAATTGTAATAGTAAATATAATAGTAATCTGTAAATAGTCACCGAATTAATCATAGAAAGCTATTGGAAAAATGTGTCTATAACTGTAACGAGTGATATAGGATTGCACATGTTGAGAGTGTAACAGGAGTTTAAATTGAATTACATATTAAAGAGAAATCAAAAGCTGGGGGTACTAATAAAAAAATGTATATCTCGCATTTGTAAAATGCATGAGCATACTTGCATGAAACTGCATTACATGTGACTCTTAATACAGCGCAGTGGTATGTGACTAGTAGAGACGGGTATCAATACCTCCTTGTATGATTTCCATGAAGAGTCTCAGTGTCTCCTCGTCAGAGCTCCAGCCGTGATAGCGAATGATGTTCTCATGATCCAGGTCTGATGGAATAATGATTTCCCTTTCTATCTCCTTGATAATGCTGGAAAGTACAGGTATCACTCTTGCTAAGCACATGATGAAAGGACCTAAAGTAAGATCCAGTTGATAACTTGAATACGGGTAGTCGACAAGCGACAACGTGTATCCGCCGAAATCAGAGTAGGATGGGTGAAGTGAGGCATGGATTGAGTGGCAAGGGGAAATAGAGTGAGGTGTGTTGCATATTAGCCTGGATGTCTGCAGCCGAAATGTGAATGTAGGTTGCGCCACCTACAACGAAATCCAGAAAGCTGTCCAAGTTGTACATGCATACATATATGCAAATTTTAGGCAGATAATTCAAACCACTACTTGTTGTGATTTTATCCCACAGCAGACAAACAGAAGGACACTGTGCAAAAATGGTGGCCGGTGGCGCCACCAATTTTGTGTATGATTCAGAGCTATGTGAGATCTATACATATTCCAAATTTCAGGGGGATTTGTCAAACCAGTCCTGAGATATAAGCTTGAATGTCTGCAGCGTAAACATAAATGTAGGTGGCGCCACCTGTCACAAAATCGAGAAAGCTATCTAAGATGTATAAACCTGCAAAATTTCAGGTGTATAAGTGAAACCATTGCCAAGATATGAGTAATTTTATCTCACGGCAGACAAACAGACGGACGTTGTGCAAAAATGGTTGCAGGTGGCGCCACAAGTTTTGCATATGATAAAGAGCTATGTGAGTTCTATATACATGCAAAATATTGGCCCAATCGGTCAAACGGTTCTCGAGATATGAGCTTGGATGTCTGTAGCGTTAACGTGAATGTAGGTGGCGCCACCTGTCATAAAATCAAGAAAGCTGTCCAGGATGTATACAGATGCAAAATCTCAGGTGTATAAGTCAAACCACTGCCAAGATATGAGTGATTTTATCTCACGGCAGACAAACAGACGGAGGTTGTGCAAAAATGTTTGCAGGTGGCGCCACCAGTTTTGCGTATGATAAAAAGCTATGTGAGATCTATACACAGGCAAAATTTTGGCCCAATCGGTCAAACGGTTCTCTAGATATGAGCTTGGATGTCTGCAGCGTTAACGTGAATGTAGGTGGCGCCACCTGTCATAAAATCAAGAAAGCTGTCCAGGATGTATACAGATGCAAAATTTCAGGTGTTTAAGTCTAACCAATGCAGAAATATGAGTGATTTTATCCCAAGGCAGATGAATAGATGGACGCTGTGCAAAAATGGTTGCAGGTGGCGCCACCAGTTTTAGTGTATGTTATAAAGCTTTCCAAGGGCTACATTTGTGCAAAATTTTTAGCCTGATCGATTAAACGGTTCCCGAGATATGTGGGTTTATGTGTGGAAACAGACGCACAAATGGACGCTGAGCAGAGAGGAAAGGTCAAAGGTCAACCAAAAATGAGGGCGCAGCAGTTCACATGTGACCCGATCATAATTCCGAATTTCGAAAAAATTCCTCCCATTGGTTACGGAGGAGTTCTCCGAAAACCTAAGCGGCGGCGGCGGCTGCGGCGATGTCCGACTGAAAACATAGTATCCGCAAAACTCTGTTTTGGCGGATACAATGATATTGACTATTAAGAATAGGCCTATATTGGCTTCGTTGAGTGGATATAGCCCACATGATTTTCTTGAATTCCACGAACTTCTATTATCGCCCATTAAAACATGTCAAGAAGGTATCTTTTTATATAATTCAGTAAATTAAATTACACAAAGTTAGATGTTACAGCATAGTATAATATAATAGTAAAAGTTACAGTATATTGTTATATAGATATCCTGAACACTAGTTTATTGATTACTCACGCTTTATCCAGAGGTATTTCCTTGACGGCAATGTCACCTAAAGATTTTTCCCATGCTCTGAACACTTTACCAAAGCTGCCTTGTCCGAGAACTATCCGGCTGCTGTGTTTCTTTAAGTAGGTAAACTGTGAGTATACATATCCCGGCATTATGTAAAATACTGGTTAAGTTTATATAAAGTTAAATTATCTGGAGATAGATTAGATAGAGTATATGTAATTATGCTATTTGCAATTAAAGCTCGATAGCAAACATTAACTGAGTTACTACATAGTGTATTCTTTATCACACGCATTAAAAGTCAAAAGCAGCCTTTGTGACTGATATTGAAGATATAACAGCCTTGGCATTTTCATACAAGTTTGTTGAATACTATAGACTTTATAATCACTGAGTTATTTTCGCAGTTGTATTTATAAATGTCAAAGGGGTCAAAATAAAGTCTTACCTATAGAGCTCCCGTTATTATACAAAACATGAGGCAACCATGCCTTGAGACATCGTGCAGTGAAGTATTAAGTAGGTGTTAATTTTACATAACATAAAATAATGTTTCAAGCTCATTACCGGCTAATCATAAATGTCAAAATAAAATCTTTATTCGGATAAACTCTCTGGTGTTAGGTCGAGGGTTTTAACTTGCACATTCTAAGTGTCGGTCATTTCCACACACGAATCAACGCTGCTTTGTAAACTGAACACATTAAAATACACATTACCTCAAACGTTTGTCCTCGTCTCCCTACCATCTCAGTCTGAATGGGTTCCTCTTCAAATTCCTCTGCAAATGATTCCCTCTGCATCTTGTACTTTTGGTTTCTTCTTTTATATGAACATAGGTATAGCTCCACGGTTTATATCCCCTTTTTATTTCACTTTCTGAAAACTCTGCTCACCTACCATTGAATATAATAATGATAATAATGATAATAATAATAATAATAATAATAATAAAATTATTATTAAATATTATTAATAATAATTTGTGATAATTAGTAATGATTTATCTTCTTACGTATTCCTTATCTTTGCTAACTTTTGAATAATAATCATAATCATGATGATTGTGATAATTAGTAATGATTTATCTTCTTACGTATTCCTTATCTGTGCTAACTTTTGAATAATAATCATAATCATGATAATTGTGATAATTAGTAATGATTTTTCTTCTTACGTATTCCTTATCTGTGCTAACTTTTGAATAATAATCATAATCATGATAACTGTGATAATTAGTAATGATTTTTCTTCTTACGTATTCCTTATCTGTGCTAACTTTTGAATAATAATCATAATCATGATAATTTGTGATAATTAGTAATGATTTTCTTCTTACGTATTCCTTATCTGTGCTAACTTTTGAACAATAATCATAATCATGATAATTGTGATAATTAGAAATGATTTTTCTTCTTACGTATTCCTTATCTGTGCTTACTTTTGAATAATAATCATAATCATGATAATTGTGATAATTAGTAATGATTTTTCTGCTTTCTTATTCCTTATCTGTGCTAACTTTTGAATAATAATCATAATCATGATAATTGTGATAATTAGTAATGATTTTTCTTCTTACGTATTCCTTATCTGTGCTAACTTTTGAATAATAATCATAATCATGATAATTGTGATAATTAGTAATGATTTTTCTTCTTACGTATTCCTTATCTGTGCTAACTTTTGAATAAAATCATAATCATGATAATTGTGATAATTAGTAATGATTTTTCTTATTACGTATTCCTTATCTGTGCTGACTTTTGAATAATAATCATAATCATGATCATCTCAATAACAATGGTAAAAGCAGTAAGAATTATAAAATATAACATTTATAATGTAGTGTTCTATATTTCCTAAAATTTTCCTTAAGTGCAGGTCATATACCTTCTTATTACAGTTTCTTCAACACTTTTTTCTGCCCTGCCGATTATGATGAAAAATACTGATAATAATAGCATGGGCTAAAGAATATGACCCAAATGCAAAGATGCAAAATTTTTACCGGGGGGGGGGGTCAACATTCCGTTTTTGCAATATATATATATGTGTGTGTGTGTGTGTGTGTGTGTGTGTGTGTGTAAATCGCAAAATACCTTGTCAGAACGTTTTATAAAAATATCAAGAAACATATCTATATCTTGATTATCATATAAAAATGAATGTTGATTGATTAAGATATTATTGACAGGACTGCAAGTATTTTGTGCCCCCCTGTAATAAAATATAATTCTGGATGTCTGCAATTGCCGAGGGATCTCATGGGAAACCTTTCAACGTCCTTCTACCCCAGTCTACCAACCCCATCCACACCCCTAGGTTGTTTTCCTTTACAATGTGTTTAATCTATTAAATCCGACTATTAGATATACTTTGCCTATTCTTCGGTAAACCAGCCGCAGAGGCAGGAACCCATCTTTTAGATAGGCTGGGGGGGGGTACATTTTCAGGACGGATGAACTTACGCAGATATATACGAACCACGCAGAAAAAACAAGGGACCCATGGGTCACGGCGCTCAGCTGATTGTGACAGTTATAACTGCATCATCATTTTTTCAAGTTGCGATGAAAATACTATCCTCAGTGCTCAGGAACTATGGCTCACTGACTGCTGGGGGGGGGGGGGGGGGGGGGAGTTACAAAACCTTTGATTATAAATACAGAGTACGGAATTAAATCCAGTGTTGCTTACGGGGATTGGTGGGAGTTACAGCACCTCTGCATATACGTAAAGGATAAAATGAAATTATTTTTAAATATCCAAAAACAGGCAGAGAGATGGAAAACATAGCAAGTAACTTTAATTTCCATACTACTGAGAAAATAATGAACAAATATTTGCATTAGATCCTATTTTTTCTCTTGTTAAGTCATTTTTTTAGTTTATAAATATATATATATATATATTTATATATATATATATATATATATATATGAATATTTAAAATGATTCACAAATCTAAATTGCATCAACAATTATACTTTATTTAGTCAGGTAACATCATATTATGCACACAGATATATATTTTTTTTATATAAAATTTTTTTTTTTTCAATTTGCAAAGTAATAAATATATGAAAATAACACTCCAGAATTCACAATTTTTAAATTGCACCTTTATTTATCCATGATTTGTTTCATATATTATCAAATTATGCCTAATGATTGGTTAAATTATATTTTGTTTAATTATTTAAAAGGAAATAATTTCTAAAAAATGCTACATCAGAACAACGTGGCATCTCTTGGATTACTTCTTGAATTAATATTTCAAGAAAAGTTGTGCACATTGGATCAAAAACAGCTTTACATTTAAAGAAATACTGTTGACAATAACAAACCAAGTATTGCAATATAATTGGTGATGGTGGTGGTGGTGTTGGGTGGGGGGGGGGGGGTGTTAGGGTAGGGCCCATGAGAATAAGTGTAGGTTTATTACAGCACGGTTGTTCTGCAAGTGCTGCATCACTAACGAGGGTTACCTAGGCAAGGTTGTAGTGAGCAAGAGTGGGGTCTTGGATTTGCAAAATGCAAATACATTAGAGCATCTGAAAAACTTCAATAATAAGAATAATTTTTAAGCTTTTACTTTCAAATTTCAGAATTCAACAGATTAAATCCACATGTATCCTGGCTGTGATAAATAAATATACTTAAGAGAAAAAAATGTGCCATGGTCAAATTGGGCAAAACTTAAGGTACCAATTTTATATTTTTGCTAATATTTAAAAAAAAATAAAAAAGAATTATAAAATAATAAAAAAATTGAGGTTATTCCTTAATTTCTCAAAGGAAAGAAGTCGCAAAGACCCAGTATTCGGCTTGGTAGGAGATCCTTGGTACATCTAACATTATGCCGTATTTTGGATTCTTAGGTCTTACGGTTTCAAAATGTGCCACATCTACGGACGGACGGACGACGGACAATGGACCACGACTATAGCTCAGATGACTAATAGTCAGCTGAGCTAAAAATCATGTAGCTATCCTCTTTCCATTATGTGGAATATTTTTAAAAAATTTTTTAAACAAACATTTCCCCATACTTTTAAGGGCAATCGCTATACAATTTTTTTAAAGGAACAATATGTCCAGTTATTTTACGCTAAATATATGACTTGAAATAATGGGAGAGGCGGAAAATCAAGACTGTTAACCCCCACCCCCCAATCCCCCTCCTGACAATCAGCCATATTGGAGGTTTTGTTCTATATGATGAGTAAGAAAAGAAATTTGGCAGTAAAAATGCATAAAGGAGGTTCGTGATTCAAGGAAGTCTTGTTAAATGCTTAGCGTTGGTTTGGGTATGCGATCTCCGATGAGCCCTCAAGTTATATAGTGGCAAAACATAAATTGACTTGATCACACCTGCCTAAGACACAGAAGTTGAGAACATAAAACACGATAAATATTGTATAGAATTGCTTGATAACATATGCACAAGTGGATATTCATATGAAATGATTTCATCAACTAATTACCTGATCATTCAAGATCTTTTCCTGTGCTCTTGGTGCCCTAACGGGGCGTGAGTCCTTCAAGGTCTCTTATCTATGGATGTGTCATAAACTGTTGGTATCTGGGTTGTGATGTGGTTCAAGTGCAAGCCACGGGAATACCGGAGATCACTACTTCCTTGTTGATAAACAAAGGTTGCAAGACTTGCGATCATGCACTGTGGCACGCATGACTAGTCCCGGTGGGCAGGCAAATTGCTAACCACTTTTATGATGGCACTGTCGATTGACATAAAATGTTTCATGTGCAGAACCAATAATACTATGTACCACATGCTGTGTAGTGCCATGTTGAGGTTATCAAAATATTAAGTGTATGTACAGATTTCATATATATATATATATATATATATATAGGGAGGTCCTAGGCAAATGTCCTTAAAAAACTGAAATTAGGTCACTGTTACCTATATTCTGCGACCTATAGGGAAAAAGATGTCATAATAGCACCCCGAATGTCAGATGGTTACAAATAGTATCTGTTAAATCTAGAATCTTCTATCGTAACATCCTTGGAGGTTCTAGGCAAATCTCCTTGTAATCCTGAAATCATTTCATGGTGACCTATAATGTTCGTCCTACGGGCCGGAAATATGATTTTGGGCACCCAGAGAGTCAAACGGGGACATAGATTGTACGTAGGCCCTTTAGGCCTACAATTTTCCAACATAACATCCAGGGTTGGCTAAGCAAATTTCCTTGGAAACATGAAATTAGGTCACTGTGACCTATATCCTGCAACCTAGAGGGAAAGAGGTGTCATATGAGCACCCTGAATGTCAGATGGGCACAACTTTTATGCAGTAGGCCTAGGATCATCCAGGAAGCAACATCTAGGGAGGTTATAGGCAAACCTCTTTGGGAACCAGAAATTAGGTCATGGAGCACAGACTATATTCTTTGCGCTATAAGTAAAAGAATTATGAAATTGAGCACCCAGACAGACAAAGTACAAAATGTATCTATTTTCCTTTGAACCTTCAATTCAAAAGTTTAGGATGGTCGTTGGCAAGTCTCCTTTGAATCCTGAAATTATGTAACCTATTTCTTATAATATAGTTTAAATACATTCAGATAAGGCACAAATTGTATCCTTAAGACCTAAAATCTTCCAACACAATATCCAGGGAGATCTTGGCAATTCTCACTGGAAACCTGCACTTAACACACCAAAAACATGATTTGAACACCTTTAACGTCATATTGGTACAAATTGTATGTATTAGGCCTAGATAAATCTCCTTTGAAATTTAAAATTAGGTCATAGTGACCTATATTCTGTGAGCTATGGACCAGAAACATGATTTTGAGCCCCCAGACAGGCAGGGTACAAATTGTATCCATTTTCCTTGGAACCTTCTATTGTGACATTAGCCATGGGCTATTCTCATAGACAATATATAACATAAATAAAAGAAATGAGCACTCAGTAAAATTTAGCTGAGCGTCATGGCCCATGGACTTCTTGTTTCAAAACTGTCTGGATTATTTCCAATGCGATACATGAAGCCCAGAATATTAAATACATCAGTAATCAATATCTATAAGACTGTCCTCATTTCTAACAAGGTATAGCTCTTACTGCAAAACCCGACCATTCAGGGACCAATCCCAAACATCTGACTTAAATATCTCTCTTTAACAATGAACCTCTCTTATACCCAGTAGGAGTTACTGTAAAGAAACTTATCATGCCCCGTGTTTAGTAAAACCTGCTGACCTGAGGGTATTTATGCCGAAGAATATATTAACATAAGTATATTAAAAAGAACTTACCTTGTTGCCAAAACCATAAACTACTGTTGTTTAATCTTTGTCCCTGAAACAGTGGATATGTTGCTGTACATGAAACGACCCGCTCTTCAAATGGTCATACTTTAAATGACTGGTAATATGTTTATTTAAGTTGGAACCTGCATAGCACCTCCTTGGCTTTGCACAGTGTGGAGGTTGCACCATAAATAACTACTAGGCCCCGCAATAGATCAGGATATATGTCTAGTATACTTAACAAGTACAAACGATACACAATGATATTGGTGTAACGATTTCAGATATTCCCCGTCTTGGACTTCCCGGAGGGGGGGGGGGGGGGGGGGAGTTAATCTGATGTCGATTTCAAATCACCTTGGCCCCTTCAAAATGTAAATGTCAATGAAAACATTTATTGAAACAAAAGTCTAAATATAAGTGTAGTCTTGTGCACCTCCCGTGCACCATTTGTTCTTTAGCAGATTCCTCTTCTAATTTATAATGCCAAAATTTTGTCTATACAAGATTTACAAAATTTGCAGATTTATCGTCCATGGAAATATACCAGAGATGGATTGGGGACGATTTACTGACCCCTTTTAGAATAAGTGATTAAATGAATAAAAACGAGAGAACGATACAGAAAGAGAGAGAGGGGCAGACACGATTTATTAACAAGAGAAAGAGAGAGATAGACGAGATTTATTAATCCTTTCAGAAGAGAGAGAGAGAGAGAGAGAGAGAGAGCGAGAGAGCGAGAAAGAGAGAAGGGGAGGGAATGCTTAACACGGAATCTTGATGGATCTTGATTATTTCAGTGTGTGACCAACGATATCAATAATTGCTATAGAGTATTACAGATCGGGAGTAAGCCAGTGTATGGAAAAAACGTAGAAATAGCGAATTATGCGTGTCTTGTTTCCCCCCCAAAAATAACTGGCATTATCGCCCGCGACGCTGACCGTCCCCAATACATTCATGAGCGTGTCTGATGGTAAACATACAAGGAAAAAGTCGAAATATGTTATATATATTACCCCCTCTTTTCTAGATGTGCCTCAGATGAAGCGAACCACGTGAACGATTTTCTCTATAATATTTATTTTAAATAATGAACACATTATAGATTATATTCCATCTTTTGAGGGCTACTTGTTAAAAAAACAGTATTAAAAGTGATATACCAAAAGAATTCACCCACCTATCGCGTCTCTGAATGAAAAGAAATCGATTTCAGATATCTCATGGGGGGGGGGGGGTAAACTTAAAGGGGGTTAATCTACCTATTTACACCGGACCGCTTGAACAGTTGCTTTATTCTTGGAGCGAGAAAGACCCACGGAGTTCCCCTTGCGTGTATCACGTAGGCGTTAACAGTGAATCTTGGTAATTCAAGTTGCATGGTGTTTTTATATGTTCATATACTTGGTTTTCCCACAACTCTATAGAATAAAAAAAACATGCTGATGTTATTTAATGCGTTTAACTCTGTAAAGAGTCAACTTCCCTGGACTTAATCATGCCATATACTTCGAGATCTAATTGTAACGATGTCAGGGATATGTACGTGAGATAAAATAACAGGAATCAGTAGAACTTCTAGTGTCCGTATCTCGTTCTTCGTGAAAATCCCAGGCTCATTCGTTTTCATCATAAATTGCTATACACAAACTGTTTATTTCCATGTGAAGCAGGCTACTGTGCAACGGTCAGTCTGTGCAGCACTGACATCTGATGACTGTACATTAAACTTTTAATTTATACATATATATATATATATATATATATATATATATATATATATATTTATTCCAAAACTGCCTCGCAGTTTATGAGAACTGAAAAGGGGCTTTCAGTTTAAAATTTGTTTGTGTGTGTCGTTTATTTACAGATGGTTTCTATTGAACTGATCTTTTCAACATTTTGTATTTGTAATAAACTTGTATGTGCATTCACAAAATTATTCATAATATTCGCTGGTATAACTTTAGATTTATGGACTCCTGACATTTATCTGACAAATGCTTACACAGATTCGTAATCGAGCACTCGTTCCCCCCCCCCCCCCCCCCCCCACACACAAACTATTAATATCAATCGCGTGTAAACACTCCCATGCATACAGTGGCCTTGATTACATCTATGTGCTCTGTAAACTACTTTTTTTGTTGCTGCCCTCATATGATGGTAAAACCTGACAATGGAGCCAAATTCGAGCGTATACCACTGTACAAAACGTGTTGGGTGAGCCATGCGTTGCTAATCAGTGACCATGATACATTTGATCTGAACATTACTTATTATACTTATCCATATCAGGCATTACAAAGGGTCGACTCCGGGGGGAGATGAAGCAGGAACAAGTTTGTTCTATGAAAGACTGGTACTTCTGTACTGACCAAGTGTGAAACTTGCAATTCTTCACTTCTGTTTAAAAAAAAAAGAATGATATAATTAATTTGTGGACCCATCATTCTTGCATATAAAACACGTTCATAAGAAATGGGCACACTGTCACAGAACAGTCCATGCAGCCTTCCTTAACATTTATCGTGATTGTGAATGGAGGGACTGTGTCTATGTCTTGCAATTGATGTTTCAAGAAACAATGTTCTATCTTTGAGAATCAGCTAAAGAGTCAGTTCGTTTGTCTCATTTACTTTACCTATGTTGATTGTTCCAAACAATTAACTCATATTCTGGTTCACGTGGTAAGATCTATTACCTGCATGGTTAACGTTGATTGTGGTGAGGACAACCCATTCACTGCCCTTGTTATAAAACTGATTAAATTTCACAGTAAAGCGGTGCATTCTTAAGAAAAATATTTTAAAGGGAAACCGTTGAAATAAAGGTACTTCGAATGTGTCTTAAGTTTTATGTAGTTGGACAGTTAACGACTTTTCTGGATGAGCATTATATAATCATATAATCTACTGCCATATGTTTGTGCCGATGTCAATTATATGTGGTTAACCTTTGTGCTAGATGTTATTTAAACGAACAGGCTTCCAAAGGTAATCGCCAGGTATTCCCATTGTTGAATTTTGATTCGACACGTTTTAGTTGCTCATGACATTGCAAAAATGTATCAACAGTGTGTGTACATTATTAGAATGATCAGAAAATAAGAAATGACGTGAAATACGTCGTGCCAGAAAACTAAAGCTGTGACGGTTACGGATGGCCAGATGCCAGGAGGGAGACGGACAAAGAGATTACCATAGCTTAGATGCTTTCATTCAGCTGTCTTATAAGTGCATGGGTACAAATTTATCACCTTGCGCTCAAAGATTTTGCACACAGGTAGCTCCATGCACACTCATAATGCATGGACGAGTTTGATACTCGTGTTCGTAGCTACCCAGTGACCTGGTACAAGTTACATTTAGTTTACTATATACTTTTCTTATATGTATATGTGACCATATATTACCATTTATCAGGTGTTTTTTATTACTTTCAGGCATGAAAGATTACTTCTAAGTTGCTCCAGTTTGGCTTATATCATAAACTTTGAGGAGGCATGCCATACCTGCTATAATTCTTGATGCTATTAGTTGTGTATATTTGTTTATGATTATCTGATTACATTAGTTATTACAAGTTTGTTCTATTTGTTTTATAGTTGAAATATTCATTTTTAAATCTACAGTTGGAGGTATCTTTTTACAGAAAACATCATTGTAAATATGTAATAAACATTTTTTTCTCCTTGATGATCGCCTGCCAATCACCTTTTTAACTTGATAATGATGCCAAGTATCATATAGGATCATTTCACTTACATTTTTAGTGTACCCTTTTCACAATACAAACAGCTTGCACTAATTTTAGTATATAGCTAAATGCAAGAGGTACTTAAAATTCGGAACTTTTTTATTTTAATAGGAGACAAAGTGTTTTGAAAAGTCAAGTTTAAACGACCTAACCTGGCCCTTCTAGATGAATATTCTATATATTTTAGGTACATTAAAAATATGTCGTAAAACTTAAAGCATCGTAAACTGTCTATAGCAATTATCAAAAAAATAAAAAATACCCAAGAAATTGTCTATTTTGAACTCTGACTTTCAACTGTCGAAAAACATACATCGGGACTTAATGGACAAACTGCTATTTTACATATAATTAATATAGAATGATGACGTGGTTCGTTTGTACGTGTTCTGCATATATGACCATGTCACTCTGCGTCTTTGTGCGGGTTTAGGAGGACGCTATATTTCATATAGATACACTGATATTTTGTTCGTCCATTTCTTCAGAATTTCAACAGTGCTCTCATTTGCTCAAAAGGAGGACCGGCGGTTTTGCTCTCACTCCGTGCATTACTCCGCATGAAAGTGGCAGACGGAAAAGCGACTGCTGGACAAACAGGTCATATGTAAACGGAAAGCTTTGAACAATATGGAAAATAGGACTTTCAGGGTCCTAAAAGACATGTTTGCCTACAGTAGCTGGCAGAATATAGGTCATCGTAACCTAATTAAGGGGACCTAAAGAAGATCTCCTGAGGGTCGTCTTAGAGTTCCAGGTACATATTTCAAGGTTTAACATGATATTATTATATTGATCCTGCTAACGGACGAACTCCCGGTCGGAAAGCGGACGGACGAATCCGTATCTATATATTAATTTAGATAATTATACTCCTGTAAAACACACAGTTTATATATAGGGTGTCCAAAGTATGCACTGATAAATGCGATGTATATTTTTGCGAAAGCAAATGTGTAACGTTAGTATCAACAACTGAAAATATATAACACAAAGAATATGGTTAAAGTTCTTCATTTACGTACCAGTCACACCGGCGCACTTATTACTAGCATGACAAGTACATTTCCATGATTTCCATGAATAAACAATGTTAAAACAAGCAGAATAAGCATACTGTATTAATATCTGCCTCTACGAATTTGTATATGCCTAAAAATGTGGTACATAACCATGCATAAAATGACTTAAAATATGAATAAATGATAGTTTATCAAGTGCCAAACCAACACCAAATTATGGGACTCATTCAATGTATGCAAATATATTCTGCTTGAAGACTCAGGCCTGATTCCATTTACCAGAAATCCTCGGGGTTTAATGTCAAACTTATCCTTTAAAGATACGCTTGTAAACCTTTACTACAGATTAGTTCCATACAATTAATATAGTATGGTAAAAACACTTGAAAGTTCTCTGAAAGTATCTGCACGTACCCTTCTGAAAAAAAAATCCTCAGCTGTTCAACAGTGTTTACATTAAATTTGGAATATACAAAGAATAAGGGAACATCTAATTATATATGCGCTACAAATTTACAAACATTACCACATTAATTATCTGTCTGATTACCACATTAATTATCTGTCTGATTAACGTTTTTTCTGGAAAGGCGCTCCATACGTATAAGCATAGATGATCATAAAAGTTCGATAACAATCATAAAAACCACAGTACACAAAGGAGTCCCTTTTTTACTTTTCTCCTGATCACACGACACACGTGGTATCGGAATGTTGCGCTACCCGGCTCACCGTTTGTTCGCACTGTGTTCAGTTCACGCAGTACTCACTAATTAGTGCATAAACGATTCAATCTTGATATAGAATCTAAGTCTTTGATAGCTGATGTCTCCTGGAATTATCAATCTCTAGGTAACCGAATAAGCTTCCACACAGCGATATCCAATAAATCCACAGTTACGTGTTTAATAAATGTCCTCGATCTTTTCCTGGAAGTGCTCACAACAGGTTTAAATAGCTAGATTTACTAGTGCCTCTACAATAGTGCGATACTCGCTCCGAAGTCCGTTATAGAGAAATCACCGTGGCCTTCCTCCGACACCGCCAAACTACGCTTATAAACATCATCTTTCGACTCTTTGGACTCTTGATGCACGCAGACCTGCCCCTGGATTGCAGGTATCGTCAGGCTATACCATCCAAGCTCGCTGATAGGGCAAATCTGTCGAACATTCCTTTCATCAGGACTTGTGTTTGCTTGCTGACGTCCCAAGTTCTGACCGTCCTCTGGCCTAACACCACTCTTTATTATGACGAACCTCAATAACAACACGAGTTATCCAGAGATAACTCCCCCTCCCCCCCCCCCCCCACCCCCAAAAAAATAGTGTTATCTCCAACAAACACTCGTGACTCTGGAGACCGCCAGACAGAGATGGCTCCGACGGAAGTAAACTATACTGGAATTAATAACACATGAAACACATGTGCGCTCTTACCAAAATTCTCACGCTTATATCTAAACGTGATACTCGATATAAATGTACAATAAATTACAAAAACAATACGATATAATAACTTAGTCACAGTCCTCTGGTGACAAAACATTTTAAGAAGTACGTTTGCCAGTTCTGGAAGAAGCACTTTAATTGATAAAGGCAACCTAAATGACTTGACTGCTGATCCAATAACAGTAATTACCATGAAATGAATGACACTTGCCGGCCTCAAAACAACCTTTACAATGCCTAAAATAATATATATATATTAAACTGTCAAACATCAACATCAACATGAATGAACTATTACAAAACAATTAACTCATGAACTTTTTTTAAAAATGATTTTTTTGCAGTAACTGTGCTCAAAGTGAACGGATTTATGTGAAATGTTAGACAAAGTCCTAAATATATATTTTGTTAAAACTGTTCAGGTTTATAAGTATAAATCATTATTAAACATAATATCAATGGATGGTCTAACGAAATTAGTCTGACAGGACCATTTTTTGTCTCATAAAAAGAATACCATGCTATGAGGTAATTCATGAATAGCATGATCGTTGCGCTTTTGCATTCTCGATTACATGTACAAATAAAAATAAAATGCATCATAAATATAGCATTTTCAGCATTGTTTTAATTCTTAAACTATAAATTAGACATATTTTCCCGTACATACGACATAATTAATTTTACGCATCTGATTCGCAGAATACACAACAGGCCAATTGATATATGTATAAGCAATATATATATATATATATATATATATATATATATATATATATATATACAGAATTTATAACGGAAAATGTCATGTTTCATATATAATTAAAAATTCACATAAACACGTTGAAAACGTTGATAAATACAAAACGCCAATAGACCACGGACATAACAAGTGACCCATGGGTCATGACGCTCAGATGAATAAGAAGACACTCACTAAACGAATTTTATCATCTGAATGCAAAATGTTGTAGGTGCTCGAAGGATATGGGTAACAGTGACTTAATTTAATGCTTCTTAGAAGATTTTTCACGGACCTCGATGGATGTCACATTGGAAGATACTAGGTGCAAAGGTTACGATTTGTGCTCAGTTAACAGACAACCACATCTCTGAAGGTCTCAAAAATGAGAAAAAACGTAAAATGTGAAAAAAACGCAGGTGGCTCAACCATCAACCAAACTACAGATAATGATGAAACACACCATGATCAATATGCATGGAAAGAATCATGGTGATCGAGGTAGGCGAGTAACAGGAATATACAGCTGCCGTGTGATTATAACAGAGACTGTATTATGATGAAATTCTCAAAACATTTTGCAATAATCATGGACTTGCTTGCCAAAAGACTACGTCAGTTCGTCCTATAACTTTATACAAGCATATGTTTGTACCTGTGTGCGAATAAATGGATCAATGGTATTTCTTTTATTCTCCAATTGAACAGTTCCTAGGTGTATAGATAAAGTAGTGACTGTGCGGGTATAAGTTATTGAGTGTGCATTAAAGCAACCATTTTTATGTTTATGTGACCTTATAAAAGTTGCTATCTTTTATGAGCTGACAAGAGCTGACATCTTGTACGGTTTTATTTCTTACCAATGTACTGAACTAGCTCCATCCACCTGTGCTATTCGATTAAATACTGACTCAGGAGATTAGTTTTCAGTATGTATCCATTTTCAGCTTGAAGTGTCTCCCTCATGCGATGGGTGTTGTGTGACGGACTGGGTCCGGAGCTCGAGGAACAACTTAAGATGGCTCAGTAAACTCTTATTTTTTCATTCTGACTTTCAAGCATGTGAAATAGCATGTAGAATGTAATCGTCTCTCACAACTCATCACCAACCCCGGAAGCTCGTAGTGGACCCTTTTAGTAACCAAATTAGTTTTTGTCCAAAAGTAGGTTGTTTGAAAACACGACTCAGGAGGCATTTATATTTGAGTGGTAAGCCCTATTTGAGTAATGACACAAGCAGTATGGGGGATTACAGTGCGACCATCATCCACCATGCTGCACGGTATGGTGGGTAACAGCCGATAATCTTAAGATTAAGGTAAGAGAGATGAATGATCACAAAAATACACACCTAAGTGGAAATCAATCTCTATGATAATGAATCGCTTCTTGTATCTACAAGTTGGTGATGGTGCAATAACATGTATGACCCATGCGGACATTCATGCAGTCAGAAGTTAACAAACACGCAGGGGAATTACCAATACGTTGAGGTACAACAGGATTTTTTTCATACATTGTAGGTGTTGTTCAAAGGTATACAAATACAGCTAACGATTGGTCTTTTTGTAAAATCGTACGAAAATGACGAACTTTGTGCATCCTAAGCTGCCGTTAGAGTGCAGTACTAGAAAATGATGTAATGGCATTCTGACGCTTGTCGTAGAAGCTCTAATGTCACAGGGTCGAAATGGTCCTAGCGGCGAAACTTCCTCATATCAACAATTAATTTTCTAAACAAATTGTAAAAGAAAACGTTTCTCCTCAAAGAGAATGGGCAGGGCATGTCCAGTGGCGAATCTGATTAGGGGGTGGGGGGAGGGGATGGGGGTCCTGAACCCTCCCCCTCCTTTGAATCCGAAACAAACTTTTTTAGGGTTTCAAGCCAATTTTGTGACGCTGACCCTTTCCTTCCCGGACCAGAGGACCCTTTTTAGGTTCTCTTTCAGTTTTTTTTTCAGAGGCTTGCCCCTGCCCTTTCCAAAATCCTGGATCTGCCCCTGATGTCTAACTTGGAAGTCACGTTACAAGGAATCCCGTCATACAGGTATACAGGAATGTCCTGCCCTGACTTCGTGCTGAACCAGCACTTGCTCGTAATAAACTAGCACAAATTTTGACGCATGCAGCTCGGTTCTTTGTATCGCAACATAATGCCTGATATGCATTTATGGGTGCTACTCTAGGGCTGAACACACATAGTGGGAATGCTTATTTCGAACATTTGTATTATTAATTATCGTGTCATGGCAATCGTAATTAGGATTACTGAAATTTTACTTTTTTTCAGATAAAAACACTTTTGGACCAAATGAGATTTTTTAGAGCATTTTATCATCTGCTTTTAGTCGCTATTTGTCATTAACATTCTAGTGTAGCCCAATACATCAACACAAATTACTTTTGTTTATATAAGGCCTTCATAGCAGATGTTGTGTATGGCTATAGTTCCCTTTATCAGGTGGGTACTTCAGTTTTTGTGGAATTAGCACGACGGCGGTAATTACAATATTGCTGATAATATTAGAAACGTAAGAAAGCTCTGTTAATACTCAGTACAATTCGTTATACATTTAATGAGTGACCCTTCTTTCAAAAATATATATGCCGAAACCCTGTCCATGTTTTATATCACTTTAAAGGGCACATATTGAATAGAAAAGACACAACCGCTTGACTGGACAAGTCGTTTAATTGATATTTATAACCCTGATACACGGTGTATAAAATAATACTGCTTCAAGAGAAGGTATGGATATCATAATATATGCTTCTAATACATTTAGACATAAAAATTCTAATGTTATTTCCAAAAGAGAATATCAATATTAAAACTATTGTTAAACATGATGAAATAAATTCATATTTCAAAACAAATCCTTTAAGCAACAAAAACTTGATTTTATGTGTCCTCCTCATGTCTTACAGTGAAACAGATTGATAAACATCTCCAAGCCACTTCTAATGGCTAATGGCATCTTAACGTCTTAATTTAAAAAAAAAAAAATGTCACACGATGAAACGCTGACGACAGCCATAGTGGGTATTATACAGAATAACATCATACCATTTTCTAAATTATTTCTTAACCTTCTTAACTGTGTTATAACATTAAACGGAGGAGGCACATTTCTCTCACAACCTTCAACCTTCTCTGTATGCTTGAAATGCATACCAACAGAGAACAATTTTTAACAATCATACAAGATGTAAAATGGACCTTAATTCTTTAGAATGACATGGGTTTGGCTTAAAATTGAAACAAACCTCCAGGGGTTACATGCTGGATACAATCTTGTAGTAAAGCTTGACCTAATAACTGTATCATATAAAACGAGGGGATGGAGACCAGTGGAAATCATCGCTTCTTCCTGAATGAATGTTGCAAGTTTATGCGTCAAATACCACCTAACGTGAGTAGAGAATCACCTCTCACAATATAATAATAGACGTATCCTGCGCTGCCCAAAAGTGCTCAATAAACCTTAATGTCTGTTGGATGCCTGTCATAGTCAATATCAATTTATAATATTCCAAATTTACATTATTAATCATAATTAAACCCTTTTATTGATTAAACATAAAATGTCTTGGCTTCCCCTGCAAAAGGTATTTTGAAAAAATTGATATTAAATGACACCCATCTTTACTCATCATGAACGTTCCAAAATATACGGCCGTCCAAGTATCAGTTTTTTCTTAAAATACCTTTATAAACACGTTTAAAAATACTTTTAGGTATATATATATATATATATATATATATATATATATATATATATATATATAAATAACTGATCATCATTATTGAAGCTTATTCTATGTAAAATAAATGCGAATCCTATACACAAAGCCTCTATTAACCAAAATTTTCAAGGAAATAAAATAATTTCAAATTTCATATTTTCATTTATCATACCCCTTTCAGACCACACTAACAATTCTGCATAGTGCCTACACCTAGAAATATAACATTACAGTAAATCGAGGGAACCGAAATGCCTTCTGTCATATACGGAAATCTGATCTTCTGACCTATCATTATCACCTGTATCGTCTGGGGCCTCTATGGATAAAGGGTCAGGTGCCACGTTTTGGAGAACACTATCCCTTCTGTCACCATGATGGGTTTCAGGGAATGAATCCTCATTTTCAAACTGATTTTCGTTTCCCTCATCTTTATCTTTACGTGGAGTTGTCTTGTCTACAGCAGTAGCGGCACCAAAGAAATTGGTCACAACAACAGGTTCTCTTTCAATGTCTCTGTTGCCTTCCTTCATTACTGCCAGAGGACCTTTTGCCCGATTCTCAATATGATAGCTTTCCCGGGTATTATCTGTGACCAGGGTGGTAGCCGAATGACCGCTAAATTCCTTCTCAATGGCAAAAGGGGCAAAATCTTTCGTTACGGATACACTTGTATCCCTCTCCTCCTGATATAAAGCGGCCAACGTACTGTCAAAACCCGGTGCACTTTCCTCTGTACTTACTTTTCTAATTGTCCCGGTGTCATTAAACATCTTTATGCGGTCACGGACAAAACCGGTTGTTATAACATCGTCGTACTCTTCATCACACATCTTCGAGAGTTCGGCATCTGAAGCGTCGTTGTTCTCTTGACGTTTTGGTACCGCGTGCACTGCATGATCCCTGGTAGGCCTCCTTTCAGATTTTTCAAAGGTTTCCGCATCCGTACTCTTTCCTGATATTCCCCTGACCTCGTCCTGATTGCGAGGAAGTTTATATTTGCCGTCGTTCCTTGATCCATCATTCGATATCCGTGAAATGTTCAAAGAATCAGCCACATCCCTTGATACGGAACTGGTGAAATTATTTGGTCGGGTAGTACCATTTCCCTCTTTGCCTTTGCTCTTTAACCTTTCATACGATGGCGGCAATGGCCAGTTTTCATATATATGGTCTTCCGGCATGACCTGTACGCTGTTAGGATCGGCCGAGTCAGCAAAACCGTCTTTGCTCTTCAGCCTGTCTCGCGATGGACGCAATGGCCAGTTTTCATATATATGGACTTCCTGCATGACCTGTATGCTATTGGGATCGGCCATATCGATATCATCTTGAACATTTTCATTGGCGCCTATGTCACGTGATTCTACATTTCTATAAAGCGCCTGTTCAGGGTTTCTGGAAGGGACATATATAACAGAATAAAGTTCATCGTCCTCAACTTTATTTTGGACACACAAAAGTGTCTGCAGATCTTTCGTTGCTTTGAAATTTGGATAACTCCTTTTCATTTCGAGGAACAGGTGCAATCGAGTTTGCCGTAATCGTTCCAATTTTGCCATTTCCTCATGTTCAGGGTCCCTCTGGTAGATTTTTGCATCAAACGATCCAGTGGCTGTGACTATCCTTGAGGGTTCCGCTTTTACTGATCTGTCGATGAAAGGGAACAGAATCAAAACAATATAGGCATGATTATCTCGTAAAATAAGCCAATATGCTTAAAATCTCTTCTTCTGTAAGTCTTCATCAAGAATGTGTGATATAATATTCGGTGTAATATTTTGTGTTAAGAATAGAGAAACTAGAGGTGTATTCTTGCAAAAACATTACGCAACCACGGAAGTTACCCGAGGGGCAAAAAGGATGTACCTTTCGATGAGGCTATTTTGAATTTCTTCAAAGAGAGGTCTTTTGCTGCTATTGTCATCCGTACATTTTAGTAAGAGGTTATACAGCCAGTCAGGACAATGTTCAGGTTTTCGGAGAGGGAAACGTTGTCGCTGGGTTTCGAGAACCTGTATAATCAGACAAATGCGTTAGAGTTTGGTAAACCATGCATCAACACAGCTACAGAAATCCATTATTAGTTCTGTGTCTGTCATCATAAACGTCAAAGGCAGAAATACCTCTTTGTCAGGAACAGAAGCAAAGGGCACAAACTGGGATTTGATATGCTTTGGTGCGGGTGGCAATACAGCATATACCATAAGACTTTCCCAGACCATCAGGGCCCAGCTGGCAACATCAGAATACATAGAGTACCGCCCATATTCATTCACTTCGCGTGGTTGCCTGAAATATTAAACAATATATTAATCATTTGGCAAATATTGAACCCTTGGAAACCTTTGCTGAGTGACATTTATGGAAGTACTGATAAAGCTTTTCTTATTATCAATTTCAAGTTATAATTCAAGTGAACGCAAGAGCTTTCCCTTTCAAGTTAACTAAAAGACGACAAAGAATCAAATGCGAGCTTTAAACAACTAGAGACATTATAGTAAATCTACATACTAAGATAATGGACTGACCTACACAAACACCTTTAATATTATAAATCGGTTGGGAAGCTTTATATGAGTATATAAAGAATATGAAATACTATGGCGTCAACGCAGACAGAACAAAGTTATGGCTACAGTGCAATAAAAAAATGTTTCCTTCCGACTGTTACAAGCAGCATACATTATCTATTTGATCTACAAGCAGTATCATATTAATTTAGTTTCTGAAATATATATTCAGACCAACATTTATTCTTATCTTTCTGTGGAGCTTGCCGCCTCTGTTTTTTTTATGTCGACTTAACTTAACCGTTGGTTTTGGAGGGCAGCTGCAGACGATTATCTACACGTAAATAAGGGCTCTGGATGGGGCCGACTGCGAATGATCTCGCACCTCCTGGGTTGATATTCCGACTAAAGAAGCTGGTAAAAACAACGCTTATACTAAGGAGCGTTCATCTAGATGGATTCATAAATTACCATCTTGCTCCACTGAGACGGAAAAAGTCATCGTTGTGATATGGCGGACAGGCCGATGCTTCTTTCAGTTCATTTTGAAATCTTCCAAGTTTCAGCAAAGTCGACCTCCCAAAATGTCCCAAGAGAGCCTAGATATATAGGGAACAAAGAGAAGTATTGTTTAAAATATCTGTTTAATCTGATCACCAAAAGCATATCGCTAGAAAAGGATAACTGCTTGAGAATTACAAATATTTCAGCAAAGTCGACCTCCCAAAATGTCCCAAGAGAGTCTAGATATATAGGGAACAAAGAGAAGTATTGTTTGAAATATCTGTTTAATCTGATCACTAAAAACATATCGCTAGAAAAGGATAGCTGCTTGAGAATTCCTTACAAAATATATAACATATTTAATTGACGCTTTTGTAGAATTAAATGACTCTAAAGCAGGAATTCTTTAAGTACAGTAATTAATGTACCGATTCTAGTACTAATATTATTAATATCGGTTACTTTACGAGGACCCTCTGTCACAAACACATGGCTTGCTCTGACGTTGCAGTGTATGATTCCAGCCTCGTGGAGCTTTTGTATGGAGCAGGCTACATTGCTGAACAAGCTGATCAAGGTTTCAAACTGTTCCTCTCCAGGTTTCAGTCTCCAAGCGAAATCCAGCAATGTCAGTTCCGTCGGGGAATGCATGATCAAATATGAACATCCTTCAGCCCGATGTAGATATTGTTTGTCAATAGGTGTTATGTGTCCATGCATGGATCTAAGTTTATCCATGTGTTCATCACTTAGGTTTCCAAAGAGGCTCACCTGTGAAAAATGCTTATTATTAACAGGCAAAGAAATAACAGTTGTGCCTATTTCCGGCATGGAAACCCCTATTCCCTGTTTTTTAAATTGGTATATTTTTGCGAAAGCTAGGATTCAAAATAATAAGAATGTTATGAATGTTATTACCTGATAGGTGCCACCTCTTGTAAATGTTGGTTTGTCTGGAGATCTGATTTCCACCGCTTTCTATGATATAAATGGGCATTTTCTTAGTATTATTTAGATAATGTATAGCAGGAAATAAATTTCGGAAACTACATATGATAGCAATATAACGATTTACCAACACTAAAATGGTAAAGTGATAATCATGGCAAGTGTATTATTTTTGGTGCCAATTGAATTCATCAGGTGTCTAACCTGACTTGTGTCATCCCTCAGGATATCAAGTACATTTAATTCTCCGTCAGCGTGTATACCTATTGAGAAAGATGAAATGGGATTTCAGCTCTGCATTCTGTTATAAGTATGTATAAAGGTCTCTTGCAGGAAGTTATGGGGAAATCATAAAAGGCGGTTGCACCGACAAACTTGATTTATATGTATTTATATTGAATTAGCCTACCTTGCAATATATTCAGAGCGTTGTGCATTTCTTCAGGAATTATCTAAGGATCAAAAAATCACAAAACAGTAAATATCCAATGCTTTTCCTTATCTTGCGATTGTCTGCTTCTATTGTAGTTAAATTGATCATACGTGTATATATCCGTGTGATACGCGACTTCCACTTTGCAACAATATAGAATATATATATATATATATATATATTATGTAGCTGAAAATTTCGGCCACACTATCTGAGTTCCTCAGCAGTAAAATATTGAATAAAGGTGAATTTGATAAACTCTTACCATACCTCCCCGGTAGGTCAAAGTCCCTGTGACATAAGAGTATCAAGTAGTTTTAGAGTCTTTTATCTAATTGTTTTTAAGAATACTTCATTTTTATTATGTTTCATTTTAACTATTTCTAAGCTTAAACTAGCTATTGCCATTTATTCTGATTAATATGGAATATTTGATTGACGCACGGGCCAGGGGGGATGAAGAGGATACATTACCTGCATATGGTGGGCTGGCAGGGTATATGCTGGAGCTTTGATTTCAGTTGATCTTTTCAAGGTTGAACCTTCAATCAAACGTACCATGATAAACCTTCACGGCATGCATAGTTATCTTGTTGCTGTGAAATCATAATTGAAGCTGACCATCAATTCAAACAAATTATCATCGTTAAATTTAATGTTATTTTTCACTTTCGGTGTTTCATTTATAAACTGAAAAATATTCAGAGCGAACATACAGCTTCCATAATTGGTACCCCGGACTGGTAGGAGCACTTCGCGTATTTGTTGAAGTAGTTCATCGACAGACGGCCTCTTGGCGGGAGCGTAACTGAAGCACGGCTGTACACAATCCATCAATTCCCGGGGTATAAAAGAAAGGGGCTCCGGTTGTTGATCATACAACAGTACCTTTATCATGATAATATTTACATTTAAGTGAGTTATACAGTATCGAGACAACCTATAACTCAGTTAACGACATGGAATAAAACGACTTACACTAGAAGACATAACACAAATCAGCAGAATTCAACATACGTCAAAACCACATCAGTAAATCTCAGGAGTGAAAGGACAAAGTAACAAAGTTTGTCCAAGGGATTTGTGAACACAACCAATAACGCTCACCTCGAGAGCAACAATATCTTCTGTTTGCACTAGGTTTCTTTGTCCGTAAGGTGGACAACCCATACTTAGCATTTCTATAATAGTGTGGCCAAGCATGAAGACATCCGACGCAGTTGAATATCTACTGAACAAAATGGTCTCTGGGGCACTCCAAAGAAGGGGAATACTGTCCGACCTTTGGCCTGTCATGTAAACTAGTTTAAAAATATAAAAATAAATCATATATATAAGCAATAATAGAGCTGACGTATTAAAACATTTCGAATATTAAATAACAACACATTTAAAAATGTCTTTTTACATTTCTCTTGTCATTTTTTTCATAAAGGTTTAGTTAACGGGACCAAAAATATAGGAGATGCTCCAATCTATGAAAAGAACACAAATGCAATGGTTTGGAAATAACATTCACGCAAGATTTAGCCTTTGTTTTTTAACCTATCAGTTCCTCCTAAGAAAGAATATTTCCTTTATGTCATGGTTTCACAAAAGTAATCTGTAATTATATGATCAGAAATCTATTACGAAACATCACTATGAATAGTCCGGACGACAGGAAGAAACAAGTGGTCCGTGGCCCTTGACGCTCAACTGAATTTGACATACAGGTGACGTATGCATTAATTATTGATGTTGTGATCTGGTGAAAAATATTGGACAACGATCCTTGAGCATTGGGTAGAAGTATAAATAAATCATGCTGTTAGCCCATAGGCCTTAGGAAATTACAGTGACCTTATTTAAGGTTTCCAAGAAGAATTTTCGAGGAACTCCCTAGATGCCAAGTTAGAAGTTTCTACGTCAAACTGCTACAATTTGTGCCCGTCTGACTAAAAAGGCGCTAAAACCATGTTCTTTCACATAGCTCACAGAATAAAGGTCACAGTGACATTTTTTAAGGTTTCAAAGGATTTTTTACAGGAACCTACCTGGATCTTAATCAGATAAGAAGTGTCTAGTTCAAACTCTAACCAATCATAGAAATCTGTCTCACAGGATGTTCTTTCAAATATCTTGCAGAATATAGGTCACAGTCATATTATTTTAGATGCATAAGGGGACTTTACACTCACCTCCCTTTACATTTTTAGATCTCTGTCTGACCAAATTGATCTTGAAAAATTTCTATGTTCAACTGTAATGTGTATAAATTTCTGGGTGCTTAAAATTATGTTTTTGACCAGTAGCTAGGAGAATATATGTTACCATGACTTGATTTCAGTTTTCCATTGAGATCTGTTCAACATTTCACTTTATGTTACGTTAAAAGACTCTCGGACTAGCCGATACAATTTGCGCCTGACTGACCTTTTGGGTACTCATAATAATATGTTTGGCTTGTTGTGGACGTCCTGACGCCGGTGATCATTATAGCTCAGTTAAGTTAGCTTTAAGTTAGCTGAGCTAAAACTTGAGAGCAACATTAAGTTCTAGTTTGATTGGAATTTAGGTTACATACCTAGTCCGGTTGTTTTGTCCATGTCATATGTAACATGATGATAAGCCATATCCAAGTTTACCAGCTGAATCCTACTTTCTGAAGAACCTCCAGTTCTAAAAACAAAACTGTTAGCAGTCAAATTTCTCAACAGAACCTTTCTTTGGTGACAAAAGCGGACGGTGTCAATTGCAGGTTCCAGGATCGAACAGGCGAGTTTTTCTAATGTGATTTTAGGGTTGGCGTCTCGTATATCATACAGGTGTTGACAGAGGGTTGTATGCCCCAGTATTGGTCCACTCAAAGTGATAACCGGAGAAAATGTTGTCCGGAATGCAAGTAGTGGTAGAATCCCTTCGCCGTAACCTGCGGATAGTTCTTTCCATGCATGGATGTGCTGCGCAAAATTATCCTTTGTATCATATGGATAGCATTGGCGAGTTTTCTTCTTGAAAACACTTGGTATTTTAGCCATTGCTCTCCCGAGATGTGGAATAACTCCACCATAAACGTATACTAAGTTTCCAGATGCCCTGTTCTTCTTTTGTTCTATATGCAAATAAAATCGTCGAAAAACCCGATGAAGCAAATCGCGATGGAATTTATACAGGTCTTCGTATCTTGGGATGTAAAGGCGCATTCTTTCCCTAACTGAATCGCGTTTGTGGTAAAGCAGAGGTATACAAATGGACATAGCTGCGTGATAGACCATCTTCGATCCATGTTTCTTGATGAACTCTAACAGTCCAAATAAGCCCGATGGCTCAAGCATTGCTTCACATTCACCTGTATAAATAAGAAATCTCATGAAGGTCAATCTCCTCGATTTGTACTTTCGTAATTATGCGTATTAATTTTGTTTCATCCTACTGAAAACGTACATCGACTATATTAAACACTTTAAAACAATTATGCGTGAATTTATTACCCCTTCCCTTTGGCTATTAATAATCGGACAGAAACGGATTTGTTTCAGGGGGATAAGGAAACTACGTTCCCATGTAAACTTATTAGAAGCTCTTCAAATGATTCGTGCCCCCGATAAAATGAGATAAAATATACCGGGAAGTTTTTTGTGCACTTTTGTCGTTTAACTTGAATGAAAGTGATATATAAAAGTATGTTTTTGCGAGATGTTACTTAAAAGTTTTAGAAGAAAACACAAAATATGAGCTATTATATTCTAAGACTCCGAGTGCATACATTGCACAAATTAATACGGACCTTTGCTGGAGCAGTTTTGCAGAATCCAGACAAACACTTGGACCACTGGAACCACAAACTTCTCATCTGCCCTGAACTTTGCAATCTTTTGCGATACTAAAGCACAAAATTCAGTGCGGACGTGAGGTTTGTCAATTGCCTGAAAATTTAAAGCAAAACAAGAAAAAGGTTGATCTGTGAAATAGAGTTTCTGGCCCGCCTTTCATAAAAGAACCTATAACGAACGTGTTGAATATAAGCGGAGATGAACACAAGTGAGACCTGTAGACGGTGGATCAGTAGTGTGAGTATGTTGTCTGTCTGTCAATTTGTTTCCTGTTTGCTGGATTTACATCATTTTAGCAAAATATTCTCCATAACTTGAGTCAAGGTTATCCCTATTAAATCTTGTTTTAGCCCTTTATGTGGTACCTCGATGTTGCGAGTAAGGTAACTGTATGTCGATATGTTTTCAGGCTTTTACGCAGACAGTTTTTGACGGACGAATAGACGGATAGATAGATGTACGGTCATCTTTTCTGTGTCCCCCGTGACTGTGCCTTCGGCCACGGCGGGAAAAACAATAATATTTTCATCATTTAGGAACCTACTGACACAACAGTTGACAGGCCGACACCATTTAAACTTTACATGGCGTAATTGACCACATTTGACCTTTTGATCTTGAACCATGACCTGTAATGTAAAGTGCTGCTTTTGGAAACACGTATTCATGAAACTTATGGTCATACATTCCAGCTTGGTTGCCAATCTTGATCTAAATGTAATTCGAATCTTTCAGAATCACCTACAAGGGGTTGGTCGGTTAGTCACAACAAGAGGATACTGATTTTTTTTATGTTGTTTAGTAACTTTTGTGTAACTGATTATTACATAATGAAACATGCCTCCTTACCTTAAGTCCCAAGTAAAGAACGCAAAGAGTCCTCATTATCCAGGGTCTGCACTGATCCAATCTTCCTAGAGCGTCTTTAAGTTTGTCCTTGCGTTCGCAATATTCGTGTATGCTCTGGAGAATTTCCCTATCAGCGTACACACGACCCCGTATTGTTTTCTGTTTTGCATTCAAAATCTTCTTCGTTTCTGCCTTATCAAGACAATGTGATAAATATTCTCGCATCACTGCGAGTTTCGTCATTTCAATTTGTTGCAGGTCGGTCTTAGCAATATCTTCTAGAGTTTTCAATGTCTCAAGTATCCTTGTCTTGCATTTATACATCAGTTTTACGTCTTTGTAGGGTATCTTATTCAACAAAACGGCAATGTGAATCGTAGATACAACAAATGTGTAAACAGGAAGTACAACATGCAAAATGGTGTATTTTGGAAGTTTTTCTTTCTCTATTTAACCAAATAAGTGAGTCTGAAGATTCAATAATGCATCTAGCCACGCCATTTCTTCCAACTGCGGGCATTTCAAATATTCGATGGTCGAATTGATTAGTTCTTGGTTATGGTGATCGTTCATAGCCTTACGGACCGTGCTTCGAAAATCTAGAGATCTGGAACCCCCTGTGCCTAATATTTAATTAGAACATCAAACAGTTAAAAAATGATATCATGTTTCCATAAATTTACACTAACAATGCAAAATCTAGCTTTAAGGAAGGTAATTTTTGGTTAACGAATCCGGGTAAATACGAATAGTTACGTACCCTCTTGTTGGTTAAACGTCGTGACTTTAGACCCTTTCATTAATAACTGATGAACAATAAGGTCACTCTCGAAAATTGCATCACCTGTGTCCGCATTTTGAAATGGTATGAACTCTTCCGAAGCGATGTCTACATAGCTGGTAAAACATGCATATGAATACCAGGTACATATATGTGGAGGAGAAAACATGTTCTAGTGCAGTCAAAGATAATACATACTGTGTTAATCTCAAAAATAAGATATATATATATATATATATATATATATATATATATATATATATATATATATACGAACATATGGATCACAAAAGCATGCCAATATTTTTGTTAGCTTCTAAGATGATTTTTATAAAGTAGACGATGTACCATAATGCTTTGGTATAAAGGGTAAATAGTGTGTATGAGAATAAAATAAAAAAATAATTTATTCCGAATTTAAATCAAGAACTGAAGTGGTGTTTATAGACAGACAGAACTATAATTTGAAGTCGCATTTACCTTGGGCCAGAAGACGACGGGCTGCTATAGTCGTCTGAAAGGGATAAGTCTTCATACATGTTCTCCTCCCTGTAAAAGTCATATATTAAAAAATACACTGATTGAAAATTAAATTTGATCGTTCATTTTCGTGGTGTACTATATGTTTGATCTCTGTAGCAGCTTGGTTGGGGAATATAAATGGCAGGCCGTGTCGACAAAAAAGATATTTCCATTTTACAAATGATTTTAAACGAGTAAAACTGACGAAAACAAATCCATCTTGGGAAGATGACATTCCCTCTTTTCAGAAGATTCATGTTCAATGGTATTAGAAACAGCCCTTAACTTTTACTTTTAATACTGTTAATGTTATTCTCAAATGTATCAACTGCCATTGCATGTAGTCGTTAACCGGAGGTCATTTGCCTCCACCATGTTTACTTCATTCATTTACTGGCACAGGTGGCATTTAACAAGACAAGTATATGATCCGCGAATGAAGTAGTACAGGGGCTCTTGATAACTATGTAGACTTTTAGAAAAACAGTCTGGATTCGCCCACACAAAAGGAATCTTAGTTGATTGATATACTTTTAAGAACAACGGAAAATGTATTTGCGACACTTGTAGATACCAAAATGTTACAGTGATTTCGACTGATAAGTGAAGTAGGTATGTGACCTTCAATGAGACAGTCACTCTTCCCAGTTGGTATAGACCGTCTGACAGGAATTCGGGAGCGTATCCAGAGGGGGTTGCCGCAGGGTGTCATGCCCCAACCCCCCCCCCCCCCCGCCCGACTTTGCATGTTATATTTAGGGAAAACATTTCAGAAAGTAATAGAAGTCTTAAAATAAAACAAGTACGTTGGAGTAGGCTGATAATATGTATATTTACTCTTTGACAAACGGATATACTTGACCCCTCCCAAGCCCCGCTCGAAACGCCCCCCCCCCCCTCGTAAATACTGGAGTAATATTGTTATTGCTGTGATGTTGAATGGTATATGTTGCACATTGTCAAGGAATAAGTCCTGGTATCTGGATACAACTTGAATTTTGTGTTTACTAGGTCTGTACATACAAATGAACGCCCCGAATGTTTTATAGTGTACATATAAAACATATAAAAACATATAAAGAGGTGTTGTACACATGTTTTCTAAATTTGCTGAACAGCGGAGTGTCCGCTTTGGAATGGGTGAGGTTTGACTGGAGCCAGGGACCACATCTCTCTAGTCTCGACCAAGGTGTCGCAGATCTACGAAGATCTATTTTTGACAAATTCATATCAGCTTTCTCGAATAAAAATTCAAAACATTATAGAAAAATTGTATCAGTAATAACAAGTCAATTTATCAGATAAGCAATAGTTCACGCTTGCCCGTGCCTGCAGATCTTAATTTACTAAATTTCCAAGAGGGATAACTAACTAAACTGTATATTACACGGCCATTAAGTGAATTAAGCTGGCGTTACACATCTATAATTTTATGTGACGCAAATGTTATCGGTCAGTTGTAAATATTTGTATACCCTTAGCTAAGTCTTATTTTAAGAACCGGCCATATTGCCGGTACACGCCTATGAAACTTTATTTTTGTCATACATTTTAAACTAACTTGGGTCCATACATTTAATTAGAGCTGTGTAAAGCTGGTGTTTGTATCATACTGGCCAAATCATAAAAGGATGAATCAACTTTAATTAGGCTCGTTATTTATGAATTCATTTTGTGCCATACTTTTTTTGGTTGAGATACCGACCTCCTTTTTCTGATGCTTCTTACACTACCTTACACTATAAATTGTCCTTCTTGCGTGCTCACTTTCAGGGTATGTCAGTCTGGTGCTTCCCTGTAAGGTGCCCGGGAACTTTCATACATTGAACCACGCGCAAGTCAGCAGCTTTTCGCACAGGCAGTCTTCTTCGGTCCCCAAATGGCATATCCATCCGTGTACGCCCCGATAATGCTGGGGTTAGCCCGATATCAGAGAGCCGAGCTCCACTTAATCTTCCCAATTATTATAAGACCCTGGGTCAGGCATTTTGTGTCAAAGTTGTCACACCTTTATTTTGGCCAAATCAATATTTTAAGGTTCCATGAAAAAGGATTGACATCTTGCTGGCTATGTGTAGTACAGGAGTCAATTGGTGTACAGAAGCTTTTATAGCATTTGCGAATGTCAATGACATTCAAACATTATCAGCAGTAGTTACAAAACCAAAACCTTGCTTCTGGTGCAGTTTTCTTCCCCTGCAGGTACGATGCTGCCTGTAAAGGTAGGAGTCATCTATAATGGAACCTGTTACTTCCTTTGATGTTTCAGCTTCCCTGCACAGACTTGGAAAAGATTTTGAGTGGGGACACCTGTTTCCTCTCTTGGTAGATATATTGCACAGCAGCCATGCCAATATTATCAAAGTATTTGGGTATCAGATTTGACGATGGTATGCAAAAGGAAGCACACTTCCTTTGCCTATCGACATGAAATTGAGAAACCTATATGTAATGGTATATCAAAGGACAGTAAGCGAGACCACTTTCACTTACAATTCACTTGAGTCTTGCAAAACTATGAAGTTATGTTACAAACCAACTAAAATGATCTTTTTCACAACTCATCAAGTTCTTTGTAAATTGTGTAGTTTTGACACAAAAATTCTCAATTTGCCTCAGTATAAACCACCGAAATAAAGTTGGTATAACCATTTTATGATGTGAACAGTATAACACAAGCTCACTTGCTATACACAGCTCAACGTATTTAATAAGTGGACCCATGTAAGATTTTAAATGTATGACAAGACACAGTTTTAGTATGCTTCTTTATTGTTAGGCCAAAAAAGATATATTTATGCAGTAGGCTATTCACCTGTAACATACGGTGATGGCCTATAACCTGACCGGCAACATAGCCTCTGTCTTGTCTTAAATATCTAGCGTATTTTTTCAGCCCTTGTTAGACTTTCATGTATTTACCTTGACACCGTTCATGTCTCTAATTAAAACAAAATAATTAAGATATGAGACCAAAATAATTTAAGAAAATTCTTACTCATACTCACTGGGTATACATCTTGGTCTTTAGTCCTTAAAATTCGAAATATATATAAGGTTTGTTTATTTCAAACTTACATATTTATATCCAGCTAAGATCAAATCTTTATCCCCTGCCGGCAGTTTTTCAATGTTGGACGTGAAACAATATCTGCAAAAATAGGGTAAATGACAATAATTTTAACATAAACAGTAAACGAATAATTAGATAATGGGCAAACGTTTGAAATCATCCTTTTCTCTGTTTTGTTTCTCTTGAATAGCCTTTGAATATCGATACACGATCAGCCCCTGAAACGAACAAAGGGAAAATATTTATGATGTAATATCCTACAAATATTCCTCGTGATCAGTATTTCTCGTATTGACAATACGTATACATTTCAAGAAAAATATTTAAAATGTACATGGATTTTTGTAATAAAATGCAAATAAATGAAATTCTGATTCAAAACCCTTCGTAAACGTTTGAGCGACCGATGAGCTGGCGCTGTAACCATACTTATTTGGTTAAATGATATCTCAGAGGCAATCAGGGGGAAAAATTAAACAAATCCCCATTTAAGGGTGGTGAGCACGGATCGATTATTCTGAGTTTTCTGAACAGTTATGTGAAACACAGAAGATATTTTCAGACAACATCACTTGAATACGCCCATAAAAAAAGAAACGCCCGAGTGTGAACAGTAAAAATGGGATGCCCACTGGATTTCGACGGTAAATGACGCTCCTGTCTTCATGTTAAAGATCCCATGTTGCGTTTTTCAACAGAACGCCTTGGTACTGCCAGAAGTATGGTCATCTGCCCTGGAGAAATGACCGTTTGGTGCGTCGAGAAAAAAAAACACGCATGGTGACCTCGAATCAATTCGAAGGCACAAGGCTTCAGATACAACCTCGCAAAATAAGAGCAGATATGCCAGGAAAGGATCCAGTCGACGGGTGCAAGGCTAGAAACAGCTACAGTCTGTGACGCAAAATATACTTATTAACGTTTTTGCTGGTTTTACCCTATAGTGTTATAGGATATGGGGAGGGTAACTTACCCTGTAAGATATGGCCAGGGACTCTGTGATGACCAAAGTCATTCAGATCAGCGTGACGATATGCAACAACAGTTACATACAAGGGCATAATACACTTGGGTTATCTTAATCTTGGGACATATATTTTTATTGAATATTCAGTATGTATAAAAATATTGGCACTTCTTCTGATAAAATGCAAATAGTGTTAGCCTCCATCGGATTAATCGAGTTCCAGTAGTATCTCGCAAGTTATACTGGGAATGTCTGTTTATTTGGAAGGTTTATCCTTATGAGACCGCAATGGTACCAAATAGGTAACCCCCATCTGAAGGATGTTTTGAAGTAATTTGCATCAGATATTATATATGCAAGAAGTGGCGGATCAAAAATATATATATATATATATATATATATATATATATATATATATATATATATATATATATATATATATATATATATAAAACCCCTCTTTCCTGACATACGGCTTCTCTAATTCAAGCAACCTCATAATCTACATTAAAATAGTAAAATAATCAAAGCGCTTACTTTGCTGACACCAACGGCACGTTTCCGTGTAAAAGGCCGCGCTGTCGCACATGTTACGAAACAATAATCATCCATGGCGCTAAACACACCCTTCAGGCGCATTTTGATCGCACCAGTAAAGATGAAGTGTATGCTATATTATGTAAACTATGTCCAAAAACTATTTATATAGGCGAAATAAACCTCATTCTAAGTCTCAGAATTAATGGCCACAGACAGTCCATTTAAGCGCAAGACACTAATTTACCGGTGGGCGAACATTTCTCTTAACAGAAACGCACGTCAGAATAGAAGTCGCGTATGGTTGCTTAGCTAGACTTGACTCAAGACACAACACGAGGCATGACCGGTAACCAACTTTATTGCATGATTACCGTAAAGATGGTATACAAATATTAGTGTGCTTATGGGCCGTCAGGTGGCAGGAACTATCAGCCTATATCTGTCACATCCCCCTTCCTAAGCTGTTACCAAGGATATTAACCATATTGAAATATTATCATTAAATCAAAAATACTGTCACTGTTGAGTTTCTTATGCTTGTTATAATTTCAATTCAGATGTTTTAAAATTAACTGTTAAAAGTAAAAGATTTTTCCTGATTTAACGTTATTCTGTAACAAAGTCTTAAAAGTGTCCTTGGCGTCTAATTTCTCGACCACTCCTTGACCGCTGCAACGTGCCACCCGCCTGCGGGTTTCGGTTAGTCGCATCAGCCTCCAGCGGTTGTCCCTCAGCCGGTTGTTCCTGCAACTCTGATGGATCTAGGTGTGTTTCCTGCGGATGACCACCTGGTGCTGTTGGTATCTCATCAAAAATCTCACTGAAAGTTTCCGACGAAGGTTCAGTGCACTTTATCAGGTGTCTGCGGTTTCGTCTAATTGGACCATTAGCAATCTGTACGATAAATTATATGGGCTGCTTGTATTGTGATACAACAACTGCTGGTTGCCATTTATTCTTTTTTACTAGCACACTATCTCCCTTTCTAAGAGCATGAAGAGATTTTGAACTTTTGTAACAGTATCTTTTCTGCCGTTTCTGCCTCTAGCGGAGCTTTGTCTGTGCCCTAATTACACGAGGCTTAAGCAAATATTTTGTCTTGGTAACTTGGAGCGGAGCAGTCTGCTCATCAGTAACTTGGATAAAGTGTATTGCAAACCACTAATAGGGTTATTACGGTACTCCAAGAGTGCTAATTGAGGATCGCGATTGTCTTCATTTGCCTTTTTAAGGATTCCGTTGCTGGATCTTGTCCTTTATATTGATTGTTAGTAACGAGGGCTTGATGTTGTTACCTGAAAACCCCACTGCTGTGAAAACTCAAGAAAGTCCTAACTTGCAAAAGGCATGTTGTCGCCGACAACTTCTTGCGGAATGCCATGGCGTGTGAAAGTTCTGTATGACTGATTCTGCAGTTTTGTCTGAAAGCTGGCAGGATTTCTGGGTATTTAGAGTAGTAATTTACTGAGTAGTCATTTTCGTTGTAGCTCATAGTGTCCATCCTCACTTTCATGGTCGGGGTATCTGGAAGATCATAAGGGATCATTGGCCCTCTCTGGGTAGCCCTGCTAAACTTAAGGCATATCTCACATCCGGCTACCGTATTCTTAATGTCACTTGCCATACTTGGCCAATACATGATCATTCGAGCTCTAGCTTTGCACTTCTTCATCAAGATGACCTTCATTTATGAGCTGCAACATAGCTGGTTGTAATGACTTTGGTATGACTGCTTGGTCTCCTCTGAATATAACATATATATATATATATACAGTCGAGCCCACTTTGTGTCATATCGGATAATAGAAAATACCGTTTATTGTCACATAAATCTGAAATCCTAAACCATTTCCTATATAAACAATGGTAAATCTGACCGTTTAATATCATGGAATAATCCTGTCTATTGTCATGCTTGGATCACTTGGCAATGATACCAGTTCACAGTTAATATTACATCAAACGCCGATACGGCCATCAACGAGGCCAAGAGCCTGTAATCGGTCAGGCGTATCAAACGATCACATCTTCCACCTGTGTGCGGCAGGTAAGTGTAGTGATGCATGCGGGTCACTCCCCGTCACTTTGCTAATTAACGATTTAAGATACCCAGGTAATCCAGATCATTGCGATCAAGTGCGAAGTTTGCGATCACATGTCATACATGATGAATTCCTGGCCTTTGCAAGGCCACGGTTTACAACTTGGTGACGTTTCGTCGAGATGATATGAAGCACGAGCTGTTAATGTTGCTTACGACTGGAAATCCCCTTTAAGGGTTTACGAAAAGCTGGAGATTTTGTGAGTACTGAAGGAGATACCCGGTCCAAAACCTACGTCGCCGCGAAACTTCAGAATGTTGACAATGGAGTGACGAAGCCCGTTCCCCGGACGGTCCTATCATAAAGACGACATGGAAGTTAGAGTCATTAAAAAGACATCCGGAAAATAAGGCGCAATAGTCGGGAAAAAATTATCAAGTAAAATAGTTTTCATACGCATAACCTTATAACTGTGCCGCATATTTCCAGACATTTGACCTCATGACGATACGTCTATTTCTGATGGAGAGTCGGAATTTGGTCAGTTATTGCGGCAAGCGGCACAACACTTACAGGAAATAAGGTGCGCATATATTTAATTTTATATGCCGTTGTGCAATAAAATTATTCATAAACGTTTCTGGTTTCTTTTTTTGACAATTTATTTAATATCATTTGAGACATAACGCTTCTTCTATGACTCAAAATGCCACGTTGAAGCCCGCATAATATCACATCCCGGTTATTATCATAATTTAAGCATGCACCACCGATATGATAATAAGCGGGCTTGAATATATATATATATATATATATATATATATATATATATATATATATATATATATATATATATATGTTGAATATTGTCCTTGTTGAAACGAACGCCTTTGGCTCGCGCCTGTCTAGTCCTTTGCACAGGATTGCATCATGCTCGGCCTCATCAGATGCTGCGATTATCATGTCAACAGCTATCACATGAACACCTTCTATATCACTAAATGTCTCACCATTGCGCTTCTGCATTACCTCACTAGCTGAACTAATGCCGAAGTCTGGTGAATCTTGTTGAATTCAGTTACAGGCAACACATTTGCTTGTGCTCCTGTGTCAAGCTTAAAGTGTATGTCTTGGCACTGCACTTTAAGTTTTGCTGTTCACTTAGCTGGGTACACGGAGCTCCCCCTATTGAGAGTACTCATCACTGAATATCTAGAAGGATCATCAACATCTGATTCATCACACTCTAGCTCATGGACTCTTCGACGAAATGGACCAACCTAGCATACTTTAGCGAAATGATTATTGCCACTGCATTTCTTACATGAGGCGCCATAGGCTTTGCACTTGCATGGTGCGCGTTTAGTCCCACAGTATTGAACGTTAGAAAAATTATGC
The DNA here is from genome assembly GCA_026874595.1 of Sipunculus nudus. NCBI lineage: Eukaryota > Metazoa > Annelida > Sipuncula > Golfingiida > Sipunculidae > Sipunculus > Sipunculus nudus. The sequence goes on along the minus strand of CM049312.1, from coordinate 10,588,709 downwards.
TTTGGCTTATTTTGCTTGTTTACAGGGGAAGCGCCTTTAGTGTTTCTATGTCTTTCATTTCTTTTTTCTTTATATCTCATTTGCGTGGTAACAGCATGCACTTGCTCACCTTGTGTTTGACTGTTGGCTATGCACTTAGCCTCCATCTGTTGTTTGCTTGTCTCAGCCGCATGACATATTTCAATTGCTTTTTCAAGACTCAAGTCCGTTTCACGCAGTAAACGTTATTTAATTCTAATGTCTGCACAGCCGAACACAATTTTATCCCTGAGAATGGAATTGGTTTGCTCACCATAACCACAACTGCTCACTTAGGTCCGGAGATCATTAATCCAGCGATGAACAGGCTACCCGTCTCTCAGATTTCTCTCCCATTGCTTGTAACGTACGAAGACTTCATTTTTTCTGGGCTCGCAATATGCTTTGAATTTCTGTAGGACACAGCTATAATCTCGAGCTTTCGTTCTCAGCAAAGGCGAAGTTCTTAAAAATGTCCTGAGCTTCGAGACCCTACGCTCATTACACAGCGCTTTACCCATAGGCCAACTTCCTATATCGGAAGCGCTGTTTGTAATGACCTTGTATCCTGGATATCTACACCAGAGAGGAGCACTGTATTTTGGTCCAATCAGATGAGACCCTGTGATGGAAGACAAAACGGTTTACCATCCAAGCGAGAAATAAACGAAGCCAATGTTGTTCATTTCGTTTGAGTGACAGCTCATCGCCCCGGCGACCGTTTGAACAGGCCACAGGTTCAGAGAGAAAGTCCCCACACGTGGTTTCGGGGCGGAGCCTGATGCCTGTCGAGTGTTTGTTGACTTGCATTTGGTTGGCTGCTGGTCAGATGAGCAGTTTTTTTTCAGTAGACAGGCCCATGTGCACCATCTGGTGTTTAAGTGCATCATAAACGGTCAAAGCAGGCAGCTTGAAAATCAATAGCTTCTTTAGATACGCAATATTTCCGCTGCCCCAGGAGCGTAAGAGACCCGCGCGAAGCAATAAAATGGCTCTTGTTGCTGAGCTCTGCCCCATCGTAATAGTGGTGAAACTGTTGCTCCTAGCGCGGCCAGGCCTCTGCGAGGTTGCCTCAAGAGAATGTCATATTGGGTGGGGTTTTAAACTTTCCATCCTTCTCTGACTCCACATAACAGCTTATGGTTGCATAGCTAGACTTTGCTAAAGACACAACACAAGACATGACTGGAAACCAACTGTATTGCATGATTACAGTAAAGACGGTATACAATTTTTAGTGTACCTATGGGCCGTTGGGTGGCAGCACCCATCAGCCTATATCTGTCACAAGAATGCAAGCAGATTTGCGTTCTGATGGGTCATCTTACCGACACACGACAATGACAAATATGGGAACTAAAATTGATTGATAAACTTGACACTATAAAAAAAGGATTAAATCGCGATGTCGGTTTGATGGCGCTCTTCAGACACTGAGGCCTGCCATAATATTAATAGCACCGAGCGACCCCCCCCCCCCCCCCCCCCCATATCAATATGAAGTGATGTCATTCCTCGCGCATACGTGCAAATTCCCGCCACTGATACCACCGTGTTTTTGTGTTCACCTGTCAAGCTTAAGTACATTAATAATATCAAGTAAACCACAAACATAATTTATTTGTGCGTAAACTTACTAAAACTTACTCTTTAATTTATCATTAAATATACTATTTATGCCTATGTTAACTCCAGTCATATATATGGAATCATGGACATGCACAACCAAATCGCTATTACACTAGTCGTCATTCGTCATTAAGCCGATGAACATTATGAACTTCAGAGCATTAATGTATGAGAGGGCATGCATGCACCATGGACAGTATAAATCGTTAATCAAACATATATATAAAGCCGCTTTCAATACATATTCCACCTGACTCTTGACGAAGGAGTAATAAGCTTCGAAAGCTCGTGAATGAAATAAACAGTTTGACAACACTAAGGCATCTTCATCTTATTATCTATACACGGAGAGACTAACACGGCTACAGGCAATCTATATATATATAAAATAATAATAATAATAATAATAATATATATATATATATATTATTTCTATTATTATTACTACTTAATATATTTTCAACTTCTGACACACATAAATATTTTGATAAAATCTAGAGCCTTGTTTTTTGTCAAGTTAATTACAGGGTCACGGGGACGGTTTCCCCTCCCATTTTAAGAAATTTTTTTAATATGCAATATAAAGAGGACATTTTGAGGCACATTAAACAAAAATCTGAGGATTTTCTGTTCCTCAACTACTTTTCTCTTAAATGTCTGTGCACAATGTTGTCAAACTTTTGGGGTTTGTGGTCACGTGTGTCAGGTTAAAATATTTATGTTTCTTCAACATTTGGATATTACATTTAACTGAAAAGTCTAAACATTCAATCGTTTGTAATTTGCTGATGTCTGTATGGTGAAAATGCGCATCTACATTTACAACTTGCAAAATTTCGTTTAAATGTAATCCTCGTGGTGAATAATTGATATGTTAAAGTCGCATGTTAAATTTCGGCTTCTGTTGTCTAGGCAACACACTGGACTCAACAGAGCAAAGATCATGAGTTGAGTATCAACTAAGGAGCCGTGAGATTTTTCACTATTGATAAAAACCCAAGCTGTTCTCTGCATGTAGGCAACCGAAAGACCGTGCCTCACTCACACAGCCGAATGTGCTTTTTTGAAATGAGAGGGGCGGGGTTATGACCCAGCAGAGTGTAAAAATGGAAAGACTCAGTCACTTAGTAAAGAAACATTTGGATGCTATTTTAATGACAGAGCTGTTCATTAATATCCTCAACTTATGAATTAGAATGTAATAAAATGTGGATAATTTTAATATCATCAACTTATGAATTAGAAAGTAATAAAGTTTGGATAACTTTAATTGTTCGGGAATAAAAAAGATATCTAAAAATAAAATTTAATAACGAATAACTGAAAAATAAATAGTTAGATTCCTCTGGATTCGCTAGTGGCATGAGCAGAAGTAATTTTTTGTTTTCAACATAACACTCGCAATCATGAACGGAATCTTAAGACATTTCTGGTCGTTTACGGAATGGCCAATGCAGAATCGATTAGATTATGCTGTGGATCCGTCATAGGATCCGGATTCAGGGTTGTCATCAAAGTCATTTGCACGAATGAACCTGGAAATATGGGCCGAATAAGTGAATGTAAGCACGCTCTTGGGGAAAATTCCCATGAATGCTCCCCCCCCCCACCCACACACATGGCGGAGGTTTGTATTCCTAAGAATGTACAGATTAGATTTCTAGTTAAAGCTGAACTCATTTTACAACAAGTGATTAGTAGGTCATGACGCTCAGCTGATTGAGGAGTTGGTGGTTGTCCTGGTGGGAACTAAAAATAAAACTGTAATGCATACAGATGATGTCATGGTGATCTATTTACCCATGTGGAGAAGGATATTGGGCACATTGCGCATAATCTGACTCACAAAAGTATGAATCTTCTGAATAAGGGTTTCCACAAGAGCTACATACACAGATGGTGCATGTATAAGTGTAGTACAGTGGGTAAAGTGTTCCGTCAAAATACGTTGGATAAGAATTATTTCAAGTAAATACACATGGTAAATTTTGTTGCAAGATTTTCACGGATTATGTAATATCTGTAAGCATTTGCATATGAAAACTAAACCGATTGCTTTCCACTTTTGATTTTTAAGTTTGACAATAAAATAGTCAAGGCCGACCACAGCCTTACCTAAAGAGGTTCGTTTTGAGTAGGAACGCTCTCCGGCGGATGGGTGGACATTCGGTGGCGGTCACTATGTGCAACATTGGCATGATTCAGCAAAGATGATCATCACACCAGTGATGCCTAAGAATTCACAACAAATTTTACACGTGAAACTGTGTTTTTCAGAATATAGCTTGCAGAATATAGACCGCCCTGTCCTTATTTAAGGTTTTAACATTAATGTTGCGAAGATGAGACCATAGCTGGAAAACTTATATCACTGCTGCCAATTGATGGCAAAAACAGGGTAGATAATGCGTTAAATTGAAAACATACGGATGGCGCCACTAGTCTACAGTACCTGCTAGTTGTTGCTGAAACAATGTATAAACAGTTGAAAGACACTAGATGTAATCACAGTTGAGAAACTGATATGTTTGATGTCATATGAAATTCTTAAAACAAAGAGAAAAAATGCGTTACATTAGGAAAATACAGAAAGCGTCACCTGTCTTTTTTTGCAGCTGATGAAACTGCCCCTGATAATATCACACTGAGTGCGACTGCAAAATTTGACACCCACAAATCACCAGGGCTTCTAAAAACCAGCGGGGCAGGTATAAATGTAGTTTAGAGGACAATGTAGTCCGTTCAGGTGTGCTGGATAAGAATTGTTTCATTGAAATTGCATTAACATGGATGTTTTTGTGGTAACCACTTTATGGAATAGGTAATATTTTGTAAACATGCGCATGTGTTTCCATGCAATTTAGATTTTGAAATTTTGAGTTGAGACAAGTAGTTACTACTTGCAGTCACTACTATACTAGAAGATACTGTAGTTTTTGTACCGTTTTTTTTTTATTATGGGTGCAACAAGCCAAATGACCCAGTTAATTATCTAAAAATGACGTTAACACTTGCAGTTAAGCAGTTATCATGATTGTCATAATTTATGCCTCTATAGCAGACTGAGAGATAACCATTTTACCCATGTATGGCATAGAACCACAGTAATTTGAATCTGATTGCAGTACCTATTCCGGATAAACTTGTGCAAGATTGCTCCAACAATAGATTTGATCTCTACGTTCTATGCATATGGAATACAAATGTACTTCCTGATATATAACATTTGATTACCATGCCTCGCGCCATAATATTCCCTATATTTATAGATATATTTGAACACTTGAAACAGAAGAAAAAAAATCCTTTATCAGTACTGAACTCTAGGACATTAAATGAAAGAGTGTTACTGGAGCAAGCACGACATTCTCTCACAATGCACTAGTGAAGAACAAACAGAGAAAAAATACCACCAGATCCATTAGTATTGTATACATGCGCAAAAATCTAAAATATAAGATACGTTACACAAAAAGGATTTAAAATAAAATCAGCTTACCAGCCGGCCCTCTCCTCAGGTACAAACTGAAATGATCATGTGTGAATTTATTTCGTTTAATATAATATTATTAATGCTCCCCTGCATGGATGAGCACTTTCACTGTGATGCATTGAATATAAATGTATTAAATATATATATATATATATATATATATATATATATATATATATATATATATATATATATATGCCCATTGCGGGTTATATACATAAAACTATAGGAAGTACCATGTTAAAATCCATTCAACACTTTCAAGGCTTTTTATCCTTAAGTTATTATCAACAAGATACAATACCTTAAATGCTGTTCCGTAGTTCCAGGTCTTAGTTGTATTTTGGTTCGACTATAAGCCAGTCGTGACTTTTAGAGTTCTTAATGATTGTGTGAAAGGTGGGCCAATGTTGAACATTTCACATATCTGTTGAGCGCTACCTCATCGACGTTTTAGGTACTTATCGATCTTTAAAATCCGCAAAAGCTTTAAATGCCAGTTTTGCCATGCAATAACCAATATGACGACTAAAGTAAGCACCTGCAAAAGCTATGGAGACCCCTTGACGAAGTTAGTGGCGCACCTGTAGGTCAGATTAGTCTATTTACTTATAATTTAGGTCAACAAAAGAGACGAATTATCTATGCTAATCATTCCTGGCACGTGTGCAAAAGGCTTGGCGGTGCATTACAAAAGCCTAAATTGTTCTTATAGCGAGGAACCCTTACTTAATAAATATGTATATATACGTACCTTAAGAAATAAGTAATTCACAGACAGTAGACAGAAGAGTATTCAGTTACTTGATGGGGCAAAGAAACGCTTTTCTAGTAACACTTCTGCTACACACTTGATAATATATATATATATATATATATATATATATATATATGTATGTATTTTCAAGTGTGTATAATTATATACAAATGTCCTGTCGATTTTAGCTTACTTTATAATATGTACATTCTATGGTTAAACCATAGAATATGAACATGCTATGGGCTGCGGTTATAGAATGTGCACATTCCATTGGTTAAGCCGTAGAATGTGTAAATTTAATGACTCAAGCCATAGAATATAGAAAGGGCACTCCTAAATACATGATCTGGTTTCCCCAGCTGTTTACTCTACTCAAAGACTGTGAACATGTGAATAATCTAAAGCAAAATTATGTATAAATGTATAGATATTATTCTTAACAACGTATTTTCTCAACAAGAGTATAGATATCAGGGTAGTGGTCAGTGGAATTTTACATACCTCATGACCCTGGCCATGGAATGTACACATTCCATGATTTTGACAACAGAATGTATGTACATTCTATAAATAATCCATAGAATGTTTACATTCCATGGTTTGGCCATGAAATTTATACATTCCTCGGTTTGAGCCATATGATGTTTACATTCTATAGTTATCTAAATTCTATACGACATAAATTCTATATGTGTGTGTGTATATATATGTGTGTGTGTTAATATGCAAGTAAAATGTATAAATTAAAAGTATAATCACATATACATGTATATTTACATATATATTCAGCTTTACATAAACTTTTAAATACTTTAATACAGAGACCAATTGTTCCAATATTTCTTACTTTTGCTCTAGAACCACTTGACATAATTTGCCTATTCTGAAACCTATTTGCCTATCTTTAAATTGTGTTATAGGTGACATTAAAAATAGATTTATTTCTGTATATCTAAGAATTCAATTCGTTGTAAAACCGAATTTTGAGAGTTAATACCCCAAATAAAAACGTCTTTGGCCGTTTATGTATTTGTTTTCAAAGCATGCCAAGAGATATATGCTGTAGCTTTTAAAGTTATGCTGGAATAGGTTGTTTAGTCACATATCTGAAATTTGTATAAATATTAGATTCTTGGTAAAATACACCAGTGTCAACTCCCCAAGCTTTCCATGTACCAAAGCAAGTAGTTCTTTAAATTATTGAACAAGACACGCATGGGTCACTGTGCTCAGCTGAAGCTGACCTGGAAGGTAAAAAAATCTGAAATAATATCAAATGAAGATAAAGTTTGAGAGGAAGAGAAAATATAGGCCATGGTCGGTTGTTATGATTGGTTTGTATTAATAAGTAAGAAATTGTTGCAAAATATTTTGTGATCTGAACATGTGTATTCTAATGTTGAAACTGAAGCAATTAAGTAAGCAGTTTGTGAATATAAGATCTATACTATAACCAGGATCATTGGTTAGCTTTTTGATAAGCTGTCGACAGTTCAGCAGGTTACACATTTGTTCGATTAGATCCTATTTTCTATTATACCATTTTTTTCAATTTTATAAAATGTATACAGCTTAGATTTAACTAGAATACGGGTAGTCGACAAGCGACTACGTGTATCCGCCAAAATTAGAGTAGGACGGGTTAAGTGAGGCATGGATTGATAGGCAAGGGGAATAGAGTTACATGTGTTACATATTAGAATAGATATCTGCCATCTAAACATGATTATAGGTGACGCCACCTGTTATTTGAACGAGAAACTATCCAAGATGTATACACATGCAAAATTTCAGGTTGAAACGTCAAACCACTGCAGAGATATGAGTGATTTTATCCCACAGCAGACAAACAGATGGACGCTCTGCAAAAATGGCTGCAGGTGGTGCAACCATTTTTGGGTAGGTTATAAAGCTATCCAAGGGCTACATTTGTGTAAAAAAATTTTCCTGATTGGTCGAACGAGTCCGGAGATATAAGCATGGATGTCTTCAGCGTCAACGTGAATGTAGGTGGTGCCACCTATCATAAAATCAAGAAAGCTATGCGGGATGTATAAGCATGCCGAATTTCAAGTAATTTGATCAAACCTCTGCAGAGATATGAGTGATTTTAACCCAAGGCAGACAAACAGATGGACGCTGTACGAAAATGGCTGCAGGTGGCGCCACAATTTTTGTGTATGTTATAAAGCTATCCAAGGGCTACATTTGTGTAAAAAAATTTTCCTGATTGGTCGAACGAGTCCGGAGATATAAGCATGGATGTCTACAGCGTGAACGTGAATGTAGGTGGCGCCACCTATCATAAAATCAAGAAAGCTATGCTAGATGTATAAGCATGCCGAATTTCAAGTAATTTGGTCAAACCACTGCAGAGATATGAGTGATTTTAACCCAAGGCAGACGAACAGATGGACGCTGTGCGAAAATGGCTGCAGGTGGCGCCACCATTTCTGTATATATTATAAAGCTATCCAAGGGCTACATTTGTGTAAAAAAATTTTCCTGATTGGTCGAACGAGTCCGGAGATATAAGCATGGATGTCTACAGCGTGAACGTGAATGTAGGTGGCGCCACCTGTCATAAAATCAAGAAAGCTATCTACGATGTATACGCATGCCGAATTTCAGGTGAATTAGTCAAATCAGTGCAGATATATGAGTGATTTTAACCCAAGGCAATGGACAGATGGACACTGTGCAAAAATGGCTGCAGGTGGCGCCACCATTTTTTGTGTATGTTATTAAGCTATCCAAGGGCTACATTTGTGTAAAAAATTTTTTCCTGATCTGTCAAACGGTTCCCGAGATAAGTTGGTTTATGTGTGGAAACAGACGCACAAACGGACGCTGGGCGGAGAGGAAAGGTCAGAGGTCAAGGCCAATTGGTTAGGCACCATTTCACATGTAACCCGATAATTTGTGTAAGTTTCGGAAAAATCCGCCCAGTAGTCTCAGAGGAGTTCTCCGGAAACGAACGCGGCGGCGGCGGAACCCGGTCAAAAACATAGTATCTGCAAAACTTCGTTTTGGCGGATACAACTACCCCCGCCCCCAAGTCTACAGGTACAAGGACTTGATGATGGGGGTGGGGGATGTTTTAAGTATGAACAAATCGGAAGGGGGGGGGGGGGTGCTGGGAATTACAACACCTCTGCATATACATACAGGATATGGAATTTAATTAAACAGTGCATACAGGATAAAAAGTTTATTCAAAGCCAATCACTTTATTTCCATTTTACTCAGGCAGGTAAATAATGAACAAATGTTTGCATTAGATCCTTATACATTTACAGTGCAAAAAATATCTGTGTATATAAGTTGTTTCATAGTACTAAATTGCATCATTTATCCCTAATTTGGTCAGATAACATCACATTGTGCACATGGATGTATTTATAATTTTTACCACAAACATATATATATATATATATATATATATATATATATTTTTTTTTTATTGAAAAGAAAACAGGTAACAAACATATATCATACGTCATACATATAGAGATTGATAGCAGTTACAGTACAGTTATACAGTAACAAAGGAATCAACAACAGGACATACATAGTTACTAAATAGAATGAATACATACATGACATTTTAAGAAAGCTATTGCTGTCGTATAGTTATATGGCTCATTTGAAAACATAACATTTAAATTTATCATTAGGTAATGATTTAAAAAGGGAGTATACTATTAACTATTCTGAAATAAAACATAATAGATTAGACCATTTTCCATAATGTTTACTGAGTTTGCATCGTTTGGTTGCTATCTTTTTTTCAATTACATATATTTCATTTATGAATGATGTGAAGCCCTGGAGTGTTGGTTTTTTCTTGTAACATCTACAGTTGTAAATATATTTTTTTACAGTTAAGGAAAGCATATTCAGCCATGAAAACTCACTATTCCCAAAAAAAGGAAATTGCTGCTTGTCAGCTCCAGTGCTGATCTATTGGAGAATTTAGTCTGCATAGCTCTCAAGATCTCTCTTCGTAATATGACAGTAAAAAGGCATTCCCAGAAAATGTGTTTTAGGGTTTCATCTACTTCATCACAAAAAGTGCATTTACTTGTATCGATAATATGCAATTTATAAAGGAAAGTACTCAAAGTAAGCCTTCTGTGTAATATATAATATTAAAACATGCGCAGTTTGGAAGATATTGTAGTTTTATACAGCCTAGAAAATCCTTGATAAACACTTTCTTCTGATGTACTTAAATCAATTATCCATTTCTGTATTGCCTTTTTTGGTGCAATTATATGTTTATCAATAATATTATTATATATCTGCTTTGTGCTTTTCTGGGTATTTAGAAAAACATTTATTTTGAAATTTGATTGTATTGGTGTAGGCATAAGTTGTTCTACTTCCTTTACAATCTGTCTCCATCTTTGTGGTATTGCTTTTAATAAACTAGCATATTCAAGGAAATTAAAATTGCATTTATATTTATCACATAATTCTTTATAACTCATCAAATAATGTTTTGCTTGAGTATGTTTTATTAGGTCCTTTATATATATTATCCCATTATTGTAGAACTTTTTTAAAAATATTGTTCTATTTTGTATTTTTATATTAGAATTGAACCATATGCATTGTGACATTATGTCTTCAAAAGTGTTCGGATGATAAAAATTGTTGCTACACCAATGATTCATGATCTCCTCCCAAAAGGGGTCTTTATAAAGCATTATATCTGTCACATTTTCTTTTGCCATATTACAGTTGAATGAGTATTCTCCAAGTTTAAAAAATCCTAAGACTAATTTCTTCCAAGCATTTTGAGAGCCTTTTTTTAACAAGCGCTGTACCCATATTAATTTTAATGCTGCATTTTTGGAGGAAATATGGAACATGTTTAAGCCCCCCTTTTCTACAGATGCAATTAATGTTTGTCTTCTTATTATGTCTGAGCGTTTTCCCCATATGAATTTATATATACGAGTTTCAATTTGTTTCATAAAAGCTTTGCAAGGAGCGGGTAAAACAGACAAGTGATATATTAACTGTGAGAGTTCTTTATTGTGTTTTTTTGCTGCATGATTATCCTTTCTAAGAGGCATTATAACCGTCTTATCTTTATTTATCTTTAAACCTGAAATATATCTGAACTGCTCAAACAATTGTAATGTCCTCTCTATACTATTATAATCATTTAGAAGTAAAGTTGTATCATCTGCATACTGTTTTATTTTTGTCTCTTCACCATCAATAATTATACCTTTTATATGTTCTTCCAATCTTACAGCTAAGCCTAGTAGTTCTATACCTAAAATAAACAGATATGGTGATAATGGGCATCCTTGTCTAACACCTGTGGTAACTGAAAAAAAAGGCGAGGTCCATCCATTGTTTATCACACAGCTGGATATGTTTCTATTGACTGTTTTTATCATAGATATCATATTAGAATCAAAATTCATTAACTTCAATGTATTATAAATGTAATCCCACTCTAAATAATCGAACGCTTTTTCAAAATCTATGGCCATTAACACTGTATTTAATTTATAATGATCCGCATATCTTATGAAACTTGTAATCTTATTTATATTTTCACCGATGTATCTGTTCTTCATAAAACCTGTCTGGTTTTCATGAATTAAATCTGGTAATTTCTTTTTAAACCTGTTAGCTAAACTTTTAGTAATAATCTTATAGTCTGTATTTAACAAAGTTAATGGTCTCCAGTTTTTTATATATGTTAGATCTTTGCCTTTTTTGGTAGCAGGCTTATAATTCCTTGTCTTTGTGTAATTGAAAATTGTCCTACTTTAAATGAATACTGCATTGCCTTTATAAAATACTCTTTAATATCATTCCAAAAAATTTTTTAAATTCTACTGTTAAGCCATCACTGCCTGGGGATTTACCATTTTTCATGTTTTTCAAGCTGTCAAATAGTTCATGCTCTACAAGTTCTTCAGTTGTTTCAGTGTTGTTCTTTGGTATTTTGTCCATATATTTTGAAAAGAAGGTATTTAAAATATTGGTATTATTATTAGCAGAAGTATAGAGCTGACTGTAGAAATTTTTTTCAGCTTTTAAGATTTCTTTTGGATCACAAACTACTTTATCATTTATATATAACTTATTTATAATTTTTCTGTTAAAGTTGCGCTTCTCTAGATTGAGATAATATTTAGTTGGCTTTTCTCCTTCCTCATACCATGTTATTTTGCTTCTTAAAAATGCTCCTTTAGTTTTTTCTTCCATCATTTTTTCTAATTCACTTTTTGCAGATTCCAAATTGTTTAAATTTATGTTTGAGTTACCCAAGTTTTGCAATCTATTAATTTCTTTTTCCAATGCAGCTATTTTACATTTCTTTTTCTTTTTAACATATGAAGAGTAACTAATTGTTGAACCTTTGATTGACATTTTTATAGTGTCCCAGAGAAGTGCCGGGTCAGATCCTTCATTATCTTTTACTGTGTTTTCTATGCTTTGTTTAATCATTTTTATATAATTCTGATCTTGTAATAGTGAACAGTTAAACTTCCAGAAACCTGGCCCTCTTCTATGATGGTAAGTTTTTAAACCTAATGTGATACCTTTATGATCTGTTTTATATCCTGGAACAATATTAGTTGATTCTATGAAACCTATAAGACCTAAGGATATTAAAAAATAATCTAATCTGCTTGCTGTCCATTAGGGGTTGTTTCTTGACCATGTATAATTTTTAATATTGGGATTATTGTTTCTCCAAATATCAACAATATCTAACTCTTTCATCCATTCCTGAATTTTTTACGAGTCTGATTATTGTAAGAGTTATATCCACTAGAGCGATCCATAGAAGGTTCTAATACAATATCCCAGTCCCCTCCCATAATAACATTTTCATTACCTAAAGTTTCTATGTCATGGAATAAATTATCAAAAAAGGCCTCTTCTGAATTATTTGGAGCATACAGATTACATAATGTAAATCTGGTCTGTTTAACTGTTATATCTAAAATTATGTATCTCCCACAATCGTCAAAAACGGTGCTGTGTATATCATATCTAAGATAATTTTTTATCAATATAGCCACTCCTCTCGAGTTAATACTTCCAGTATTAATTACAATATAATGTCCCCACTCTGATCGCAATCTACTGAAGTCATCTGGCACACTATGAGTCTCCTGCAGCATTATAACATCATATTTCTTACCCTGGAGCCAGTGAAATAATTCCCGTCTTTTATTATATCCCTGTAAGCCTCTGACATTTAAAGAAAATATAGTTGACATATAATGGATTAAAATGTAAAATAAAGTACTCCTGTTAGATCATGAGTAAAAGAGAAGTCTAATATACATAGCAAACAAATATATGAATTATTTCTATCTAATGTAGTAAATGGCTGACATTCTAATTTTTTCCAGTGATCTGGGTTTCCCATCATGAGATTATTCTTTTTTGTTATAACTTAATAGAATATAGAGCCAACCTAAATGTGTATAATAACATGGATTGCTCAGTGTGTTCATTGTGGTACATGAAATTTTAAGAAGTGAACGATTCATGATAGTATACAGTGGGGGGACTATACAAACAGAACATACACAAAATACAAGTAAGCAATAAAAAATTACATCAAACCTCCAAGTTCTAGCAGGTAGTAAGTACTGAAGTAAAACACAACAGTAAGAGTACCTACTCTGTAACATGACTGTTGATGGTATCTTGGATTGAGTATCTGTAGTTCTAATGCTTTGTGCCTCAGCCTTTTATACATTGAACTTATACAACTCAGGATATATCAACAAGCTTCAACTTCATGGAAGGAGAATGAACAATACAACGATGACATATCATGACTTTCATGTAATGCAGAAGAAGTAAGAGACGGGTGAAAATAAATGACACTGAGTAACAATATGAAAGTGTGTGGGGGGGGGGGGGGGTCGGGGGGGGGGGGGGGGGTCGAAATCACGTTCACATAAGTGTCATGACTCAGGTGTTGCATGCTGGACTCATGCAAAGTGAATAAAGTCAGTCTGCAGTATCAAACAGCTTTAATTACATTTACAGTTCACTGAGCTTACTGCCTGTGTGCCGCACATACCGTAAAGCCTTCACACAACACTTGTGTCCACTGGTCCCACTAGAGGGCGCCAGCTCCTTGCAACATCTCCCTTCTTCCAAAAAAAAAAATAATAATATCTTATCATTAACAAAATGAAAAAAAAGCATATTTATTAAGCACATTAGAAACATACGATGCAGATAGGAATATCATATGAGTCCTCAAGGTACATTTAACACAGAGTAGACAAAGTTCACTTAGGCAGATGGATAAAAAATCACGGGCTTGCGGACCTGCCTGCCTGCCCGGGTAACATACATGGGAGTAGTGTTTATGTTATCAGCAAGTACCTCAGAGAGCCCACCACCAGGGCTGCTGTGCGGAGGTGAAGGGGTCCCATCAGAAGTTGAATTCTGTGATGCTACTAGCTCAGTAGCAGTTCCGGTGGCATCAGATGGCGGATGTCTTGAGAGGTTGGTGTTACCTGGACCACCAACCACAGATGCAGATGTACACTGGACCCTCGGCACATGGACCGATGAGGAAAAGTACTCTCTGGGAGGAGCTGCTGCCAGACGAACCTGTACCCGGTTCCTGCGAAATTTGCCTTTGGGAGTTTGCACCTCATATGATCTGGGACCAGATAACTTTGTCACTTGACCATAATGCCACCCACCATCCTTGGTGTGAGGGGAGGGTTTTACATAAGCATAGTCACCTGGTGACACATCTGGGAGAATAGAAGAAACAGTACGGTCATAATAATCTTTTGACCTCTGGCGTTTATGCTTAATCTGTGACTGTACCAGCTGAGAGCACGCTGGGTCTGAAATCAACTGCTGCTTTGCTACTGGAATAGTAGTTCTAGTTCTTCTGCCAAGGCACCGCTGGGCGGGACTTAAGGTATGACCCTGAGGTGGAGTGTTCCTGTGAAGCAGCAAGGCCATTTGTATGTCATTAGATTTCTTGAGGAAGGACTTTACAATTTTCACAGATGCCTCAGCCTTCCCATTTCCTTGGGACCAGTATGGGGACGATGTTACGTGAAGTATGCCAAGCTCCTGACAAATTACTTTATACTCCTGAGAGACAAACTGTGGGCCATTGTCTGTCAATACCCTCTCTGGAATTCCAAATCTAGCATAATGTGCCCTGGTCTTGGCTACTATAGTAGCAGAAAGTGTGTCAATTAATTCATCTATTTCTATGAAGTCTGAAAAATGGTCAACGGTAATAAGGAAATTTTTACCTTGATAATGAAACAAGTCCTGACTGACCAATTGCCAAGGATACTCTGGTATAGGCTGTGACATCATTGCTTCCTTTGCACTGTCTGATGAAAATTGAGCACATTTCCCACAGGCGCTACACATATCCCTCACAGCAGCTTGTAGACCTGGCCAGAATATTAGATCCTTACACAAGCGGATGCAGCTCTCTGCTCCAGCATGTGATGCGTGGATTTTGGCGAGTATCTCAGGGCGCCTAGAAGATGGTACAACAGCTTGAAGGCCACGGTATACTATACCATCAACTACTGTCATTTCATCTCTAAATGTCCAGAATGGAGTTAATGCAGGATCAAGGGCCGCCTTATTCAAAGGCCATCCAGATGATATAACTTGTATTAATTTAACCATAGTAGGATCTGCTTTCGATTCCTCCTGAAGCTTTTTTATTGTGTTTGGGGTTATTTGAACACTGTGATCACTCCGTTCCAGATCTAAACGAAAAACCTCAAAGGGCGTTTGACATGAATTTGATTGTGGCAATGCTGCTCTTGAAAGTGTATCAGCCAAGAACAAGGTGGATCCTTTTTTGTAGACAACATTAATCCGGTAGCGCTGTAGCCGCATCATGAGTTTCTGGAGGCGTTTTGACGCTTTGGCTAGAGGCTTCTTGAAGATGGTTTCAAGGGGCTGGTGATCTGTATGAATGGTGACGTCTTTCCCATAAATCCACAAGTCCCATTTTTCACATGCTGAACAGATAGCCAAGGTTTCTTTCTCTATTTGCGCCCACAATACTTCATTTGGACGCATTTGACAAGATGTATAAGCAACAGGTTGAAGTTTTCCATCTGATGGTTGCATTAAAGCTGCACCAAGCGCTGACTCGGAGGCATCTGTCTGAAGAATTATAGGCTTTTCAGGGTCAAAGTAAGCAAGACATGGTGCACTGCCAATTAACTGTTTGGCTTTTGTAAATGCATTCTGATGCACTGATGACCAACTGAACTGTACATCTGTTTTAAGCAATTCTTGCAATGGATGTATGATCTCTGATAGCTGGGGACAGAATGTGTTCAGATATGTCACCATGCCAATAAACCGCTGAACTGCCTGTCGATCCCCTGGTACAGGCATATCTGTGATGGCTCTCACTTTTGCTGTGTCAGGGGTGATGCCGTCTTCTGTGATGACATGTCCCATAAATGCAATGCGAGAAAGTTTGAACTGAATCTTATGTGGGTTCAATTTCAGGTGCCTTTGTCTGGCTCTGTCTAAGAGGGCTACCAATTTTTTGTCATGATCCCGATCTGCCTCCTCCTGAGTGTCACCTAAGCCATACACCATAATATCATCTGCTATATTGGCAATGCCTGTCAAGCCATCCAATACCTCATGAATACGATTCTGAAATTCTTCGGGAGAAGCTGATATTCCATATAGGAGCCTGAGCCACCTATAACGGCCCCATGGGGTTTGCATGGTCGTGATGTAGCTTGACCTATTATCCAGTTTCACTTGTGTGAATCCATCAAGAGCATCAACAATAGTAAATCTTTTGAACTTTTTGGCACTTAGAGCTGGGAGCATTTCATGTAAGGTTGGAATCTGGTACTTTGGCACAACTAGGGCCTTGTTTACAGTCTGGCTGGGGTCCAAGCACAACCTGATCTTTGTTTTACCACTAGGTGTCTCTTTCTCCACAACAGTCATGTTTGAACACCAATCTGTTGGCTCGTCAACTTTTGCTAGCTTGCCAGCTGTTACCATCTCATCAAGTTTCTGTTTAACTCTTTCGCGCTTAGCTAGAGGTATTCTGTGAATGGGTGCATGTATTGGTTTGACAGTCTCATCCATCACGAAAGAAACAGGCTTGCCAAGGTCACCAAGGCCTTCAAATATATCTTTGTATTCCTGCAAGACAAACTCTGTTGTCAGGGAACCAGTTACTTGCACCTTATCTGGCATATCGGCCGTATTCACTGAATGGATTGCATCTGGTGAATCAGTTGTCATTTGTTGTACTGACGTATACACATTTTCCTTGCTATATTCAAGGAGACCAAACCTAAGCGAGTCACTCAAACCCAATAAAGCTGGCCTGTCTTTGACAAACTTGTCATCAAACACTTCAAATTCCACTATATCATATCTGTCCTTGAGCTCACAAACAAAATTTGCCTTGCCTATTGGCTTACAAGATGGACCTATATATGGCTTCAGAGAGACACTAGAATGTTCAAGGCAAGATCCATCAGAGAGTTGCTGATACAACTGATATGACATTGTATTGCAGCTGGACCCAGAGTCTACTTGTAACTGTACCCCCTTAAAACATTCTCCAGAGGCTGAAAGTGACAGTACTGTAAATAGCCTGTTTGAAGTACCATATACACCATTACAGCTTTGTTCAAGCGACAGGGAGAATTGATGCAAAGGCTCATCAGAATCTGAATGTTCATGCTCATTTAAAACATGTACACTTCTACTGTCAACTGACTTGACTTGTTTGGCTCTGCGAGTTTTCAACCACTGGTCCTTCCATTTATCTTTGGGGCTTCGACAAACGGAAGCGAAGTGATTTGCACCATAGCAATTTCTACAGTCAATACCTGGTTTGCCAGCTGGACAGGTTCTCCTGACATGAAACTCTGCAGCCCCACAATATCTACACATCGGCTCCATTTTGGGTGTTTGTTGTCTTGCAAAATGTTGCTTTGCTGAGCTTGCATAATTCACTTGCTCTTGTAAAGACACTGATGATTCAACAAGTTTATTTGTTCTCTGCGCAGACTCTATAGCTCTTGCTGACTTCACAACTTCAAACATTGTCAATACACTTCCATCAGATTTCTGATGATTCAGTTTCAACAGTTCACAGCGAATATCTGCTGACTGTAAGCCAAAGACAAATTTTCTCTCATAATCTGATCAACTAAATCTTCATAATTCAATGAAGCTGCCGTCTGACGTACTCTCGTCTCCCATTCTGTGATTGACTCATGGGACATTTGTTTCTGTTCATGAAATTCATATCTATCAGACATAACGGTGTCCTCACCTTCAAAATGCGTGGCCAACTTCGTCATCCATACCCAAGGTTTCGTCCTATCTGACACGGGTATCTGTGGTTCAATTATATATTGTACAATGTTCAAGATTTCGTCTGGGAGGGCAGACCTAAATGACGAAATTTCAAGAGCTCTTTTGCTCTCAACATAATGTTCATTTGTGTCCGTTTTGGAAGGATCTCTGTATTCCTTTATGATACAGTAATCATTGAATCGTGTTCTCCATATGCGGAAATTGTCCTTCTTATTGCCTGAAAGGCACAGCTCTGGCAGTTTTACAGCACTCATGATAGATTAGAATAAAAGCAGGCACTTTGTTCGAGACCTCTATTTTCGCTCACTCACCCGGGCTGACGAATGACGGGTCAAATATCAGAGTAAAGCGGGTGATCAGTCCTCTGTTAACAGTCAAGGACTACGCTGAAATCCACTTCCGACACCATGTTGCATGCTGGACTCGTGCAAAGTGAATAAAGTCAGTCTGCAGTATCAAACAGCTTTAATTACATTTACAGTTCACTGAGCTTACTGCCCGTGTGCCGCACATACCGTAAAGCCTTCACACAACACTTGTGTCCACTGGTCCCACTAGAGGGCGCCAGCTCCTTGCAACAAATGGATTAAGGTATTGCTTGTGACATAATGGAATATTGCGTGATATTTGGTACACAAATTGTTTTAAACAAGTTCTTGGAAGAGTTTGTGACCTTGTGACGTAGACCTTGACCTTCAAGGTCAAATTTTGCTCATTTTTACAATTCTTGTGAAAGTGGTTACTTTTGAAGCACTCCATATTCTTTTCTGAAATTTGATACACAAGTTTTTCAACCATATTTTCGAACAGGATGGAAAAGCGATGACCTTTAACTTCATCATAAAGGTAAAATCAGCAGAACTAGAAATATCTTGTGATCAAAATATAATTTCTGAATCAGTCCAAATTTGTTTTGCGAAATTTGATTTCTGTATTGTCTCTATCAAAATCTCGGATTTGATTAAAAACCAGTGACCCTCACCTTCATCTTCAAGGTCAAATCTTTGTGAACCCCACACTTTTATGTGTGAAATTTTCCTCAAATTTGCGGCACAAAACAAACCAATTCAAGTTTATATTGAGATCTATTAACTTGGCCAAGACTCAAAACAAATAAAATATTGGAATCCAAAGCGTCAGGAAATTTTTGAAAAAGTGAAATTAATCATCTTTTTAAATTTCATATACCAAAGCATACAGACTTCAGAAGTTACCTTAATTGCCTTATTTACTGACATATGCTTGCAAGACATATAGAATACACTTAATTTGCACACATCCCTCTTTAAACTTGAAATGTTTATTTAATTTTGAAAAATTTGAGAAATATCCAAAGGATGATTAGTGGATACGGTGGCTCGTATAGGACATGCACAAAATTATTTTTTATCTCGTTCCCACGCGATAGTATCTCGTGTCCACGCGATAATTATCTCGTTCCCACGAGATAGTATCTCGTGGCCACGCGATAATTATCTCGTTCCCACGAGATAGTATCTCGTTCCCACGAGATAGTATCTCGTTCCCACGCGATAATAATCTCGTTCCCACGCGTTAGTATCGCGTGGCCACGCGTTAGTATGCCATGCTATAGCTCCAACCCTCATTTGGACAAGAATGTCTATGGTCTGTTTTATATCGAGCGTCGATGCAGCTTAAATTGTTTGTATGTGTTTCGTTGTATGTGTGTTTGCGCCGAATGCTTTCAGGTAAATTTCAGCAGTTTTCATTGCGTTGGTTCACCATTTCATTGCGTTGGTTCAACTAGCCCATTTTTATTTGTTCATGGAAAACTGTATTGAGTTTGTTTTAGGGTAAGGGTGATATAAACCTTTGTGTACCAAACAAGAATTAAGCTGAAACACTTGTTTGTATTTTACCTTCCCAGAAATCTCATTTTTTAGGACTAGGGTTTGGGTTATTTAATTTCGGGTATACCGAACAGGGTAAACAACATTCGGTTTGTGTTATGTCTCAAGGGAGAAGCTTACAACAAAAGGTCTCAGCCATGCCACTTCATTATAACTGGGGGAGGGGTTAAGAGGACCTTTTTACGAGAAATTTGCTCATTCTTCCCCTTCACATTTTTCTTTCTACAATAAAACTTCAGTTATCTATTCATAGGCGACGAAACCGTTTGAGGGGGGGTGGGGGGGGGGGGGGGCGCGGGGGCCGAGCCCCCCCCCCCCTAATTTTTTTCGGGGGGGGGGGGGGCTGAGCCAACATAATGATGGGTATAAAAACATCCACTCTATTATTATTGGGTATTTGCACCCTCACATATATATATATATATATATATATATATATATATATATATATATATATATATCCTCTTCTGCTCAGTACTTGGAGTACCATATATACAGGGCCGCAGACTCCGGGATTTGCGGTGAAAAAAGTTGATATTCTGTGTGAAAATGAATCCATTGCCAGACAAATAACAAATAATCTCCCTACAAGGAGGTACTGTTTCACTTAATAAGCATTGACCAATAAAATGCACCAGAATGCAGTAGTACCCATACAATTTTTCAAAATTTTCAAAACCTTGATAGGGTGAGACCCCCTCCCAACCACCCTCCCTCCCCGTCGGGGACTACCCAATCAAATCCCCCCCCTGCCATTTGTGTCAGGCTACGGCCCTTATCAATAAATATATATATATACATATATATATAAATAATAATATATATATAATATATATGTATATATAACATATATATATTTATATATTAGTATATATATAATATATATATTATATATATACATATATATATGTATATATAAACTATTTGGGTATAATATTGGGCCCCCAATGACAATTTGGTTTCGCCGCCAATGGTAATTTATATTGTGAACATTAATTATGAAAAATATTTTACCGGAACTAGCCCCCCCCCCCCCCCCCCCCTTTCCCCGCTCACACATTCTCCAGACAAACATGGCCCACGAGTGTTGTACGAGTGCCCGTTGTATCATTTCAGGTCTCAGCATATTAATTCCATTCTAAATTCATGCATTTAATTGACCATAGTCTTCATCCAGTGTATAGAAGCATGCCTCAAGGATTTAAGATGTAGGTCTCACTGTAATATCTATCTACATTTATCGCGTTCCCACGCGATAAATATCGCGTGGCCACGAGATACTAACGCGTGGGAACGAGATAATTATCGCGTGGCCACGAGATACTAACGCGTGGGAACGAGATAATTATGGCGTGGCCACGAGATACTAACGCGTGGGAACGAGATAATTATCGCGTGGCCACGAGATACTAACGCGTGGGAACGAGATACTATCTCGTGGGAACGAGATAAAAATAATTTTGTGCATGTCCTATACGAGCCACCGTAGGAATAGGAAGAAAGAAGCACTTTTTTTATACCCACGGTGCACTGACGTAGGACATTTTGATTAAGATACCACTACGTCCATTATACGTGAAAGTTGATATTAGTTATCATGTATAGGTGAATTATAAATAAACACCATTTCCATTATTTCTAATGATAATATAGCACTTTGAGTGTGAATGGTAAAAGACATTTTTCAAACCAAATACACCTTATCTGAATATATACACTATTTATTTGCTGATGAAAAATTGGTTGAATGTGCCACATTGATTAAATCCTAACAAATCAACTGAAACAACTTGCCCAAAATAACCAAAACTGAAACTCATACATAATTGTTGATATAGTAAATATACCAGATTTTTCTATTTGTCATTTCGTATCAATATTGACCTAAAAGAGACTGCTATTATATTTACATGTAAGCACACAACTGAAACTTTTTATTTAAAAATGTAGAAAAAAATGTTACAAAAATCATTATTTAGAATCATATGATAGTTTTAAATAATAAATGCCCTTATTGTAAATGGCATTCATTCATCAAAATATACACTCATATCTAGGTATCAGACGACAACATGGCGCTCAAGTGAAACTACATATTCAAGTGCATTTGCATTTGTTAATTTTATGACAATATTTTTTTTTAAATATTTAAACCTATTAACATTTGATTTAATCGAAACATTTGCATATGATAATTATGTTTGACATCATCGCACATTCGCGGCGATCAAGAACAACAAAGAGCCAAAGATGATTTACAACATATATTATACATTGAAAATTTAGTGTATACGTCATCTTGATACCAACATATTTCATAAGCACGGTTCTTCAATAGCAAATACACCTACTGCTAATATAAACAAGCCGACACATTTTGACCGAAGCTGGAGCGTCGTCTTCCGAGTGTCACAGGATAGAATTTTTTTTAGAAACACATGCCAAAAATCTCAAACACGCCGTCCTCCTATTTTATTTTAATTAATATTTGAATATCCCCTGGAGCAACGCAGTTTTTAACGAACTCTCACAAATCGCCAAGGCCGTTCGACGAACAATGCGAGTCTTTGCTGACCCGCAGATCAATTAAGCAGGTTACTGTACAATATTTATTCCTCACGGTCGGTTTTGAAATAGAGCCGAGAGTGGTTTTCGCGTGCCGTAATATCCGTGAATATAATATGCGTATTTAGATTTCATGAAACACCGATCGAGACATTTTTGTATCCCCCTCTTAAATTCATAGAGCATTCTGTTGTTGACAGTTTATATGCATAAAGTCTGCCCGCGTTATTTGTGCAGAGACGCAAATAAGAAAGTCGTTTTTAAGGTCACGGCCTGCGCGATCAATTTAATTGATTTCAGTTTAATAAAATGATATATCCTGAGGGTGCCGTATGCTAACATTTCTGAGGAAGTATGCAGTCTGACGTCACCTATGGTTTTGCTGAAAAGCGAACACGGTTTCCATTTGTCAAAATAAACAATGGTCTGTTTGGCCTGGAAGAGACTGGCAGGTTTCGAACTCGGGTACTTTATATAATAACATGTCTTGCCAGACTGTCATAATTTGACTAAACTCTCCGCAAAATTTAACAAATTGCTTGACCTATACGTCGCAATTTTCCTAAAACGTATTGCATCCTGTCAGAACGCTGATATGCCCATGCTAGGACACACTGAAATTTTCCTTCCATGTTACAGATGGTTTGGACATATTTAGGACGGTAGGCGACACGATTAATAGCAAGTGCGGTATGAACGTTCCATCGCATCAATGTGGTGTTGTTCTAGGCAAAGATATGATCGTTTTTGATGATACTAGGGAAAAATTTCTGCGCAATTTTAGTAGTAAAGTTCCCTTCGCTAGCCAATGATTATGAGCTTCGGACACCGTGACATAATTTCATGCCACCAAAATTTGAAAACGAAGTGGCAATATAACGGTGGCCGTAATTACAGCCAAAGGTTTTTTAGGTGTTAATGGCTCTCCTATTCCGTTTTGTCAAATATATCTCTCAAAAATCCATGGGGCGGTTCATTGCGATGGGCCGCTCATTACGTCAAATACGTTGTATATATATATATATATATATATATATATATATATATATAATATTGCTTTATATGTAATATTTCTACACCTACATTTGAACAGGTCTCTGATGGTTTTTCTGGTGGTAGATTGTGCCATTTTAAAGGGCAAAAAAAATTAACACAGTTATACCAAGAAAATCCTTACATCAAAGTGATGTTATAATCATAGATTATTATCAAACAAGGAAGACAATATCTGACATACCTTCCCGCAGCTCCTGTTATGTGTAATAATCGGTTTGACAATCCGTTAACGTTTAATTAGTCTTGGCTATCAGGAGTTGTAGAGGTGCATGAATCTTGAACATCGTGTATTCCCGAGTGGTACTTCATCCATGTTGGGACCTCATTATCGATCGTTACTGCATCGCCAAATGTTTGAAATGCCTGTATAGTTAGGACTGAGACAGGCGACGTAAGCGCAAATACTATAAAGACACCGCTGATTAGTGAAGAGGTTGGGGGGGGGGGGGGCTGTTAACGTCTGTGATAATGAGCTTAGTACAAGTATTTAAATTATAAGATAAAAAGGCAGGCTTATCATTTATCAGCGATATATAATATACTCTTGCGAACACTTTTCGGCAAGAGCCATAATGTATGTGCTTACAGTCTGTGCATATAAAGCTTCCTTGATCGTACAAATGTACTAAAGAAATAGACCCCGGAGTTATACGAGCTTTGTGGATGTTTCCTTGCCTCTACAACCCAGTGGGGCCACACAATGAAGTTTCCCGAAGAAAAAACAATATCCACCAGGCAAATGTACGATGCACAGTGGCGTCAATTTAACTTCAAGGGTTGGGGAGGTAACTTGCAGGCACGGAAGGGTAATCAAAGTTGGGACAGCCATACACATACACACATTTATATATAATGTTATACCCTTGTCACGAACACAAATTGCTCAGGGGAAAAGACTGGGCACAAGTCCGGCGTATCAACCGCTTCGCTAGAAAAGCAAGCTTCAATAGCGAGACAGTTCGGTCCGCTTTTACGGATATGGCGGTGGCCCTACATGTATGTCCATTTGGAATGTATAGTAGGGTTCAGTTGCGGCTTCATTTTCATTCCGATTGATAATGGAAAATACTGCGCGGAAAGAAAACAAACCAGGCGACGTTGCCGAATGAAGACGGTTGATACATGGCACATTCCACATTTGTTTTATTATTATTTGTTTTCAGATTTCAGCCAGTTGGATAATATACGAAAATGGTGTTGATGATTCTGTACCAAGCAACGCCTACACGTAAACGACTGGTGAAAGGGGCGAAGATAACACGACAGATACACCATTTCTGTCGATGTAAAGGACATCCGAAAAGTGGGGATGAAGCTGTGTCGATTCCAGATAACTTGCGTGCACAATTTTAAAGCATCTCACCGTTTACCGCGAGTTAGACATGACGGTGGCTGGGACAAACCGTTTTGCTCAACAGTTTATCAGTTGCAATCAACGCTTGCAATCTCAGACCCATTCTAGGTCCCATCCACCACTCCAGTGCTGCGCCTACCTTCAGGTCCTTGATAAACCGCATCTAGATGCTATACTTCAATGTGAAATGAATGTTTTAAGTGCATTTATGCTATTGAACATAAAAATATACTTTATCTATAAATAAAATATTCTTATATTTTACATATATTTTAAGGGATACTATAAGTCATCTGAGCTATAGCCGTGGTCCATTGTCTGTCGTGCGTCCGTCTTTCCGTTGGACTGGCAGGTTTTGAAGCCGTTAGACCTACGAATCCTTAATTCGGCATACTGTTAGATGTTCCCGAAATCTTCTACCAACTCGAAAACTGGGTAATTGCGACTTCTTTCCTTTGAAAAATTAAGGAAAAACCCTCAAATTTCCATTTAAAACCTATTATCACACTCTAGGACTGCCTAATATCAAAACTACTTATCTGTTTTTCTTAATATTAACCAGGAGCATTCTCCTATATATTTCTTATATACATGCCAAACATTAAGACTTTTAAGGGTAATGTCTATAAGTTATGGGCTTGAAAATATAAGACTTTGTGAAAAATCAGGAAAAATATTTGCTCACTTAACATGAAAAATTGTGAAGTTAGAGACTCTTTTCAAGTATATAACTTTGTTTAATTAAGATTCAATTGTTTACCCAAAATTATATTTGAATTTTTAAATTTTATTTTAAGTAATTAGCATAAAAAAATCAGTACCTTAAATTTTGCCCAAATTTGACCATGGCACGTTTCTTTCCTGTGTGTACTGTTGATTTAATTTTCACAGCATGAAAACATATTTAGTTTGTTTAAATCTGAAATTTATAAATTAGGCTAGTTATTACATTTTTTTGAGGCTCTATTGTTGTCACTTGCTTTGTCCGGATGCAGGCACCTCACTCCTGGTCACTGGAAGTCAGCTATGCCAGGGTTCCTGATTTAATACTGGGGAAGATCCCCTGCTGTGATAGGCGTACATGTTATGTAGTAATTGTAATTGTTTGCACTGTATTTTCTTAAATGTAATGCTTTTTCCATTCCAATATACAAAACTTTCCTTGAAAAGTAAATCAAGGATTAATCCAGAAGATTCCAATGTTTTATTAATGAAGAATTTTAAAGAAATCAATTTTCTTTTAAATGATTTTAACAAATTAAAATAAAATTTATTTAATTTAAAAATAATTGGATTAGAAAAAAATAAGAACTGATTCAAACATATTCGTGCCTCAGAAGAAATGAACATAAAATGATCAGCTCTCTCTGTCCATCATCTCTCCGTTATTATTAAATATATATTAATCTTGAAATTTTTCCTATAAGCACTGTTAAAATAACTTTCATATGTTGTATGTGTATGGATTTTTTTGTATGAAATTTGAAAGCAACTTATATATTCAGTTGTGTAATACTGCAGATGTTAAACTTTAATGTAAAAATTTAACATAATAAAAAAAATAAATAATTGAAACTTCTTATATGATCAGCTTTGTTTACCAGTCTGTCAGTCCTTTTATAATATTAAGTAATTGTGAATAAACTTTTTATCCTGTAAGCATTGTTGAATTAAGTAAAAATCCTATGTATATACACTAAAATAATACAGAGTTGCTAGTACTCCCACCATTCCACCCCCCCCCCCCCCAACACCAAGTCTCTGCACCTGTGGACTGGAATATTAGTTATATTTCAACTGTATACATTAAAAAAAAATTTAAAATACATATATTTAAAAGTATATATATATATATATATATATATATATATATATATATATATATTATAAAAATAGGTACAATTGAACAAATGTGTAAACTATTGAACTGTCAACAATTGATCAAAAAGCCAACCAATGATCATGGTAATAATAAACATCTTATGGTCACAAACTGCTCACATGATTCAATTTTAACATAAGAAATGCATGGATTGGTCACAAAATATTTTTTGCAACAATTTCTTACTCATCAATACAAACCAATCATGTCAACCAGCCATGGCCTATATTACCCTTTCCTCTTAGACATTATCTCCATTTAATTTTATTTTAGATTTTTACCTTCAAGGTCATCTTCAGCTGAGCACAGTGACCCATGGATCCCTTGTTATAATATTTCCTATTATTCGTAAATACGATAAAAACGATATTTTTTCCTCAAAAGTCATTAATAATCTCGCATTAAAAATCACGTCTTGAAAGGTTTCGGACCATTTTTCTAAAAATAGAATGGGTCGCTGTATGTCATAAAATGGATTACACAAACAACATACAACAACCGAATTTGAACTCAGCTGGTTGACCAGATATCTTTGGACCAGATTTTGAGTAAGATGATAAACGCAGGTATTATAGATAGGCAAATGAGCAGTGGTACGATTGATAAATATTGAAGTATGACAAAGTATTATATATATGATGATTACATAACTGATTAACAAGGGCTTATACATTGATTTCCTTGTCAAAGTGCTATCATACGCCCGCAAGGATGCCTAACCGAATTATAAAGGGGGTTATTATTATTACTTTTATATTTTTATTAGGTATTGTTTTATTATTATGAAAAGTTAAAAAACAGGGTTATAATTTTTCACAAATTTCGAAACGTAACAAAATGTATGTATGTATATATATATATATATATATATATATATATATATATATATATATATATATATATATATATATATATTGTCACTCCTTAGCCATGACTCGGGATTGTAGAGAGTCACCCGCCGCTTACTCCAGCGAGCTCAATTTTGTCTAGGGGTTCTGGTGTTGTTCTGGAGCGGAGTGCTCAGCGGCGGAACAATGAAGACGAACAGTCTTTTGATGTAACATATAAAGTTTTATTTCGTGTTTCGGTGTTCAATATACAATATAATATTTTCCAGCAGTGTTAAGTTCTCTTAGGTACAATGTCTAACACTGACTTACGGACCCTTCTAGATTGGTGACATCAGTATATATTCTATCTGTTTAGTTCTTGTTGTATTTCTCTGGCACAAAGTGGTTCAGTTGACAGTATATTATTGGCCGAGCTGATCTTAACTCCGGCCTCCCGGGAACTGGCGAAATATTTTAGATTCACCTCTTTAGTCGCCTGCACTAAGGGGATAAGTCAATCCTGATTGGTCAGTAGAGGCCAGTTAGTGACTGCTGTCCCCAGCAGATCGGGTGACGGCAGCTGCTATATATATATTTGACATTTAAGTAGCAACCTGTTAAGTGCCAGGCACGCACCCTTGGGGTGTATAATTAATTAAAGGGCCGAAACCTTAGAACGTGAGAAACTTCGTTCCCTGCCGATCCCAGAGAATACCAGTGGGCGTGGAGCCTCATTAAACTATCACTTACATTTAGAAGATAGAAACTTAATTAAATAATAATAGTAATAATGAAAATATGTTAATATGATTACAGATATTGCTACTGTTTTCCACACCTCCCCCCTTAAGACGATAGGTAGGTTGGAGTACCCACCTTCGTCCTCCAACGGTGTAACCCATCTGACTATCTTACTTCAACAATTAATCCTTCCCCCTCTACTTCCAGCTTTAACGGAGTTAAAAAAAATTCATGTAGAAATGAAACAATCATTAAACAAAATTTATATAAGCATTGCCTGTCCGCCATAACTTGCGACTTGGCCTTTCCTGCTCTTGACCGTATTTCACTTAACGAACAAGTCCTTGCTGGAGATATTAAAAATGAAACATACTGAATGGTGGTGAAAGGAAAGTTTAAATATAACAACATTATACAATCAACCTTAATTCCTAAAGTGTTACACCATGTTAATGACCTCAGAGTAACTTGTATTCATTTTCTAGTCCAGGTATGCGATGTCAACCACCAGGTCAGATACTCACAACACCAGTTTGATTTGTTTGTTTGTTCTACCTTAAGAAATTTGGTGGCTAAGCAAGTCTGCCAGACAGTTCTCTGAGCCTTTTATGTGTTTTACCTCCATGTCATATTCGGACAGAGTCATCGCCCAGCGTATGACTCTCTGATTGGCTGTTGTACAACGGCGTAACCAGACTAGCGGTCGGTGATCACTATGAATAGTAACCGGCCCGAATCCTACATATGCCCTAAAGTGGTCTAAACCAGACATAATGGCTAACAGCTCCTTCTCAATGGTGCTGTAGTTTTGTTCTCGAGCAAGTAGCTTCCGCGAGTAGTAAGACACGGGTTTCGGCGTACCTTCATCAGCCTGGGTAAGCACGGCAGCAATACCAATTTCGGATGCGTCTGTATAAATTTCAAATGGTTTGCCGAAATTAGGTGCCTGAAGGACGGGGCTACCGATAAGACAGGCCTTGAGTTTCTAAAAAGCTTCTTGGCATTCTGGCCCCCATTATACTGTTAGGTCCCCGCGCTTATTTCCCTTGAGACAACCTGTCAGTGGCGCTGCGATATCTGCAAAATACGGTATGAATCTGCGGTAGAAACCTACCACTCCCAGGAAACTCCGCAGTTCTTTTTTGGTTCTAGGAGGGGGAATTCCCTGAATTGCTTGTACCTTAGCCTCAATGGGGCCACTAACCCTGATCCCACCTGATAGCCTAAATATCTGACTGAAGCTTGCCCTATTACACATTTCTTAGCATTCAGTGTGATCCCATGCTCTCTGAATCTACTGAAAACTAGACCCAAATGTTCTAAGTGCTGATCCCATGAATTGGAGTTAATGGCGACATCATCTAAGTAGGCTGTCGCAAATCCCTCGAACCCCTCTAGAATGTGATTCATCGCTCTCTGGAAGGTCAGGGCGGCCATTTTGAGTCCGAAGGGCATAGTCAAGAACTCATACTGACCGAAGGGAGTAATGAAAGCAGCGATTTCGCTGGCTCTTGGGGTCATTTCGATCTGCCAATATCCCTTGGCTAAATCTAATGTGGTAAGTATCTGAGCTCCACCTACCCTATCTATAAGATCGTCTAGCCTTGGCATGGGACAGGACTCCCCCTTAGATACAGCATTGACCTTTCTAAAGTCTACACAGGGTCGCCATTCATGGTTAGCTTTCTTGACCAGAATCAGGGGTGCCGCCCATTCACTCCTGCTGGGCCTGATTACCCCTAGCCTTAGCATTTCATCAACTTCCTGCCTCATAACGCTTATTTTCTCTGGGGACGACCTATAAAAATGTTGCCTGATAGGCAAATGCTCCCCACGTCTATATCATGCAGGACCCCCTTAAAGCGTCCTAATTGTCCTGAAAACAACTCCGCGTGTCGCTCTAACAGCTGCTTGAGGCCCACTAATTGGCTTTGGGGAATATGACTCGTATCGGGCATTTGCCCACTGGGCGTACAATCCCGCAGACTATAATTACCTGGGTCATATTTCATCTCCATCTCCGTGGCTTGTCCGGGACTGTCCATCATGTCACCTATCGTCTGTCCTGTAGCTAAGGCGACCATTTTTAGTAACGGGATGGCTATCCCGGCTGGTCCATGCTCGCATGGCATTAACATGTAAATAACGCTTTTTTATTCGCTTGTCTGGTGTGTGGACAATATAGGTTTGGTTGCCTACTTGTTCCTTTACAGGATATGGGCCTTGCCAGGCCCCTACCAAGGGTTTTCCTCCATATGGGAGGTGAATCAGTACAAGGTCCCCCGGCCTAAACCTGACTTGTTTGACCTTATGTCGTCGGTCATACCCCTCTGTCCTGCAGTCCGCCTGCTCGGCCTGAACACTTTGTGCTTCTAGCAACGCCTCATGCAGCTTGCGGCATAGCTGATTCACGTAATCGCTTATAGGCACCTCCGCCTGTTCACTATCGCCCGTCCACCGGTCATGTATTAACCCTAAGGGTCCGTCAGGTTCACGCTCATACATCAGGAAGAATGGACTGTACCCCGTGCTGGTGTGGGGGGAGCTGCGATAGGCAAACAGTAGCCAAGTTAGCAATGCATCCCAATCATCAGAGGAGCTTTCTAATGCAATTTTTAACATTGCTTTTAGAGTCCCATTAGCTTTCTCAATTGTACCATTACTCTGGGGTCTGTAGCTACAAGTCAAGAGATCTTGTATGCCTACTTCCCTAAGAAAACCCTGAAACACCTCACTAACAAATGTGCTCCCCCTATCGGTTAAAAGCTGGCGTGGCAGTCCATGACGGGAAAAAACCTCCAGAAAAAATGCCTTTGCATGTTCAGCATCCGCCCTAGGAATCGCTTTACTCTTTACATACTTTGTGGCGTGATCGATTATGTTCAGAATGTACCGGTTTCCGGTCTGGGTAATAGGCATAGGACCTATGAAGTCGGCGGAAATGAATTCCCAGGCTCTACCTACAACCGGAAGTGGCTTTAGGGGCGCTACCTGTGCCTGAACCCTTTTCCCATTTCTCTGACAAGGCCCGCACCCTCTACAGTGAATCAGCTCGTCCCGCCTTATACCTGGCCACGTGAAATGACGTTTTAATCTGGCTAACGTCTTCTGATTTCCTACGTGTCCTGCGGTAACATCATCATGAGCCCATTTTAATAGC
This sequence comes from Sipunculus nudus, assembly GCA_026874595.1. Classification (NCBI taxonomy): domain Eukaryota; kingdom Metazoa; phylum Annelida; class Sipuncula; order Golfingiida; family Sipunculidae; genus Sipunculus; species Sipunculus nudus. Next base: position 10,556,975 of record CM049312.1, on the reverse strand, counting down.
TCCCCACGGCATGCTCGTGGCACCACTAACTGCACCTGGACCTTCCACTCTGCTACTTGTCGGCCCTGCTTAGGGCGGTCCCGATACATAATCAGCCCTTTTCTTTGATCGACAAAATAACCATCAGAATGGTCTTCCATACCTGCCATCCCCCATAGAGGGGTTAACGTCGGGTCTGCCTCCTGTGCGGCTTTCAACTCTGCTGAATCCAACTGAAACGGGTCTTTTAATACCTCTGAGAGATTCCCCGTAGATGTTTCCCTGTTCGGTAATTCAGCCATTTCCCCATTAGTGTTCCCTGAGCTTTCCTCGGTTTGTTCTAACTGGCTGTCCCATAACAGACTGGAATCTGGGTCCCCTGCTGAGTCACTCTGTTCCTTTCTTTGAGCCCTAGTAATTACTCCACAAGGTATCTGTAAATCCTGAGCCTCGGCGAAGAGGTCATTCCCTAATAGCAGATCTATGCCCGGAAGAGGCGAGTGGTTCACCACTGCGGCCGTCATAACTCCTTGGTAGATATCACTGTCTATTGTGACCTTAGCTAAGGGATACGTTCCGGTCATATTGTTTATTCCTCGGATCGTGACCCTTTCCCAGTAAATTCGGGAATTACTCCCTTCAGAGACTCCTTTGACATAACACAGAGTGTGGATCCGGTGTCCCGCAGATAAGTTATTGTAGGTGACCCTCCCTGGACCCTTGCCTTCCCTGCGTACGCTCTATACAGTGGGTCAATAGAATCTAAACCTGTGCTAAGTGGCTGAAATGGGGACACTAACCCCGCAGATCCCTGTTGGGATTCACTTTTGGGGACAAAACTAGGAGCGTCCTGGCGCAGCCCAGATCGCGACCCTTTGTACAGGGGACTCTGGGGCCAGGAATAACATTCCTGTCTGTCATGGCCCCTCCTCTCACAGAATGTACAATAACGCCTACTTGGCCAGTTCCTGTTGCCCAAGGGCCCGGGACTGTTAAAGGATTGCCTATCATCATTTTCACTCCGTCTGACTGCGGTAACGCCGCCCCCCTTAGATCCTGATCCCCTGGCTTATGGGGCATCCCCTGATCTTCCCGGGATTTATGATTGCCACCGGGCTTGGTCTTAGCGAGTAGCTGTCTGTTAACTACATATTGGTGAGCTAAGCTGACACATTCCTGCAGGGAGGTTGCCCCTTTATCCACTATAAACAAATTAAGCTCATCCGGCAACTGCATTTCGAACCTGTAGCGCAGTAACAACTCTTCCCAGTCTACTTCTTCCCCTTGCGACACTGCTCCTCTCACCCACATATGTAACTGTTCTTTAATGGATTTAACAAACTCCGAATAGGTCTCGGTAGGCCGTTTTGCCCATTTGAAAAAGTTCCTTCGGTATACCAAAGGTGAAATAGCATAGTGATCAAGGAGTTCCTGCTTAAGAGTCATATATATATATTTATATACATATATATATATATTAGTCATGATATTGCCTTTTAATTCATTCAGATATCTGCTAGTCACATCAATGATCAAATTATGAGGTTTTTTTTCCATTTTTTCCCACTTTAGGAGTTTTTTATCCACGACATTAAATAACGTCGTTATTAAATAAGCGTTTTTTTATGCTGAAAATGTCATGAAATGTAAATGTAACTGTGATATATTATCTATATTTTTTAAACATCTACCAGGGTCAATACCTTTAATCACTGAATTTTGTTCTTGTATTTCAAATGTATTTATCAGACTTTGCTGATTGTTCATATCTTATCTCTATAAATATGATGGATACATCGTATTACGCATGATCGATAACAGATTTCCTCGGCTTTGATATCTCAACATAATGTTATTGAATACATATCATATATATTTGCATATTATTTAGACATTCATTGATATATTGTTAAAACGGATTCGTTATATGCACAATTCTCTTTAATTGTGAGACATTTTATATTGTATCTCCTGTTTGTAAGTTTGGAGAGTACTTATATTAGCGCTTATAAGCGCTACTTGTACAATCCAAAAGAAATAAATATGTTTAAACCAACGGTAATTACGATCTATTATTTACCACATTGGGAAAAATTTGGCAACCCTGGTGCTATGGTTTACTTTTCACCAATACAGTGATTAGGTTGTAATTACAAAGACGGTTCAGATATCGTACGTGACTTCATGTATATCAATACCGAGTTGTACGAGCTATTGTGAATAAATCAGTGAGAGTTTGATACGGACACGGAAGTAAACCAAGCAGTATCGAAGAAACTCTAAATGTAGGAACATATCGACGATTGGACCCGAATGGCACAGTAAAAGCTTCGGTAGAAGCTAACAAACTTCGATAACCTCGTGTGTGGTGATGAATTGCAGTAACATTTTACAAAAGATATATATATATATATATAAATATATATATATATATATATATATATATATATATTTAAATATATATATTGTATATTTTATATTTAATAGTTTGTTAGAAGCTAACAAACTTCGATAACCACATGCGTGGTGTTGAATTGCAGTAACATTTTACAAAAAATGTATGTATATATATATATATATATATATATATATATATATATATTGTATTTTTTTATATTCAATAGTTTGTTAGTTTTTACTACATTTGCTCTGGATTACCGCGATACTCATAATATGATATCCAGAATTTTTTTTAGAGTTAACCTTTGAAAAAATACTTTGCAAAATATGCTCAACCTTATAGTATTTTAATGCTACCTGCAATCTAACAAAATGATTATTTACAGCTAAATAAGCAAAATCACTCAGACGATAGAATGTATTTGAGTAATGTGTAATATTTGGATCTAAATAAGACTCCCGGCGTAAGTTACGTTATATCAAACTTATACATAACAGATCGATTAAAAATATGGCTATCATATGGTGTGAACCAAAGAGTGCTCTGTTCAACTCGAATTGTGTACCAATAATTAATACGCTTGACACAAGACTGAACCATGTTGTACTTTTAATTCAGAAAGAGCTGATAAACTTAAGATAAAATTAAGATGTCCCGGTTAAAAGTGGTGATAGACAGACTGTTTGGACGCTACCTTCTCGTCACTAACTGCGTGGCTCTGGGGGCTCAGCTGGCTACAGGAGACCTGCTGGAGCAGAGAGTGGTGGAGCGTGTTGTCAGGGAGAAGGAACAAGAACTCCCGCCAACAGACTGGGACAGAACCAGTGAGTAGTCTAGATCCACTCTTCAATATTTCAAATTAGGACGAGTGCCCTCCCCCCGTTATCTCAGACTTAAAAGGATTATATATTAAACGAGTATCAGGGGCAGTTTATGTCCTGGCTAGTATGGCTCACTTGTGTTCCAAATATTAATAAAAGTGACAAAGTGACACACATTTCTTCTGCGTATCACACAGCAAAAGTGCACAGCAGAGGTTTAAAAAAAACACGTAAGCACAAGGGCCATGCATGCATGGACTTAGACCCTGCATAGCTTTCCTACAAGATAAACATCACTCATACTAAGATATTCATGTAGTAACTCTGCAATGTAATGTCATTTTTCTTCAGAGCGCATGTTCACACTTGGCGTGCTAGGCGGTCCCATTCTCCACTACTGGTACAAGCTTCTTGACACAAAGTTCAAAGGTCGAGCGGGACAGACTGTGTTACGGAAACTGTTGATTGACCAAGTGTTGGGAGGACCAGTGTTATATGGAGTCTATTTCGTCGGTAAGTATTTGTAACAAAAATACATGCTGTATCTTTATTTGGAAAACCTGCAACAAAAAATGAGTTAAGAGAACGACGAAGTTTCAAGACTGTTGGTTGTATTGTGGTAAATCTTTTTTATGCAATGAATTAGACATCCCATACTACTAGATGCACTTACACTCTTGTCTTCAATTTTCAAAGTGGATTCTGTCACTCATCTCAACGCTGTCACATTTACAGGCGCTGCGATGCTTGAAGGACATACTTTTAAGGAGTCTTGTCTGGAATACAAGAAAAGATTTGTCGCCATTATTTTAGTAAGTATAGTATAAAACTCGTAGATACTAACAAGTCCACCATGTATCCCCAACACACCCACATATAATAGGGATTATGCAACCACCAACAACTTAGATGAATATTTACAAAGGTAGTTTGTTCTACGAATATATAAAAAAAATGCTACAGTATATATACTATGAACAAGCTTCACAAGATTGAATGTTTAGTGATATGCTCTGCACTGCTAATTGTAATCTATCTCCGTATACATGTATATAGTCAGATATATTTATAATCTTTAAATAATTAATAATTAATTAATATAAGGCACTATTCATGACTCGGATGGTGGCGTTCGGTAGTGTTTGGAGTGGAAGCTAGGAAACCGGAGAACCCGGGGAAAACCACAGACCCTGGACGAGCAACTACATTCCACTCTTATAGCCACGTTGGGGATCAAACCCTGGTCACCAACGGAGAAAGCAGTGTGGTCCCAACGAATTGTCATTTACTGTTTATTTCTGGTTTGTCGCCACTCCACTATGCTACTGCTATGTTTGCAACGTTTCCTTGACAGAAATAAAAATATGGCATTACCTACCTGATATGTATTTGCATAATGGCAAGTGCGAAAAGCTGGACTCCGTTACTGCATATCATGTTGCTACTGACACAGTACATTACAGTGCTCCCTTACCGAAGAATAAGGGAAGCTCGTTGTCACAGGTTAAACCTTTGGAATAATTTCTGTTTACTGGTGTTTGAAAGACAAAGTTAGATGCCCGTAAAAGATAAAACCTAATCTTCTTCTCATTCTTTTTTCTATCTTTCAGGCTGACTGGTGTGTCTCCTTTCCCCTGCAAGCTGCCAACTTTTATTTTGTACCACCACGTTTCCGCGTGCTGTATCTGGGGACATACACCATGTTGTGGAGCGCCTTCCTCTCCTGGATGCAGCACGAGTTCCCGGATGTTGTTACCAGCCACGACGCAGATGTTTCCGTAGAAAAAGAAGTTTCTAATGATGTTACACTGGTACAAAAGAAATCTTAATAAGACTATTTTAATTTATACTTCTTGTTCTATTCTGTTTTTTTATTCATTTATGAAAGATTCTGCTGATATGTAAATCTGAAATTTTAAATATTGTTCAGTCCATAATATAAATAAAATATGGGTTTTTCTTATGACCATTAAACTCGGTCCAACCAAGAAGTTTAAATGGCAAGGTGTGCATACTGCCCAGTTTATGGCCGGTCAAATGTTACTCGCGAAACCCGACTCGCATGGCTACTGGTTCAAGAGCACTGCCAGGGCTCACCGCTGAGGGGCTTGAGTAGCGCCACCGTGTTATTGGGTCAGAAACCTAGTACTGCTCCTCTGATCTAGTTGATTACCACGAGACTTTCGCGAGACTCTTTCGGAATCCTTGACAACATAACATAGCAACCATGCCATAGCGAGGGATGAGGATGATATCGCGTCGTTGATTATGATGCTAATTTAAATGAACATCTTACAGTGGACGGGATAGATGTTAAGATGGACCTTCTGAATCTGATAATGCATGATGAAGAAATGCTAATAAGGCAAAATAAATATCCTAGGTGATACGCACGGACTGATGATGGGTGCTGGCAATATTAGTTAGCACACAGTATAAACTGTGTTCACATAGATTTTATAAAAATTTGAAAATACCAGAGATGATTTTTCACTTACAATATGAATCACACGCCCCTCATCTAATACTGACCTTTTTAATTTAACTTATTTGAAAATGACTTAAACATGCGATCTTGTGAATGCCTGTATCTCCATACCCAATGGCTTCTCGGGCCTACGTATGGCTTCCGGCATGTGAGCATTCGAACACGACGTTTTGCGCATGAATAATATTTTTTTAATTATTGAATGCGCAATATATCAAAATTGACTTCCGTTGGTTCTTTAAATATTAAAATCACAGCCAGTATGTCGGATCGACGATGTTCATCCCCGATCATGCCCAGAACTATAGTAAAGGACAATAAAGGTTCGTGGGACAGCTGGGCCAACGATCTTTGATGTCCGAGTATTCACTTCTTTCCATTAAAACTTCTTAGCCCAACCGAGGCAACACTGGGAGAACCTCACATCTCCAAACAGACATAATGCATGTTAATGTACTGGGAACAATACGTGTACTATAAAACCTAACATATCTACATGCAAGGGAATCATTTCAGTTTAAATAAGTTCTTGTGGCTCTTTAACTGATTAATCATAAGGCTGTTTGTAGATTTAAATTCAAACATCTAAGTAGAAACGTCTTTTCAACACCCCTGTTCACAAAATATTTTGTTTTCAATTTATTCCATGATCAGTTTGAACCTAGCTGCTCACTTACCTAAAATTTGGCTAAATCTATGTGACTTCTGTATGAACGGTCAAGGGGATTAGTTGTTAGACGTCAGATATCGGAATAGATCAAATAAACTTGAAGCCAATACAACAGGGAACGGAGTGATTTTTTTAAAACTGAATTTAATATAAAATAAATATCTTTACTCTAAAACTTATCTTGACGCGACAAGGCATTCGATGAATATGTTCAGTTTTATTCCTGTGACGTGTGAGAAGCAAGTGTGTGATGAAAGAGAGTTCGCTTGAATGTTTTGTTGTCGACCACAATTGGTAATGCTGCTATAAGGTTATCTGACGAGCACCAATATATTAGATCCAGGTTAAAGCCAGCATTAACTGGCGTGACACCATATAGTCTTCTCATTTCAGTATTCAATTAAGATTTACGAAAATAGAATTATACAAGGTATAATATTATTTTGCTCCCATCCTTGTTCGTTCCTATCTGCTGCTGGAACAAACGAATATTGTCTTTACCAGAACATGCTACCGCTCTAAACTCGCTCACGTTTGCATTCTCTTGTCTAACTGCTGTTCACTTTTGATTGACCATCATATGCAGTGCGTTTCATACGGTTGTGATAGATCAACTGCCATGACATGACATGTATTTGTACGGAAGTCTCATTACATCGATCGGGAACAACCTTTGGGCTTCAGGGAGCCTTATTTAGCTCTTAAAGATGTAGAGGCCAGTCTATAACTGTTGATTAACAAAGTGGTAAAAAGTTTGAATTGATTAGGATAGTACTTTTATATGCTTCTTCCAAGCAAAATATAAAGATACTAGCTGATAAACCCGGTATACCGGGCTTTTTACCAGGGTTAGGGAGATTAATTAATTAAGAGGAGGAATGCCGTCTCTTTTATTCTAAAAAAATATATATATATAGAGAGAGATTTTCAGTGGGATACTGTCTCAATAAGATATGAACAATTTTTTTTAGCTCAGCTGACTATAAGTCCTCTGAGCTATAGTCGTGGTCCATTGTCCGTCCGTCTGTCTGTCCGTCCGTCCGTCTGTGAGACTGGCACGTTTTGACACCATTGGACCTAAGAATCTGAAATTCGGCATACAGTTAGATGTCGCCAAAATCTCCTACGATGCTGAAAATTGGGTCAATAGGACTTCGTTCCTTTAAGATATTTAGGAAAAACCTCAATTTTTTATTAGAAATCTATTTTCCCACTTCAGGACTGCCTAATATCAAAACCACTCATCTGGTTTTCTTCATATTTACCATAAATATTCCTCTATATAGTTCCTATGTATATATGCCAGAAATTAAGTCAGTATTATTTAATTTGAAAAAAGTTATAGGCCCAAACATAATGGACTTTGTAAAAAAAATCAGATATTTGGTCATTTTAGACCAAAAGTGTTCAAGGTAGGGACTTTTTTCAGTAATACAACTTTAATTGATCAAAATTTAATTGTATACCAAAAATAAGTTCAAAATTTGTAAATTTTTTTTTTAAATATTGGCAAAAATATAAAATTGGTACCATAAATTTTGCCCAAGTGTTTTTTCCCTGTAACTGCTGAGGATTTAATTTTCAAAGCATGTTTTTGTTACCATTTCAACTGTAAACACCAAAAATTTGAAACCAGTTGATCAAAAACTGTAGATTTTATTTAAGTTTTCAAGCACCATGTCACATATTGTTTACATCAAGCTAGTGTTATGCAGTTTGCTAGAGCTCAGCTCCCCAGCTTCAGCTCTAAGTTCCTAAAATTTGGCATACAGTTAGATGTCTCCAAAGTCCCCTACCATGCCAAGAATTTGATCACTAGGACTTAATTCCTTCAAAATATTAATGAAAACTTCATTTTTCCATTAAAAACCCATTGTTACACTGTAAGACTGCCTAATATCAAAACCACTGATCTGACCTTGATCATATATAATATACATATTTTTCTATACATTCGCTATGCACATGCCAGAAATGATGTCAGTATTGCGTAATTGTTTTAAGTTATGGGCCCAAACATGATGCACTTTTAAAAAAATCAAGAAATATATTTACTCCCTTAAGAAGAGGATTGCTGAAGCTAGAGATTTTTTTGATTTTTTTAACATTATTTAATCAAGATTCAATTGAATACCAAATATTAGTTCTGATTTTTTTAAATTTTATAAGTTATTAGTATAAATATAAAATTAGTACCTTAAATTTTGCCCAACTTTGACCATGGCACGTTTGTTTCCTGTGAGCACTGTTGATATAATTTTCATATCATGCACACATAAGGATTTCATCTTTGTAGTTTAGAAAGCTGAAACAAATTGGCCAAATATTGTAGCTTTTATCAATGTTGTTGTGAGACCATGTCAGACCCAGGTTCTCCCAGCCACTCTTCAGTCACCTGTATGTTGACCTTGTTGAACTTTCAGCAGATTATGCATGCTTGAGCGAAGCATACTCTTTGGCAGCCAGGCAGCTAATGCCCAACCACAGTTGATCCAGGTGTCCAATCCAACTCATCTAGGTGTTGTTTTGAAAAACAACATAACAATAAATTAATAATTGTTTATTGGTTTTTAATAACAAATTAAAGAAAAATTAATAGAAAAGGAATTTGTTAGTTGATGAGTAACTGAAAATTAACTTGCAATAACTGATGATGTAAGAATCTTGTATGGATGGATAGAATGTCAAGTATTCCAAATAACAACATGCAGTCACCTATGGTATTTTTCAGTTCAATTTTAATGATAACAAAAATCATATTATTCATTACTAATCATTAGGGATCATATGAAGGAAATTAATGATAGACAAAGATGCAGTTGATAATATTAATCTAGATTCCTACTGTGTCTAGTGTGTAGATTGATGTGAAAGTAGTCCAAAGTGGATATATTACATTTATTTTTTAATATAAATAAAAGCCATAAAACCAGGTACTTATGATCATTATATAAATTTGTGAATTTTGTATATTTTGGGCTCTCAACATCATTGTTTGGCTAAAACTGAATAAATACCAGACATGTTGCAAATACTTTGCAAATGTATTTGAATACAAATATGAATCATTATAAAATTTCTTGCATAAGAATGGATATTCAGGTATAAATGAAAGTATTTGAATACCAGTGCAAATATTTTCAAAATTTATTTATGAATGCATTCATGAATATATTCTATAATATTATTTTAATAAGCATTTCAGTTATATTTTATTTTTAAAAAATCATATGATTCTCTTATTAATTTTAATAAAAATTATATTTGGCACAATATTTGTTATTAAATTTTAATAAATAGTTAAACTCATATTATATGTGCTGCTTATAAATTATATGGCCAAGTCAAAATCTGTGTGACAATAGCACTCCATTTGTCAATAAAATAAATGAAATCAATCCACTTCCCTGTCTCCAGAGATACTATCAAAATCATACATAAGCTAAACACCAACAACTCATAATTCAGCTTTTATTCATTACCACACAAAACCTCATTTCCAAATCATATTTTTTTATCATATATAACAGCTGAGCGCCGTGACCCATGGGTCCCTTGTTTGTATTTATTTTGCGGCGCTGCGCCCGTGGCTAGAAATTCATATACCATTTGTTTATACCTTGAAAACTTGGTGAGGAATGTTTACAGTTGCGAACCGGAATGGGGCGCGGGGACATTCAGGTTTTCGGTAATCTTTGACTCGTTACGATTGTTGGACATACAAAGAATAAGTTGATGTGAGGAAGACACAGAAGATGAATTAAATGTACGTTTAAAGGCAAGGAAAATATTCCTGAAGAAAGATACGGAGCATGCATACCTCGTTAAGAGCAGGAGCGGACCAAAATGAAGTCGCAAACCATTTTTAATCATATCAGACCAATTTTGAGGCCTTGAAACCCCGCCTCCACCTCCCTGTTCCGGAAATGTAGACCCTTTGGTTTTGTCATTAATCCCCCTTGGTTGAACCCCCCTCCCCTTTAATAAAGCGAGAGTCAGGTGTTTTTCACATTTACTGACCACGCATATGATCAGAGCCAATCATGCTTGAATCTCTCACTGCAAGAAAGTAGGGCTATTCACATGCACAACAGACCATAATTTAAGCTACTTAATCCCGCGCTTGAGGGATTTTTGTGTAAATCAAAAAGGTCACATTCCGGTCTCTGCCGAAGGAAATTCGACTGCTTTTGTTACATGGTACTCTCCTCGCAATGTGGAAAACAGGGGAAATCACTAAAAACTTTGTGTACATGAAACATTATTGTCATAGAGGACATGTCACTGCGCGAATAATAACCTTTAAAATGAGGCATGGCACAGTGATGATCATACGCATCGTGGTTTCAGAGAACACTGAGGACAAGGTGAAGCGTATTCCTTTTATAAGTATTAGATAAACACTTACCCTTACATCAATGGAAACCATGTGGCAGTATTTATTTTTGTTTAATTCAACTTATATTTATTTCACGTGTATTGTATTTTGTTATATCACCTAGAGGCACACACCACAACACAGCTGGTAACGTTCGGTAGGCTCAAGAGGTGAAGGAAACTGGAGGAAACCTCCGGCCTAAGGTATATCAAATTATAGTTTATCTGAAAACACAGACATGCCAATTAAATGGCCACTGCGTCAAAAAGGGTCTATAACAAAAGAGGGATAAGGAGGTGATTGGCAAAGGTGCATGATGAAATGTCTATGAATAACTGATACTGTTGATACTAGATGAACGGCCGCTTTGGAATTCATTCACGGGAAGTAGATACACAGATAGGCATTTTATATCATTTACTGACAAATTTTAATCTTCAACTAACACGTTCATCCTTCAATGGACTCATAACTAATAGGCCACCTTTCTCTCTTGTAAGCTATTACAGGAAGGCGATATAAATAGGCCTTCCTCTTATCGGAGAGCATTGGCTGTTGACCAGAAATATATATAAAACCTGGATAAAATGAAAAAACACACTTGGTTAAGTTGATTTATTGCTTCATGTATATTGCCGTTTAAAAAAAAACGTCGAAAGTAAAAACATCCAGCGTGGCAGTTAGACCTATATTATATGTTATACAGAGTACAAGTTGAGTATCAAAGTCATTATATGCACATGAAATCATATGATTTATACGTATATATGCCAGTAAGAGTAGCGTAATACACAGAAAGGCAGGTCATTTATATGATTCCAACTATATGATTCTCTTGTCTTCCAATCGTGCATAAAGGTAACTTACTATCATGAATAAACTGACTACTTGTGGTTATTGCTATATTTGAATACTTATATTTCCAATTAGCATACAAAGTTATTTTTGCCCAAACAGTCGAATAAGTTTTAAGGCCTAGCTACCAGTGTATTAATATACGTGTGTTTGTAATCCTGTTTGAATGTACGGCACAAGTTAATATGAATACAGGGCTACTCGTGTAAGATTCAAGGATCTTTGTATAGGGAACATGAATATCCATTTATACAACTCCCACTAAATCATTCAATGTATATCAAAACTAGTGTAAGAACTATTATACATAATTGCTACCATTACATACATTAGACATTTATTAAAAGGAAGGCCGCATTTGTCTTGTATGTGAAGCGTCTGCTGTGAAGCGTTCACATCACATAATGACGTTTCCTGTTCAGGAGTTTCAAGCGATGTCGTACAGTTTTTATCATTTCATTTGTCTATGAAGTCCGATTCCATATGACTAAAATGTGGCTCATTGTCTTTTCTTGTGCATGTCCAAATGTGTACCATGTATATACTGCGTACCTGTGTTTCAAGTGGGCTTTCTGGCTGACCGAAATATACACTTACTTACCCTATAGAAGGTGCAGTACCTTTTGTTTTTATTTACACAGTGATAATATTTTTAAAGAATTGTTGCAAGTCAATTGTTTCATAGGATTTGTTGTGAACTTTTACAATAGCCATCGGAGGCATCAGAGTTTATTCACTGAATACCGTCCATGGGCATGTCAGTCAAGGCAGGTCATCGTACATGCATACTCCGTTTTAAAATAAATCTTATTCCCTTCATGGCATAGATGTCTGTTCAGAATACTAAATGTGCTCGTAATTGTAATCGTCCTCAAGTGTGGATGGTGGTGCTTGTTCATCGGGAGACGCCACACTCATGTAACCTTGAGGAACAGGATAAAAGCCGTAAGGAGGGTATGGTGGATGCTCCCATAACTGATGCATAACCGGTGGATACAGCGCAGATAAAGTTGGAAGTGGCATTCCGGCAGCGGGGCCTAGGTATCTCGGGGTAACGTATCTAGCTTGGTACCATCCATAATACGCCTGATGAGGATCTTGTTCTCCGAAAGCCGGTGCTGTTGTTTGTGGCCGCTGTCTTCTTTCAGGGGAAGGTGTTTTCGGGATACTTCTTCGTGGAGCTGGAACAGGCCTTTCCCTGCGTGACCTTTCTTCTTTTTGCATGTCATCATCCGTTTTCTTTCTCCGCATTATAGGTGTATCATGAGCACATTGCAGAGCGAACCCTGCCCTATCTGGATTTTGTAACTCATAGGTTTCGACATAAAGTTTGAACTTTCCAGTGGTTTCTTTCTTTTGATCACGCACTCTTCCTATTGCTGGGTGATCATGTACTACATCATCAGAAGGTGATATATCCATGAAATCGCTATACGAACCCATCTCAACATCTTCGTATATTCCTTCCTTTGTAAGTTGATTGAGTCCATCGGATGGGATTATTCCAGAGTCGCGTGTGCTGGATGAATTCCCATACATTGGATTCATTTGATCGGTGTTTGTTCCATGCTCTGCTGTTGCGTATAAATGTTGGTAAGGATCTTCTTCGCACTTTGGGTGTTCATGTGCGCTTTGTAGTACGCCTCTCTCCAAAACGTTATTGGCATCCTGATCTACAAGGCTCCTTATCACGTCTGGACTTTCATAACCATCCGTTCTGTGGGGATTTCCAGCGTCTGGTATTGGTGATCGTGGAGGGAGTGCAGGGGGTTGCAAGTCGCTACTCTTATCTGCAGGTACAGCCGGTAACGATCGGGATTTGTTAGGATTGACTATAACGTTCATGGAGTCTAGGTTGTCGTATAACGAGGATTCCCTCTCCTGAAAAAGTTCACCAAGATCACGAGTTATACTGAAGTCCGAGTAAGTTTTCTTCAGCTCTCTATACAAATTTTCTCTAACCTCCCATATTCGTAGGTCCTTTGCTGCAGTGTATTCTTCTTCCGAGCTTCTTGTGTACAGGTTCTCGTCCTCTGTGAAGGCATCTTGTAGCTCGGAGGCCTCATTCTTTGCGTCACTCTCTCTGAAAGTGTATTTTTTTATAATTTAAAATACTCCTGGAAAGAACAATAATGCAATGAAAAGGCGATTTATGAATTGTTATTGCAAGATGGCTACATGGTGTAAATTTCCAGCTAATTTTACCTTTCATGTAGAATCTTGTGAATTTCTTCAAAGGTTGGTCGTTTATGACAGGGTTCCCGATTACTCATTTTGATCAGCTTATATAGCCATTCGGGACAGGATTCAGGCATTGGAAGAGCATGTCGTCTTGACTGGCGATTTGCCACCTATTTTAAAAACAGTAGTTTCACGTACAAACGTGATAAGTTTATATATTAAGATAATAAAGTAAGATTAATTTTATCGGGGAAAAAACTTTGCAGCTGATATAACGTGTATAGATATGTTTTAAAAAGATTTTATTATAATATTTCTGTTATCCTACCTTCGAAGCAGGTACTTTCGGGTATGGTAGGTAGTCGGCCCGGCACCGTGCTTTATCAACTGGTGAGGCAGCATATACCGTCAATGTCTCCCAAACCATGATGCCCCAACTGGCAACGTCTGAATATACAGAGTAATGGCCCGAGATGTTCACTTCCCGAGGTTGCCTGAGTCGTTAAACATTAATAAATACTCTTATAATTTGCCAAATGTTCATGGTATACATATATTAATTACCAATGAATACCTTGACTGATATTGGTTATATATGAATATGAATATACAAGGAGATATAAATAACATAAAAAATATTCTATCGATATTACATTTTTCAAATGTTTATTTTGCAATTCACAATGAAAGCTTACTTTCCATTCTAGTATTGTTTAAATAAATCTCAAACCAGTATATGTTTTAGATAATTAGAACGTTTAATTTTAATTTTTATATAAAATACTTTTACCATCTTGCCGCGCTGATTTTGTACACAGGAGAATGGTGGAATGCGGGTGTTGTTGTAACATCAGAGAGTTTGCTATCATAATTACCAAACTCAGGTACCTGGGATCTTCCAAAGTGTCCTATCTTTGCCTCAAAAACATAATGATATAAACAAATAAATAAGCTTTCGTAGACTTCCATCAAACCAGTATTATCAATTTTCAAACAGTTAGCTCGTAAAGTTTTTGATCAGGTAACTGATAACAAGACGTAATTGTTGCCACCAACTGAATACAATAAATCGTTTATCGGAAAAATGATTATATATCTTTCTTTCGCATTCCTGCTTTAATTTAAGAAATTCTGGTTGTAATAGTCTTGTCCTACCTGTAGAGGATTTTGAGTGACGAACACATTTTCAGCTCGAAGATTACAGTGAAGAATGTCCTGTTGATGTATAAAGTTCATTCCTTCAGCAACCTGGGCAAACAGAGTCAGAAGATCTTCCGTGTTTTCTGGGACGTATGTCTGAGACCAAGCGTAGTCCAGCAGAGTTTGTCCTCCCGGGTAAGACATACGCAAGAAATGACCTTTGCCCAATGACATTTGACTCTCAATCATTGTAATGTTTGGATGACGCAGACTCTGTAGCGCATTCATGTGTTTTTGACTGAGGGGACTATGAAGAGCCACCTATCAAAATTAATATATGGGATGTATTTGCACGGGTAAACTTCTCAACACCACATTGTAATTAATATTCGAAACTACCTGACAAATTTTAAAGCTATATGGAAACTGAAAAGTTACTGAAATGCCTTTGTGCAAATTGCGCTTTTTATTTTGGTGTATTTATGGCCTGACAATTATTACTTTGTTGCACGAGTGAAACTGCATAACTCGAATACATACTCTGTATGAACCGGCCGCCGCGTTTATCTGTAGAGCGTCGGGGTCGCTTACGCATTCATTTTCAGACTTCTGAAATATTCATTTTGACAGTGGATAATAAGTACAAGTTACATATTAGCTCTATTTGCATATCGAGGCTTCACCTCATCTAGAAAATGCATTACAAAGAACCTCCTTTTTCTAATACGACCGGTCACTCTTTTGAACATATGATTTATCGTTTTGTATTCTTTTATTTCTTACATCATCTAAAGATTATGTCATAAGGTCTCCCTACAAAAACATTTACCTGTCCTGTTGTTGGTGATGCCAATATTTCCTGGAGTTTTGGATTCTGCGTCTTGTAAACTCCTGTAGAAAGAGCGAGTCATTAAAACGTAAAATATACATGGAAATTGGTAAGCCTAACATTATCAAGTGAAAGCAAGGCAAAATAAAAATATAAAATTGATAACACCCTTAGGTTTTAGATTAATTCTGAATTATTAAGAATAAAAATAAAAGAATATAGGGATGGAAAACGTACCTTGCAAAATGTTAAGGACACCTCTGAAGTCTTTTGGGATCTCCTAGATAAAAAAGAAATAAGAATAAAAATTTATTGAAATCAAAGGTTTCAACGCGTGTTAACAATAGAAACCTTTTAATATATGTGTTCCCCAAAAACGCACATGTTTGGTTGAAGTTTTTTTTCACGTATTTTCCAAATCCGCAGCATAATTCGTCTTCTCCTCATGAACACTGTATAATGCGTAACGCTGGTTGCACTGTTTTGAAAATTGCATCGAAGAAAAAGACGTTACCGGAACAGAAGTTATACCTATATTATAGACTACTGTTTGTGCACTTGTTTATTTTGTGAAAAGGAATAAGATGGCCCTTTATGTTGCAGCATATATGCGTTTATCCAACAGAAATCTTCTTAAATTACCAAAGAGTAACATGAAAGTCGGTGAAAGTACCTTCCGTTTCTTGGCCCGAAAAGTCTGGAATTTGCTTCCTACTACACTTAGACAAATCTCCAACCCTTACATCATTTACAACAAATTTAAAAAACGTATTTCTTACGGCAGACCATTAGTAATTTATATCATATATTTTTTGTGTGGAATCGGTTACAACTGATAAACACGCGAGAGGTGAGAAAGAATATATAATTGTGTGCGGGTGTGTGAATTTGGCTGTATATATATATATATATATATATATATATATATATATAGAGGGAAACGTAGAGAGAATTTTACCACAGCACGTTGCATCGGTTGTTTCAGGTATTCCTCCCCAGGTGGTTCATACTCGTCATCTCTGAGTAAATTCTCTATAAAATAATATTTAAAATATTGTAACAGCACGCAGAATTTGCATTAGGAAATAAATAGGATTTACCATTAATCATATTTTTGTAAACTTCAAATAAAAGTAACGTGCACAGTCTTTGCTAAATGAATGGAACTAAAAAGTAATAATTAGAAATGCACCGAGAAACTCACGTTTCTCAGTCTCCATAATAAACCTGTCTATGTCTTTGATAAGGCCGTCTGCTGATTTCCGGCAGGATGGCGTGGTAGCAAAACAATCAGCCAAATGTATATAGAGGCGATGTGGGATGCAGGTTGGTCTTTCAGGTAACTTACCGTGCAGCAAAATCTGTTTGACATAAGCATGTGACAGAAGAAATAATTTACACACACACATATCTAACAAATTACGATGCAGGACAATCCTGGATTAGCTGGATATACTTCCAGTTACAAAGTTTCTTAAGAAAGTCCATTTGTCTCTTCGCACGGTCTCTCTTATCAAAGCATTCTTACATTACTCTTTGAAACATTCAGTTGAAAAAAAAATCCTATGACGAAGATATTCTGTTCATTCACCGTTCTTCTCATTACCTGCAGGATGAGATTTTCAGCTTGCATTCCCCGTAGCTGGTAGTATGGAGGGCATCCCATTGTCAGTATTTCAATCGAAGTGTGCCCAAGCATATACACGTCAGAAGCAGGACTGAATTCACAATCCAAAATGGACTCGGGGGCACTCCATACGAGTGGAATAGGATCGGAGCGCTTTCCTTTATAAAAAAAATATTGTTTATTTAGAAAAACAAATGACTGAAATTTCCTCTTAATATACTTCAATGAAATTATTTTATCATTGGTATGTCAGTTTGGCAAATAATACTATACAGAAATATGTCATGTAGGCTTACCGAAGTAGGAGCACTTGCGTTCTTCTTCAGTATGGCAAAGAATCTTGGCAGCCTCTAAGGATTGCAATTTTAGCTGAAATTCCTGACCATGCTCTCTGACTATGAAATTTTCAGTTGTGAGGTTACGGATCACCATATTTTTCTTGTGGCAGTGACTCACCACATCCACCACTGGTCGTAGCACCAGCCGCAGCAGGTCTTCGAGAGTTATTTTTGGAAATGACTTCCTTCTGTCAAATAGGAATCTATGGAGTGAGCATGAAGGCAGAAGTGTTTCAATCAACATGAAGAACGGGTTCTCCTTTTTCTGGAATGCCACCAGCTGCACAAGGTTCTTGTGAGTTTCATCAGAAAGGTGAAAAAAAGCTTTCCACTCATTATGCCAGGCATCTGCTTCTTTTTGAATCTGCATATCATATTCTTCCTCCTTTGGCTTGGTTTTCTTGAAAACTTTAGCCAAAACCCCAAGGTTGTTTCCAAATTTCCCAGCGTACCTAAACAGAGACACTTGATGGCTGCACTTTGCATCAGCTTTCAAGGTCAGTTTGACATTTCTAAAGATTCTCATCAGGAGCTGTTGATGGTAGTAGATGACATCTTCTTTGTCACGTGTGTTAACTATCTGCCTCACCATCATGCGGTCATGGTACTGCAGGGGTTGACAAAGTGACATGCATGCAGGAAGGTGGTCCCGCTCATTCACAGATAGATATTCTAGTAAGCCGGATAAGCTCATCTGTGTTTCCTCAGATTTCCTGAGAAAGTTGTCGCATTGTTCTAAAACATAATTTTCGTTTTTACTGAAATGTCTAGGGAACACAGTATGTATTTAAATATTCAGCATATAGTTATATCGGGTTATAAATTTATTACCTGGTGTTTAACCAGTATATGAAACTGTGGAATCCAAATGCCAGTACAAATTGTCAGTAAATCATCAAAGATACGTACCACTGTTGTTAATTCTTGTTAAGACGGACACAAGAATGTAGGTCAACGTGATTAATGTGACTTGGTCACATGATTTCATGTTGATTTCTTCTCGTATCAATTCTTTCAGCAGGACCACAGTGTTGCCTTTTCGGATTGCCTGTTATACAGTTTTTTATTCCGATTAGTTTATATATCGTATATTTTAAAGAGTACGTGAAAATAAAAGGAAGAAATGTAATAATAAGTGTATTATCATGTGCTTATTTAAGACAGATTAAGTACCTGAAAGCCAAGATAAAAGATACAGAGGAGCCTGTCGATCCGTGATTTCTGTGACTGGAATCTTTGTCGTACGTCTTTTCTTTGTTGAGACAGCGTTTCACAGTGGCAACACCTGTAGACTCTTAAGAACAGCTCGGGGGCCCCAGAGGTCTTGGAAAATGGGAGGAGTTTATTACACTCATACATGTTTCTGACTTCACCCCTTGTCAGAACCATGTCAAGCAGGCTTTTGATCACCTGTAAATAGATTTCATCATGTGGAGAATTATCATTCATGTAGGTCTTTACTTTTTGCAGGGCGTTCAACAATTCATCCTTTCCTTTCAGCATTGGTTTAAGTTCTTTATAAGGAATTTTCCCCAATAACAAGGCAATCCGCAAAAAAGCAGCCGTGCTTGCATAGACGGTATAAAAAGATACGATCAGTTGACCGTCTTTGGGGGGTTGGTTCATTAAGACGTCTCGAATTTTTTCCTCCAGATTAATGAGCTCATGGGGCCATGATCTCGACTCGAGTTCTGGTTGTGTAAGGTGTTCTCCAATCGCTTCAATCCAGGCACGTTGAGACCACACATCTGCCATTATCACATTCTGTTGTACAAGTTCATGTAGCATCAGTTGTCCCGATGCTTGATCTTTGATCTCCTCGCAAATTCCTGTTACTTTGAGATCTGCAGCTCCTGTTCCAACCCCGTCTCCTGTTCTAGGGCTATCTATTATATTATATAATATATATATATATATATATATATATATATATATATATATATATATATATTACAGTTTTTTTTCTATTAAAGCAAGTTAATGAAAGAAAACTGTATTGTCGAAGGGATTATCAGGTTAATGGTCACAAAATGTGGCATTTTCTCTTTGCTTTAAATATTATAATTTTACCCATGTTCTCCAGACGAGCACCCATAATGTTGGTTTGCATGTATATTCTTTGGCAAATTGATCTGGGACGAAGAATATCTGAAGTGTACTTCTTGAACACAGGAAAATTTGATTGGACTTCTTCATCAATAGGCGGATCACTAAAAGAACAATTCTTCAGAATCAATCGAAATTGTGTAACACGGAGAACAATTTAATTGAATAGAATACTACATAACTTTAGCAAAAGTTTTATGTGTAGACTTTTACAGAATCTATCCCTCTTCCCAGCTTCTGCATAATTAAAATATCTGAGATATATAATTAAGTGCAATAAAGTCGCAGGATTTTTATAAGGTGCGGTTATCTCTAAATCAATGATTTTTTATAAATGTAAAGGCAGAAAATATACAGAAATAACTAGAATACGGGTAGTCGACAAGCGACTACGTGTATCCGCCAAAATCAGAGAAGGACGGGTGAAGTGAGGCATGGATTGAGTGGCAAGGGGATATAGAGTTACATATGTAAAATATTAGTATTGGATCTCTGCCACATAAACATGATTGTAGGTGGCGCCACCTGTTATTTGAACGAGAAACTATCCAAGATATATACACATGCAAAATTTCAAGTGGAAAAGTCAAACCACTGCAGAGATATGAGTGATTTTATCCCACAGCAGACAAACAGATGGACGCTGTGCAAACATGGTTGCAGGTGGCGCCACCTTTTGTTGTGTATGTTATAAAGCTATCCCAGGGCTACATTTGTGTAAAATTTTTTTCCGGATCGGTCAAACGGTTCCCGAGATATGAGCTTGGATGTCTGCAGCGTTAACATGAATGTAGGTGGCGCCACCTGTCATAAAATCAAGGAAGCTATCTAGGATGTATACGCATGCCGAATTTTAGGTGAATTAGTCAAACCATTGCAGAGATATGAGTGATTTTAACCCCAGGCAGATGAACAAATGGACATTGTGCAAACATGGTTGCAGGTGGCGCCATCTTTTGTTGTGTATGTTATAAAGCTATCCCAGGGCTACATTTGTGTAAAATTTTTTTCCGGATCGGTCAAACGGTTCCCGAGATATATGGGTTTATGTGTGGAGCGTTATCGTGAATGTAGGTGGCGCCACCTGTCATAAAATCAAGAAAGCTATCTAGGATGTATATGCATGCCGATTTTTAGGTGAATTAGTCAAACCACTGCAGAGATATGAGTGATTTTAACCCCAGGCAGATGAACAAATGGACACCGTGCAAACATGGTTGCAGGTGGCGCCACCTTTTGTTGTGTATGTTATAAAGCTATCCCAGGGCTACATTTGTGTAAAATTTTTTTCCGGATCGGTCAAACGGTTCCCGAGATATATGGGTTTATGTGTGGAGCGTTAACGTGAATGTAGGTGGCGCCACCTGTCATAAAATTGAGAAAGCTATCTAGGATGTATATGCATGCCAAATTTTAGGTGAATTAGTCAAACCACTGCAGAGATATGAGTGATTTTAACCCCAGGCAGATGAACAGATGGACACTGTGCAAACATGGTTGCAGGTGGCGCCACCTTTTGTTGTGTATGTTATAAAGCTATCCCAGGGCTACATTTGTGTAAAAAAATTTTCCGGATCGGTCAAACGGTTCCCGAGATATATGGGTTTATGTGTGTAAACAGACGCACAAACGGACGCTGGGCAGAGACGAAAGGTCAGAGGTCAAGGTCACTTGGTTAGGCACCAGTTCACATGTGACCCGATAATTTGTGTAAGTTTCGGAAAAATCTGTCCAGTAGTCTCAGAGGAGTTCTCCGGAAACGAACGCGGCGGCGGCGGCGGCGGCGGCGGAACCCGGTCAAAAACATAGTATCCGCAAAACTTCGTTTTGGCGGATACAATAATAGATGACCTTGTATACATACTTTTCTCTCTCATTATGAGCCGTTGTTATTTCCAGACCAGAGGCACAGCATCTGAGTAAACGTATATTGAACAGAATATAAATACATAATTGCCTTGGACTCTAAACTGAATACTTATAATGAACAGTTTCTTTATTTCTGCGCAAGAAAACACGTCAGAACCATTTTAATCGCTTAATTCGGTTGGGTTTTGCCTCCTAAAAGGGTAGATCCCCACTGACCTCTGCAGGAAAGCATACTGCAACAGTTCGGTAGTTTCAGGTCTGTCTTCAGGATTCTCACACAGACATCTATATTATCAAGATATGTAATTTGTTAGTGCTGATACATCAATATCACACAACATTACATCATTTGTACGTGCCTTTTTATATTAGGAAACGCTAAACAATAATAGAGTCATAAACTGTATAATGCTGAATGTGAGCTCTAAAAATCCTACATAAATTTCTGATAAGCTAATATCACAAAGTTGTATTTGCAGGGGTAATTAAGGCAAGATCGATATTCAGTCGGAATGCACATTAATGGAATATCTGAAGGCAAAATATTCATTCGGAATGCAGATTAATGGTATTGATTAATTAAAGGCTGCACAGGTCTAAATGCAGAAATAATGTATACTTACTATCATCGCCAACTGATACCGTCATATAACCATCGAAAAGCTGCTTTTAGGAACTGGCGTTAGAAATATTGTGTTTCTGGTTGAAAAATTACACTCGACTAAGTATCTTAAATTCGGGTCTATCGCCTCTATTTCTAAAGTGAGATGTCAAGGCCATGTTGGACAGTACTGTCTGAGCAGTGGAGAAATGGGTATATCATTGGATATTCTGTCATCATATCACAGGTTTTCAAGGAGACCCTACATGAATAGTTCCAGTGAATATACAAGGCCATAAAGGTCATATATGTTAACAGATCTGATGGATCCAAGTCATAAATACCTTTGATGAAGGACTTGGCATCATTGGGAATGTCATCGGGAACTGTAGGCAGCGACGGTTCTTCCATCAAGCGGAACTCTGCCAACTTGGTTCCGGCCTCAAACTAGAAAATGGGTAAGGAAAACTTGTTTGTGGTAAAAATTAAACTAAAATTAAGAGGGTTTTTCAACAGTACATCTTGACATGCTACACCAAGAACCAACAGTTCGGATGTGTCTTATAACTTTACTTAATGTATGTTATATTTTGTAAGTCTGTTTGAATGCACGGTGTATGAAATTACGTTGGTAGTTTAATCGTAAGCTATCTTTTGGGCATAACACGATACCTACGCATTCAACCCATTTAACACAAATGGTTAACATGATGAGATTTTTATATCATTGTTATTTGGCAAGTGATAACCGTACTTACATACAATGTGCGATGGACAGAACACCCGTTGAACATTTCAATAACAACACATCCAAGGGAGAAAATATCGGCCTAATATAATAAAACTAAACTAATAAAAATCCTCACAATGGTTGCTTTCTGAACTTAGTCCATCAACATTATCTTAGCATGTTTAATGTTGGTAAATATCTTAACCACTAACGACAATAACACGTATTGTTTTCCTGGGATGACATGCTGTTCCAAAATTACTGGCTGAGGCAGACGGACCATGTAAATAAATGAATGTCTTATTCTCGCAATTAAAGTCTTAGGCCCATTGATCCAACATATATTCATAATATGCATAATACAAACAATACCAATACACATATAAACATAATACAGTAACTTAAAAAAATAATAAGATATTATAAAACTAGCGACCATGTATATCTGATATGCAAAAAAGTTTTGTTTCGCTACCGTTGATAAATTTCTGATTCACAAACAATATACAGGCGTAAATCAAAAGTTTCATAAGTTAATTGCATGATCCATAATTTAAACAGGGACCAACATATATTAATATGAAATATTTTCCGTCTGTGAAAATCACCCTAGATACTTTGATTCGATACATTCCCAAATGTACTAATGATACAGTCAGGAATGTTTACACACCTTTTTCGATATTTTTTTGCCTTTACTAGCAATCACCTCCGGGGCCATATAGGGAATTGTCCCTGCGAAAAATTACAAAATGAAATCAAATAAACAAGTATGTTTGTAATGTAGTATGCTTCATATACATAATTAAGGGCAATGTTAAGTGTAAATGTGTTCAGGAAGATCTTAAGATGAATCGACACTTATGTACAAAAATATATCTGCATCGTTGTCCTACCATTCTATTAATAAAAAAAGAAAGTTATTCTAAAACCGAATCGCAGTGGAATGAATGATGACATATCATGCCTTGACATAGACATCTAAATATTTGATTCTTTTTTTCATAATTGTGTGACACCTGCCATTTTACTCTAATCGAAGAACACGTGAACCTTTTTTAAGTAATAATTCCCATGCCATACCTTTTAGGCCTGTGCTCTCGTAAAAACCTGAGAGCTTAAAACTCAGTCCAAAGTCAGCAATTTTAAGCACAGGCTTTACAGCATCAACCACAAGGATATTTTCCCCTTTGATATCCCTGTGAACGATGTCTCTCTGATGCTTTCAAAGTAAAAACCAAGACAAAAAAGTTACTGATTCCCGCCTACATTACACTCTGCTTAAGTTAAATTTGGAAGCCTAGGGATTAGATAAGTCCGATCAAACCTAATGGACACGTAATGAAAGACAAAATAAAAAAAAAAATAAATAAATAAAAAATAATAGGATAAGTAATACTACCAAATAATTCAAGCCATTGAGTATTTGTTGTGTGTAATTCCTCAAGCGATCTGGGTCGTGTTCGACCGGATATTGCCGTATATGGTGGCGGAGAGTGCCTAAAACAGCAGATCAGATGTTACAGACCAGGAATAACAAAAAAAAAAAAAAAAAATACTCAGTGATGGGGCAAATATCACATTGACTTAATTTGTTCCACAAGGTGTAGCGTGGAACATTTGCGAACCTGGGATCATGCGAGTGAACTAGGCCCTTGGCTCTGTGGAACGAGTTGCTCTTGGTATCTTGAGTCAGCGATTGCCATTGCTCTCTACATCAGTGTTTTAGACAATTTCATAGCGGTTGCAGAATGGACACATTATGAATCGTGTCATTTCTAAAAATTACCCTACAGTGACTCGAGGAAGGGGTCGCAAAATAAGTAGAACGAATGAAATGGTTCCTAAAAATTTAATGAGTATGTAAATATGACCTAGCATAAAACATTCTGTTCATATTTTCAATAATTATGTTCATAACTAATAAACCCACTCTACAATCTTTAACACACCCACTTTGGTTTTTATAGAGTTGACACGTTTAATACGGTGGAACCTGTCTCAAGACCACCTGTTTAATAAGACCATCTGTCTACAAAGACCACCCTTATGTAAACCAAAGAATTCACTATAAAGACCACTTTCGGCCAGTCCCAAGCGTGGTCTCATTACACAGGTTTCACTGTATATGCCAAAAGAGAGAACGACTGGATCTGCAGAATGTGATCTATATAAAAATGGTTGAAGAATTCACCTCCTTGTATGATTTCCATGAAAAGTCGCAATGTTTCCCCAGTAACACTCCAACCGTGATAGTGAATGATATTCTCATGATTCAAGTCTGATGGAATAAAGATTTCTCTTTGTACTTCATCCAGAAGGCTAAAAATATATATTAGACAACCTGTCTTAATTGCTTGAAAGCACAAACTTTGCTAGCGTTGTGTCTATCATATGGCTATATATTTCAGTTGATCGATGCATTCAAACTTTTACTCATGTTCTCTTTCTTTAAAACAGTATCCCTATCCCTATAAATATTGCATTATGTAAAATAACCTTTATAAGGTGCCTGGATGTTTACGCTTCTTTTTTTACTCACGATTTATCTAAAGGAATTTCCTTGACAGCAATATCTCCTAACGATCTTTCCCAAGCTCTGTACACCTTGCCAAAGTTGCCCTCTCCAAGAATTATCCGTCTGCCCCGTTGCTTTAGGTAGGTAAACTGTGAACATACACACACACACATATATATATATATATACACCAATTCTTTACCTTTACCCATACCATGCATATGTTGAATAGATTGTTGATAGTTGATTGTAAACGTTAATACACTATATTTGACGGTATAGTTTCAATATTGGAGATCTGGATTGTTTGTTTCAGAAATAGCATCAGACCCAAAGTAAATTAACGAGATTTATGTTAGGTTCTGCGAGTGGGTCCCTTACTAAAAATATTGTCATCCTGTCAAATGATTATCTAAACATTTTCTTCAATTCGCTCTTTCTTTTCGGGGTGGGGTGGGGGGGGCTTGCATTTAGAAATTACATCGCAGTACTCCTGTGAATGAAGTGTTAATTTCCAAGGAATCGCTGAAATAGACCCCGAGTTTGACACAGTGTCAATTTCAACACTGTGTTAGCAATTGGATTAAGATATTTCCAAATATATGAAAAGACTCGATTAGAAGGCCAAGAGATACTAGTTCAGCGCACCAGTCAATAAAACTTACAATGAATAAAATCGGCAGGGATCAACCATTACTTCTAGAATCGTATTTTGGAATAACACGCATTACATTTACTCATAGCTTCCTCCAACATGCCGAATACATTACAAATCAGCAAATGTATGCAGGTGTAGCCGTTAAAATCGTCCGGGTCCATGATTATATTTTCCAGACAGTGATGGTAATTATCGTTGCAATATTCTGGTCATTTCCACTTAGTTGAGAAAGTCTTGGATATGGTGTTATATTAAACTATTTTTAATAGGACATGTCATACGTGGAGTAACAGAGGAACCATCTATCGCAAGACCGGGCTTTATTTCTTCTTTTTCCTTCTAATTCAGTGAATGTCATTTGGCCAGATGATTACACTTGCTTATTCATTGAATGGTGTAACATTACACGTTATCCACCAAATGAGACAGGTTACCTCGAACTTTTGTTCTCCTGTGCCCTGCAGCTGAATTTGTATCGATTCTCCTGTGCCCTGCATCTGAATTTGTATCGATTCATCTTCATATTCTGCTGAGACTGCTACCCTGTGCATCGTGTCGATCGATCTAGGTATTGTATGTGTACCAATAGGCAGTTGAGGTCAGTCGCGCACTATAGCTTTTCCATTACCTGTGAGAAACCTGCACAGTTCACTGAAACTCTGATAACCCCTTACTTTAATCATTAATTATAATGTTCAGAACGCAAGCCTCAGTGTATATTACATTTAAACAAAAATGTAGACATTCTGTTTTCGACTATAAGCGTTGAACTTTCCTCTGCTAAGGATAGTATGCGTTTCATAACTACGAAAACGCTTCTTCAAAAAGAGCAAATTTGATCTGAGGAGATTAAGATTATCGAGTAAAATTATTAATAAATATTAGATTTGGCACTGAATCAATAACTATGGTAAAAAAAAATAACACTATTATCATTTCGTTAATCATATTTATATGAGCTGTATCGTAGAATTTAAGTATTATTAAAACAAATAGATTCAAGCTCAGCAAAAGTCCTAAATTAAAAATAAGGAGCATAGAACGTATAAAAATATTGCTACCTACCATGCAGCCTCTTGTTACTGGTCTGACAAAATTTCAACCATAAGATCTTGGTATCCCACGGGTGTATAACCATTGATACTTCTGATAATACGTTATCGGTAAAGATAAGTTTTTAGTGGCTTAAGATTGTTCATATCTTAGTTAAGATACTGTGACTCGCTCTTTGTTTTGCAGGCATTGATTGTTTCTCAATCATAGGATCCAGTTATCCCCCGGAAATATAACCATATATCTGATAATACGTTATCTATCACGATATGTATATCGCGGCTGTAGATTGATCACGTCAGTCAAGATAATGGGATTCCTTCCTTGTTTTGCTTAGTAATTGATTCTTGAAATGTACAGTATTGCGAAAATAAACATTTTTTCGCCTCTTGTAACCATGTAAAGAGTTACATTTCGATAGGCAACGGACTGATTTCATGGACTATTTCATTTTTGTATCCACACAGTTATAAATTTTTTGCACACATTTAGATTTTAATATAATTATGGATATGCCATGTCTATCTGTCCAACTAATATTATAAGGAAAAGAAAATTGCTAAAAGGTGAATCCATGAATGTGAAGGCAACCAAAGTTTTTGCACGGTCCAAACCCATTCTTATTTCATTTTATTTTCTTGAGATACGTTTCAGTAGAAGGAATAAATAGACCTCCATTTTAGTCAATATTGCCACTTGTATGTATGTATCATTCATTTATGAGAAATACTTGACTATTGCTCATCAGAATTCCTGCATTTTGATTTGTCTCCTTCTTCCGAGATTTTGTAGGTTCAATTGGACAAAACCACCTTTTGAATTGCTGCTTGCACATCCATTCAGTGTGCCATCGTAAATGCATCTAGTACCAGAAAGTTTGGACAGAGACACATGTAAAACTGAAAAACAGTCAATTTTAAATTTCCTTTTCAGTTAGAATTAAAGCAATAGACCAAGCAGGAAGTATCTCAAAATATATGTTATTTACTGCATGTGTTTTCTCTCCAGGTACCCTCATGTTTACTCCCAGCACAAAACCACTGGCGTTGTGATAAAAGTAGGCACGGAATGCTTCTTCCTCTTTTTTTTTAGTATTTTACTGGAGGCGCGATATCTTCACTTCCTGATCTGTTGTTGCTGTTAGTTAATAACTATTTGTTTAATTATTTCACAAATAAGAGAAGTCTATCTAGCTTAAATGTAAAACGTTTTAGTTTATACCTTATAGTATGCCAGTTTACCAGTGCGATCCATTAATTTTCCCAGGTCGCGATCTAGACGGAACTTAGATCTGTCCAGCTATCGCAGTTCAGGCCAGCCCAAACAGCGATCGCAATCCAGGCTGGCCAGATCTTATATCCGTTGCAGTTGTGACATACTGTATCAGTGGCATGTCACTGAATTGTTAACATGAGCCAGAGTATTATTTATATTTATGTTTATATTTATTTATCCTGCTACAATTCTCTCATGATATACATTAACCAAAGTGAATGTCTAAATACTATTGAATTTGCATGATAACTGACTTTTTTCAGACTGTTTGGAGAGTGTCTCTATCCTGTTCTGCAGTATTTTCCATTCAGTGTTTTGGGGAAGCATGCTGAACTGCACATCATATACTAAAATATTTTAAAAAAAAACTTAAGTTAAACCTGAAAAGCTATGGTTGTGAGAGTATATAATCTTAATGTATTGTCAGGTTGCTGAGAAGCTGATAACTATCTTCTGTATGTTTGGGCCACCGAGGATTACTCACTCCGACAATGGCCAGGAACTTGTTGCTAGTTTCATCACGTAACTCACTAGCATGTGACAGCCCCATAGTCAGGGCTGCGTGGAACGTGAAAATGGAGATCTTCAACTCAAGCTTGATACGTGGTTGGATGAGTATGGTGTGACCTGGCCTATCGCCTTTCAGTTCGTCACCCACAAGATCAACACGCCTGTAGCTGCAGCCACTGGCAAGGCTCCTTACGAGGTGGTCTTCGGTCAGCGACCAAGGCAGGACCTAGTTGTGCTGGAGCAGTTGGCAGCCCAAGGCCCACTGGAGGAGGACATGATCAGCCCTGATCTCTTTGAAAGGGAGGAACAGGCTGCGGATGCACCGACAACACACACTACTTCAGCTACTGAGTAGCCGTCGCCGCCTTCTTCTGTGGGCGACTTCTCTCAGCACCAGCAGCATTCCACGTCCTCCACGAATCCAAAGATTCACCAGATGCCTCCACACAGAAGAGGCGCCACCTGCTGCCAAGGATCCTTCTGCAGAGGTCCCAGGGCCACCCGTTGCCTCACTGCTCCTGGAACAACTAGGGTCTGGTGGATTACCATCTGCTGCAGGTTGGTAGATACTTTATGTGGTATGCCATAATACTAATAATTACAGTTACTTACAGCCACAGTATGATTACCTTTTCATAGTTTTTCTTATAGCCACAGTATAATTCATCTCTTTACAGTTTTTCTTTAAAAAATCAAGAAATATTGTGAGAGAATCATGGGTGAATTACAAAATAGCTTAACTAGAATATCAGCAAATGCTGACAAAAGCCCTCTGTCAAAGGAGCAGTATTTATGGGTGGTAACAGTAACAGGTATTCATGTAATATTTGTTCTCACATGGATTTTTTTCTGTACATTTGTCTCTGGTTCAAGTTGTGAATTGGAACTAGAGAGGTATGTAGTAATTTTGTAAGTCATGCAGCACTTAAGAGATTATCAAGGCCAATGACCATTCAACATTTCAAAACAATCCATCCAGTGGTTGCTGAGAAAATAGCTCTGTGACCTTGAGAATAGGTCAAGGTCACCCATCTTCGAACTTAATCGAGATTTTGATGATATGGATCAGCACCGAAGAAATGAAATTCCTGTGTTGAACATATTTGGAGATATCCTGCTCACAAGGCCAAAACTGAAAAATCCGATAAAAAATCTTTTAAAATAAGAAATTGGAGGTGGCGTCCCCAACTCGCGCAGCAGTTACAGACCATCATGGCCAATAATCAAAGCATTTTTTATAACAATCTGCCCTGTGGTTCCTGAGAAATAAGCTTTTTTTTATAATTCGCTCTAAACGTCGAAAAATAAGTCTAGCGGATTTGTCTAGCGGATCCGGATGAGAGCGTTTTTTGTAATTTTTGCAACTCCTTTCAAGAGGATATTTTGTGTCATGTCTTCACTGATTGTCCATCATTTATATCAGAGAGAGACATTATGTGGAGAAATATTTATGATCAAATTGAATTTACCAAAGCATCAGCCTTATATAACTTACCTGACCATAAATTTGTGGATGTATGTTTTGGTCTTCAAGATAGCCTATTTAACGGATATGAGGACTATTGTAAATTTTTGCTAATTATATTTCAGTCAGTTAGAAATATTATTCGAACAACATTACGAGGATAGTTTTCAGTTCTCAAGTTGCTATTGTCTTATTAGACAACAGTTAGTATTTTAATAAAACACTGCACTTTGTATATTTTAGGACCAGTCATTTATTTTATTTTCTATCGGTTAGCTTAAAAAACTCAATTTACCATTAGCCTTATGTAGCTTACCCGACCATAACATTGTGGATATATGTTTTGATCTCCAAGATAGCCTGTTTAGTGGGTGTGAGGAATATTGTAGATTCCCTTTGCCTATTGTATTTTAGTCAAAAATAATGTTCAAAGTACATTATGAAGAGGTCTTTAGTGATTAAGCTGCGATTTATTTATTTATTAATTTTTTATACAGTTAACATTTTAATATAGCACCGGACTTTGAATATCTTATGACTAAATATTTAATTTAGTTATTTGCTTAGAGCATAAAATTGAATTACATATAGTATCAGCCTTATATATCTTACCTTACCACAAATTTATGGATTTATGCTTTGGTCTTCAAGACAGACTATTGAACGGATATGACGAATATTATATTTTTCTGATAATAATATTTCAGTCAATTAGAAACATTATTCGAATTACATTTTCAGTTATCAAGTTTTTTTTCCTAGACAATAGTTAACATCTTAATATAGCACTGCACTTTGTATATTTTATGACTAAATATTTAGTTTGGTTATTTGCTAAACGCATAGAATTGAATTTACTATAGCATTGACCTTATATAGTTTATTAGACCATAATCTTATATATAAATATTTTGGTCCTTAAGACAGCCCATTTAACTATTATATCTTCATATAGCTTTGCGCTTTGTATATTTTATGATTAGATATTTGAACCTTTTATATCTATCTGTATATATTTTCTAATTAGATCTTATTTCTTTCTCTGTTTGATCACGGTGCATGTATCTTGTACCTTATATGTACTGAATGGTTGTACTCTCTTCTTGCCGAGGAGGAAATAAAGAATCAATCAATCAATCAATCAATCAATCAAACTTGACCGAGATTTTGTTAAAATACATCAGCATCGAAGAATTAAAATTCAAACGGTAAATCCTTTTCGTGATATCCCGCTCACATGGTAAGTGTTAACACACACTGTTTTTTTTTTATAATTCGCTCTAAACGTCGAAAAATAAGTCAAGGTCACCGATCTTCAAACTTGACCGAGATTTTGTTAAAATACATCAGCATCGAAGAATTAAAATTCAAACGGTAAATCCTTTTCGTGATATCTTGCTCACATGGTAAGTGTTTACACACACTGTTTTTTTCTACAATTCGCTCTAAAAAGTCGAAAAATAAGACAATGTCATCCGTCTTCGAACTTGATTGAGATTTTGTCAATATACATCAGCACCGGGGAAATAAAATTCCTACGGTAAATCCTTTTTGAGATATCCCGCTAACAAGGTAAATGTTAACACACGCCGGACGGAAGGACGGACGGCTTGGGTGACGACAAGGGCCCTTCAGCCTTTAAGGCTGGGGGCTAAAAAGAGAGTTAAAATAGACTTTAATCGATCTTCAAATATATTTCAATGAATATTTCATTTTGAATATTGCAGATAACCAGGCCTCCACAGAAGAAGAGCTGGAGCTGACTTCAGTTGACACTCAGTTTTCTTCAGTTGACACTCTGTCCACCGTGCCCTCTACTGCACCAGCTGCCACAGCCTCCCCTAAGACTGTGAAAAGGAGCCAGGAGTACATCCTTCTTCACCAGAATGTCCCTGTCACTCAAAGGCTCCTCATCTTCAACCGTACCACCCTTCATTGAGCAAGAGTCAACACCAGCACCCACACAGTTGTGCGAGTCATCGAAGTGGTGGATGACACTTTCATCCCACCCCCCCCCCCCCCCCTCTTCCTCTCCCCCGGCCAGAGTACAACCCACAACAGGAGCCTATACAGGTGGCTCAATTTCTAAACGCATGTAAAACAATATATACAAGTACTAATGGGAAAAGTCCCCTTTCTATATAAACCATGAATAATAATCCCACAATATGGCATAAATATCTGCAATCTACAATCTATAATACTCCATACACTTTAATAATCCATACACCTGATACTTTCCTAAACATATGAATTTTATTATTATCATAACTGGTATCATTTCTATTGATGAGCTGCATTTATTATCATGCAAAAGGATTCGATACGATACAAAAATTAAGATTTCTCTTCGGTCATAATCTGATTTTTTTATATGAAAATTCTTGTCTATAAAATAACAGATTTCTTGATTGGTAACAACTTGTACGATTTATCATTATGGGTTGGCAAGTATTTAGCCTGACCCCAGACAGATCTTCTGGTTGACACAGGTCTGACTCCTCACCATGCCAGGGTAAGACATCAAGCGAGGACCACCTACATGCAGACTGCCAGGAGGCAACAAGACCGTCATGTCAAGCAGAAATAGCGCATGCACAAAGACTACAACGTCTGCCCTACAGTTTGGGATCGGACCAAGGTGCTGAAGAAGGACGCCCGCAGTCGCACATCTTACCAGGTCTCCTTGACGGCAGGGATCATACGCACCCGCTTCTCCGGACTCGACCTGGTAGACATGAGGACTGTCTATTTCCCAGCCCTAGAGCAGGTGGATCCAACAACTCTTGGGGAAGTTACTGTGATACAGGCTACCCGAGACAACAGCATTTGGCAGAAACAAGCAGAGGGATCACGATGTCTTAGCAAAGGGATTGCCTTACCATGAATGGTAGGTGTCGTAAAGCTGCACTGAACTGTGCCACCAAGTGCCACCTTTGCAGCAAGGATTGTAAAAACAAGATAAGAGATGCACCTTATTTGGACTTTGAATAGTGTTAGACACTGCCTGCCCTGAGTGTGCTATATAAATTGTGTTTTTAGTTTTCCTGGGTTTTTTTCATAGTCAGTACATTTGAAAAAGAATATTTTAGTAAGCATGGATTTACTTTGTGATGTATTCAGAGAGTGCTGAAAATGCACTTTAATTTAAAATTTTTAAATGACTTGGCTTACTTTTTGGCAGATACGTAGATGGACTTTTGTTGTCTTGTGTAATGTGATAGATCAATTGACATTGCTTGACAAATTAGTGTGCTACTGAAGTTGCTTTTGATTATTTTTTATGTAACACGGTGTTTAAAGTATTATACAAGTGACCAATGGGTCATGACGCTCAGCTGACTGACAAGAAGAAAATTTGTCCTAATTAAGATAATGTAGGTGGCATCATAGTTGATGTATATTAGCTCAGCATATTAAGTTCATCAAGATCCATAAGCCCACCAAATTTGATGATAATCCATCCAGCCATTCCTGAGGAATCTCGCATTTTGTATGTATTTTGCATATTTTTCTAAGGTATCATACATGGACTGTAACGCAGAAAAAATAGGTC
This sequence comes from Sipunculus nudus, assembly GCA_026874595.1. Classification (NCBI taxonomy): domain Eukaryota; kingdom Metazoa; phylum Annelida; class Sipuncula; order Golfingiida; family Sipunculidae; genus Sipunculus; species Sipunculus nudus. The sequence goes on along the minus strand of CM049312.1, from coordinate 10,522,927 downwards.
ACAGAGACCTAATTTCAGGTTTTTGAGGAGAACTTTTGAGGAACTCTCATGAAGTGAAGTAAGAAAATTCTAGGTCCAACGGTTATGATGTGTGCCTTGCTTTGCTATAAAATTTTCAGTTATTGGGGTACTTTGGAGCCTAACAGCTCAGAGAATATGGGTAACAGAGACCTTATTTCAGATATCCAAGGGGATTTTTCATTGACCTCTCCGGATGTCAGGTTAGAAGATTCTTGATGACTTTCAGTCAGCTGAGCTAAAAATGAATTTTTTATTTAAAATGACTTCACTTTTTATGAATATGTATTTATTTTGGGGAAATGGTACCATGCTATTCCAAATGAGTTTGTTAAACATCTGATGTTTCACTCCTGTGATAAAATAAAGTATGGACCGCAATATTGGCTGGTAAAGTTTAGATTCACAATATCGGCTGGACAGATCTTAGTTCTGTCAAGCCTGGATTGCGATCCTTAAGCAAGAAAACAGGATCGCAAACCAGGCTGTACTTAACTTCAATTGCAATCTGGACTAGACAGATCTATGATCTGGCAGCCTGGATTACCATCGCAGTTTTGGCTGGCCTGAATTGCGATCGCAATTTGGGCTGGACAGATCTAAGATCCATCCAGATCGCGATCTGGGCCTTGAAACGATGACTGATAATATGACATGATTTACTTGTTTAAATGACATTTTGGGACCCAGTTATTAGAACACAACTTAAATGAAGTCATGCAGTTTTCGAGAATTCATACAAGGTTTTTTTTTTATTTAATTGCAAAATAACCATCTGTGGGTCTGGGTCTAGGGCGAAGTCTCAATGGACATTAGCTGCCTTATTTTTATGTCGAACAGTTTTATTTACCATTGGTTTCTGAGGCAGGAATATTTCCTATTATTCGAATACCAAAACTGCTTCAAAAGTTGCTGGAACTTTGAAAATTGTAAAACTTGGAGAGGGTACCCCCTACCCACACCCACCCCAAAAGTGCAAAATGAAATTGCCTCTAAGACAATCATATCTCATATGCATGCTTACATAATTAATTTGCTACAGTGTGAAGACATATAGACACATATCAGTCTGTTTAGCCAGTAACATTTGGCAGAGAAATTGTTCATAGATGTTTATGTCACAGGGAACGGTTACACAGACTAAGTGTCACAACAATACTGTTACAGACAATATGGTTAAACTTTTCATTTATACATAACCACCTGATGCTGCTGATTGGACGAAGTTACACTTTCTTAATTTGCTATCACGTCAATGAAATAATAGATAATACTTATGTATGCTGATTTGACTTAAAATAAATTTGAAAAAAGGTCATATAACCTTTTGATGGTGTTATGCACTATCAAGTACAAGAAAATCAACATAATTGTTATTTGTTTGCTTTGTGAAGGAGCTGTATTTCTGTCCTCGGAGAACCACTGGGTTCGTCACGAATCGTTTCAGAGAGATCTTTAGGAAATATCCTACAGAGGATGGTAAGTACAACAAAAGCAAAGAGCAAGATGTAATTATTTTCTGTTTTGTTTTCAATTTACATGAATGACTAGTATTGCTGTGAGCTGTGATTATAACATATAATGATGTGCAATGCTGAAACGAATTTTTAATGCTAGAGCATTCAGGTTTGGTAGGTCAGGCCAGTCAGTGCTTAGGCCTTATAACTGTGACAGAAATATTTTGCAAGAGCTTTCAACTTGAAAAACGGTCATATACATTCAAAGGTTCCTTTATGATCACATTGATTACCTGCGAATGTAAAAATACTAGAAAAATATTAGTTGCTTCACTCAGAGGTACATAATGTACATTATTTCAGCTGCAGCAATGAGACTCACTACACATGATACCATGACAGATGAAGAATACAAGATTAAGAAGATTCTACGGTCATTAATATTTCTATTTGATAGAAACAAGTCAGAGATAGAGGACATAATGACAGAAACTGTTGAGAGAATGCCTGAGTGGATCATGGACAGCAATCCAACTATTACTCAGATCATTGATTCATTTGCACAATTCATAGATACCCCTGGAATGGTATATAGTTCATCTAAATATATTTTCAGTCCATTGTGCATGTATTTATACGTCTTAAATAAACCTGTTTTCACAACCACATTGTCATATTTCTAGCTCAGCTGATTTTCAGTATGCTAGGGTTTGCATATTGCCTATGTGTAGGCTGATGGTATTTTATTAATATTGGGTGTTTTAAAAAAATTAGGACTTATGTGCAATGTACTTGTAAATCTTTAACCAATTACAAGTGGGTCAGACATGGGTATATAGTGTGGTAAATCTTGCTTGACTGTCAATGACCACTTAAAACTATTTGGAGACGGTCCCCTTACCATGCTGTACATTTTCCATGCTGCACCATAGACAGTTTCCAAGCACGGAAAAACATGGATTTCCATGGAAATGAGGAGCTTTCCATGCTTTTCAGTGCACAATAGAAAATTTCCATGGACATAACCATGGAAAAGAAATTCAATATACATGGACAGAATTACATGGAAAAGTATGGAAAAGTGACAACTTAGAATATTTTTTGCACAGCTTCACCATAGATGTTTGGACTTAGAAAATTTTGAGCATAGAAACTCTGGCAAAACTCCCAATGCATTCAGGACTTAGAAAATTTTCAGCATGGAAATACAGGCAGATCTCCCTATGCAATCAGGACTTAGAAAATTGTCAGCATCTCCTCATGTGTGCTCCTCATGCATGTCATGACAAATACAATCATGATATTATGAGTTAGTATTCAACTACTTGGTTCATTGAAGTTCAAATACTGATCAATTTGCAAGCAATTAACATGATCACAAGAAGGACAATCTTAATATTTATCTTTGTGAAAGTTCACAGTAACAGGTCACATATATTAAAATGTATTACAAATTTTGTGTCTATTCTGTAATGACACGTACATTCCAGAATTGGGCTCAAATGTTGAAGATGCATTTGAATGCAAATGCTGTTTCTTTTTTTAAATGCAAATGCTTTTTATATAATTATTAGTCACTGTATTTAAATGTATATGCAATTTGGTATTTTCAAATGCAAATACAGCCAGAAAATGTCCAGAGGACTGTATCCCCTGCCAAACGAGACTGCATGTGAGAAATGTGTACAGACACCATCACACACACACACACCCTCACAGTCACACAACTGACCGAAAACAGTTTGTGCAGGCTTAATCAGAGAAGCTTAAACGGGATGCACCTGCTATTATAATAAGAAGTAAATCACAGTCAAACATTTTGAGAAATAGTGTCCAGGGATGGGATTTTGCAAGGGGGGAGGCTAGTAGATACTTTGCATAACCATATATATATATATATATATTGCAGTGTAAACTTCTAAAGTTCAAAAGATTATGATAAGTGAAACGTTGGATACGTTAAATGAATTTCAGTCACTTTATACCTATAAAAAATATAATTCTTTGCCGTTTAAAAAAAAAAACGAAAAACTGCCCTTTTTCCTTTATTGAACTTCAGAATAATAATTTTACAAAAAAAATCGACTGTTATTTATGAATGAGAGAAAGAATTTATTATATTATCCCGAGACATTGTTTACAACTGGAAACTCATGATCAAAGTTGAGACAAAACGTAAACGCAGACATTGCAGTCAGACAATTCATATTATGTGTATTTTTTGTATTTACAGTTTGTAGCGCGAAGATTATATTTATTCATGAGGAATGTGTGACAAGTTCAACATCTCGATTTTGCATACCCGGTCTGCTCGCCTCTTTCGGGAATTTAAAATTCAATTAAAGATACCCCTTAAACCGAAAAAAAAAAGACGGTCTTTTGTTCGCCATTTATTCCACAACAGTTAAGAATCTTTTAAATCAAAAATATTATTGTGATCCAGGTATACTCTAAATAATTTTGGATTGTTTTTTTTTCTGGGTCTCCTCATAAGTCCGTCTATAACTGTTGAGTACAGCTGCTAACACACGAATGAAAAAAAGTCCATAATTACGTGAAACACCTTGCTTCGCAGAGGATTCATTTACTCAGCAAATAAAGACTCTTCTAGAGCAGGCAGTAAGAATAGGGAATACACAGCAAAAGAATAAATGATTTGGACATAATTTTTTATCTATCAACCGATTTAAAAAAAAATTAAGACTTGGGTATATTAATAATCTTTTTTAAGTTGTCGTATAGGTATGAACATGAGATGTGAGCACAAGTGCCCAACGATGTAAACATTTCATTCATTATTAAATCTCTCATAACTGATCAGTCATAAAATAAAGACACAACTACATATAAGCATTGAAGTGCATTAAACATAATTGAAAAAGGCAAACGAATAACTCATGATTGAATATCATTCTCTAACTACTTTTTAAGATATAACTCACCAGCGTTCATTTTGAATAACTGGTATAGCTTAAATTACTTTTCCATATGTGCAGTTGCTTCTTTAGTCTGTAACTTGCTTTTGTACGTTCAAACGTCAGATCTCTTTTATATATACGTCTGAAATATAAAATGCATTTCTGTCGTTCGCATATTTATGCATTATTTATTCCATATTTATTTGGTAATTTATACATTTGTAATCAATAATAAATCTTCCATAAAAGGATGCTAAAGATATTAAAAATTGTCAGTTTACTAAAGTTTCTTGTATCGTTTTGTATATTTTTCTTTTAAAGAGCGACAAGGACAAATAATTTAAAAAACAGATTCCCCATTGAGAATTCCTACTGATATATACAACTAAAATCCCAGTCCCCCACATACATGTTATTTATGACGAGGCAGTAAATTTCCACTGCCTATCATAAAAAAACAAAAAAACAAATGCTATGATGTAAATATATTCAGACATTGTTTATTATTTTTTATTTGAATGATAATATATTAAAGTTTTGTTAAAAAGAGAAAATGATTTTTATTTCTAGGATAAAGAGAGGTGAAAAAGGCTTGCTTTTTAATTAAACGCTTAATCATGTTCACAAGCAAGATGTCCAAGCCCAAGGACAGCTGGAGCATTGCATAAGAAACGCTTGAGGGAGCCACGGTTGATAGTTTCTGAAATTCGAAGTTTTTAACGTCTATAACCAATGCTGGAAAATGCTCAATTAATTATTTAAAATACAAAGGGACCTAGGGCCACAATGGTCCCCGGCGATATGTTAACCAGGAAAGTGTGGCATCAGTGATGCCGGAAGGGCGGACGGATTGAAGGACGGAGGGACTGACAGACGGGGACCATTTTAGTAGTCCTCTCACTTCACGGCGGAGGAATAAAAAGATGCCTGATCCTGGTGTAGACATGCGCCTCTCCTAACGATTCCTTGGGTTTTCAACTTTTATGTTTCAGTTGAAAGAAAGGGTGATATTTGTATGACGGCAACTGAAATCATGTAAAGAATTCTTCTCTGATAAAATATGATAACAATGTTTCCACCCAGGAAGGGGGGGGGGGGGCTTCAGCCCCCAAAGCTCCCCCTCTGGATCCGCCACTGGTGTCGCATGTGAAATGTAGAAATTGTGTATAAAATAATAAATGACAAAAGCACCAGAAACGTGCTTAATCCGTCGGTTGTGTATCATGTGACCTCTGACCTCATTTAATATGCGTGAATGTTGATAAGAAAATTTCATTAAAACCCATACGAATTTTGGTGAGTCGATCACCATGGTACCACCAAAGTTGGGGAACCTCTGACCTTATTAAATATTCGTGGATTTTGCTTGAAATCGAAATCAGACGAGATATTATATTGATTAATATTCCTGCTGAGTTTGATCAAAATCCATCATATTCCCTGTAAGTTATCGCAGCGACACCACAAAGTAGCCTTGTGACCTCTGACCTCATTAAATATGGGGATATATTGACTTTAATCAAACTCGCGTATGTGTATCCGCCAAAATCAGAGATGGACGGGTGAAGTGAGGCATGGATTGAGTGGCAAGGGGAAAATAGAGTGAGGTGTGTTGCATAATAGCCTGGATGTCTGCAGCCGAAATGTGTATGTAGGTTGCGCCACCTACCACAAAATCGAGAAAGTTGTTTAGGTTGTATACATATTCAAAATTTTTTGCAGATAAGTCAAACCACTACTGAGATATGAGTGATTTTATCCCCCAGCAGACAAAGAAAAGGATGCTGTGCAAAAATGGTGGCGGGTGGCGCCAACAATTTTATGAGTAAGAGCTATGTGAGATCTATACACATGCAAAATTTCAGGGGATATGTCAAAACAGTCCTGAGATTTAAGCCTGAATGTCTGAAGCGTATACATAAATGTAGGTGGTGCCACCTGTCATAAAAAAAAAAGAAAACTGTCAAGAATGTATAAACCTGCAACCACTGCCGAGATGTAAGTGATTTTATCCCAAGGCAGATGAACAAATGGACGCTGTGCAAAAATCGTTGCATGTAGCGCCACCAGCTTTGCATAAGATAAAGAGCTATGGGAGATCTATAAACATGCAAAATTTTGGCCCAACTGGTTAAACGGTTCCCGAGATATGAGCTGGGATGTCTGCAGCTTAAACGTGAATGTAGGTGGCGCCACCTGTAATTAAATCAAGAAAGCTGTCCAGGATGTATACATATGCAAAATTTCAGGTGGATAAGCCCAACCAATGCAGAGAGATGAGTGATTTTATCCCAAGGCAGATGAACAGATGGACGCTGTGCAAAAATGGTTGCAGGTGGCGCCACCATTTTTAATGTATGTTATAAAGCTATCCAAGGGGTACATTTGTGCAAATTTTTAGCCTGATCGGTCAAACGGTTCCCAAGATATGTGGAAACAGACGCACAAAAGGACGATGGGCAGAGAGGAAGGGTCAGAGGTCAACCAAAAATGAGGGCGCAGCAGTTCACATGTGACCCGATCATAATTCCGAATTAAAAAAAAAAATTAAGGAGGAGTTCTCCGGAAACCTATGCTGCGGTGGCAGGGGCGGCGGCGTCCGACTGAAAGCATAGTATCCGCAAAACTCTGTTTCGGCAGATACAATGATTGTAGCTGGCACCACCAGTCTTATATACAACGAAGAGATATATACATGTGCCCAATGTCAGACTGATATGTCAAACCCGTCCTGTGAAATAAGCAGGGACATACAATGTGCAAAAAATTATTGTAGGTGGCGCCACCAGTCTTGTACACTATAAAGCTACCCGATATGTATAAACATGCCCAATTTTAGGCTGATGTATCAAATTCCTCTGTAGAAATTAGCAGGCGCATACACTGCAAAAGTCAATGTAGGTGGCACCACCTGTCTTGTAAATGAGAATTCCATCAAAAACGCATAGACGGGTCAAAATATCAGGCCTATACATCAAACTTCCCAAGATTTTGATGCACCGGGCTGACGAGGCTTAGGTGAGTAAGGCAGTTTCCCACAAGTGAACTGTGATAAATTGCTGCCTCAAGCTACTGCAATGAGTGAACTCTTGACCTGCACCTCGCTAGACTAAGTAAAATTTTGACCTGTACTTGGTTGCACAGAGAGATCTCTTGACCTGTTGCATAATCTGACACAGCTGACAGTCTGCCAAAGCTATAAATAGATCCAGGCTGAACTTTGGTGCCAAATCTGATGCAGTGAGCAGTCTGCCACAGCTATAAATAGAATGCAGCTACTGCACTGAGTGAACTCTTGACCTGTACCTGGCTGCACTTCTTCGAAACCTGCCACTGTGCCAAAACTATTTATAGAGCTGACATCATCTTGGCTAATGGCCAACATCAAGGCACTGGCAATCTGCCTATGGTAAACCAAGTGCTGTCATCTGTACACAAAAGTGGGCCCTACTTGAAATAACTTTGAAATTAATTTTCCCAATACAAAATGCTTTTCAGTCGACTTTTTATAACAAGTGACCCATGGGTCATGACGCTCAGCTGCCAAGCATGACCTGTGACATCATGGACTGAGATTCACAACTTCCAGTAAAATTTTGAAGAACCAATTTGCCAATTTGTTGAAAATTTTCTATGACAACAGAAATATATGTCACCTATGTCTGGTTAAAACACAGTGAATTGATGGTCTGAGGAAAATGCATGATTGTTAAGCTATCAGGAACTATTCCAACAGCTTGCTTGAAACCTGTCAGTCTCAAAAGGAACACCACAAAGGGCAAATATAAGATCAAAATATATAGCAAAAATCAAGGAAATACATGCAAGAATTATTGAGAAACAGGTGCTTCTGTATGAATTTTTATTCAATACAAGCCAACTGTACTGCACTTTTATAAATGATAGTAATATTTATTCAGAAATATTTAACCCAATCCTTTACAAGATTACATAAATATACATCCAACTGCATTCACTTTAACTGTTCTTGAGATAATATGATCAAAAGGAATTAAAAGATGGTTGCCTGATGGCCATATTGGACTTCTGACCAGTCTGAAATCAGACAACAAACATTCTCTAAATCGGACCAAACATTAAAGAAAAATTACTGAAACTGCCCTGAAGAAAGAATTTCTAAGGTGGCTAACTGGCAGACATAATGGATTTCTGACAAGTATGACATTTGATATCCCACATTCTCCAATAAGAGACCAAACTTGGGGCAAATTATCCAGTAATAAATGCCCAAAATAATTCAAAAGGCATGTCCAGGCCCTCATATCAGATTTATAGATATGCAATTGTAAAAAGTGTAAGTCCAATATTTTTATTATCACTCTGCTTTTCAATGGGGTCAGCAGGGTAGGTAAACTGCCAAACCTGAAAGAAAAGAAATGCAGAAAGCATGTTTAAGAGTCTTGAAATAAAACAAAAAGCCATCCTAAATCAAGGTACAGATCCACATATTATGAGAACAAACACTTGCTTTTATATGTGGTGATATATATTAAAATATTCAGATATCTAGGAAACTAAGTTTATTGCTAGGATTCCATAAAATAAACTGCAAAATGTTCCCATCATCTTATAAATCAGTAGCTAAACCTTAATACTATACTCTCATAGTCTTAATGCCTGGCTGAAGCATTCTGACAACAGTGTTTTTGTTATGAAGTAACGAGGTACTTATCACTGAGCCTTATCACTTAATAGGCTGATACAAAAGGGAGTCATATGTCACCAGTGTCACTCACAATTACAGCCACACAGGGAGATGTACCAGCTGGAGTGGGATGGTTATGGAAAAATAGAGATGGTCTATAAAATAAGTAATTGTGAACATCCCTGACCTATGACCTTGGCCTTTTGCCCATATATCAACTGGATTCTTTCTAAATGATGGGTAACTACTGACCACTTAAATCTGGTGTAGTTACTTGGCAACCAATGGGTGAATAACTTTGACCTGCAACCTTTAACCTGCTGACCAGCTGACCCCAAAATCAACAAGTTATTTATTCAAGCAAAAAGACCCATAAATATGAAGTTTGAGTCAAACTGAGTGATGCATAGATGTGGCATATGTGAAAGACTGAAGGTTTGTGTTGAACAGTTACACTTGAAATATGCTCACAAGCATTTAGAACAATAAAATATTGTGACCTTGACCTTTGACTTTTTGACCTCAACATCAATAGGCTTCTTCCCTTATTGGTAGGTAAGCCATATATGACAGATGGAAGGTACAGATTGAAAAGTTTGCCTGAAAATGACTCCATGCAAGAAGTGGGTGCTGTGAACTTGACCTTTGACCTCAAAATCAACAGGTCTTTTCCCCTGTTGGCAGAGAAGCGATGTCAGTGCTGGAAGGTTTGGAATGAAAACTCTAGCTTGAAATGTGTCCACTACCTTTTCGAAGAAGTGGATCCTGTGACCCTGACCTTTGACCTTGTGACCTCAAAATCTATAAGATTCTTCTCCAACTTAGTAGGTGAGCTATATGTGAAAGATCAAAGAATTGGGATGAAAGGGTTGGCTTAAAATGCATCCACAGGCTTTTCAAAGAGGAGGCCCCTGTGACCTTGACCTTTGACCTTTTGACCTAAAAAAAATTATGGTTCTTCCCCTGTTGGTAGGTGAGCTGTATGTGAAAGATGGAAGGTTTGGGATGAAAATTTTGTCTCAAAGAGTTATTTCTGGGGGGTGCAAACACACCCCATAACTTCGAGAATATAGGTCGCAGTGACCTAATTTCAGGTTTTTGCAAGGAGATCTTTTTATTAACCTCTAAGACTGCATAGGGTTCATGGCCCTAGCCCCTACGGTTATGATTTGTGCCCTGCTAACGGCCGGACGGCCGGCTGGACGGCCGGACAGACAGACGGAAGGACGCCGGACAAAGACCCATCGCTATAGCCCAGCATGACTGAAAGTCAGCTGAGCTAAAAATAATTGTGTATGTATAACCTCACACAATTATCAAAATTTATTTGAATCCATAATGACCTAGAACCTCCTGAAAATGGACACTGGTGGGTCCAGACTTTTTGCCTGTAACAGAAGTTTCCATGTATAAATTTAGAGAAGTTAAAACTCATGAAACTGCCATAAGTGTCTGCAAAAGGGAGATGTCCTTAACATATAGGCACCAGTAAAGAAAGGTTTTCCAGTAATAAATGTCATAAAGAATTCATTACTGCACAGCTGTAAGAACTAGTGTCAGTATATTTCACTGATGTTAAGCTGCAAAAACTATTGTCACTATATTTCGCAGATGTAATCTGCATGAACTAGTGTCACTATATTACACTGAAAGGTTTTTCCAGTAATGACTGTCATAAAGAATTCATTACTGCAAAGCTGTAAGAACTTGTGTCACTTTATTTCACTGATGGTAAGCTGCAAAAACTAGTGTCACTATATTTCACACATGTAATCTGGATGAACTAGTGTCACTAAATTACACTGAAAGGTTTTTCCAGTAATGACTGTCATAAAGAATTCATTACTGCAAAGCTGTAAGAACTAGTGTCAGTATATTTCACTGATGTTAAGCTGCAAAAACTAGTGTCACTTTATTTCACTGATGGTAAGCTGCAAAAACTAGTGTCACTATATTTCACACATGTAATCTGCATGAACTAGTGTCACTATATTACACTGAAAGGTTTTTCCAGTAATGACTGTCATAAAGAATTCATTACTGCAAAGCTGTAAGAACTATTGTCACTATATTTCACAGATGGTAATCTGCATGAAATAGTATCACTGCTAAGCTGCAAAGAACTAGTTTTACTTTATTGATACCCGACTGCACAGCTGCATAAATATACTGATATATATAACCATGCAGATGATGATTATTGTATCATGATACAATGTTTTTGACTGGGTTCCGCCGCCTCCTCTAAGACTACTGGACTGATTTTTCATAAACTTATACCAATTATCGTTCAGGATTGCTCAGTGTCCATCTGTTCGTCTGCCTTGGGTAAAAATCACTCATATCTCTGCAGTGGTTTGACTAATTCACCTGAAATTCAGCATGCGTATACATCCTGGATAGCTTTCTTGATCATTTTACAAGTGGTGCAACCTACATTCACGTTCAAGCTGCAGCTGCAGACTTCCATGCTTATATCTGCTGACTGGTTTGTCAGCTGTGGGATAAAATCACTCGCATCTCGGCAGTGGTTTGACATATCTGCCTAAAGTTTTGCAGGTTATACATCCTGGACAGCTTTCTTTATTTTATGACAGGTGGCGCCACCTACATTCTAGTTTATGCTGCAGACAACCAAGCTCATATCTCAGGAACCGTTTGACCAATTGGGCTAAAATTTTGCATGTGTATAGATCTCACATAGCTCTTTATCATACACAAAACTGGAGGGGCCACCTGCAACCATTTTTGCACAGCATCCGTCTGTTTGTCTGCCGTGGGCTAAAATCACTCATATCTCAGTTGTGGTTTGACTTATCTGCCTAAAATTTTATGTGTTTATACATCTTGGATAGTTTTCTGGATTTTTTTTTGGCAGGTGGCGCCACCTACATTTATGTTAACTCTGCAGACATTCAGGCTTATATCTCAGGACTGGTTTGACATATCCCCCTGAAATTTTGCATATGTATAGATCTCACATAGCTCCTTAACCATACACAAAATTGGTGACGCCACCTGCCACCATTTTTGCACAAGTCATTCTGTTTGTCTGCTGTGGGATAAAATCACTCATATACATGTAGTGGTTTGACTTATCTGCCTAAAATTTTGCATATGTATACAACTTGGACAGCTTTCGTGACTTTGTTGTAGGTGGCGCAACCTACATACACATTTCGGCTGCAGACATCCATGCTAATATGCAACACACCTCACTCTATTTCCCCTTGCCACTCAATCCATGCCTCACTTCACCCGTTCCACTCTGATTTTGGCGGAAAAAATTGCTTGTCGACTACCTGTATTCTAGTTTATCATAGGGTCCATCATATATCTAACATTATATTTCCCCATTTGCAAGGCTGTGGTATATCTGATTAATTTTAAACACTGAAGTTAGAGATAACAAAAGTAGAATGTATATGAAGTAGTAATCATCTGCACATCACAAAATTGTAGTTATACAAATTTCACTGAGTGAACTTTTCATCACATACAGTTGGTATATCAGGTGGCCCGACCTTCAAGTTCAAAATTCTGTATGGAAGTTTAAAAGGCAGCACCCAGTACCTAAAACCAAAAGAATTAATGTCAGTCAAGAAATTAAGGAGAAGCAGCATCTTTTGAGATCTTGAAAAAATTTGCATGAATTTGCATAATTAATGAATTTCAAAATTCTAAATATCTTGTTTTTAATGATTTTTTAATTTTTTTAAAGAATCATGATATGTAAATTATTATTTTGGTGTGAAGAAATACACTGCAACAGGCAAACGGATTAAGACATGTCTAAGATAACTTAATAATTCCCTGTGCATAACTGCTAAAAGGGAATGCTAATGATAATGTAATTGTCCAGTTTTTTGTTTACTGTCAGGGTTTAGTAAGTATGTGAGATCCTGGTCTTAATAAATCACCACTCTCATGCTTATGAGTCATGTTTTATACAAGGAAACATGAACATCATAAGGCTGGTCTCACCTGTTAATGAAAGAACCTCTTGTAACTTGTTACACCTGGCCAAGCAACGAGGAAAGGTAAATGCTTTATACATGGGAAGTACAGGGAAGTGGTTTTTAGGCAATGACATAAATCATCCTTGACATTTTACTCACAGTCATATACCTGAAATCCTTGATGTTTTAACCTAATGGCCATATACCTGAGATCTGGTGATGTTTTACGCTTATCGCCATAACTGATATCCATGACATTTTACCCTAATGGCCACATAACTGAAATCCTGTGATGTTTTACCCTAAAGGCCACATAACTGTAATCCTTAATATTTTACCCTAATGTCAAAACAATTTTGTCTATATGATTGTCTGTTATATGCGATGATGTGCCCCACATTTTTTTTTAAATAACCAAACACAATAATTTGCTATGATGTCCTACACTACAATGGCCTCATATCAAAGAGACTCACATGTTATATCATTTTAACATACATTTCATTTTCATATTTTCCATGTATGTATTTATACATATGTTTTATAACTTAAGTGTTCAGTGTTCATATCCATGGTCTAGCATCAAAGAGACATACATGTTATATAATGTAAAGAAATAATTTTCACACCTGAAATGACAAGACGTGAAAAGCATAAAATAACAGCCTTTAGCAAAAGTATCATTTCAAAGACATATGGCCATTTAGCCTCACCTTCAGCAGAATATGTGGACAGTGCATGTATTGTTAAGTCACATACTGATATAGTACACACTGTACTCAGTACACAAACTAATTAAACACAATACACCAGGGAACATTTATACAGAGACACACCACCAACCACTTACATATTTCTCCATGCAATATTAAAGGTAATTAAGAATAATTGCATATAATATAAACACACTACAGGTTTGTGTATGATATATGTTTTTTTCTCTCCTGAGAACATAAAACGATTTATTTTAACCACCTCTGACTTAGTATATATCTTCCTGGCCCATGCTCATCATCAACACTTCCTCCTAAGCAGGCCACCTGCTAAGGGCTATATAATGCTGGCCCACTACTTGTAATCAGCTGCCAAATTTAGCATTATAGCTGGGGATTGCAGGTGACATATGTCCCACTGGGAATTGAGCAAATACCAAGATAATAAAAATAGGTCTGTTTTACCCAAGACATATTTCAACACAGTAATCACTGAATATAAGGAATATATCTTTTTCTAATTATCCAAAATTTTCAATCAAACTGTTTCCACTTATCAAATGCTCCAATAACTTTAATTTTAAACCCGAAAAATAAGATTAAAGATGGCCAGATGAGCAGAGTGTGGAATGAATCACTGATTTCCCATATGTAAACTACAGCCTGCTGCCGCCATTTTGTGCCACCCCTAGCTGAGCCAAGTTTATAAGGAGGCGCCGTCAATATTTCATTAAGCTGAAGTGAACCGATTTTGTGCAGCTCAGTTTGGCTTGAGATAAATATAAAGAAGAAAGATGAAGACCTACCTGCTTGGTTGTTCTGTAAAGCTACTACAGTTGTGTTATTTCAAGGTACTTAACTGAAGATGAACATTTGTAAAAATATTTTTTGTTTCTTGTCACTGAAAGGAAACGATGTGATTATTTAGTATGAAAGCGCTGGCAGATGAAACCACCAGGATACACTGTACTTGATATTTAATCACAAAGAAGTAAAATGTAAAATAGATGCAATATGTCACACAACATTTATATTATCTGTTTTCATAAAATGAGTACTTTGTAACAACATCAAATGAATAGGCTTTCAGATCAGTTTAAGCCAGCGACAATTTTGCAAGCAGAATCAAGCCATGAATCTCAGCTTACTACTAAAGTCAGCCGTCTTTTTGTCAAAGCCAGCCACATTTGAGTGGCAAACACCGCTTACGTTCTATGTGAAACTGAAAGGGTTTGTGGGTTGCTTTTCTTATCTTGTTTCCTACTGGTGTTTGTTATGACAGGGAATTAGATTTACATAACACCATAAATAATGTAAAGTCATTATCTCAATACCTGTGCTTTGTGCCAGGGAATGAAAAAATATAGCAGTGTCTGTTGATATCCATGTTATCTTCCAGGACAGCAGGGAGTAACAGTAACATTATTAAAAGATAAGTTTGGTGGTTATCTGTAGGGGTGTTACGATGCACTGAATAACCGATGCATTTAATTGCAACCCAAGATTAAATTATAATCATTTCTTAACCTCTTAATCAATTCCTTTCAGTCCTTATATTTCTGCATACATGTCAAATTTTGACAGAGCATGCTGCAACATTTGTCAAGTCTATTTATCATGAATGTGCCCTAGATCTGGTTTCAATGCTGGCCAATGGACTGTTCCACTGACACAGAAATGAAAATGGTGAAGATACCAGAGGGAGAGCTACACTGTTCCATTACTTGCTTACCTTAACATATATAATCAATCTTGGTAAATATATGCATTTTTTTAAAGATTGTTTGAAATTTACAGCAAAAGAAATAACAGAAGAGAGCTGAGTCAAAAGGTAAAGAATTAAAACTGGATGAGATTTTAAGGCCCCTTACAATTCACAGGCTAAGTATTCTGATTGATAAAATATAGTTCACCAGCATACAGCCAAGACCAGAAAGGAAACTGTTACTATCTATGATTGTAAACAACATCCTGTATAGTTTCTTAATTATATTAAATATATAAATTTATGGTTATATGAACAAAAGGATTACAACAAAGTAACTTATATATTCATTAGTGCTTAATTAACATGCTGGCATTTTAACCGTCATTTGCAAACCATATTACATTGTGCTACTGATGGGCCAATGATAGATTACAGTCAACGATCAGTAGACTGGTGCAAAATGATTATCGATCTTGCAATGCCATTTATAAATTACAAAGTTTTGCACATAACTTAAAGGCTTTGTGATGAGGAAATGTATGCTTTCATTTAATAAATGTCCAAGCAAACTCCAGGGAAATCTGTGTTCACCAATAATTTTTATATACCTAAGGTTACTACACACACACACATTAATACATGATATAAGCTATATAATTATTACCTACCAATATTTTAGCAAACCTGTAGGCCTATGTATCAGTTGAGATGTACAGATCTGAATATGGTCAGAAATTTCACACTCCTAAACAACCAATTAATTTTGATTGTTGGTTGGTAGATGTCAACTGAGTTTTACTGATGATCAATCACGAAATAACAACCACTTCCACACACCACACTGTGCACTCTAAATAACATCCTCAGCTTTGATAAGTTGTTGAATATATAATAAAAAGGTTTTAAAATTAACACTATTTATTTTTTCTGGTGATATTTATATTTCAGCTCATAAATTATTTATTTTACCAAGTTTGAGATTAACAAACTTGCCTCAATATGTAATGCTGAAAGGAATTTTATAATATTTTATAAAACTGCCAATTACACCCTGAATTGCCATGAATGATAATTATAGCTAGCATAATTTTTATTATATTATTATTATATATATCATTATATATATCATTATATTATGACAATTATTATTAAAGACATAACCAATTTTTAACTTATATAGTATAGAAATAATGGTAAACAAAAATAAAATCATCAGATTTCACTGTGCTTCACTCTGTCATGTAATGTTTTATACATGTATGACCTAATTTTCTTTATTTTCACCTTTGATATGTAGTTTAGATTGGCTTCCTGGAACAAAGTGTGTGTAACTGGTTTATTATTCAGTTATACACCAAACATTGCTTCATGGATACATAAAAATGTACATGCAGTGTCATGCACCCATAACAGACATGTCAATACATATTACCAAATATTTATAAATAAACTGTCAGGGAATTCCAGATCCTGTTCTATAAGCTAATAAGAACAAATTTCTATACTTGTCAATGAGATATGATCAACACCTAATTGATGAGTCATGTCATGCCAAATGGGACAGCAGCATTCCTGTGTACTCTATTAGTAAACATAACCATGCTTTGGTAAATGGTATTTTATATACACAAAAATCATGACATATACAGGAACACATAATTACACTTAACCACCAGAAAATTGATAGTATATCTATAAATTATATAACTGTCTGCCAGTCAAAAATCTTCAAATGTTGATAATGCTCTTTAAATTAAAATCAGAACCCTCAAAAACACAAGGGCACAGTAAAACCACAATATATTGATGTTAAAATGTTTACATTACTGCTTGAAATGCTAACACAGGAAAACCTTGCTGTGTAGATATCAAAGTGACCAACAAACCCATTTAACTAGATACTGCAAGGATATACTGACTTCAACCACAACAGTATTCAAGTTAACTGAGTTAAAATAATTAGGTTTTACTGTAAGTTACCACCATTAAGATCAATCTTATTCTTAAGACAATTATGTGGCTAAATGATGTACCCATATCCTAAATTTCATATATGCATTAATTTCTAAAAGACAGTCAGCAATGTAATTTTACTTGAGAAAACTGACTTTTCCAAATCACAAAATCCTATTTCATGATTCTTTCAGAGTAGTCAGACTTTTTAATTATTTGTAAAACTTCATAATTATATTCAGTAAGTAGTGCTACTGACATTTCAAATTATGACTTTATTTATGATTTTTGCGGATGTACAAACCCATTTAAATAGATGAAAATATTAGTACATCTCTTTGGTAGAGACACAGAGATAGTTATTCCCTTCTATGAACACCTGTACACCTTAGGAAGCACAAAAACTAAACATTAAACTACCTGATACAGGAAGCAAATAGAATATTTTTCTGGCACTAATTTACACCACAGGGAATTCAGCATGACTCAATTTTCAACTTTGGTCATTGTACGTAATGATACATGCTTCGTGTGTGTGGCTGAATGTTTCCAGTGTAATGATTGGCACTCAGGTTCAGGTATAGTCACGACATCTCGGCCTTCCTCTCAATCAAACAGGAGCTTACTCAGTGGGAACACATTAAAAATATGGTGAAAATGGTTGATGTAATAATGAAAATGCTCAGTATGGTTCATGTCCAACAGGTAATAAATAAGGCAAGACTGGAAATGGAATGTATCAGGCCTGCCGATCCTTTGTATCACTTTCATTGTTTAACCACATGACCAGTGACAAAATGGTCATTCTGCCAGCTGGAAAGTTTTCAATACTTACAGAATCAATCAACTCTATACAGTGTTTATGTAACAGCTTTTTTATCTCCTATGGACACTTGATGTGCCTCAGTAGGGTGCATACCATCGCCAAGGCACTATTTTTTGGAGATGCACTGAATTTTAATAGGTACTTCCTTGGTTAATATCACACCATCACCAACAACACAACCTCTGAAAAAAGTCAGTTCAGCAGGTTCAGTGCTTTATGAATAATCCTGTAAACAAATAAACTAGACGACCATAGGTCGAACGCTTGCCGGAAATCGGAAGTGAAACACAGACGGAGAGACAGAACATATTGTTGGTTTTCTATTAATGGAATGACCCTCAGGGACATTGCTGAGAATATGTGGCCCGTAGAATGACATATGAGACAAAAGAACAGGCAAGCAGACAAAGCTGACAACAAAAGACGAACAGACAGACATACTGACTTTGTGAGACAAGATTGACACCAGATGACTTAACCTAGTTATGGAGAAGATTCAAAGGAAGAAAATGAGTTATAATTTATGTAATTTAGATTTTTAGTTTTGGAGGTATGGCGAATTAATGATATACTTGGGAGGCTCGACTGTAGTGCCCTCTGGCGGACATATTTCGAAGACGACAAATGCGTTTCGTATTATCAGTGTATGACATGAGATGTCCCAGTTTCAAAAGGATTCCGTCAAAGCTGTGGCCTGTAGAATGCTATATGTAAGGCGTAAGAACCAGCAGGCAGGCGACTTTGAGGATAACGGACAAACAGATGGACACACTGACAAAGTGACAGAAGATTGAAACCAGATGCCTTAATCAGGTTAAGGAGAAGACTCAAAGGAAGAAAATAAGCTAAAGTTTATGTAACTGAGGTTTTGGGTGTAGAGATATGGCCAATACAATGGTATGTGTGTGATGGTCGTGTGCAGCGCCCACTAGTGGCCATATCCCTATAATGAAAAATTTATTTCTAGATATTAGTGTAAGACATAAGATGTAATAGTTTCAAAAGGATTCCGTCAAAACTGTGGCCTATAGAATGCTATATGTGAGACGCAAGAGCAAGCAGGCGAATTTCAGGACAACTGACAAACAGACGGACACAATGACAAAGTGACACAACATTGAGATCAGATGACATTATCAGTTTATGGAGAAGACTCAGAGGGAAAAAATAAGCTATAGTTTATGTAATTGAGGCTTTGGGTTTTAGAGATATGGCCAATGTAATGATATCTGTGTGAGGGTCGTGTGCAGCGCCCCCTAGCAGACATATTCAAAAAATGAAAAAACAATTTCGAGATACTAGTGTAGGACTTATGATATGTCAGTTTCAAAAAGATTCCTGCAATAATGTGGCCGTTGGCGCAAGATGAATGAAATCTCGAAATATCTCTATTCACGAGATATTTTACGAGATACTGCAAGACTTGTAATAAAATCTTGTAGTACTAGTTGAGAGCTACCTGATGCAAAAAACTAGATCACTCTAGCTTTAAAACTGACAAAGTTAGAAAAATAAGATCCCTTATTTTCGAATATCATGACTTTTCCCCAAAAAATTGTAACCATGGTTACGGCAAATTTGAGTCAGCTACACACCAGATGACAGGCCTTGGAATGACGATTAAAATGAGCTATTGTTGAAGTAGATACGACTAATAGTCACAAAGATATGAAGAAAAAAACGTTTTGAGAAGTTTTGACGACCTTGACCTTGACCTTTGACCTACTTTAACCAAAAACGATGGGGCACCTAGAAATTATGTTTTCCAACATCCCTGTAAGTTTCAAGGTTATTGTGGCAAAATTGTGGCCAGGAGAGTGGTGACAAACAAACAAACAAACAAGAACCAGCAAGTAGGCGAATTTGAGGACAACTGACAAACAGACGGACACACTGACAAAGTGACTCAAGACTGAGTCCAGATGACTACTCCAGATTATGGAGACGACTCAAAGGAAGAACAAGGGACCTATGGGTCACGACGCTCAGCTGTTATATATGATAAAAAAATATTATTTAGAAATGAGGCACATGCTGGTTTTGTGTGGTAATAAATATAAGCTGTATTATGAGTTGTTGTTGTTTAGCTTATGTATGATTTTGATAGTACCTTTGGAGACAGGGAAGAGGATTGATTTCATTTATTTTATTAACAAATGGAGTACTACTGTCACACAGATTTTGACTTGGCCATATAACTTATAAGCAGAACATATAATATAAGAGTTTAACTATTTATTAAAAAAATTACAAATATTGTCCCAAATATAATTTTTATTAAAAATAATAAGAGAATCATATGATTTTTAAAAATGAAATATAATTGATATGATTATTAAAATAATATTAAAGAATATATTCATGAATGCATTCATGAATACATTTTGAAAGTATTTGCACGAGTATTCATATACTTTCATTTTTACCTGAATTCCCATTCTTTATGCAAGAAATTTTATAATGGAGTACATAATCATATTCGTATTTAAATACAATTACAAAGTATTTGCACCATGTCTGGTATTTATTCAGTTTTCACCAAACAATAATGTTGAGAATCCAGAATATACAAAATTCACACATTTAAATAATGATCATAAGTACCTGGTTTTATGGCTTTTATTTATATAAAAAAATAACTGTAAAAAATTAATTTTGGACTAATTTCACATCAATGTACACACTAGACACAGTAGGAATCTAGATTAATATTATCAACTGCATCTTTGTCTATCATTAATTTCCTTCATATAATCCTTAATGATTAGTAATGAATAATATGATTTACTTCTTTATCATTAAAAATGAACTGAAAAATGCCATAGGTGACTGCATGGTGTTATTTGGAATATGTGACATTCTACCCATCGATACAAGATTCTTATATCATCAGTAACTGCAAGTTAATTTCCTGTTATTATAAACTAACAAATTCCTTTTCTATTTTTCTTTAATTTGTTATTAAAAACCAATAAAAATTTATTAATTTATTGTTTATTGTTATGTTGTTGGTTAAAACTACTAGATGAGTTGGGTTGAACACCTGGATCAACTGTGGCTGGCCAACAGCTGCCTGGATTCTCCCCTCAAGCGTGCATAATTTGATGAAAGGTCAACAAGGTCAACATACAGGTGACTCAAGAGGGGCTGGAGAGAGCCAAAGTCTGACAGGGTCTCATAAAAAACATTAATAAAAGCTACAATATTTGGCAAATTTCTTTCAGCTTTCTAAACTAAAAAGCTGAAATCCTTATGTGTGCATGTTATGAAAATTATATCAACAGTGCTCACAGGAAACAAACGTGCCATGGTCACAGTTGGGCAAAATTTAAGGTACTAATTTTATATTTATACTAATAACTTATAAAATTTGAAAAATTCAGAACTAATTTTGGGTATTCAATTGAATCTTGATTAAATAATGTTACATCCCTGACAAAAAAGATCTCTAGCTTCAGCAATGCCCTTGTTAAGGGAGTAAATATATTTCTTGATTTTTTACAAAGTGCATTATGTTTGGGCCCATAACTTAAAAAAAATACACAATACTGACATCATTTCTGGCATGTGCATAGTGAATGTATAGAAAAATATGTATATTATATATGATCAAAGTCAGATCAGTGGTTTTGATATTAGACAGTCTTAAAGTGTAACATTGGGTTTTTAATGGAAAAATTAAGTTTTTCATTGATATCTCGAAGGAATTAAGTCCTAGTGACCAAATTCTTGGCATGGTAGGGAATTTTGGAGAAATCTAACTGTATGCCAAATTTAAGGAACTTAGAGCTGAAGCTCGGGAGCTGAGCTCTAGCAAACTGCATAACACTAGCAATATGTGACATGGTGCTTGAAAACTTGAATAAAATCTACAGTTTTTGATCAACTGGTTTCAAATTTTTAACAGTGTTAACAGTCGAAATGCTAACAAAAACATGCTGTGAAAATTAAATCCACAGCAGTTACAGCAAAAAAACGTGCCATGGTCAAAGTTGGGCAAAATTTAAGGTACCAATTTTTTATTTTTGCTAATATTTTTAAAAATTTAAAAGATTTTGATCTAATTTTGGGTATACAATTTAATTTTGATTAATAAAAGTAATATTACTGGAAAAAAAGTGCTTAGCTTTAACGAGTTTTGTGTTAAGTGATAAAATTTCTTTCCTGATTATTTAAAAAATGCATTATCTTTGGGCCCATAACTTTTTTAAATTAAATAATACAGACCTAATTTCTGGCATGTACATAGGAATTATATAGAGGATTATTTATAGGAAATATGAGGAAAAACAGATGAGTGGTTTTGATATTAGGCAGTCCTAAAGTGTGAAATTAGGTTTTTTATAAAAAATTGAGGTTTTTCCTTAATTTCTCAAAGGAATGAAGTCGCAAAGACCCAGTTTTTGGCTTGGTAGGAGATCTTGGGGACATCTAACATTATGCTGAATTTTGGATTCCTAGGTCTTACGGTTTCAAAACGTGCCACATCTACGGACGGACGGACGGACGGACGGACGGACGGACGGACAGACGGACGGACGACGGACAATGGACCACGACTATAGCTCAGATGACTTATAGTCAGCTGAGCTAAAAAAGCTACAGTCTATGTAACTGAGGTTTATAGTTTTGGAGATATTGCCAAAGCATGATATGTTGGGAGAGGTTCGAGTTCAGCGCCCCCTAGCGGCCATATCCCGAAAATGGAAAATTGGTTTCGAGATATTAGTGTAAGACTTAAGATGTAATAGTTTCAAAAGGATTCTTTCAAAACTGTAGCCTGTAGAATGCTATATGTGAGACGCAAGAGCAAGCAGTCGAATTTCAGGACAACTGACAAACAGACGGACACAATGACAAAGTGACACAACATTGAGACCAGATGACATCATCAGTTTATGGAGAAGACTCAGAGGGAAAAAATAAGCTATAGTTTATGTAATTGAGGCTTTGGGTTTTAGAGATATGGCCAATGTAATGATATGTGTGTGAGGTTCGTGTGCAGCGCCCCCTAGCAGCCATATTCAAAAAATGAAAAAAACATTTCGAGATACTAGTGTAGGACTTATGATATGTCAGTTTCAAAAAGATTCCTGCAATAATGTGGCCTTTTGGCGCAAGATGAATGAAATCTCGAAATATCTCTATTCACGAGATATTTTTCGAGATACTGCAAGACTTTTTATAAAATCTTGTAGTACTAGTTGAATGCTACCTGATGCAAAAAACTAGATCACTCTAGCTTTAAAACTGACAAGGTTACAAAAATTAGACCCCTTATTTTCGAATATCATGACTTTTCCCCAAAAATTTGTTACCATGGTTACTTCAAATTTGAGTCAGCTACACATCAGATGACAGGCCAGGTGATGACGAAAAAAATGAGCTATTGCAGAAGTGGATAAGCCTATTTATGGCGAAGTTATAGTGCAAAAACCATTAACCATACCTGTCGTGACCTTGACCTTTGACCTATTTTAACCAAAAACAATAGGGCACCTAGACATTATGTTTTTCATCATCCCTGTAAGTTTCAAGGTGATTGTGGCAAAATTGTGGCCAGGAGAGTGGTGACAAACAAACAAACAGACAAACAGACAAACAGACATACGCAACTGAGTAATATGCTTGCCGAAATCTTTGATTCCGGCAAGCAACAAATATACAAACTAACAAACACTGGTGATAACATAACCTCCTTCATGGGGTAATAATCCTATAAATACAAACACTTAAAGGCCATATTCAGCATTGACATAATTATAAGATATCTCCATTATTTTCTTAGTTTAGATGATGGCCTACACGGGGCTTTCTGTCCTGACTGTCCTTACAGTGCACTTTCACTTCATACACTTGGTTCTGGGAATGGCTGGGACTGTAGTTGGAAAACAGGATGCATGCAACTAATGTTTCTTCTGAAATAATATGAAAAGGTCTGAGCATGTGTTTATTTTATATATATATAGATGTCATCTTGTGACATATATGAAGCCCTTTTCTTAGAAGTAGAATACTGTGTGGCCCTCCTATGAGAAAAATCTCTCATATGAAGCCCTTTTCTGAGAAGTAGAAAACTTGTGTGGCCCTCGTATGAGAAAAAGCTCTTGGTTATGACATAAATCAACCAATAAAAGACAGAGAACTGATTAACAAATAATAAACCAATTGAAAAAGTCTATCCACTGGCATAAATTCTGTATGAATAAGCTTCTTTATTTTACATTTATGTACACATATGATTAGTCCAAATACTGTTCATGAACAATCAAAACAACAACTGATTTTTTTTTCACAGCATTAACATAAATATAATTAAAGATTATATAAATGCATTCTAACTCATGTTAGCACAATTGTGCACTTATCAGACCCACATGACCAACAGGAAAAGCTGATTTAATTTCAACTAAACATTTAATTAAGAAAACAAAAATTGTTCAACATGTTAAAAGTTTGTACTTGCTCAATCTTACTGAACTTTTCCTGTTTCAGAATTCCTTAATGGATCAACTTTACTAGAGAAAAGCAAATTCAGAGATTTAATGTTTTCAATGGCCAGAATTAAGAATGCAGAGGTCACACTACAGCCACAACAGAGAGGAGGACGAGTGGATGAAGCCCCTTGTTAAGACTGAGTTTACATACTAAACTGACATGTGCTTTGACAGAGCAAGTCAGGTGCTGTCAAGTCAACACACTGCTGATGCTGGAACAAGATCAGCAACCTCAGCAATCACAGAACGATCAGCAGCTTTGGTTTCTGACACAAGATATCTATGCATCACACTTGTTAATTCAGCCAGACACATGTGGTGATGATCAGCATACACAGCATACACGGGTAATCTTTACACACACAAACTTTAAAAAAAGTGGCTCTTCCCATTATGTAGCATTTTTAAACCCTAGCAAGATTGCTCATCACCCAGGGTCAGGGCGGGTTAATGCACACCAGGAATGGGCTGGTTTGGTCGCTATGACACTGTATATTGGAGGGACAACTTACTGTGTACACCATAGCACTCCTAGAGGTGACCCCCCTCTTACCCTGTCATAAACAGACATTATATTTACTGTATGCTGTACTTACTATTCTTTGATGGTGATTTCATTATTTGTTATCACAACACCGTACTCCTTCACTTCTCTGCTTGGTCCTACTCCGGTTATAAATCACAGATTAACATAACATAGCCTCTTCCTGTAACTCCATTGTAAGGATAGCCAAGTAACTGTCATACAGCAAGTGTCCGTGAGTATTGTACCCTTGTTGGACCAACACTAGAGATCACCCTATCCCCCAACAGGACCTATATGCCCCTGGGTGGCCCCTGGCTTGTTTCTGATGCAATTTGATACCCCAGTTCACCCCCAGATGGTGACCCCAGGGACCAATAAGGGTCAGGGTATCTATCCTTCTCTTGTTACCCTGACAGCTAAAATCATATTTCAGTCCCAGTTACAACACTTGAAACCCTACAAGGGACGGATCCACAAGGGAAGGGGGGAGGGTTAAAACCCCCACACACCTTCAGCTGCTCATTAATGTAAACATCACATGCTTAAAGAGATTCAAATTCTTGAAAATTATACTTTAATCCTGAAGACCCCTGCTGATATGTCACCAGAACCTCTTCTTTTTGCTGGTATTTAAAAACTTATTTATCCTTTAAAATTAAAGAAAATAAATTTCCAGTTATGTTTTATTTGGTTCAGGCTTCATCACAAGTCAATGCCAATGCTTAGGTAATTTAAAGTAAAAATGCACCTATAACATTGCCCTCTGGTTTCTTTAGTAAAGTTAAAAGTCATATCCAGATCCACCCTTGTAAGCAACCATCTAGCACATTAAAAAATAGTTTCATGGTACACTAATATAATTAATACATCCAAATTTATTTACACAGCAAAGTACAGGTTAAGATGTAGGGCAAAGTCCCCAGTTCAAACCCTGCAAATCCTTGGAGGGGCCACTGCGAAAACTGTGAAATATTACTGAAACAACCACAATTTGTTAAATGTCTGAAAGACAGAATAACAGATTATTCCTAGCCCCATGAAAAGCATGATTACAAAACATGAAATCCAGAAGGCTTGATAATAACACATTGTTGTTACTGTTTGGTTACCTTCATCATACTTCAATAGACAGGGTCACCAACCAACAGGCCATGTACCTATCCTTTAATCAAAGCATTAAATTAAATAATAATGGTTAATTACCCATCATTACAACAGACATCACAACATCCATAATACTGCCATGGTGATACCTGAGGTCAGACGGAACCTTTTGATATCCACACTGATGCACTCGGTATGAATTTTATTACTGTTGCAGCAGCTCTAAATTTTCACATACAGGAGTAACAGTCATTAATATTGGGATGACCCACAGTAACAACTCTATATTTACATAAACACATGTAAAGGGCATTAATATTAGGATGACCCAGATGAATGCCCTGAATATCTGCCATACTTGTGATAGTTTCACTTGGGCAAACACACATGCAGACTCAGAGGTCACTGCAGGTCTATTTACAAGACTTTGTTCTGTTGTTGGTTCCTGTGGAAAAACATATCCATATATCTTATTATTTTCCAAGTCTTAAAAAATTGAGATATTACGCAACTAAGAAAGCCTATTATTAAATGTTTTGCATGCCTGACACCAGTAAATCTCCAATCAGTTTAAAATCCATGTAATACTCCATGATCCACAGTCTTGCCCTCATATTGCAAAGCTTGCTAAACATGAGATTACAATGGAGCTCAAACTCTTATAAATCCCATATTAATCTAGTCTGGTGTCAGCATAAACTCTAATCTAAGTTGGGATGTATACACTTTTACTTTTTTTTATATATAACATTTTGCAATTATATCTTTATTATGGCTCATCAGCAAGTTCCTGGTTAAGATAAGTTATATTTATGCATCTAAATTCTAGTGGTATAACTGTGTACATAGGCTACCTATATATATGTTGAGGCCCAGATTAGAATCTGGCCAAATTTAAAATTGGGCCAGCCCAGATCAAAATTTTGATTTGGACCAGACCAGATCAAAATTCTAATCTGGGCCAGACCAGTTTTAAACTGGGCTAGCCCAGATTAAAATTTTGATCTGGGCTGGTCAAGTTTACAATCCTGTGGTGGACTGATTTTAAACTGTGCTAGCCCAGATCTGAATCCTTATCTACTCCTAGGCTGGCTTCAGTTACACTATATTTACCTAGCTGGCCCGGCTTTAATCAATTCAAAGAATTTGTAAAACTTTGTTAGTCCATAATAATTAATATTTTATGAATTTATATCATATTTTATGAAAATATCATTGGTTGGATTCCTGTCATATTTATTTTGTAATTTTACCTCTTATGTGAAATGTTTAAAATATAATTATAAAATTATCATGTTAAACATTGGTATTTTACACCTAAAAACTATAAATATAGCTTGCAGAACATGTGCATTAATTTATATTTAATATGACACATGTAATTTTGATATTCAGAACAGATAATTATCTCAGGTAAGTTGAAAATTTTGATATTAAGTCAAGTAGATGTCTAAGAACTGACACATATTCTAAACTGTGATTAATTATGGTAGTTGGTTTAAGCGTAGTTGATGTGAACTTGCATGCGTGAAGAAATATAGATGAAACTAAAGAAGCACATCACATTTGTTCCTTAGCTTTTTCCTCACTCAAATATTTTAAATGATCTTGTTCATTATGTGTTTTGTGCCCTTCAAAATGGTGTATTTTGAATAATGGTTTAATGTATTATCTGATTTAAGATGATAAAAATCAAGCTAGCCTAAGATTAGATTAGGATTCTGATCTGGGTAGGCCCAGTTTAAAATCAGTCCACCACAGGATTGTAATCTTGACTAGCCCAGATCAAAATTCTAATCTAGTCTGGCCCAGTTTTAAATCAGTCCACCACAGGATTGTAAACTAAACCAGCCCAGATCAAAATTCTAATCTGGGCCAGCCCAGTTTAAAATCAGACCAGATTTAAATCCTGAAGTCTTCACCACAGGATTGTAATCAGGACCAGCCTAGATCAAAATTTTAATCTGGGCCAGCCCAGTTTAAATCTGGTCTGGCCCAGATTAGAATTTTGATCAGGGCCGGTCCAAATCAAAATTTTGATCTGGGCTGGCCCAGTTTTAAACTGAGCCAGATTCTAATCTGGGCCTTGACATATACATACTTAAGCCATTGGTCAATCTTACAAAAAGTTGGCTCTGAATACATGGCCCAGTTGGCTCTTTAAACATGGCTCAGTTGGCTCTGTATACATGGCTTAATTGGCTTTGTATACATGGCCAAGTCAGCTTTGTTTACATGACTCAATTGGCTCTACATATGGCTAAATTGGCTCTGTATGCATGGCACAGTTGGCTCTGTACATATGGCTCAGCTGACTCTGTATAGGTTGCTCAGTTGGCTCTGTATGCATGGCTCAGTTGGCTTTGCATACAAGACTCCGTATATAAAGAAATGAGGGAGCAGTGAACATGGCAAAGGAGGTTCAGTATACACTGATCGCTGGCTCAGTGTGGGTGTAGTTCAGTTTATTCAGGAGGCTCCGAGTATTATTATTACCAAGCTGGCTCAGAGAAAACTACTCAGCTCAATGTATGTCAAAATCAAATTCAGAAAACCCATAATTCAAGACTCGGTTAATATAATAATCTATAGCTTAGCTAGCTGGTCCTTTGTGTAACTGATTCATTACAATTTGACCAAAGTGTTTCCACAGAAAAGAGAAGTGGCTGAAAAAATTATTTGCAGATTTGCACATTTTCTGCTGAAGCATTATTTACCACTTCATAAGATTCTCTGAAGGATATTTTTAGCACAAGTTCCAGGTAATGTGATTTCTTGTAGTTTACTTAGCTGCCAATACTGCAGCCTTCACCTGGGACATAAAGTTACATATACATACACCAAACCGCTGACCAAGCATTATGTTTTGCAACTTTCAAGTTATTTGGTCCAGCGAATGTTTCAAAATTTATCAGAATTCCTAGAAATTATAAAATCATTTGATTATGGCATTATTTATAACAGAAGTCAAAACAATAAACAAAATTTAATCATAATTCATATTTCTTAGGTTCCAAAATATTCTGGGCAGTTATTCAGAATTTAAAGTAATCCCTGTGACCATACATTTCTTATATCTCCTATATATAATACACACATAAATATATGTAATCACCACAGAGACAGCAATGGTGTAAGGCTAAATTTTTGCTAAAGTCTGTAGTTTTAGTTTTTTCAATATCTTTATATAAATGTTTCAGTAAACCAATTCTGAAATCAATTAATCTTTTTCTAAATCCTTTAAAAAATAAGATAGGATACTCTAAATCTTGTCCGAAAGCATGCATCTGTTGTAATACTTCTTTTATAAATATATTCATCCTAATCATACAAATCTCATTATAAAGTATTGTAAGTCAAACAAGTTCAGATAAGAAATATGTCAGACACACCTGATACCAGCCCAACTTGTACTAAAGAAAAATCCGTGGAAACACTAAAATTACTGTTTGCCCATCCCATCACACCTCTTCTGTCAGCACAGATATAGACATAAGATATATAAATTTTCTTTTAATGAGCACTCCTGTTTGTAACTGCTGTGCATTATCCTTTTTTAACCAATGATAAGCTGATTATGACTGTTTAACCTGCATGGCATATAACTCTATGTATTTTATACTGCTGCAGTTCCATCTTCTTGCAGGGCTGTTAGAACTTTTTGGAATTCTAAACATGTTGATTACAGGGACAACCTAAAGATGTAACTATGGTGGTGATAGTTTACATATGACTCCAATATCTGCTCCTTTTAAAAGTCTTATAGAGTGAAACCAGTGTAATAAGACCATATGGTAAAGATAGGTATTAATTTACAATTTTTACAGGTGGTCATATAAAATCTTTTTTATACATGATGTGAATGTTTATGGTTTACTCAAGAGTGGTCTTAAATAGGCTGGTGGTCTTTTTAGATATAGGTGGTCATTCAGACAGGTTCAACACTATTAAACTGATGACTGAAATTTTTATCTTACTACTGGGTACCTCCTTTCATCCATGGCCTTTATCTTCAGGTATCTGTTGTGATAAAAAAATTTGATATTTATTTCTGGGAACATACCACAGTTATCTTACCACTGTTACAACTGGGATGTCATAATTACCACAGTGACTCAAACATGCCTTTATGACAACAACCCCATGGACAGCAATGTCATTTGGACCAAACTATTAATAATGGCCTGAGGATGAGTGAATCAACATGCCATAATTACTGTGCTGGTTACTATCTTCATCTGTGACCATAATAACTTTGAAAAACTTTTGTTAAATTTAAAATGAATGTAGTAGATATGAACACCTGAAGTATAATATATTAAGAACTAATCAAGTGATGGATGTGATTGGAGTCCAGGTGTTGATGTGGGTTCAGATGATCATGTTCTTATTTCGTTTCTGCCATGTTTCCCTTCAAATGCCATGTACAAACTATAATTTGGAGAGACTAATTTAAAATGTTGAGGCAGAGCATCGCTATCCATCACATGATCAAATGCTTTCAAAGTATCAATACTGGGACCTCTGACAATACCCTGATATAATATTTGACTTTATATCATGATGCACCAGTGAAACACTTTATCATTACTGAGGCTGTAATAAAACAACATCTCACGATATGATGCCTATTTCAATATCTTATGCATGATATTCACAAATATGATACAGGTATATGAATTAGATTCCAAAACAAATTTTCCCTTGTATACTGAAATGTAACTAAGATACAGAAACCTTAATAAGATTCCTCTCATAAAATTTATTTCATAACCATGATTCAAATTGATGTACAAATGGTACTTAAGGCAATAAGCTGCCATTCAACTCTATCTTTTTACCAATGACGTTTCACTTTATATGTGTTACATGGCGATGAGAAATTATTTTTTGTAATATCTGGCTTGACTTTTCATCAGATGATTTTATTTTGTCAATACAGGGACATCTGATGATACAGATACAACATTTAACTTTGTATCATGATGTTCCAGTGAAACACTATATTATTACAGTCATACGCCCACCATGGGATGCTACAGATGTAGCTGAGATCAGCAGTGAGGCTGTTACACAATCACAGCAGTAAGGCTGCTGTGACACTGACAGATGCAGTCCCTCATCAGCTTCTGTCACCACGGCTACTGACAAAATATCAACAACAGGTGTGACACGTTATATTGGAAGTACCCTCAAGAACAAAAAACAACAGAAATAAACAAGTCTGATAGCCAGGAACACACAGGCAACTAAAACAACTTCAAATTAACTAATTTCCCTTCACCTGTTGGACCCATAAAGTTTTAGTGAACATCTTTAATGTTGCTAAGCACAGTATGACCGTAATATTAAGTAAGGAAATTACCTATTTACTGTATATCAAAAATACTACCAGGCATGTATCCCTTTCATGATATACACGGAGGACAAATCAATAATTAATACAGCACAGGCAAAATTGGTAATTAGGCTTAAAAAAATAAAAGGTATGTTTCTCAGAAACTGCCCGCATCAATTTTAAACCCCCACATCAAAATTTCTTATTTTGATTTTCAATAAAAACTTACCAATTTTGAGCTCTAGCCACCCGGGACATTTCTTTCAAGAAGATAATATTATACAATTTTGATAAAATTTCTTTTGTTTTGTGGTGCTTTTACTTGTTTAGCAAAAAAACTGTTATTATCATGCTTTTCCTTGATCATATGACATTTTTATCGAAACATACAAAAAAGGTAAAAAAAAATTCACCTGCCCACATTGATATCTGGAATAAAGTGCCTGAGAACTTAACCTTCTTTATGTTTACCTTACACCTAATATAATCTGAAAAAAGTTTCAGTGTAGTGTATGGGTTGATAAATCAAAATGGGGATTTAATCATGTTAGCCCAATAAAATTCATTTGTAATTTTACAAGTTTTACTCCACTAACCCTAACCTGCCTGGCACAAGATTGGGAAAAAAGTCCATATCCACACATGTAAACATTCTAAAATATATGTATTAGTGAATAATTCTCCAGACCCACTGTGAATGTTTTTACTGTTAATGATATTTATTTTATAAAGGCAGGGTATAATATCATATGCTTCTCTAACAGTATCAGTCCTTTGTTACTCCGAGATACAACATCCCCAGCTGCAACCAACCATTTTGATAATAATGAGAGACTCTTTCATTTCAGCAATTTGAACGCCCTTAGAGCCTAACTGGCTCTGACCTGTCAAATGTAATTTGGATGATGAATAATATATACCACTACACAAGGTATCATTTCAGTGAAATTGTCTGACAATGCTTTGTCATTACCAAATTTACTAAATGGACCAATCAACAGATGTACCATGGGTTCAAGTGTTAACATAGGATTAAAGCACTTGAGGGTGATAGGTTTACAAACTCATGTTATTTAATCAACACAGTGATACTAACTGGCTTTCAACTGATCAATGATGCATCGTAATGGAACACTGGCCCAAAGGCATACTTGCCAGCTGAGGTTCAGAATAAGGCAAAAATAAAACATCACAGGAGCTGACCAATAACATAAGGCACTGTGCTTTTGTAAAGGGTAATGGTGAGCACTGCTTTTGAAAAGGGATCAAAAGTAAAGAGTTCTATTTCAGCTTTACTACTGGCCAGACTCCCCACTGATGAATCAATAATAATTTAATAATAATAATTCTAATAATAATAATTTAGTAGGCTATCATAAAGAATGCAACAAGCAGATAATAACCATGTATTTATGACAGGTGGGCACATCAAACATGGAATTACAAAGGGTTAAAGTTAAGTGTTGGGCTATGGCTGCATTGCAATTGTCTCATATGTTCAATAGTTAAAAATGAAAGAATAGTACATTCACATAAGCAATATTAAAGAAATGTCTTCTTGATTAATATTAAGAATCGTTTCCTCTAAAATCTAAAAACATGAAAAAAACATTCACTTTTTTCAACAATCATTGAACTATGCCTGACATCTGACCAGTAGATGCAGCAAATATGGTGTCATATGATGAACTTAATACTGTTTAATACTGTTTTATGTAGCACCAGTCTGTGTTTTGACATGAAAAACCACTTGCGTGCAGTGGTTGGAAAAAAGTACAGGCACGACATGTGTATCCCAGGGGTAATAAGTTCCAGGAGTGCACCAAGCGACCTGGATCTGCCTGGAGATTAGTGTCATCTTCATCAGAACCATGACGTGGGCCTGCCAGGGCTGTGGAACTGAAACAGCAGGTGTAAGGGCTAGAAACCCATGACCGTCCTGTGCTGCCCCCTATGGTACGCTATAAGAACTAACCGCTGTATTTAAATATGAGGACTAATTTTTCTGATACACCACAGCGTTCATCCGGGTACTTTGCGAGTGTATTTGAGGTTTTTTTCGATGGTCTTCGCACTGTGTTTACCTCTTAACTCTTGTTTTTGAGCGTAAATAAAGACTTTATCACCAGAACTTAGTCGGTTTTCGATTCCGGACATACGAAACCCACATAGTAAACACATTAGACCACTTGTCATGTCGGATACAGAGCAAGACGTCCGGCCGGAGGACAGTGCCTCGCAAGTATTGGTATCACCGTCACATGTAAGTACGTTGTCAAATGCAAGTCAAACTTCGCTTACGCCTGTAGACCTACGTATGAAAGAAGAAGCCAAAATGGCGGCCCTCCAGGCTCGAGTCCGAGTCTTAAAAGAAAAACAGGCGTTAGAAAGGCGTGTTCATGAGTTAAAACAACAGACTGAATTATTAAATATAGAGGCCGAACTACAAGCCTCGTCGGCCAAGGCCAAAGTATACAAAGACTATGAAACTATGCCTATCCCTGTGGACATTGATAATACAGGCCTAGCACCTCATGTTAATATTGAAAATGATAAGTTTGTACAGGCTTCTACTCCTGATGCTACCTTGCCATATGGAGAAATCAGTAAAGAGGCTGCCCCTACTCCTAATGTTAGTGTAGACTTTAAAGTGCATAAAACAGGATTAAATCCGAATGCTGAGACATATACCAGTAGACCTAAGCCAGAATGTAAGCTGTCAACAGAGGACATAGAATCTAAGCCAGCCCTACAGCCAGTACAGGTACAGGGTGCTACTGCGATAAATAGTGATAATCACTTGAGTGAGTTATTACAAAGACAGAATAAAATCTCAGAAATGTTAGTTGAACAGCAAATAAAATCATCACTCCCTAAATGTGAAATACAGACATTTGATGGCAAGCTGCAGAATTATAGACAGTTTATATCTGCTTTTGAACATAACATAGGCTCAGTTGCAACAAATAATAGCGACAAACTTCAGCTGTTATGGCAGTATACTACTGGTAGAGCTAAACAGATAGTGAAAGGATGCATGGGTAGACACCCAGACATAGGGTACGCAGAGGCCAGAAAAGAATTGGAAGAAGAATTTGGTGACAATTATCAAATAGCTCAAGCTTATAAGGAAGAAATTGATCAAATTGAGCCAATTAGAAAAGAGGATAAACAGAAGCTGAAAAATCTGTTGACGTTTGTAATCATATACCATAATGCTATGGCACAGAATGAATTCATGGGAACAAGTGATCAGACCAGCGTAATACAGACACTTGTTGGAAAATTGCCTTTCAAACTACGTGAAAGGTGGCGCACCTATGCTTATAAGATCAAAGAATATCAGAAAAGAATTGCTGTTTTCGCTGATTTTGTGAGCTTCTTGAAGGAGCAGATCCGGATAATAACAGATTGTGTTTATGGTAACATATCAGATGTTCCTAAGCAAACATCCAGTCTTAAAGATACACGATCAGTGAAACCAAAATATGAAAGAAAGCCTAAAGGAGCCAGTTTTGTCACAAATGTACAGGCTACAAATAAATCTCTTTTACCTCACACAGGACTGTCTGTAAAGTGTGCTCTGGAAAATCCATGTATATATTGTGGAGATAACCATGCTATGGAATCTTGTGAAAAACTGAGATGCAAGTCACATGCAGATAAGCTACAGTTCCTGAAATCAAAGGGATTGTGTCACCGTTGTTTAAATAGATTACACATGAGTAAAGACTGTATAAATCCGAGACTACAGTGTTCATTGTGCAATTATAAACACCCAACTGTGTTGCATATTGACAGAAATTATATAGCCTCTGTTCCAGAAGGTACCAGAAATACCAGTGTAGTAGAAAATCTGGAGCAAGTGAGATCTACTTGCACATCTGCAAAGCAAGACTTCGCTGATGATGTCAAGACAAGCAAAGGTGCTCTGTCTATAGTGCCGGTTCAAGTTCGAGCGAACAATGGTGAACGGTCAATTCGTACATATGCCTTCCTGGACAATGGAAGCACAGACACATTCATTACTGAAAAACTGACCAAAACACTGAACCTGAATGGTAGAAGCACCAAAATCATGTTGCGTACTTTAAGAAACACAGAGCTCGTGGAAAGCCAAGCCATTACAGGGCTCGAAATTTCTGATTTGGATGGTGACAATGTTGTCAGTGTGCCAAAGGCTTACACCCAATTGGAACTACCTGTCAGTCGATCTGATATAACTATGCAGCAGGACATTGAGAAATATTCGTATCTGAAAGATATCAGTTTACCATGTCTGGACTCTGATGTTGACCTTTTGATTGGAAGTAACGTGCCTCTGGCAATGGAACCTTGGCAGGTGATAAAGAGCCAAGATAATGGCCCATATGCCGTTAAAACTCGTTTAGGATGGGCTATAAATGGACCATTAGATTGCGCAGCCAGTTACGTTAGCTCAGATCAGGATGCACCTAGAGTCCTTATGAATCGTATTAGTGTTGATCATGTTTTGGAGCAACAGTTGATAAACCAGTATAATCATGACTTCAGTGAGCGAATCTCGGATGATATTCCAGAAAAATCGAGAGAGGATCAAAAGTTTCTCCAAATGATGAATGATTCAGTTACTGTGAATCAGGGACATTACCAGACTTGCTTACCACTTCGATCCGCTTCTGTCAACATGCCGGACAACCGTTCAATGGCGGAACAAAGTGTGTTGAACCTGAAAAGAAAGCTAGTCAAGAACACAACAGTTTATTCAAAATACAACGAGTTTGTGTCCAATATGCTGGAAAATGGTTACGCGGAAGAAGTGCCGGAAGCTGAGCTTGAACGCAAAGATGGTAAAGTGTGGTACATACCACATCACTGCGTGTATCACCCCAGAAAGAAGAAAATTTGCGTTGTTTTCAATTGCGCCGCAAAGTTTCATGGAGTTTCTCTCAACGATAGCCTCTTACAGGGGCCGGATCTTACAAATAGCTTGATAGGAGTGCTTCTCCGTTTCCGACAGGAACCAGTTGCCTTTATGGCAGATGAACAATCTATGTTTTACCAAGTGAAAGTGGATCCCGAAGATTGTGACCTTTTGAGATTTCTTTGGTATCCGAACGGAGATCTGACTCTTCCTCCTAAAGACTACCGCATGTTAGTTCACCTTTTCGGTGCCGTGTCATCCCCCAGCTGCGCTAATTTCGCTCTGAGAAAGACAGCTGACGATAACAAAGGTCATGACCCTGAGGTGGCCAGCACCATAAAGCGCAATTTTTACGTGGACGATTGCTTGAAGTCGGTGGCAACCGAGGAGCAAGCTACAGAGTTGATTGTTAATCTGAAAGATGTTTGCGCCAAGGGAGGTTTCCTCCTAACCAAGTGGGTATGCAACAAACCAGTGGTTCTACGGCCCTTATCTGGTGAAGAATGTGATACGGAGGAAAGGAATCTTGACTTAGATCATGAGTTACGCATAGAAAGGGCCCTGGGTGTTGAGTGGAGCGTGCAGTCAGATAAGTTTCAGTTTCGCATTTTGATTAGTGATAGACCATCAACCCGAAGAGGAATCTTGTCTATCGTGAGTTCAATCTACGACCCCCTTGGGTTTCTTGCGCCGTTTACCCTGCTAGCTAAGCGAATCCTACAAGACTTGTGCAAGTCCAAGTTTGCTTGGGATGAGGAGATCTCTTCGACTTACCTTCAGTTGTGGTACAGGTGGCTCACAGAGCTTCCCTTGCTACAGGACTTTGATGTGGACAGGTGTCTCCAGCCCACATCAAATGACTTCGGAACAATTCGAACAGTGCAGATGCATCACTTTGCTGATGCCAGTGAATTAGCCTACGGTACTGTTAGCTACCTTCGTTTCGTTAGTGACACAGGGAAAGTACATTGTGCCTTTCTTACAGGAAAGTCCAGAGTGGCACCGCTCAAACAGATAACCATTCCTAGAATGGAACTCGCCGCTGCTACTCTTTCGGTTCGCGTCAATACCATGTTGAGAAAAGAACTTGAGATTGACATCGATGAGACACACTTCTGGACAGACAGCCAGTCTGTTCTTTGTTACATCAGTAGTGAGACTGCAAGGTTTAAAACCTTTGTCGCCAATCGGGTTTCGGTGATCCGCGATGGTTCCCAGCCCAGTGAATGGAAATTCGTTGAATCAGCCTCTAATCCTGCTGACGACGCCTCTAGAGGTCTTCATGCTCAAACACTCGTCAGTAACCACAGATGGATAAAGGGGCCGGGCTTCCTGTGGAAAACAGATATAGATCAGTCTACTACCCTCAGACCAGATACTCGTATTCGAGATGATGACCCAGAAGTCCGCAAAGTCAAAGTGTCATCAGTCGTTGTCGGTTCTTCCAATGACGTCATAGACCGTTTCATTTCGTACCATTCGTCGTGGTTTAAGTTGAAAGTTAGAATAGCCTGGATCTTGAAAATACGCAAAGCTCTACGTCAAAGGGTCCATAGAGCCAAGACATCTTTGACCGCTGATGATCCTGTATCCACCAGCCAGCAGACATCTGCAGAGCAAACCGTGTCTGGTTTCCTAACTGTCGCAGATATAGATGCTGCAGAACATGCTATTTTGTCCTACGTTCAGGGCAAATCATTTCGACGTGAGATTGACACTCTAACGAACAAAGGAGAAAGCCTTTCTGGCAGACAGAAAAGATACGTCACAAAGTCGAGTCCGTTATACCGACTTGATCCGTATCTTGAGAATGGACTTTTGAGAGTAGGCGGACGTCTTGGCAAAGCTTCGTTACCTGAATATACCAAACATCCAGTCGTCCTACCAAAGAATTCCTACGTGTCGACGCTCATCTTACGACAAGTCCATCAAGACACCAATCACAGTGGTAGAAATCACATGTTGTGTGAACTGCGTAAGAAATATTGGATCTTGCAAGGATATTCAGCCGCAAGAAAAGTTGTGCACGATTGTGTTGATTGTCGCAAACGTAGAGGAAAGGTCGGGGAACAGAAGATGGCCGAGCTACCATCTGACCGTTTGACTGCGGACGAGCCCCCATTCACATACGTCGGTATGGACTACTTTGGGCCATTTGAGGTTCGTCGAGGTCGGTCCATGGTCAAACGATACGGTGTGATATTTACTTGCTTAACAGTACGGGCCATACACATAGAAGTTGCGCATTCCCTGGACACCGATTCGTGCATTAACGCTCTTAGACGCTTCATCGCTAGAAGAGGGCAAGTAAAGGTCATACGTTCAGACAATGGTACAAATCTCGTAAGTGCGAGACGAGAGCTCAGAGAAGAAATAGACAAATGGAATCAGAACAAGATTCATGGTTTCTTGCTGCAAAGGAACATTGACTGGATTTTTAATCCACCGCTTGGTTCTCACCATGGAGGTGTATGGGAGCGCCAGATTAGGACAATTCAAAAATGTTTTGAGTGTGCTTCTGAGAAATCAAACTGTTGACAATGAGTGCCTGAACACATTTATGTGTGAAGTAGAAGCCACAGTCAATTCGAGACCTATTACGAGGGTGTCTGCGGATCCTGATGATTCCGAGGCCTTGACACCTAATCATTTGTTATTGCTCAAGACTGAAGCATCCCTGCCTCCAGGTACGTTCGAGAAAGAGGATGTTTACTCTAGACGGAGGTGGAGACAAGTCCAGTATATGGCCAACGTTTTCTGGAGAAGATGGACCCGGGAGTATCTCCCACAGCTACAGGAGAGACAGAAGTGGTTGGCACCCCGCAGAAACTACAGCCGAGGAGATGTTGTTTTAGTGGTTGATGATACTGTTCCGCGAAATACTTGGCCCATGGGTCAGGTCACAGAGACATTTGCAGATAAACACGGTCACGTGTGCAAAGTGAAAGTGAAAACAAAGTCTAGAGAACTAGACAGACCCATTGACAAACTTTGTGTGATTTTGGAGGCAGATAATGTGTGAACCCCTAATGTTTAGACCCTGGTGCGAGCCGAGCGCCGCCAGGTAAAGACCGTGAAGGTCTGATATCATATGTTAGGCCCTGGTGCGAGCCAAGCGCCGCCAGGTAAAGACCGTGAAGGTCTAGTGAATGCCTATCTTTTCGAATACTTTCGAATATGTAACATGCGCACTTTTTCGAGAATTTACGTTTGTTTGTAATGTTGATTATATTCACATGTGATGATATAAGATAATTATCTTCAGCCTTGCTTTAGATAATTAAGGGGCCGGTATGTAAGGGCTAGAAACCCATGACCGTCCTGTGCTGCCCCCTATGGTACGCTATAAGAACTAACCGCTGTATTTAAATATGAGGACTAATTTTTCTGATACACCACAGCGTTCATCCGGGTACTTTGCGAGTGTTTTTGAGGTTTTTTCGATGGTCTCCGCACTGTGTTTACCTCTTAACGCTTGTTTTTGAGCGTAAATAAAGACTTTATCACCAGAACTTAGTCGGTTTTCGATTCCGGACATACGAAACCCACAGCAGGTGTCATGTAAGCCCTGTAACAGCACTGCCTGTGATGTGGCAGTCAGTACAAGACTCCTTCAAAAGTACAAATAAATATTATATGTGTCTGTATGGTAAGGAGGGGGCTGTGATGATATATCAATAATATTATACAGTATAACCATGCCAAATGACAACCTCAGTTTAGTGACCACCTCAATATAACAACCACTATTTTAGTCCCAATTCTTTTGCTCTTTATAGCAGATGTCGTTTCTAAATATGATCACCTTGAGGGTGCAACCACTTTATCAAGGTCCTGTTGGTGGTGGTAATTACGTGGTTTCACTGCACCATGATTAAATACAAATCACCATACTTATACCAGAAGATGATACATCATGTGACACATGCTAAGTGTGTTTTAGATTTAGACTCATTGCACAGATTCATTCACTGTTTTAGTTTCTTTGTTACGGTTCTTTCTTGTTAACAATGAGATAACCTGACTTCCTATCATAAAATTTACTTCAAAACCATTCATAAAATTAAATGAATGCCATCCTGTTCATCCAAAACTGCTGCCCAGTCTGTAGATCTATATCACCCATCTCACAGGTCAAAATGGTCCGACCCCCTCATCATCACAATCTGAAGTCTCATAACTCCATATGTCATAGTTTTTAATTTCACAGAAACACTTATTACATCACAAAATTTACAAACAAGACCATTTTTTCTCACTCAACATTATTTCAGGATTTAAGATTTTTTGGAAGACTGTAATTGATTTGTGTGTGTGTGTTGGAGGGGAGAGGGGTGAAGGGAGGATGCACACTATTAGGCATTAGGTGCCTGCCTGGATAAATTAAATACCCTCCTACTAGTATTTATCAAGATACCTAGCAGAAGAGCCTACCACTGGGTGCTGCTATCAGCTGATTACACATGCCCTACTGGATAAACCTGACCCCTGTACAGTAGTAGTACCTTCATTACAAAAACATGTTGGACATACAATGGGTCCAGTTAATATCATGTACTAAAACGATCCACAGAAAGCATTAAATGAATGTACACAGAATTTATAATTCAGAAGAAGAGAGCAAACTATCTTTAAATTCACATTAAATTCAGATACAAAAGCTATAAAAAAATATTTTTTAGAAATAGGTATATCAATGAATATTGAAAACAATTCTGCAAATTTTAAGCTAGTATAAAAACAAATCAAGCAAATTTATAAGTATAGAATGAAAAATTATTTGTCCTATTTCTTTCTTAAAATATTTTTTTTTTAAAACAATGACTAATAAAAATATAAAGCAATTTCAAATTAGGATAAGGAATGTGAAAAATATATCTTGTTTTCATCAATTTCTAATTAACATAAAGGATTCAAAGGAAAGCATATATATTTTCACAAATTTTCAAATTTTAAATTTGAATTAGAAAATGAAAATATTGAACAAATTATCAAAATTTTAAGTACATATTTATATAATGCGACCAATACATGTTTACATGCATTGCACACTTCTTTCACTTCCTACTTACATCAACTGAAGTAACACAAGAAAACATCTGTGTAAGTAACTGAACAGATCAGTGGCTCTCTATATATGACCAATATTGACTTAACAAATATCCATAATTTACACTTTGTGAAAATGGTCACTTTCCATGGTCACTTTCACTGTCTATGTATATATATACATAACCACAGGTGATCTTTACATGCAAAAATATTTATCTAAATAAGGGTGGTCTGTCAACAGGACTGTCTTTATTTTCATCCAGTGACACACAATATATTAAAGGGGCCCAATCACTTTTCTGACCTTTATAAACTAAAGGTAATCCCTTGGAGCTTTCATTAAAATAGGTCAGAAAACATGGATATCACCGCACACAAGCTGCTTGTTTTGTTTATATGTACATATTTTAATATGAGGGGGCAGCCAAAATAATCAAAACAAATTTAACAAGAGCATCTGGCAGCAAGTCTGATAAGCCAGAGCTTTGGAAGTGGTGTTTTGCAACAAGTGACCTTACTACTTCCACATATATGCAACCTACCACCTTAGGTTACATGTTTTTCCCGCTTGTCAACATTGCTGTGTTTACAAACATTTTGTTGATAAACAAATTCACACATTCTTCACGAAGGCCTTATAAGAACTTTTCACAACAAAATTCCCCTTAGATCATTAATATATACACAGAGGAAGCCAGAAATCACAAAAAAATTCTTTTTCAAAAGGTAGATGATTGGGCACCTTTAACTTGATACATGTTGATCAATAAATAGTTCATTAATACTTTCTGTAATGCATGTGTATAAAGTATTAAAGAATTTGCATGTTTGACGCACTGCCAGAGCTGGAAGAAAGGCCAGGCAACCCACGAGATGAATATGTTCACGATAGGGATTGGCAATATGCAAATCAGTTTGCAAATCTTGTGCCTTATGCCTAGCTCACATAGAAAAACATGCACTGTACATTTTTTTTCAACCCAGCAGCATGGGTTTTCGAGACTGTATGGTCACAGTATGATTTTTCAACCCACGTTGTTTGCGCTCCCATATGCAAGGCGACAGTACAGTGACCTCCGAGACTTGGTTGGAAAGGGGGCCCTCCAGGAATGGTGAGTGTGCAGGTTATATGCATGAAGCAAGGA
Organism: Sipunculus nudus; assembly: GCA_026874595.1. NCBI lineage: Eukaryota > Metazoa > Annelida > Sipuncula > Golfingiida > Sipunculidae > Sipunculus > Sipunculus nudus. The sequence continues at coordinate 10,480,144 of CM049312.1, read as the reverse complement.
CACCCTACTGTGCCAAGCCAAAGATTGCTGGAACCATGCGGCCACTGTAAGGCTATATCCTGCTTTATATACAGTGAAAACTTGTCTAACGGACACCTCACTTAGGCAGACAACTGGCTATAATGGACAAGACATTTAAGTCCCTTCAAAATTCCCTATATGTTATGAATAAGCGGAACCACTGTAAGGCAGACACCTCCCACTATGGACAATGGACAGCAGATTTCAACTCAAACCAACATTTTAGGAGTAAATGAACCTGACAAATGCAGACATGATACGCCACCTTCGGCGGACACTGATCTCTCGCCCCGGGAACATCAAAGGCCACTGGTACTGTTGTTGTTCCCTGGACTGGAGCACAAAGGATTATGCAATCCCCAGTTGTTACCATGTGTGGCCGTGCTTTGAGATTATCGCATTTGGGCAGCTGAAAAAGGAGAGTTTTAGGCAATGCCGCCAGGTGGCACCACATGTACTCCTGGGTGGGAGCTTATGCTATCTGAGAAAGTCAAGCTTATTCGACTGAGTGAATCAGCGAAAAAGAGCGTACGCGATTATATGAACTTTGTTTTTACGGATGTCTTCATAGACTTTTATCCTTAAATTGTTCACTACTTGAGATAAGTAAAAATAATCACAGCTTGTATATGAATATTGAATGCGTGATGTGTGCATAATTATGTATTACATATATATGAAATCTGATATAATACAATAAACACATTCTTGCATCTGTTCGTTGTCTTTATTTATAATCCCTCAGTTAGGAACCAAGGTCAACCTGCCTAATAAGGACATCTCACTATGAAGAACAAAATGATTGAGTCCTTTACTGTCCGCTTTAGACAGGTTTCACTGTATATGGCTGATTTTTAAACACCAGTCATTTGTTCAACATGAAGCCAAAGCATCCCATAAGAGATGGTCAAATAGGATAGAGACCAGTATTATTTTATACCCCGCACAGCAGCCATTCGACTTTTCCTTATCGCACAAGGCCCCTACAGGGACCGTAGGGCTATTGCATCGTGCCCGTATGGCAACGGCTGACACCACAAGGCATACCCACAAATATTGCTGAGAAAATTACCTGGAAAACTTTAGTGGTGCCGCATGGATACTGGCCGGTGCCGGTAAGGTGACTATTTAGGCTATTTACATGGACTGATGGTGAGTTGAAAACGCCAGGAGAATTCTGGCAACAGTGTTTTTGTTATGCAATAATGATATATCTTTATCACTCCATGAGCTGATACAAAAGGGAGTCATATATCACAAGTGTCACTGACAATTACAGCAACACAGTGAGATATACCAGCTGGAGTGCAAGCTTATATATACAAGAAAAATAGAGATGGTCTACAAAATAAGTTGACCTGACCTATGGCCTTGGCCTTTAGCCCACATATCAACTCGATTCTTTCTAATTAATGGGTAACTACTAACCACTTACATCTGGCCGGGTGTAATTACTTGGAAACCAATGAGTGAATAACTTAGACCTGCAACCTTTAACCTCCTGACCAGCTGACCTCAAAATCAATTAGTTATTTCTTCATGCAAAAAGACCCATAAATATGAAGTTTGAATCAAATTCAGTGATGCATAGATGTGGCATATGTGAAAGACTGAAGGTTTGGGTTGAACAGTTTCACTTGAAATATGTTCACAAGCATTAAGAACAATATTGTGACATTGACCTTTGACCTTTTGAACTCAACATCAATAGGCTTCTTCTCCTATTGGTAGGTAAGCCATATATGACAGATGGAAAGTATAGATTGAAAAGTTTGCTGAAAATGACTCCACGCAAGAAGAGGGTGCTGTGAACTTGACCTTTGACCTCAAAATCAACAGGTCTTTTCCCCTGTTGGCAGAGAAGCGATATCAGTGCTGAAAGGTTTGGAATGAAAGGTCTAGCTTGAAATGTGTCCACAACCTTTTCAAAGAAGTGGATCCTGTGACCCTGACCTTTGACCTTGTGACCTTAACATCTATAGGATTCTTCTCCTACTTAGTAGGTGAGCTATATGTGAAAGATCAAAGAATTGGGATGAAAGGTTTGGCTTAAAATGCATCCTGAGGCTTTTCAAAGAAGTTGGTTCTGTGACCTTGACCTTTGACCTTGTGACCTCAAAATAATTATGGTTCTTCCCCTTTTGGTAGGTGACCTGTATGTGAAAGATGGAAGGTTTGGGATGAAAATTTTGGCTAAAAGAATTATTTCTGGGGGATGCAAACACACCCCATAACTTCGAGAATATAGGTCGCAGTGACCTAATTTCAGGTTTGCAAGGAGATCTTTTTAGAACCTCTAAGACTGCATAGGGTTCATGGCCCTAGCCCCTATGGTTACGATTTGTGCCCTGCTAACGGACGGACGGCCGGCCGGACGGACAGACGGAAGGACGCCGGACAAAGACCCATCGCTATAGCCCAGCATGACTGAAAGTCAGCTGAGCTAAAAAAGAAATCAGGAATATATGTAAAATTATTACAGATGCATACTGAATGCAAACTTAAAATACAAATATATCTCATTGATGGCAAATTTTGAAATTAAATTGAGTAGGCATTCCAATAATTTATAATACATGTACAGTTGTCTTTACATACAAACAGAGAGCTGAATATCCATGATTGTAACATTGCCTGGTATGATGAATAACTTAAATCATAAATCTAATTTTTTTAAAGGGTTTTAAAAAAACTTTCTTGTCAATATTAACTAAAGATAACCTGAAATTTAAATGTCTAGTGTACATGGTGCATTTACATGAAATAAAAGTCTTGACAAACAGAACTTAAAAGAAAGTAGTTCAACAAGAGGAGATGATCATAAACTAATTCTTATGTAAATCATATGGTTAATGAATCGGCATATTGATATGGCCTATGTGCCAAATCATTTTTTTTATTAAACTGACGAAATTTCAGGAGGTATGGCGCCAGTGTCTGTTCCAGTTTTTTTTTCAAGCAAAAGTCACCGATAATATTGAAAAAATATAATATAAAATAGTAATATAAAATATGCTCCAACAAGTTTAGCATTTGACATTATTATTGCATTGTTATTGCTTTGACATTCCTAAACACTTCTTAAAACCAATTGTTTCCCCGTTTGTAAATCTAAACAAAGATACCAGAAAGCCTTGTCAAAGTGTACATTTTTTAGTGGTACTGTAACTACGCGTATTGTCAGTTTATAGTCGGTCTACAAATGTCAATAGCATCAATTACTTAGCTTAATGTCAGGAGTAAATATCATATATGATCGATAACGGGGACTAAACTTGCATTTTAAGCGGGTCTAGCATGTTCTGCAACATGCTGTTTAACGGCGGGAATTAATGTCATATAACTGCAGAGAATGTCGGTCTTTTCTTCTGACAAATGGGCCCTGCGTGAACATGCAAAGGGTCACCATGTCACTGGGCGATTGAGGCTTGCACATGCGAATATTCTGTAGTCAGCGTATAAAGTTCTCAATTATAATGTTTCGCCATTGAACATAACAAAATGTACCCATATTCACACAAGTTTCAGCTGAGGCATTACGCCAATTTTCGTCAGGTGGAAGTCCCTATCAGCAGGTCTGGCTGTTCCATCTTGCATACAGGGCATACAGCTGTTAACATGATGTCTCTCAAAATACCGGGAGGTTGATCAGTGCATGTAACAGCATGGCTTTTACTTCAGCTGATGGTCACTCTTGGGTAGTACGCGTCTTCTAATTCAAGTACCGGTACACGCGTTACTTTGGATTTTCAGACAATGGTATCAGACCCGAAAAAAGTAAGAAAGCTCAAAATCCCAGGGGCGCGATTATTTGCATTTCTTAAGTCTGTTTCAGGCGAGCGAAGGCACGCGGGACGGATCGCTTGCCTCAAAAAGGCAAATCCCTGTCATACAAAAAAAAAAAGAATTTGCAGATTAGTTCCAGCCGCAGTCAAAAATCTCGACCGGCCGAATTTTTTCCAACAGATTTTTTTAAGGATGTTCTCACTGAGTGAAAACATATCCGTATAATATCCGCACAATATGTATCTTACACAGTTGGTGTAAATGTTTATTTAAAGGAGACTTCTTTTCATTTTAATGAATTATCTTAAAACAATGTATGTCATAACCTGTGGTATAAAACAGCACGATCCATGTCAATTTTTTCTTGAAGAGATTAAAACAGATTATTCCATGCAGCACAGAATTTCAGTTTTAGTACTGACCAAAACATCTGAACGTCAGAAATCCCTTACATGCGCAATGTTTACACTGTGTGCTGCGTATGAGTTACTAACAAGCAGTGATGTTTCCATCCGTCGGCTTTTTTTCTGCCACTTAATCCCAGCTTTGTTGGGCGCGCAATTTGAAACAGTTTCAGAGGCGAGGGATAGTCAACACGCACTGCCGACCGGTATGAAGCTGTTCGCGCTGATCGTGTGATGTGTGGATTAATGATCCCATCATTGGCAATGTTATTAACATGAACTGAATAACTGAACCAAGAAAAGCCTTTGAGGATTACATGGAGGGAAAAGAAGTAATTGCCAAATGCAAAGGGTTCGGGACACCAAGGGGTGTCATTAGGAAGGTCAGAGGTAAGTCGAATTCACTCCCGCTTAACCGTTTCATCCGATGTATCAGTGTTTCTGAATGTAAAGAAAATCATTTTGATAACAAAATAGAGCCAAGGCATATATAAATATAAATATGTGTGTGTGTGTGTGTAAAGGGTTATTTCAAATTCGCCAATCTTTCTGTGACAAAAACTTGGGTCACCCAGACATAAATAAGGGGCTGCTTCATGTTTACATTTAATACACATATGTATTTTCACACACCTCACACACACACAAACATATATATAAAAAGAATGTAAGCGTGTTTTGGATATATATTGTAAACTATAAACATAATGGCAACAGTCAAGGAGGTAAATTAGAAACTTGAAAATCTTATGGTCGATTTTGAGGCCAAGCCTAAAGAGATTATAGCCAAAGTTGTATATTCATCACAGCAAATTACGAAGTTTTAGTGGGGATCCGAGGGAATTTAGGGATTGGGTAGTTGATGCGAAGCGCAGCATTCGCCTGCATGATTTAGAGGTAAGGGCTGCTGTTGATTTTATTTTGACACATCTGGAGGGAGATGCTAGGGAAAAGGTTCGCTTTACATAAGACGACAACACGTGTCGTGTTGACGATGTCTTTAAAGTACTGACATGCGCATTCACTGAGCGTCTCTCCATATCACAGCTATTAGATTGTTGCTATTGCAGGAAACAGGATGACAAATAAAGTTTACGGGAGTTTGCGTACTCCTTAATGAAATTGATTGATCGGGCATTAGCCGTAGACAGTAACTGCATTCCAGATGAGGATAAGGCGTTATGTGACAGTTTCGCTGACAGGGTAAGAGATAAACATCTCTGAAAATATTTGAAGGGTTACGTCATGGCTAATAGTGAATGTAATTTCCAGGCTGTACGTGAGGTAGCTCTGCTATGGGCAGAGGAGGATATCAGTGTGAGGTCCACACCTAAACTAGCCAGCAGTTAGTAGGATGCTTAAAAGGGTGTTGCACGATTGCCCTCCTGGGAGTTTACCCGGGAATACATCCCCACCTAGTGTCATTGTAACCAGGGGGATTCCCCTTGGTGATGACGCTGACCAGGAGAGCCCCTGGGGTGAATTCCAGCTTTGGTGACACAGAGCTGGCCAGGCTGTAACAGGAGCCGGGGATACCCTGGCACCCTGGTATTTGAGTCTGTGACCCCGCTCTCTTGGTGCTGAGACAGCAAAGCAACGAGGCGTGCCCCAGAGACCCTCTTGTGATATTCAGTGCTAGCCCTTCTTCTTTGATTGAATTTGGTTCGTATATTTACATTATCTATATATTTCTCATGTTTATATTGTATATGAGCTGGTTGTAATAGTTTGCTCTTAAGGGAGTGTAGCAAAACAGCCAACTATTTGTATAGATCAAATATGTACTGTTACACAAATGCCCTACCCCTGGTATTACCGGGGGAACACCCTATGACATCATGGCTACCAGGGGAGATTCCCTTGGGGTTAATGCCACCAGATGCAGATCTCTTGGGTTGACCAATGACCACTGAGCTGGCGATGCAGGGCTGGAAAGACTGATACATGAGCCATGTACCAGCCCAGCCCAGTCTCTTACGCCTGGGACTGATGAACACTGCAGATGTGCGTTGTCTGTCCCACCGGGCTCTGAGCCTCTCTGGTCCATCTTAGCAGAAGCTGAGATTATAGGGACCAGGGAAACCTGGACAGCCACATTCTGGTTAGTAATTATATATAATTGTTATGTAATATCAGTCTTGGCATAATTCTTGTGTACCGGTAATCTTGTAGTTTCTCTCGCAATAAGTTCTTGTGGCCACTAATGGACTTTTAACTCTCTTAGTCAATATAGTCTGTTGGATGCATGGAGGAGTATTTGTAAATTTAGCCACGCTACCCAAAGTAATAAATTACAAAATACCCCATCCCCGTAATACTGTTTTATCAGATTTAGGGGTGGGGCCATTTTTGTTTCAGTACTTATAATCTTAATAAATTACTTGGTTTGATATAATTATTTGTTACTCTTCTATGTATGCTATGCTCCTTGTGCGCGGCCACCAGTCACGCTACCTTTAACTAACAGCTGGGCCCCAGTCTAGTAACATTGGTGGCAGCGATTTTTACGGCCTACGCCTCACTTTATCATATGCATGTTCCCATTGTTGCTTTGATCTTGTGTTGATCGATTGTTTTGTTTCACTTTAGTTTTCTATAACATTACTAGGCTATTATTTGTTTATTTGTATATGTTTCATTATTTGATTTAGTCACCTTATTGTTTAGTCATTTGCTAGTTTGCTTTTAATGTAATCTCAGCACTATACTCTGCCTGGCCCTTACTTGCCACGCGGTCCCAGCACCAGGTCCTGGTCATTAATCATTGCCCCCTCTACTGCCTACCCAGCTGCCCTGGCCACGCTAAATTCCATCCCTGATTTTATTGTCACCCTTTGCTGTCAGGGTTGACCTTCACTTGTTCCCAGTAGCTGGGCCGCAAACCCATTAATATCAACAGCCCCGGCTCTGTATATGTTGTCACTTCACTAGTCTGGTATTTTGTTTTCCATCCACCCTCTTTATGGCCTTGGACTATCCACTTTAATTTAGTTTCTTGCTCGTTTTCATTTTACCCTGTGCTGTCCGGCCTACCAGCCTCTTGTATCATTTTAACACCCCCTGGCTATTGGTTCGGTCTAGTACTTATCCCATCATCCACTTCTGTTATTTAATTATTTGCCCTCTCCCTGCGTGAAATATTTTGTGCCGCTCCCCAGTGCTGGCTATCAGCACATCTCTCTGCCATTTGTTTATATTGCATGTACTGTCAGTAACCTGACCGGTGGTTTTTGTGACAGCCACCGTGTTGTCATTAGTGTCCTTTGACTTCCATCCCATAAGTATTACCACTCACAGTCTTCTTAATTTCCTTCCTTTGCCTTGTACGTAGTTGTTAATCAATTGGCTTTGATGTCTGATTGATTGATTGATTAATTAATTTATTAATGAAACCTTCATTAATAATTAATTTCTTGGAATGGTCAATCAATACAATTAATTCAGTTATTTCCCTCTTCTTTGTTTCTCATTTTCACCCTTTTTCTTTATAGCTAATTAATCATTACCTGATCAGTTATTTGATTACTTTATTTTTTTTTTATTCTGCTTGACTCATAGTTAAATAGTTAAATCATTTTTGATTGAATATTTGATCAATTTGATTCAATTGATCCAAATATTTTCTGTTTTTTTTATTTATTATTATTAATTTTCTCTCTTCCTCTTTACTGTCGATTTTGCTTGGATTATTGATTATTTGATTGATTTACTGATTGGAAATGGTATACTTGATTTGATTTATTTGTAAGTACTTATACAATTATTTCAATCTGTTCTTTTTTTTTTTTTTTTTTTCTCCATTTATTCTCCCTCTCTGTTGATTTTGATTATACAATTTGACTGCTGGTTCTTTAATTAATTAATTGATTGATTTTAACCTTTTATTATTTATTTATTATTTTTTTTTGTGATTGATTATTTTCTTACAAGTTATTTGATCGAGCAATTCCCCCCCCCCCATTCCGCTGTGCTTTACTGGTTATTTTTTTTTCATATTTATTGGACACTTCATGGTTTCTTTGTCCTGTTCCCTTCCATTTTCTGTATCGCAATGTCTCATCCACAAAGGGCATCCGTTCCCCCTACAGGAAGGTCGTTGCATCCTCACACTTCCTTGACCTCTGATCAAATCCTTCCTCCCGCCTCCCAGCCAAGCCGGGATTTCGCCCCGCATGGATCTATTCCAGTGCGGGATGGGATCTATTACGGTCCTACCCTAAGGGCACTGGAGGGTCTGGCTCCAGATGGTCGGCCTGTTCGCAGCATTCGCCTGCATGATTTAGAGGTAAGGGCTGCTGTTGATTTTATTTTGACACATCTGGAGGGAGATGCTAGGGAAAAGGTTCGCTTTACATAAGACGACAACACGTGTCGTGTTGACGATGTCTTTAAAGTACTGACATGCGCATTCACTGAGCGTCTCTCCATATCACAGCTATTAGATTGTTGCTATTGCAGGAAACAGGATGACAAATAAAGTTTACGGGAGTTTGCGTACTCCTTAATGAAATTGATTGATCGGGCATTAGCCGTAGACAGTAACTGCATTCCAGATGAGGATAAGGCGTTATGTGACAGTTTCGCTGACAGGGTAAGAGATAAACATCTCTGAAAATATTTGAAGGGTTACGTCATGGCTAATAGTGAATGTAATTTCCAGGCTGTACGTGAGGTAGCTCTGCTATGGGCAGAGGAGGATATCAGTGTGAGGTCCACACCTAAACTAGCCAGCAGTTAGTAGGATGCTTAAAAGGGTGTTGCACGATTGCCCTCCTGGGAGTTTACCCGGGAATACATCCCCACCTAGTGTCATTGTAACCAGGGGGATTCCCCTTGGTGATGACGCTGACCAGGAGAGCCCCTGGGGTGAATTCCAGCTTTGGTGACACAGAGCTGGCCAGGCTGTAACAGGAGCCGGGGATACCCTGGCACCCTGGTATTTGAGTCTGTGACCCCGCTCTCTTGGTGCTGAGACAGCAAAGCAACGAGGCGTGCCCCAGAGACCCTCTTGTGATATTCAGTGCTAGCCCTTCTTCTTTGATTGAATTTGGTTCGTATATTTACATTATCTATATATTTCTCATGTTTATATTGTATATGAGCTGGTTGTAATAGTTTGCTCTTAAGGGAGTGTAGCAAAACAGCCAACTATTTGTATAGATCAAATATGTACTGTTACACAAATGCCCTACCCCTGGTATTACCGGGGGAACACCCTATGACATCATGGCTACCAGGGGAGATTCCCTTGGGGTTAATGCCACCAGATGCAGATCTCTTGGGTTGACCAATGACCACTGAGCTGGCGATGCAGGGCTGGAAAGACTGATACATGAGCCATGTACCAGCCCAGCCCAGTCTCTTACGCCTGGGACTGATGAACACTGCAGATGTGCGTTGTCTGTCCCACCGGGCTCTGAGCCTCTCTGGTCCATCTTAGCAGAAGCTGAGATTATAGGGACCAGGGAAACCTGGACAGCCACATTCTGGTTAGTAATTATATATAATTGTTATGTAATATCAGTCTTGGCATAATTCTTGTGTACCGGTAATCTTGTAGTTTCTCTCGCAATAAGTTCTTGTGGCCACTAATGGACTTTTAACTCTCTTAGTCAATATAGTCTGTTGGATGCATGGAGGAGTATTTGTAAATTTAGCCACGCTACCCAAAGTAATAAATTACAAAATACCCCATCCCCGTAATACTGTTTTATCAGATTTAGGGGTGGGGCCATTTTTGTTTCAGTACTTATAATCTTAATAAATTACTTGGTTTGATATAATTATTTGTTACTCTTCTATGTATGCTATGCTCCTTGTGCGCGGCCACCAGTCACGCTACCTTTAACTAACAGCTGGGCCCCAGTCTAGTAACATTGGTGGCAGCGATTTTTACGGCCTACGCCTCACTTTATCATATGCATGTTCCCATTGTTGCTTTGATCTTGTGTTGATCGATTGTTTTGTTTCACTTTAGTTTTCTATAACATTACTAGGCTATTATTTGTTTATTTGTATATGTTTCATTATTTGATTTAGTCACCTTATTGTTTAGTCATTTGCTAGTTTGCTTTTAATGTAATCTCAGCACTATACTCTGCCTGGCCCTTACTTGCCACGCGGTCCCAGCACCAGGTCCTGGTCATTAATCATTGCCCCCTCTACTGCCTACCCAGCTGCCCTGGCCACGCTAAATTCCATCCCTGATTTTATTGTCACCCTTTGCTGTCAGGGTTGACCTTCACTTGTTCCCAGTAGCTGGGCCGCAAACCCATTAATATCAACAGCCCCGGCTCTGTATATGTTGTCACTTCACTAGTCTGGTATTTTGTTTTCCATCCACCCTCTTTATGGCCTTGGACTATCCACTTTAATTTAGTTTCTTGCTCGTTTTCATTTTACCCTGTGCTGTCCGGCCTACCAGCCTCTTGTATCATTTTAACACCCCCTGGCTATTGGTTCGGTCTAGTACTTATCCCATCATCCACTTCTGTTATTTAATTATTTGCCCTCTCCCTGCGTGAAATATTTTGTGCCGCTCCCCAGTGCTGGCTATCAGCACATCTCTCTGCCATTTGTTTATATTGCATGTACTGTCAGTAACCTGACCGGTGGTTTTTGTGACAGCCACCGTGTTGTCATTAGTGTCCTTTGACTTCCATCCCATAAGTATTACCACTCACAGTCTTCTTAATTTCCTTCCTTTGCCTTGTACGTAGTTGTTAATCAATTGGCTTTGATGTCTGATTGATTGATTGATTAATTAATTTATTAATGAAACCTTCATTAATAATTAATTTCTTGGAATGGTCAATCAATACAATTAATTCAGTTATTTCCCTCTTCTTTGTTTCTCATTTTCACCCTTTTTCTTTATAGCTAATTAATCATTACCTGATCAGTTATTTGATTACTTTATTTTTTTTTTATTCTGCTTGACTCATAGTTAAATAGTTAAATCATTTTTGATTGAATATTTGATCAATTTGATTCAATTGATCCAAATATTTTCTGTTTTTTTTATTTATTATTATTAATTTTCTCTCTTCCTCTTTACTGTCGATTTTGCTTGGATTATTGATTATTTGATTGATTTACTGATTGGAAATGGTATACTTGATTTGATTTATTTGTAAGTACTTATACAATTATTTCAATCTGTTCTTTTTTTTTTTTTTTTTTTCTCCATTTATTCTCCCTCTCTGTTGATTTTGATTATACAATTTGACTGCTGGTTCTTTAATTAATTAATTGATTGATTTTAACCTTTTATTATTTTTTTATTATTTTTTTTTGTGATTGATTATTTTCTTACAAGTTATTTGATCGAGCAATTCCCCCCCCCCCATTCCGCTGTGCTTTACTGGTTATTTTTTTTTCATATTTATTGGACACTTCATGGTTTCTTTGTCCTGTTCCCTTCCATTTTCTGTATCGCAATGTCTCATCCACAAAGGGCATCCGTTCCCCCTACAGGAAGGTCGTTGCATCCTCACACTTCCTTGACCTCTGATCAAATCCTTCCTCCCGCCTCCCAGCCAAGCCGGGATTTCGCCCCGCATGGATCTATTCCAGTGCGGGATGGGATCTATTACGGTCCTACCCTAAGGGCACTGGAGGGTCTGGCTCCAGATGGTCGGCCTGTTCCTGCTCCAATGGGTCACCCCCTACACGGCAGCACTCCCCATCCACCTATTCGGGGCCCACTATCAAGCCCTGGGCTGCCTATGCCCAATCTGACCCCTGCCTGGGCTGATTCGGCAAAATGGCCCCATCATCTGCTCCTGCATCAGTCTCGGGGGTTCGGCCCATTTTCCAGAGCTCTCGCTTATCTACTGCTTTCGACAATCTGATGCCCCACTCGGACCCCCCTCCTCCTCCAGTTCCATGCTATCCTTTACCATATCCCCAATCCCCCATCAATGTTCCTCTAGTAATAAACTCTCCGTACTATAACTTCTACCCCCTCCATCTGACTCTAAAGAACGTGTACCCATATTACCACCCGGCACATTTGACGGCACTGGTTCTCGGCCGGAGTTCCTACGCCGTTTTGAGGAATGTGCCACGGGCAATAACTGGTCACGTGGGACCATGCTCTCCCAGCTCCGACACAGTTTGATTGGTGAAGATGGCTTTATTGTGCACAAAAATCCTCGGGCCCACTCCTGGACCTACGATCAAGTTCTTCAGGAGGTGGGGGCTGTTTGTGGCCCACTTTCGGGGCAGGCCAACACCTTGGGTATCCAGCTGCGGCAGCGGGTCCGTAAACCGAACGAACCCCTGCATGTGCTCCGCGATGACATTGCTCAGCAGGTGTCCATCGTATATGGGCACCGTTCCTGGGAAGCCCAGGAGACCGCTACAGTTGAGGTGTTTTGCAACGCCTTGCTTGACCCAGCTCAAGTAGAAAAACTCATCGACGCGGACCCTCAGACACTCACTGAGGCCTATAAGATCGTTCACCGTCTTGAAATCACTAAACAGGCTGCATACGCGTTGACTCAGTTGATGAAATCTTCTGGCCGACGTGTGCAGTTCAATAATGACTCTCGTCGGCCCACTTCCCCGGCCCGGGTGGCTCTCTCCTCTGTCCTATCCACCCCAGCCCCTTCGGAGATTGCTGCCCTTCGTGAGGAAATTAACTCCCTCAAATCGGCACTAGCTGCGTTGCGTTTCCCACGTGGACGTCCCTCCTCGCCTAACCTAATGAGTACTGGCCGATCGAGCTCCAGGCGAAGCTCTTCTCGGGAGCTCTTCTCTTCTTGTTCAAGTGAGCAGAAATTGTCCACGTCTATTAAGTGTTTCCACTGTGGAGACCGTGGCCATATGGCAAAAGAGTGCCCCACTCCTAAGCAGCAGGAAAACTGCTGAACGGAGCCCCTGTAGGACAAGAGGCCCTGTTGCCAATTGTTCGGTCCCCACAAACCTCTCTCCAGGAACAGCTCGGTTTGCCTAACAGTCATTCCCCTGGTAACCAAGGGACCGCAAGTGTCAATACAGGTGTCACCACCTGTAGTCAGTCTAAACCAAATGCCCTACTTGGGGATCCAAGTATTTTTTGTCCCCCCAGCAGTTTAAACGTCTGGGCCCGGATATACAGCCCTCACTGGCCCCGATTGACATAGTCCTTATGCCAGCTATGGGTACGCACTTGACAGTTTATGGTCAAGTGGATTTGCCATTGCAGCTAGGTAGAGCATGCTGCACTGTCCATTTTGTTGTGGCGGACATTGTGGAGGAAGTAATCTTGGGTGTTCCTTTCTTGCAGCAGGCCAAAGCAAAGTTAGACTTTGCTAGACCAAGATTACACTTATACGATCGTACTGTCCCCTGCTATGATGCACAGGCGAATCCATTGGCAGCACCGGTTAGGTTGCTAAAGTCAGTGACCGTAGCCCCTGGTGCTGAGCTCATTGTTCCTGGATGGGCTCATCTGCGAGATTTGACGGATTAAGTTGTGTTACTCGGCCCAACTAAGGGTTTCATTAAGAAACACCATGTGTTGGTGGCCCATGCTCTCGTCAACACTGAATTGCCGGGAACATCCGTACCTGTACGGATTTTTAACCCTGGCACTGTTCCAGTATCCCTGCCTAGGGGAACCTTGGCAGCATTTCTACAGCTGGTCGAAGCCGTTGTACAAAGGAGGCCGGTGCACAAAGCCTGTGGTGTTACCAAGGCAGACTTGGCTGATTCTCTTATAAATAGACCCCTTGACATCCCTGAACACCTCTCGGAGCTATTCGAGAGGTGTAGCCAGGGTTTGTCAGAGGAACACAGGCATTTATTGGCTAAATTGTTAGTTAATAATGCTGACGTTTTCTCCAAAGGGCCACATGACCTTGGTCGGACTAAACTGGTACAGCACAACATACAACTGGTAGATGAGAAACTGGTTAAAGTTGCTCCCCGGAGGATGTCCAGGGAAAAACAAATGGAAGCTCACAGACAAGTGGAACAAAACTTGCAACTTGGCTTAGCTCAGCCAAGCCAATCTGAATGGAGTTCAGGTTTGGTGATGGTAAAAAAAAAGATGGCACACTACGCATGTGCGTAAATTACCGCAACCTGAACGATAAGACTGTAAAGGATGCTTACCCACTTCCCCGCATCCAAGCCGGATTAAAAGTGAAACCTAGCAAGAGCGACCTGCTTAGGAAAGAGGTTAAGTATCTGGGGCATATCGTTTCTGAACATAGCATATCCACCGATCCAGAGAAAACCAGGGTCGTCTCTGACTGGCCAGTTCCTCAGAATTTGCACGAGGTTCTGCAATTTCACGGGATGGCATCCTACTATAGGTGGTTCGTCAAGGATTTCTCCCCCATAGCCGGTCCACTTACAGACCTCACAAAGAAGAATGTCCAGTTTACATGGACCCCAGAACGACAACTTGCATTCCAAACACTTAAAGATAAACTGGTAAGTGCACCAGTTTTAGGCTACCCTAGTGAAACTGGTGGTAGTTATGTCCTTGACACCGACGCCAGCAACTTTGGCATTGGAGCTGTCCTGTCACAGATACAAGAGGGGGAGGAGCGTGTGATAGCATATGCCGGTATATCTCTTGTCTTCCACAGAGAAAAACTACTGTACCACGCGCAAAGAGCTGCTAGCTGTAGTGACTTATACAGTATCTGCTAGGAAACCCTTTTGTTGTGCGAACAGATCACAGCAGTCTACGGTGGCTGGTGAACTTCATGGAGCCAGAGGGCCAGCTCGCTTGGTGGCTGGAGAAACTGGGTGAGTACATGTTTGACATCCAATACAGGCCGGGTAACAAGCATCAGAATGCTGATTTCTTATCCCAGCAGCATTGCCGTCAAAGTTGTCCTTGTCGGGTTAAAACTTCCAGTGTTGCAGGACCCCTCGATGACATCCGGGGTACTCCTAGCCAGGGAGCTACCGCAGACAAAGGGAGGTGTTTCATCCTTAACTCAAACTGTGATGCCATTGCCTCCTATAGAGAGACTTTATAAACCCCAGTCAGTTCTGTCTGTGCAGGAGGGCCGTAAGGAAAGTCCATTGCCTATCAATTGGACTATGGAGGAGCTCAAGGAGGCCCATATAAAGACCCGAAGATTGGTGCAATTCATAATTTTAATATCCAGTCTGACTCCAAGCCCTCATGGTCTCAAATTTCTCACCTTGGACCAGCATCAAAGGTCAGTGGGACAGGCTGGAGTTGAGAGAGGGAGTGTTGGTGAGAAAGTATTTCGCCTCAGACCTAAAACTCCATTGGTACCAAGTACTGTTGCATAAACAGTACCGTCTGAGTGTTCTCAAGCACATGCATGATACCAATGGTCATTTCGGGGTGCAGCGCACTCTAGACCGTCTTAAACGGAGGTTCTTTTGGTTTAAGGTGAGATTGGATGTCGAACTTTGGTGTCGCACCTGTGTACGATATGCCGCTAGGGCTCGTCCTCTGAAACATCCCCGGGCAAGGATGGGTTCGGTACTTACTGGAGCCCCCAGGGAGAGGGTGGCCTTGGATATCATGGGCCCCCTACAAGAGACGGATAGGGGTAACCGATATATCTTGGTAATCCAGGATTACTTTACTAAATGGGCCGAGGCTGTGCCTCTGCCTGGTCAAACAGCCGAAACGGTTGCCGATGCTCTGGTGAACAATAGGGTGCTCCGCTATGGGGCACCGAAAATATTGCATAGTGACCAGGGATCTAATTTCGAATCTGCAGTGTTTCAGCAGATGTGCAAGCTCCTGGACATTGACAAAACCAGAACATCCCCTTTCCGTCCCCAGTCAGATGGCCAAGTGGAACGTCTGAATGCGACTATTCAGAACATAATGGCTGCTATATCTGACCAGTGTCACTGGGATTGGGACATCCTGTTGCCCTATGCCCTAAGTGCATATCGTGCCACGAAGCAAGATGCGACTGGTATGTCACCAAATTTCATGGTATACGCCATGGAAAATCCTGAACCAGTAGAATTGGCCATTGGGATGCCAACCAGTGATCAGTGCGAATATGATGGTCCAGAATATGTTGCAAGATTGCGCGACAGAATGCGCTTGGCACATGAGATAGTGCGGGATTCACTGATGCGATCAGTGGAGGGTGCTAAGTGCCAGTATGATAGGAAAACCTGTCAGCATGAATACCAGGTGGATGATCCCGTGTGGTATTTAATTAAAGGGACTAAGAGTGCAAAGGGGAAAGTTTCTAAGTTTTTGCATAACTATGAAGGCCCCTTCTTCATCCTTAGTC
Source organism: Sipunculus nudus (assembly GCA_026874595.1). Taxonomy (NCBI): domain Eukaryota; kingdom Metazoa; phylum Annelida; class Sipuncula; order Golfingiida; family Sipunculidae; genus Sipunculus; species Sipunculus nudus. The sequence continues at coordinate 10,463,694 of CM049312.1, read as the reverse complement.
GCCTGGACCATCGTACCTATGTCATCCAAAAGAGCCCTGCAGCCAAAGCAAAAATTGTGCACCATGATAAGCTGAAAACTTACCATTCCAGGGAACCCCTCGATAATTCCTGGGTGCAAAGGAAGGTAGAAAGCCTTAAATCTTCCTTAAGATCAGCTGATAGTGAAGATTCCGAGGTTTCTCCCAGTTATTCAAGTGGGGACGAAGCTGTAACTGCGGGGCTTATAGATGACAAAGGGGAGGAGGAGACGGCATCCTCCTCTGAAAGCCAAGTGTCTACAGGGGATATGGTAAGTAGTCATTGGCACTATTCAGCAAATAACTCTGGTAGGTCTACTAGAGTGAGAAAAGCCCCAAAGAAATTTGGGGAATGGGTTTCCTCCGTTAGGTCTGTGTTCCGCAGGTGACTGCGGTAATTCAATCATGAATTAATGTTTGTTCATCTATCCTTGTTACAGAACCATGGCCTGCGAACAGTGCAAGTTTGACGCTGGGGAGGACTGGCCCGTCCTGGGGGCCCACTACGTGGTGGACCACTACGAGGGCTTCGCATGGTGTTCCTGTGGGTTCACTGGGAACACCAGTGGATAAGTTCGAGCCCACCTGTGGTTGGCTCACCATGTGGAGAGGGCCCAGGGGCCGGATGGCCAGAGCCCAGCAGAGTCGGCCCCCCAGCAGTCGCGGCGCTGGAGGAGGTCCACCAGCCGGAGGAGGGTCAGGGCTGGAACCCTGAGAGGAATGAGTAGGAGTACCCATGAGGCTCGGGATGCTGTAGCCCAGGCCCCGGCTGCATCGAACTCAAAAAGGATCCAGCCCCGGGATAGGCCCAAGGTACAGCCTAGGGCAGGCAATGGTAGGTCACCTGGCCTCAACGCAGTGGGTACGGGTGGTGCCACCCGCGAGATTTGTGATGTGTGCCGGGAGGTATTCCCCTCCCGTCGAGCCCGGCATGCCCACCATAAGGCCCGACATGGTGCAGACTAGGTGATGGTCTACACCTGCAACATCTGCGGCTGGGCACATTTCCACAGGCAGGAGGTGAAAGGCCACCTTCACCCATGCTGTAGGGGAAGACAGAGCCTCCTATATCCAGGTTCGTGAGTCCAGGGAGGCGAAGCATGGCCTGCTGCGGTGTGAATTCCCTGACTGTGGCTACCAGACCGTGAACCAGTCCTAAGTGGTCCACAAGAACCACTCCGGTCTCTCGACGAGTCGGGAGATGACGGAGGTGGGAGTGGATGCCAATGAAGGAGCGGAGCCCATGGACGAAAGGTCCGTGGAACCTCCGTCCCCACAGGCCCGCGGTCACAGGTGACTTGGGGGGGCGAAGGACTACCGGTACTACGATAGCGGCTTCCAGAAGCCCTAAGAAGGCTCAGGGGAAGTCCCAAGTTCCCAGATTATAGGTTCGGAGAATCCGGACCCTGAAAAGCCTGAGGCTTCCCCTGCTAAAGACGTTGGTGAAGTTGGCTCTGCTTCACCAACCGTCGTGTGCCAGAGAGTGCTTCGGTACCTGCGGTAGAGGGCGCTTTGGTTCTGACAACCTTGAGTCGGGGGAGCAGTACCAGAAGTGGCTGCTGGAGGTTTCCCGGCCGCCACCTGAGTCATCTGACATGCCAAAAATAGATGATATTTAAAAACCTCTGGTCTAGGTATGTGGCCATCCTAGGTTAACCTGGGATGCCCCGATTCTGATCATTTTTTTGCCCCGGGGGATCCCGGGGATACAAAGTGTCAGAATCAATAAATTGGCCAACCTCCTGGGATGCCTGGGAAGATGATTGTGCATCTTGTTGCTTCGGTCAAAGACCTTTTTAAGATAGCATAGTGTTGTAGACTTAATTAGTAATTAGTGGTAATCTAATGGTCAATTATAAGGCCGGTGACTCTGTGTCACAAGTGTGCAAGTGAACCGGGAAACTAATTATCCATTAGATTAAATTACATGTTTTGGTTTCTATGTGTTATATTTTTATCTTTTATATGTTATAAGATCAGTTTAAATATGATTGGGCATTTTATACTGAAAATTATATAAGTATACTTAATACGTAGACATGATTTATTGCATTTATAATTGCATCGGTGAAACCTTATATTAAATCCTGGTGTGGATTGGTAGATTATCATCGTCACTTTACATGTTTAGAACAATGATGTCACTATAATCTGGTGGTGTAATATTTATGTCTATTCCTTGACTGGTATAAATATTTAATAGTTGTAGTATTGCATCCTGGTATGTGGGTTTCATTACTAAACAAGGGACCCATGGGTCACGGCGCTCAGCTGATCGTGATTGGACTATAAATGTTTCTCCACTGTGATACTATATCGAGTCAATAAAGCTTATGAATATCATGTACATGTTGGGCTATTATAAAGGAATGTAATGTAATATGTGAGGGAATGATAAATGAAATTACCTGACTGATGGATTAATAGAGTCAAATAAAGTGGTTTATTTTTTATTTATTTATTTAGGGGTTGAAAATTGTGATATATTTGAGCAAATATGAATGCAATGACAGCAGTAATAAGCAGTAGTAGAATGATGATAAGGCTATTTGTTGAAGGATCTAAAGTGTATGGTAGTCTGCAAGCGTTCAATTTGACAGATATGATGTTATGATTAACTATGCTGATGAAGTGATTTATGAATATGTGACTGTATGACACAATATCTCTTTAGTCTTGACAAGGTACATTATTGTGATGCCCACCATGTCTACATATTACACAATATTGACATAATTTCTGGCATGTACATAGGTACCTATGGACGAATAGTTATACAAAATATTAAAGTATGAATATATCTGATACATCTTGCTCTTGCTTACTAAGGCTGACTTTGGGATGGGGTTCGGAGAAGGGAAAAGTGAGGGCAGCACGAAGGTGGATGTAGAAATATTCTATTGTAATGTTTTTCATTTATATAAAAATATGAAAAGCTAAGAGGAAAGGGGCCCTCCTACTTGGTTATGGTAAAGTTCTAAATATATGATTGCAAACTAATACTCTGACAAGACTGTCAAGAAGAAAAACAGTAAAAGTTATGAGATACTGTGTTGCATAGGAAAATTTACAGATGGACAGGCAAGTGGACACAATGGACTAATACCTTTATTTCACTTTCAAGAGAATAATGCATTTAAGTTTATATATAATCCTATTTTTTTAACCAGATCCACTTTTTCAATTAAGAAGTTTTTATCTGAATCATTTTTTTATTTATAAATTTTTAATTAAAAAACCTGAAAATATAAGTTAAAATATTAGAATTGTTGCAAAAGTTGCAATCATATATACAGAGTAAAAAACATTGGGTCATATTATGCATACACATATATTTTATTATTTTTAAATCATAAATGTTTAAACTGATTTTAAAAGAAAATAATGCCACAACATGGCATCTACAAGAATATTCCTTGAATCACTATTAAAAAGTTTTGCACATTGGAGTTTTCAGGACATGCTTAATTTTATTCACCAAAATAAAATAAAAGTAAATTTGATAAAATAAAACATCTTTTCAAATAAAGTATACACACTGTTGGTTGAATGAGGGACAAACAATATCATTATGCTAATTACTATCCCAGTTTTAATTAATTACTGGAATTTATAGTCAATTTCACACCTGGTGAAATTTTTACTCTTCTAAAGTAAGGAATTACTTATCTCATGAACATCCACACTTTCACAGCAATTCACCACTTTGTGGACACAATTAAATGTACACTTTAATCATTGTAACCCTGGTGGTTCAATACAAACCTAAAATGTAGCATGTCCAAGAATAAAATAAAATACAGAAAAATTATAACATTCATCTAGTTTATGCACCAGCTGGGGGGGGGGGGGGTGGTATGAGTGCAGGGCAGAGGGGAAGCTTGCTAGTAGTGGCCAAGCTGGGCCAAGGTAAGCTGCCTGGGGTGGGTTACATAATGCAAGTGAAGGCTGTACTACTAGGTGGGCTAGATGTAAACAACACTTGACATGGTGTATGAAAACATGAATAAAAGCTATTCATTCCAATCAATTTCTTTTGAAAGTTCAGATTTTAAAAGATTAAATCCTTATGCAGATATGCTGGGAAAATTAAATCAACAGTGCCAAAGTTGGACAAATTTTAAGGTATTGATTTTTTATTTATGCTAATAACTTGAAAAATTTGCAAAATTCAGATCTAATTTTGGGTAAACAATTGAATCTTGATTAAATAAAGTTATATTTCTGAAAAAAGTCTCTAGGTTCAGCAATTCTCATGTGAGTAAATATATTTCCTGATTTTTTAAAAAATTGCATTACATAACTTCAAAATAATACCCAATACTGACCTAATTTTTGGTATGTTCATAGAAAATGTATATAAGAATGTGAATACTAAATACGATCAAAAACATATCAGTGGTTTTGATGTTAGGCAGCCTTGAAGTGTAACAGTGGCTTTTTTTTATGGAGTTTTTTTTCCTTAATATCTCGAAGGTACAAAGTCCTAATGACCCAATTTTCAGTATGGTAGGAGATTTTGGGGACATCTAAAATTATGTCAACAGCCTGGGGAGCATAGAGATGTGCACTGAATGACCTACAGTCATCAAAGTGGAATGCTTGACAATGTAAGGGAATTCAACAAGAGCCTCCCAAAAAATTCAATAACTAGCCTAATTTTGCAGCTTTTATTTTCAAATTTCAGATTTTAACAGATTAAATCCTTATGTATACATTGTGTGAAAATTAAATCAACAGTACTTACAGGAAAAAAACATGCCAAGGCCAAAGTTGGGCAAAATTTAAGGTACCAATTTTATATTTTTGCCAATATTTAAAAAAATTCAACAAATTTTGATCTTATTTTTGGTATACAATTAAATTTTGATTAATTAACCCTCCTCCTGCTGAATTGATTTTTTCCTTATATGTGCTGTATACTGAATTGTTTGCAGTTTTTTTGCCTTAGAAAAAGTGCTGAATGGATGCTTTATTTGTAGCATCTGTATGTACTCTTTTTTGGTCCCAATGGTCAATACCTGTAGTATTGTATACCAGACTGAATCAAGACTGCTAAAGTGAGAAATTTTAGGATATCCTTATATATATATATATATATGATTGCCATGGCAACCAACTGAAATGTGAGAAATAAAACGTTTAAATGTTTTTTTTTGTCATTCCAATTAAACAATTTCTTGCAGAAGTTGTTATCTGTCTTTTAAGTCTTCAATCTCTTAACATATGTCTTTGATAAGATATCCTTATATATATATATATGGTTGCCATGGCAACCAATTGAAATGTGAGATATAAAACAAATGTTCTTTGTGTCACTCTAACAATTTCTCGCAGTAGTTGTGTTGTGCTGTCTTTTTAAGTCATCAACCTCTTAACGTAGGTCTTTGAATATTCTTTTTTTGTGGAAGAGAGTGGAAAGAATTATTTTATCTATATAAATATGAATAAATTTACTTGGAACACATGGGAGACAACAGTTTTGGAAGGTTTTTATTTTTTACTTTTTTTCTAAAAAAAAAAATACTTTGCTTACAGGACATCGTAAAAATGTGTAAGCTTCATTAAAAATGTAAAAAACTTCATTATAAACAGTTAATATTAAAGAAAATTTATATAAATAAAATAATAATGCAAGGAATACAACTTGCGGCATGAGTTGACATGCAAGGAACGTGACGATTAAATCGCTAAATCATTCGAATAATATTCACCCATGTGAGAGAACTTCTCTACACGTTATTATTCAAGTGACTTTTTTACTTTTAACTTGTCTTACCTCTTACATATACGTTTTTTTACATTTTTTTGTTACAGTTAACATTGATTTCATGCTCTTTTCTAGTCAAATATATATTTCATCAATTCATCACGTCTTGAATTTGAAACATGGCTGACGTGCGCGTGCCGGTTTGAAGGCCGACACCGCGCAGTCCGGTCCGTAACATCACCGTTTGCCCACTCCCGTAACAGATCAGTCAGTTCCTCAAGATCTATAATGAAACTGGCTGTCATTTTCATTGAGTTAATAAGAAAAACTTTTCCCATTAGTCGACCAGAATCCAGAAATAATTGCGCTATTTTCTCATTGTCAACAATAACAGACGCCGCCATGATTGACCTACTTCGCGGGTCATGACCGGTCATGTCCCGTACACATGATAAAAATGTCATCGCTATTTGCACACGGTTTGTCAAATAACCTTCCGGGAAAACGAAACCATTCGAATGGAAATCCCCTTTAGTGATCCCGCATAAAATTTCATACGGACTGACGGGATAAGATTTTTTTTATTGGCCTATAAACCTAGCACCCTCCCAAACCGTATATATACGTATCCCGCATGGCGGGGATGCGGCGCGTCGCCCGTATATATACGGGTCCCGCAGGAGGAGGGTTAAAGTTGTATTACTGGAAAAAAGTCTGTACCTTTAACACTTTTGGTCTTAAGTGACAAAATATCTTCCTGGTTTTTTTACAAAGTCCATTATGTTTTGGCCCAGAACTTTTTTTAAATTATATAATACTGACTTAATATCTGGCATGTACATAGGAACTATATAGAGGAATATTTATGGTAAATATGAAGAAAACCAGATGAGTGGTTTTGATATTAGGCAGTCCTGAAGTGTGAAAATAGATTTCTAATAAAAAATTGAGGTTTTTCCTTAATATCTCAAAGGAACGAAGTCCTATTGACCCAATTTTTGGCTTGGTAGGAGATTATGAGGACATCTAACTATATGCCGAAATTCAAATTCGTAGGTCCAACGGTGTCGAAACGTGCCAGTCTTATGGACGGACATCCAGACGGACAGACAGACAGACGGACGGACGGCCGGACGGACAGACAGACGGACGGACGACGGACAATGGACCATGACTATAGCTCAGATGACTTATAGTCAGCTGAGCTAAAAATGGTGACTTAATTTTGTAATTTCAACATCTTCAAAAGAGGTATGAAATAATTTAATTAATAATTATCAAACTGATATAATATGATGTACAGTTCAGGTCATTGTTGATGCTGGTTCACAGGGGTTGCATCAGGGCTGCGGTGTTTCGATGGGCGTCATCGGGACTCTCCCGGAGACAGAGGGGCCATCATGGCGAACGCGAGGCGCAGTGTGTCCGGTGCATCTCTTCAAAGTGAACCATGTCTCCAACTTACACTTAATATTAAAATTATCATGTGGATGTATGTGTTTACATTTGGGGCATGCTAGTATACATAAACCCCAAAAACAGACTTAATAGACTTGTACATTACCACATTACCATATTCAATCTATCTGCTATATATTTAAGCAATTCTATGAACAATTATAAATGTTAATGCTATGTAGCCTTTGGTCGTACATATAGCGCTGCCTGCGTGCAGTTTCGTTTGTGGGCCTGCTTGTCTTTTCCCCACAGGTTCTGTACCAGAGAAATTGCTTAACACCATAGCTACATTAGACATTGGAGGTACTTTCTGTTGCCATGATGTTCTGTAAACAAGGGACCCATGGGTCACGGCGCTATGCTGATCATGATTGGACTATAAATGTATCACCACTGTGATACTATATTGAGTAGTTAAAGCTTAGAATATCATGGTCATGTTGGGCTTTTATAAAGGAATATAATGTAATATGTGAGTAAATGATATATGAAATAACCTGACTGATGGATTAATATGGAGTAAAATATAGTGGTTTATTTTTTTTATTTATTTGGGAGGGGTCGAAAAAAGCAATTTATTTGAGCAAATATGAATGCAATGACAGTATGCCAAGCAGTGGTATAATGATGATAAGGCTATTTGTTGAAGGATCTATAGTGTATGGAAAACTGCAAAAGTTCAATTTGACAGATACAAGGTTATGATTAACTATACTGATGAGGGGATTTATGAATTTGTGACTGTATGACATAATATCTTGACAAGATTGGTCTTGACAAGGTGCATTATTTTGATGCCCCTCACGTCTACATATTACACAATATTGACATAATTTCTGGCATGTACATAGGTACCTATGGACAAATGGTCAACAGTACTGAACCACCTGGAAGGTTAAAATCTTAAAAATATGATGAAATGTAGATAATGTTTGAGAGGAGGAGGTAATCTGGGCCATGGTTGGTTTATATGATTGAACAAAATGTTGCAAATAATATTTGAGACCTGACCATGCCTTTCCATTGGTTACCTTTTTGATAAGCTGTTGACAGTTCAACAGTTTTCACATTTGTCTGATGAGATCCAATTTGTTTGGTAAACCTTTTTTATCAATTTTATGATATGTATACAGTTGCCATAACGTCCCCATTCCACAAGTGCAATGACTTGATGGGGGGGGGGGGGTGTTGTGTTATAATCAGAGTTACAATGCCTTTGTCTCTCTGTAGATATTTTCTTTAATTATTAAATTTTATGCTATAGCCATAGAACTATTGTTCACAGTGCCAAGGAGCAAAGCCTCAGTGGGATGAAGAAGGGGATGGTGAGAGTTACAACACCCTTGCATATACATACAGGATATGAAATTTGATTCAACAGTGCTTATAAAAAAAAGTTTATTCATGAACAATAAATATTTAAAACAGACAGAAAGATGGAGAAACAAAGCAAATAATTTTTTTCCCCATTCTACTGAGCCAAGAAAAAATTAACAATATTTGCATTTATTCCTTTTTTTCATTACATAATTTTAATCCAAGTTTCCAAATGTTACTATAAATTTACAGTATAACATACATGTGATTGTGAATATTTCAGTTGATTCACATTTCTAAATTGCATCAACATTTATAGCTAATGTATCTAGTTTATAGTACCTGTCAACAGAATGGGATGGAGGAAGGAAGGGAGGCAATTAGGGAGAGAGAGAGAGAGAAAGAGAGAAAGAAAGATGGAGAAAGAAAGAGAAAAAGCAGAGGAGAGAGAGAGAGAGAGAGAGAGAGAGAGAGAGAGAGAGAGAGAGAGAAAGAGAGACCTAGACTGCCAGAGAGAGAGAGAAAGAGAGGCTCTCTGGTAATTACTGCCTGACCCAGCCTGACCCAGACACTCACAGTGGCAGTAGGTCAGACCTGAAGGTGTTATGTAACTGCCCAGTACACTGCATATATACTGATCTGATGCAAACAATGAAGACATGGTACCTGGAAACTTGAATAAAATCTACAGTTTTTGATCAATTGGTTTCAAATTTCAGATTTTAACAGATGAAATGTTAATGTGTACATGCTGTGAAAATTATATCCACAGCACTAACAGGAAAAATTTGAATATTTATATTTTTTTAAATGGTATCAGGAAAAAAAGAAAAGTATTCTCAGCTATAAAAATAATACATGTGTTAAAATTAATCCAAGGATCAAAACACCCAATATATCATACCAGGAGCAAACTGGAGTTTGGAATGTTTAATTTTATGAACTGAAATAAAGGACCAGCAATATAAATTTTGATTATTTAGCCAGTCTCATGTAACAACTGATACAACCATGAGTTATAAGTCAAACAAATTAAAATCTTTAATCAGCACTTGTCTGAGTAATATTTTAAATTTTTGACATATTTATTTATTATTTTAATTTTGTAATAAATATAAACCAACAAGTTAAAGACCTGGAAAAGACCTGGAAATTTAGATTAATTTAATATAATCAACTGCATCCTTGTCTATCATTATCTTGCTTCATATAATCCCTAATAGTAAACAACAATTTATTTTAATTATTTATTTTTCATTTTTATGGTTGAAATGAAAAATACCCAATGGTGACTGCATGGTGTCATTTGAAATACAATTTTGGCCATCCATGGAAGATCCATAAATGATCAGTAATTGCAAGGTAATCCCCTGTAACTCATTAACTATAAATTCCTTTTCCATTTATTTTTTTAAGTTCTTATCATAAACCAAATATTAAAAAAAAAGTTTATTGTTATGTTTATGGCCTAAACAAATACTAGTGGAGGGGGTTGGACAGTTAGATCCAGTTGAAGCCACCCAAGAGCTGGCTGGCTGCAGAGTGCCTCGCTTCAAGCATGCATAATTGGCCTGAAAGGTCAATGTGGGGACATAAAAGAGGGGCTTCAGTACAGCTAAGGTGTGATATGGTCTCATAAAAACTTTCATAAAAGCTAGTTTTTGACCAATTCCTTTTATAACTTCAGAATTTAGAAGCTAAAATCCTTACGTGTGCAAGATATGAAAATTAAATCAACAGTGCCAACAGGGAAAAAACATGCCATGGCCAAAGTTGGGCAAAATTTAAGGTACTGATTTTATATTTATGCTAATAACTTATAAAATTTGAAAAATTCAGAACTAATTTTGGGAATACAATTGAATCTTGATTAAATAATGTTATATCCCTGGCAAAAAATGTCTTGCTTCAGCTATTTTCATGTTAAGAGAGTAAATATATTTCTTGATTTTTTACAAAGTGCATTATGTTTGGGCCTAGAACTTAAAACAATTACACAATACTGACATCATTTCTGGCATATGCATAGCGAATGTATAGAAAAATATGTATATTATATATTATCAAAGTCAGATCAGTGGTTTTGATATTAGCAAACTTAAAGTGTAACAATGGGGTTTTAATGGAAAAATGAAGTTTTTTCTTAATATCTCGAAGGAATGCAGTCCTAGTGACCAAACTTTTAGTATGGTAGAGGATCTGGGGGACATCTAACTGTATGCAAAACTTAAGGAACTTAGAGCTGAAGCTGGGGAGCTGAACTCTAGTAAACTGCATAACACTAGCTTGATGTAAACAATATGTGACATGGTGCTTGAAAACTTGAATAAAATCTACAGTTTTTGATCAACTGGTTTCAAATTTTTTGTTTTAACAGTTGAAATGGTAACAAAAACATGCTTTGAAAATTAAATCCACAGCAGTTACAGGAAAAAAACGTGCCATGGTCAAACTTGGGCAAAATTTAAGGTACCAATTTTATATTTTTGCCAATATTTAAAAAATATTTAACAGATTTTGATCTAATTTTTGGTATACAATTAAATTTTGATTATTTAAAGTAGTATTACTGAAAAAAAAATTCCTACCTTTAACACTTTTGGTCTTAAGTGACAAAATATCTTTCCTCATTTTTTTACAAAGTCCATTATGTTTGGGCCCATAACTTTTTTAAATTAAATAATACTGACTTAATTTCTGGCATGTACATAGGAACCATATAGAGGAATATTTATGGTGCAAATGAAGAAAACCAGATGAGTGGTTTTGATATTAGGCAGTCCTGAAGTGTGAAAATAGATTTCTAATAAAAAATTGAGCTTTTTCCTTAATATCTCGAAGGAACGAAGTCATATTGACCCAATTTTTGGCATGGTAGGAGATTTTGGGGACATCTAACTGTATGCCAAATTTCAGATTCGTAGGTCCAATGGTGTCAAAATGTGCCAGTCTTACGGACGGACATCCAGACGGACGGACAGACGGATGGACAGACGGACGGACAGACAGACAGACAACGGACAATGGACCACGACTATAGCTCAGATGACTTATAGTCAGCTGAGCTAAAAAATCTTATTCTAAGTAATAGTGTCACTTGCAGTTTTACTTATTAGTACATGTATGCACATCTTTGGCTGTACATGCATGCAGGCTTATTTATACGAGGGTAGTGGCACATATATTTATACATATATTTTCTACACCTTTGACAGGTTAAGCTTATGTGTACATATATGTGCGTGCAGATACATGGATTCTGAATATATGTGTCTGTATTAGGTCTCATATGTTTACTATGATGTATCATCCCAAGTGTAGGGTTACCTGTTTGTTCTGGTCCTGCTTTGGTAGCAATGTGTATCCATATATTTGTTAATTCCAGCGTAAAATCAATTAAAATATAAACAGGAGATTTAAAATTGTGCGGCCTTGTTCGCTGATCTATGTTTAGTTATTTTATTTAAAACAACAATGGCGGTAAATTTACTTTACCGAAGATTCATTTCTTATTTTGATTATTAAATTTTAGCATTTTGTAGTGAGCATTATACATCTTTATATTTGTGTTCATGGAATTTGTACTTTAAAATTTAAGAGTTTAGTGTATGTACAGATATATGATATGTGCACATGGAATGATAGCTTTACTGTACGCATCAGCCTGTACCGAGGGCATGCCAGACTTTAAACCCCTCCCAGGCCTGGTGCGGCAGCGGGTTAGAATACCAGGAATTACTGTTGTATCGGTCTTTACAAGGGCCTGAAAGAGTTGATACCCCTCCTATACAGGGTGCAGCAGTGACTCCTGTGTGCGCATATGTACATGTACATGTATTTATAGATATATATATATATATAAATTTCTGTGCGTCGGTCATAGGTGTATATATACCTGACAGGATAATTAATCATAGCTATAGTGTTTAAATGTAATTAATTGTAATCTAATGGTTTATTTTAGATCAGGTGACTCTGTGACACAAGTGTGCCAGTGATCGGCCCATAATAATCCATTAGATTAAATTATACATTTTGTTCATTTACACTTTCAAGTTTAAATTTCATTTGAATGGTCTCTGGTTTATGAGGTTAGCTCGCGAGGACGCTTCGCTCTAAGGTTGGGGCAGTGTTGCACGATTGCCCTCCTGGGAGTGTACCCGATTGCCCTCCTGGGAGTTTACCCGGGAATACATCCCCACCTAGTGTCATTGTAACCAGGGGGAATCCCCTTGGTGATGACGCTGACCAGGAGAGCCCCTGGGGTGAATTCCAGCTTTGGTGACACAGAGCTGGCCAGGCTGTAACAGGAGCCGGGGATACCCTGGCACCCTGGTATTTGAGTCTGTGACCCTGCTCTCTTGGTGCTGAGACAGCAAAGCAAGGAGGCATGCCCCAGAGACCCTCTTGTGATATTCAGTGCTAGCCCTTCTTCTTTTGATTATATTGGTTCGTATATTTACATTATCTATATATTTCTCATGTTTATATTGTATAGGAGCTGGTTGTAATAGTTCGCTCTTAAGGGAGTGTAGCAAAACAGCCAACTATTTGTATAGATCAAATATGTACTTATAATCTTAATAAATTACTTGGTTTGATATAATTATTTGTTACTCTTCTATGTATGCTATTCTCCTTGTGCGCGGCCACCAATGTTGCAAGGTCATGAGAAACAACAGGTCGAAATACCCTGGACCGAGATGTTAAATATTAATTTTATGTAACCAATTCACTCCGTGATTTGGGGGGTTAATTATTAGTAGGGCAGCAGTATAGTTTAGCAGATGACCAGTCATGGCGGGGATCAAATACTGGGACGGGGGTCACACCCCGGGTGTTTGAAAATGGAGGGCAAACAAGATAACAGGGCTGTACCAGGCTAAGAGTGAAGCTGGACAGCTGATTGGCCAACGTAGCATCTTTTGCGGGGGGGGCCCTAAAGGCAACGGCGAGACTGCATGGCAAATTTGAATCAGTTTGCACGGCTGACAGCAGGCAGTTAAGAGTGGTCAGACGCAGCACCCTATAGTTGGCGGCAGCCGAATCTGCTCCCCACCCACCCCGACACCCGTTTCTTACTTTGTTTAAATTCATGTCTTGAATGTGCTAGGTATATCAATGTTGTTATGTGCATCAGTAGGATGTACCCCAGGATTTGTTCATTATTGTGTAGACGTACTTGCTTATTTATTATGTGGATAAATATACTAGTTTAATGTGATGTGTTGCATGTACAGAAGGGGTCAAGGCGTTATGCCTAATTAAATAATCGTCTTTGGAAAATTGTATAGCGGTCAGCAGAATAAATCCTGATACCCCAACCTGGTGACTTGTTTGTACTTCAGTAATTAATTCATATAGTCAGGGATACTTAGGGGTACGTGGCTTTCTTCCTCAAAAATTTGGTTTTCTATTAGTTGTTCCGTTAATTGGTTCCTTTTACCTAGTATATAAGGAAAATGCACACCCTGTTAGTGCGCAAATCTTCAGGCTGTAGTGATGTTAAATTCAAAAATGTGTTGCCGTTTCAGTAGTTACAAATAGTTAGTCGATTTCAGTCGCTCCGCGAGAGCGAAGTTATAAATTAATTCAAGTTTCACACTTCGGCATTCAAGCCGCTTCACTTAGTATACTTAATACTCATGTCAACTGAAGAAAGGAAGAGTGACAAACAAGCAAGCAAACTAATACTAATACTTTCGATTGAGAGCACCGACACAGACTTGTGAGCTGCAAACTGTGAAGTAGTTGTTACAAATGTCTATATGATTAGAGTGAGTACAGTAGAGTTTTTCCTTATTATATGGTTCAATGTATCTGATATATTCCGCTCATAGAAATGTAAGCTAATACTGTGGGTATATAGCAGATTAAGTGGAATGTACTGTGAAGATATTGAGATATATTGTATGAGTAATATTACGTATAAGGGAAACGTCGGGTTATATCTTCAATGCATTGATGAATGGTGATGCTTGTAGTTACCATACAGGTAATATCAGGGTTGTGAATAACGTTGTGTGTCTTGTGATAACTTTTCTGTACGTGCAGAGGGTGTATTAATATCACTATAATGTGACTGCAGGGATTCATGTGGTATAGGCCTATAGGTCAGGAGGGCTTAATGTTTTTGTTTGTTCATGTACTATAAGTATGTCCTTGTGTATAAGGCGTAACGTTCTGGTGAAGCAGGTGTCCTGTAAGGGATGTAACTTGGGGAAAGTACTGGCAAGGGTAACACCTAGCCATGACAACATGACACTCAGGCCTTCGGAAATAAACTGATAAGGGCCTGGAGTCATGATGGCAGTCACAACAGAACGCCCATTCTAAGGGTCAGATCAAAATATTTACTGTCTGGTATTATTTGGCATCACGGGCTCATAAAGTCGTATTATATGTGCTTAATATCGAAGAAGAAATGTTGTTACACAAAAATAATTACATTTATTACCTCCTTTCATCACTGTGGCACTGATTCACGTGAAGCGGTACTTCTCATTCAAAACTAAAGGTGTCATGGCGCGGTCGTGTATGTAAACTTGGAAGTCGGAAGCCGGATCCAAGGAATTGTCTTATAAATAAAGCAGTTTAAAGCATGTACAAAATGCTAACGCTTCAATACTGTTTTGTTTTCCCCCGATAGAATGAGATCTTTTTATCATTCTGTGAAGAATAATAGTGATCCATTCTTTAATCTGAAAGTTATGGATGATTTTGTGCTCGGAAGCCATCATGGAAATCAGTCAGAAGTGCTTGGATGTGATCCAATGTGTATAACTCGGAAGTCACAGAGACGCACTGGTTAACTTGTTGTCAGTTAAGAGCCACAGCCCAAATGCAGTTTCATTATAATTATAGTTGCATGCATATATTAAAATTGCTTATGCATGATTCTGCTTTTAATGAGTGTATAATACAATACATGATACATAATCGAAAAACTATAACTTCTTAATTTTTTATTTGTAAATTTAATATATATATATAAACATATGTGTGGGTGTATTTTCACGTAATATATTTCACCCTATCTAGAGCTATGTTTTTGTTAAAGATATTTATATTTACATAGGGGAGGGTACGGGAAGGGAGTCATTTTTAAAATATGCAATGTAAAGAGGACATTTTGAGGCACCTTAAACAAATGATTATGAGGATTTTCTGTTCCACAACTATTCTCCTACATGTTTTTTAACAATATTTTTAAACTTGAGGTTGTTTGGCTTTAATATTTATATTTCTATAAAATTACGGTATAAACTGGAAAGTCCAAATATTAAAAAATTTGTTACATGTTAATGTCAATGATGAAATGCGAGTCTATACATTTATAACTTGCACAATGTCACTATTTAAAGGTAGTACTCGTTGTAAAATAATCGATATGTTTAGGTCTTATGACAATCTTTGCATTTTACCGACTTTTGTGATCTGTGAGCGCCCAGGCTCAGACAGCAGAGCACAGTGCGTGAGTCTGAGTATCAGCCGAGGAGGCGTGAGATTTTTCACGGTCGATCCCACCCCGAGCTGAGCTCTGTGGGGAGACCGTGCATGACTCGCACGGTAATGCGATGGGGGGGGGGGGGGGGGGGGGGATTCCTCAATGTACTAGTGTATATTTGAATGCTCTCTTAGTGGAGTAAATCAACAACTTATGAATTGGAAAGTAAAAAATATAATAATGAAATTGCTGGGGAATAAAAAAGTAATCTGAAAAATAAATGAAAATTGATTACGAATTAATTGGAAAAGAACTCGATAAAATGAGAGATATTAAGTCTGAACGGGCTTGCGCCCTCTATAAGATGCAGCACTGAATAATAAATATGGTATAATAAACCCTAATACGGCATTAAAATAGTTATAAATTACGATGTCATTCAAAATAAAAACAGTAATATATTTCCCATACGTTGAACAAATATGAAAATTCAATATATTTTGATCTTTATAAAAATCCATGCATCTGAATATTCCGTGTATACTCACTATTTTTATTTGATTCTTATATTTTTATCCTGAGAAAACAAAATTAACCGGACTATAGTCGGAATTCTCGATACAGTAGTACCGTGCGCTTTTGGACACCTTCTCTCCGAATTTAATAGTTGCTGGTATCAGGTTCTTAATTAAACAGAATTTTTTATATCTATAACATTTGCTCTGTAACAATTTATTTTTAAACATTTACTGAACTTTTCCCCAACATAAAATACGGTAACAGCGTAAAATATTGATGAGTTAATATAATCTTGTTTTACAAAATGAAATAAAATATCAATATAATATATTATAAAAAACAGCATCATGAATGTTAAAAAACAGATTGAGCTTATGAAAAATATGTCATATTGAAATAATTGAAAATGCTTGACACGTTTGCTGATGATATGATGACCAGTGCATTAGCCATTACTGGCTTCCAAGTTTTACACATCTGGACCATAACCACCCTTAGCAAAATGAAAAGTTTGCCGCTGCTTTGCTGCAACCGTGCTGCAAAGCAGCAGAAACCAAAATAGGCTGCAAGAAGAGTGTGCAGGAAGGCTGCAGCTAGCTGCATGCTTCCCGCTGCCTGGCTAAGGCTGCAGGAAAGTGTGCAGCAAATCTGAATTGTGTGCTGGAAGGTTGTGGGAGGGTTGCGGCTACCCGCAGTCCTATAGAGTATTTTAATACTGTGTGCAGGAAGGCTGCAGGAGGGTTGCGGCTAGCCGCAGCCTCATAGAGTTAACTGGATGCTGTGCGCAGGAAGGCTGCGGGAGGATTGCGGCTAGCCGCAGTCTCATAGAGTTAACTGGATGCTGTGCGCAGGAAGGCTGCGGGAGGGTTGCAGCTAGCCGCAGTCTTTTACAGTTTTATTTGCTCTACTATTTCCTGTCTTACCCTGCTGTGATTGGCTAAACTGATTTTGGAGGGAAAGGCAGCCATTTTTGCAAAATTAGTAAAAGACAGTGCTTTGTTGGCTCTTCTAAAAATATGAAGATCTGTGCCAAATAGCTCAAGTTAGAGTAACATTCAACAGATCCAGCATGTTCAGAGGACTCATTGGATTAATTAGAACATACAATTAGTTGATGGGAGGAACAAAGAGAGGGTGTTATGTTACTACCACCAGTAAGTTTGAACTACATATTTGTACCCTAAGGGATGCCGCAGCAAGCATTGATAAAGGGCTGCCCAGCACTGATAAGATTGATTTTTCCTCAAGTAATTTTATACACAGAAAGTGTAGTATTAAATTTTATTTTGTGGAAAAGTAAAAACTAAGTCTAAGATTAATGGTGGGATTGAAAGATGTTTTCAAGCTGGAAGGCAGATATATCAAAGGCAGCATGAAAACAATTCTGTGGTTAACGTGTATATCATGCATTTATTGAACTCCAATGCATTTTGAGTTTTATTGATTTGAATATGAAACAGTAACTTTAAATATGGTTTTGTTTTCATATTCACACAAACTTTAAAATTCTCAGGCTAAGCTTCATTTAAAGTTGATTTGCTAAATTCTGTTTGACTTATGTCTAGAGATGTCACCCTAAGTAAACGGGAAATTCCTAACAATATTGAAGTAACCCAATGTCACTTTGTGGTTCATGTTTCCAGTCCTTGGCCTGACAATATACTCACCCAGAACTTTTATACAGCTATGTAGCTACACAACTTCATGCAGGATTCGTGTGACTGTGTAGTGTGTACTCTGATTCATATTCATCAAGGTGTAATTTCTAACAAAGCTTGATTAAGTTTGGTTTATATTTAAAAGCCATTATGGATTAAGGTTTAATTGTATGTGCAAATTAAATGGAGTTTCATGAGAGCTTGTTCTGTTGAGTACCTGCATTTATATTTGGAGCAGAGACAGTCACTGACTGATGACATGGCATGTCTGCTTGTACACAATAACTGAGCCCACGTGCTATTGTTTATACATATCATGGCTGCTATCTAATTGGCCCCTGCTGCGGGAAAGTGTGCGAGAAGGCTGCGGGAAAGTGTGCGAGAAGCTGCAGAAAGTGTGCAAGGCTGCAGGAAGTGTGCGAGAAGGCTGGGGGAAAGTGTGCAAGAAGGCTGCAGGAAAGTGTGCGAGAAGGCTGCAGGAAAGTGTGCGAGGCTGCGGGAAGTGTGCGAGAAGGCTGCGGAAAAGTGTGCGAGAAGGCTGCAGGAAAAGGGCTGCGGGAACATTGGTTGCAGCAAGCCTGCAGCAAGGTTGCCGCAAACTAATTTGCATGGCAAATTGTGACCTTGCTGCAAGGTTGCTGCAAAGCTGCGGGAAAGTGTGCGAGAAGCTGCAGAAAGTGTGCAAGGCTGCAGGAAGTGTGCGAGAAGGCTGGGGGAAAGTGTGCAAGAAGGCTGCAGGAAAGTGTGCGAGAAGGCTGCGGGAAAGTGTGCGAGAAGCTGCAGGAAGTGTGCAAGGCTGCAGGAAGTGTGCGAGAAGGCTGCGGGAAAGTGTGCAAGAAGGCTGCGGGAAAGTGTGCGAGAAGGATGCAGGAAAAGGGCTGCAGGAACATTGGTTGCAGCAAGCCTGCAGCAAGGTTGCCGCAAACTAATTTGCATGGCAAATTGTGACCTTGCTGCAAGGTTGCTGCAAAGCTGCAGCAAGTTTGCAGCAACAGTGCGCGGCAAGCTCGTTTTTTGCTTAGGGCAGGCATTTCCGAGAAAAAAATGGTCTATAACTTCGGATGGATAACTTTGATTTTTGCATTATGATAGAAAAAACCTTATTCTATCAATAAAAATAAAATGGTACTTTCCATTGATGTAGTAGCATTTTAATTATGCTTCGATCATGGCTTTATTTAAAAAAATTCTTGCTTCCGACTTCGGACATCCGAGTTTTACACATAGCCGTTTGGGAATCCCCTACCGGAAGTTATGGTTCTCCCGCTGACAGACGTGGAGACGAGTTTTTCTAGTAAAACCAGCCTCGGTATTAAAAACTGCTGCACGAATACACGTAAGTCAACCGTGGATGTAATAATTATTATTTTCCCCAACAGAATAACGTCACCTTTTGTCTTAACTCAGGAAAATGACAGCTCGAGAAGTAGATGAAAATGAAAAAGTAGTGTGCGAAATGGCGTGCACATCTGCACATACTAGAATTGATGGGAACCCAATAGCTTGTACTATCACCCCATCGTCTTCAGTATATCTAAAATCGACGTTTGGGGTGACAGGCTGTCGCTAGGGTAACACCCGGCCCTATGTTATAGTCTAGCTTTATGGCATTGCAGGTACCACCGAAACAGTAGAGCCAGGTTCATATAGGAACAAGCGGCGATCCTCCGTGATTATTATCGCAGGGAAGAATCCATGAAAATGGTTAGTATAGTATTTAGAGTTGTTTTGTGTCAGATGAATATGTTGTGTTTAATGATACCATTATTCTTGTAATCTTTATTTGTATTCATTAGTCACGACAACATTTATTGTAAAGATTGGTTGTAACTAATGTAATCTTACCAAACTTTAATATGTAACAGTTCAGCAAGGACAATGTTCAAAGGGTCCAAACAGATCACTTACACGCTACATGTTCTGGTACAGAAGTCGAGGTGATTGTCTTTCAATTTATTATACTGTTTTCTAAATACAGACAATATTTCATGTTGTGTCAAAATGAAATCACAAGTATTTTTAATTACTAAGGTTAAACAAAGCTGATTGTATGTTCAGTCTGATTGTATGTTCAGTCTGTCTAATAATACATTGTATTTGATTTGATTTGTCACATTGATTTGATAGGAACGTTGAATTAAGTTTCTGTACTTTTTGTTACAGGGTTTTTTGTTCATACTCAAGTTATCGTAATAAAATGAGTCAAACCAATGAAGCTGTTGTCATCGAACCCCATCACACATATAATTATCTACCCCTCTGTTTTATATTTTAAAGGTGCAACTGAAATCAACCTTGGAAAAATATGGAAAAGCAGCTAAACTGCTTTTCAGTAAATTATACACAAACAAAGAATAGAAAGGCAGGAGCCTGACTGGGAAGCTTGGAAATAAGAAGCAGACGGCCAGCAAGTCTTCAACAACCTAGAAAAACTGTAGGTCGTTTACGGGAAATGAACCTTAATCTTGGAGATATCAGGCTCATATAAATGTATCCGGAATGATGAAAAAGAGAAGAAATTCAGTAATTATTATATTTAAATTTGTGCAGTCATTCAGAGAGCTTTATAATACTCAGAAGAGAAAATATTGTCTTTCTTGTATAGATAGAATAGCATATGAACTATACATAGTATGTTATATTCCATCTATGTTGGTCTACAGTTTGTCATACTTGCATCAGAATGTTTATGATTGCATTTTTGTCCATTTTTTTGTTTACAACTGTCTCGCTGTCTACCATTTTTACCAAAAGTTAAGATTTCTTTCTAATTGTTTGCAAAAAATGTCTTTACTTTTATTTTAACTTGCACACCTCTCTATCTTTGACTTACAGATTTAGTTGAACTTTTTTTGGACAATTTATTAGGTTTTACAATATATTTGTTTAGTGAATATTTCATGAAAGCTTGTGTCCATGTTCATGTTAAAATATAACTTTCACCTTAATTTCTATGATTAAAAAAATAATGCTTTATTCAAACTTTTTTTCATAGGACTTGTCCAGGAAAAATGGCCAGAAGTTAAAACTACTATGATAAATGTGAAGATTGCGGAATTGTTGGTGCCCTGCGGAAACACGTGGAAGTAACTGTTATTATTAGTGGAATAAAAGCTGTCCTGCATTCACATTTATTTTTTATTTCTGTGTGGTGGAGTTTTCTTACATGTTTAAGTTCAGAATTTCTGCAAAAACGAACTTAGATTTTTTTTGCTAGTAGTGGTATTTTGGCAAAGAGAAGAAGACAGAATTCCCAATCTTGTTGAAACTAAACATTTTGCTAATGATCAACAAACTGCAACAAACACTGACATGGGTGAGAGGTACATTCTTCTGAAACACATAAGTGAAAGTTCAAGGAAACATAAGATTACTATCATTTTTCCTCTCTCTCTCTCTCTCTATATATATATATATAGAGAGAGAGGGGGGGGGGGGAACAGAAATCACAAATTTTTCTAAAATCATATTTTAGTTTTATACTTTTCCATGCTTGTCCTTGCTTTCCTAACCACTTTTACCTTGCACTGTGATCATTTAAAAACTTTCAATGCAGTTGTTACAAAGTACACACTTGTACATATACAGGTCTAGGCGTACACTGATGTCCAGCCGTTAACTATTAGTTCTGGTCCCTCCGGTCTGATTGCGTAAGGGGCCACCCAGCCCAGCGTCTGTGTGATGAGGCTGATGGCTTCCCCTCGACTCCTGCTCAATATCCCATATGGATATATATACAGAGAGACAGAGTGTTTTCTGTTAAAGTATATTCTTCATTAGCAACCAGGTCCTTATTTATATTTCTTAGAATAATAGAGTATCAGGTTGGTCTCTTTGTTCTCTGTATGTACATATATGCCATGATACCTTACCTTATTTAATTTTTACAGTTATTAATCATTTTTCAGTTGATGAATTAAGATCCACATAGTATAATCTAAGTTTATTTCACATTACAAGTTAATTATAATTTGTGAATACGTCACAATTAGTATTACTGATAAAGTGTTGTGTGAGCTATCTAACAAGGTATTATTTATTGTTGAGCGTATAGTAGTCTTTGGATTATATCCATTTTAAGCGTTAAGAAGAAACACACTTTTACTCTTACTGGACCAGATAGCAATATCAGCACCAGCCTTGCAACCCCTGTTTCGTTAAGGTTCTCACTCACGCCTCTAGAATGTACAAGTATACTGGGATGGCACTGAAAAGGTGTCAAGTCGGAGGTGTCAAGTCTCAAGTCTCCAGTAGCCTGCTGTTTTAATATAATTTAGTGTATGTGCATGGTGCGAACCTGTACGGCTTTAATATATTGATTAAACATCGTCTTAACATCTGTCTGGAGTTCGAGTTTTCCTGAGAGAACCTGTGAGTCGGCAACCCCTGACACAGTGGCATGCAGCTGTCCATGTAAACCTGAGCATTTCCATGGACAATATGGCAGCATGGACCGGACATGCACATTTTCTAAGCCGTCCATACTGCAGGGAAAAGGAGTGCCAATACTCTAGGCTCTTCCATGGACAGTACAGACACCATGGTCCCCACAGGCACAAAGCCGTGCTTTTCCATGGACAGCATGGACACCACGGACACAAAGCCGTGCTTTTCCATGGACACCATGGAAATTAAAAGCCCTGGTTTTCTGTGGACACCATGCATGAATCAGTGAAATTCTTTTTCCATGCTGCATGGAAAAAAAAGAGTGCCAATACTCCATGCTTCATTTCCATGGAAATCAAGCATGGATTTCCATGAATTTCCATGGAAAGCTTGGACATTTTACAAACAGGTTAAGTTGGGGTAGTTCCCTGTGTTTAATATAGCCCTGTGAGAGAAAGGATTGGGGTCATTTCAGTCTCGGATAGTCTCAGTAAAGCTTTTCTTCCGGATAACTGTCCACCAACCCTTTAGAGACTTTGACTGTGCAGTGCTGCTTTGTGTGGACAATATAGTGAATTCTTCAAAGCAAAGCAGAAGTTGATACCAAGCCATCCTTAAGAAGAATACTGATAAGTCCTGTTTTACTACAATACAATATTGATTTTAATATATATGGCACTTGAACAACAATCATGCTATAGGGTTTGATTGTAACAACGGGTTGAACTGTACCTTAGCATGATATCCATACAGTCATCTAATCTTGTACCATAAATCAAGCCTGTAGGACAAACTACAACTTGTACTTCTACAGGACTGCAGATGATCAATGGCCATGTCAGCTGAGCTTTGAGACCCTCTGAGTCAAATGTTGTCTACAATGTGATGCTTTTGCCTCTCATGCTGTTGTCAATTAGGATTTACTTTTGGATGGAACTAGAATACAAGTACCTTTTCCACATTGTGAGGAAACATAGCAGTTGTCTGCAAGGTTTCAGGCTACCACTACAAAAAAGTGCATTCATTCTAAATGTCAAGTGAGAAGATTCTCGGTCCAGCGGTTAGGATTTGTGCCTGGCTAACAGAGAGAGGGACAGCTAGACAGACAAGGTTGGACAAAGGGTGATCACTATAGCTATGGTGACTTAGTTGAGCTAAAAATGTGTACAAATTGGAAAAGTCAAAGTGGCGCCACCAGTCTGCAGGAACTGATGCAAACACTACATGATCAATATGCATGCGAAGAATCATGGCGATCAGTGCACGATTCAAATATAGATGTAATAATGTTGTTTCAGAAAGAAATCTTTACCAGTTAAGCTATACATAGTTAAGAAATGTTCATTATTATTAATACAGAGGCATGTCTAGGCTCATTCAAGGGATCGAAGATTGAGCAAATGAAAGAAGAGGTGACAAGGGTCTTGAAATATGCCCCTCATCAACCAGGAGGTTCAAAGCACAAGGTATATTTATTCTTTACAAAAGCATATTTAATTAAGTATTCAAATTGAAAATATATTGCAAATACCACAAATTACTCGGGCTGAGCGATATTATTGATATATTGGTAAATCGTGATACGATGATTCCCATTTTGCGTATCACAATTAAGTTTTCTAACATTGATATTTTTGTCGATATTTTGTTAAATGTACAAAAAAGGCTGATTTTTTTTGTAGTTAAATTAATGTAAATTTCACAAATTCAGATATTTAAATGGGTTGGGATTATTTGTGAAAGCTGTTCCATATCTTTAGATGTTCAGTATGTATACCTGATATCCCACAGATCAAAAACCCATCCAAGGAAATTTTAATGTCTGCACAATAACTTATTTTCAGACGAGGAATATTTTATATAGCAAAAGGAAGAAGTGCTGAACACGGTCATAATAATTTATCATTTATTAATATTCTCTTCATGAATCTAATGATAACTGGAGGAAGACAAAGTGTCAACTTAGAAATACTTCTATGTGATACACAGTTGTGATTGTGCACACCATCTACCCCCTCTGTGCTTAAGTCCATAATTTATTTGCACATTTAAGGCCTAATGAAAACATTGGTTTTAAATGTTTCTTTGAGTACAGTCAAAAAATTATCATTTGACTAAGTACATTAGTAAGAAATATTGCCATAGTTTGTGTTTGAAATAAACCAATCTGCATAATCATTCATTGTGTTAATCTATTTAAGTTGATATAGAATTATTATTAATAATAAAATTTAAATTTCTTTATGTTAATATGAAACAGAAAACACATTTCTTTAAGTTTAATTCAATGAAAATATCGCAATATTTATCGAAATTCGCAATATGTTACTATATGAAATTGTAGGTGATACCCGGCCAGTCCTACAAATCACATTTAACTTTGTCTTTTAATCAGACAAAAAAGGAATTAATATTGTTTTATTTTTTTCTTCAGGTCAACAAATCAAAGAAGAAGAGTGGCAGTGACATGGATGAATTATAGTGTTCACTATATGGCGGTCCTTGCAAGAATCTAGGCAGTGTTTGAACTTTGACACTATTGTTCATTTTAGTTCATTTTCAGTGCATGTCGATATAAGATTGGTATGTATAACCTGTGACCTATAGTTTATTTTTTTTCGCCAAATTATATGTCAGATGCATTATAGTACATGTTATGCATGGTGACTGCCTGAAGTGTTTCTGAATGCTTTTCTTTTTTCTTGCTTTTATTGTCATATTGAACAAATTACTCATTTTTAAACATGTAACACCTTTGCTTGTATGTTTTATGTCTTTTCTTATGTCTTTGCATATACTAAACACATTTCAGGTTCATGGTTACTTTAGGAAAATTCATTGTATTGATACATTTAAGCTTGATGTGTATATGGAAAAGTTTACTTATTACCCATTCTTGTGACATTTAGGTAATTACTACTTTAGGCATTACATTGCTGAATATGGTCAGGACTGTTATACTACATAGAATTAAGTGTGATTGTCAGTATAATAGTATATAATTGTATGATTATTGTATCAAATATACCTTAGAATATTAAGTGTATATATAAATCACGTCAGCTTTCCACTGTATATTATCATATGGATTGTCAGGCAGTTATGATTTCTTTTTCAATTGCAGTGCACCATTCAACTTGTTATAAGCACATCCCAAATGCTTTGTGTTAAGGGAGCTACATGGCATCTGAGTGTGCTCATCAACCCAAGTTACACTCCTATCTATGCAATGGGTAGGATGCAACTACTACCTAACAATGCAGATCTTCAAAACATATTAACAGAATGGAATACTGTATAACATCCTTCAAACATTTTTCTAACGTTATCATTGTTTTTTGACAACGTTATTAAATAAAGTTTTGGTAACAAAACAAAAACTCCACACTTTAAAGTGTGGTTAAGGTTTTATGGTAAGCCAAGTGGAATATCTAAAAGATTTTGTGCAGGAAATGAAAGTTTAGCAAACTGAACGAATATACCATGGTTGAAAGCATTTCTTGATTAAAATATCAAAAAATTTTTTGTGATGCACCAGCTTGTTCTTTTGTTAAATGTTGTAAGCCACACAATGCTTACTTTGGCTGTGAGAAGGGAAAGCAGGAGGGTGTTTGGGTAAATAAAATGACATTTCCTAAAGTAGATGCTCTGCTTTGAACAGATAGTGAGTTTAATTAAAGAAGGTGTTAATGAGGACCAATAGACAGGATAAAGTTCATTGTGTGAATTAAATCTTGGCCTAGTGTCCCAGGTGCCTCTGGAGTACGTGCATCTTGTGTGCTTAGGTGTAACTAGACTTCTGTTAAAACTTTGGATAAGAGGCCCCTAAACATCAGAGTTTCTGGTAGAACAGTTTTATCCATTTCTGATAAACTGCTATCACTTCATGGTTATATACCTAAAGAATTTGCCAGGAAGTCAAGATCACTGAAAGAGCTTGACAGATGGAAAGCTACTGAATACAGGCAGTATCTTTTGTATACTGGGCATGTGGTTCTTTTGGGTAACCTAAGTTAGGCACTATACAGACATTTTCTTCTATTATCAGTTAGTATAAAATTGCTGGCCAGTCCAGTCCATCATGAACATTACTCAAATTATGCAAATAAAACTTTTAGTGCAGTTGTTAAGTGATTTAGCAGTGTATAACATATAAAGCTTGGTTCATATGGCGCAGGATGTTAAAATTACATGGGCCATTAGATGGGTTTTCTGCATTTCCATTTGAATCCTTTTTAGGCAAACTGAAAAAAAATGGTAAGGAAACCACAGTTTCAACAAGTAATTTGTAGACTTTCTGACTGTTTTAGTTTGTCTGACATGTTGCAAGAAACTAAAGATTACCAAGAAACAACTTTATGGAGGGGATGTACCTTTAGGTTATCATCCATGTAATCAGTTTGCAGAAGTCCATTTGAAAAACTATGTGATTTCTTTTGAAAAACCAAATAATTGTATCAGAGTTGAAGGAAGAACTGGATATGTTTGTAATATTCTATGCCATCCCAAGACAAAATATTTAATATTTGAGCCTGTAACTTTTCAATGTAATTTTTTCACTTTCCCATTAGAGTCCTCATCAATTGGTATTTATGAAGTCAAGGGATATAGTGGTTTAGAACATACAATAAATCTCAATGATGTTGATATGATGATGTAAATATACTCTTTTGCCAGAGACTGATGACAGCTTTGTTGCTATTCCACTCACTCATACAAACTAAGTTTTGTACCATTATCGGATTATATGGTTAAGTTTTACCATGAACGGGAATATTTTTAGTGAAACTTGACAACTATGATCTAGCTTTTGCAATTCCTGACAAAAGATTTACCCACAACTGTTTCATGGTATTAAAATCTGTTTCATAATAAGACAAGATGTGATGGAATGACACTAATGCCCCCACCTGGAGCAAATTAGAAATATCTGTTAAATTTTAACAGATAAGTAGGTCAACCAGGAAAAAATGCAAACTCGATCTGTATCAGGTCATTATCAAGCAACACACTAAAAATCAGGCCAGTATCTGCAGGCAATGTGAAAAAAAGTCCATTCATGTGAATTTTTTTTTTTAATTCTATTTTTCATGAAATTTTCTATGTTTAGGATCTGTCATATGATCAAAAATAGGTCAACTGGGACGAAACGTGAACTTGATTTGTAAGTGGTCATTATGCGCCAACAGACCAAAAATAGGCTTGTATCTGTAAGCATTACACTGCGAAACTAGAATATTAGCAAAAGCTGATAATCAGTTATAAATTTATTTTTGAGAGGTATGTACCATGTTTCATAACTATCCACCAAATGCTTCCTGAGAAATAAACTCCCAAGTGTTTTTCTATTCTAAGCTCTATGACCTTGAACAGTAGGTCAAGATCACCTACCTTTACAATAGTTCCTGAGATATAAGCTTCTCAGTGTTTTTCTATAATCAGCTCTAAAATGTAGAAAAATCGGTCAAGGTCACCCATCTTTGATCTTGACCGAGATTTTATCGATATACATCTTCACTGATGAAATAAGATTCCAATGGGGAATCCTTTTAGACATATCCTGCTCACAAGGTAAAAGTTAACTGACGCCAGACGCCGGACACACTGACGGACAGACAGACAGACGGACGGTCAGCTTGGATGACGTCAATAGCCCATCAGCCTATGGGCTGAGAGCTAAAAAAGGCAGTACATGTACATTTGTCATGAAAATTTTTTTTTTTTTTTCATGAAATTTGTTCATGTTCAGGAGCCGTCAAATGGTCAAAAGTAGGTCAACCTGGATGAAACCAGACTATTTGTAACTGGTCATTATCTGCCCACACATAAAAAATCAGGGCGGTATCTGCAGGCAATGTGAAACAAAGTCCCTACAACTGTTTGATTTAGGAAGGACGGAATGAGGGACATGGGTAAAACTATATGCCCTGGCCACTTTGTGGTGGGGGCATAATAAAATGGGAGCACATTAAAAATGACAGTGGATTTAAAAGTTCAAGTGTTCTTTTCATTTGGATCACCTTCAGTTTCTTCAAAATGGGAAAATTCAGCGTAGTACTGTTTGTGGATGAGCAGTCAGTGGAGATGATTCCCTCATCATGGTTGATAGATTCCACCCATGCCATGTGGTCCCCATGAAGGGATCCAAACTGAAGGCAGCAGTCTTTGACTGCATTCCTTGCAAGCCTGAGTGGACAAAGTATACTATCAGGGTACTATACAGAGGAGGTTTGTACTTTGAATTTAATTAAATCACTTTAAGATGTAAAGTATTACTGTTGCACAGAAATATTTGTTATATATATATATATATATATATATATATATATATATATATGGCAAGTATTTTCTTAAAGGCTTGAAAATAAATAAACATATTGGTTACCCTGAGCTTATACAACAATAAATCTTTTTTTTATTCCATGATTTATTAAAATATAGCTCTGTTTGGTAAGAACCAAATGGTATGATAGTTGTAAATTTAAAGAATACGGAGACAGGTTCCTATTATGTGAATTTTATAATGCCAGCAAATATTGGATGTACAGATGATATTAACATATACCCAGTATACTAATATTTCAGGTTTATTATGCATGCCATTATAACCCTGCCAGTGATTGAATAGTTCTGTCTTTTTTTTACCAGATTTGCCATAGCTTAGTACGTTGTTCAATATTCCTCAGATGACTACATGATTGCAAGATCTAAACTTCCAAATGCACGTGAGAAGTCAGATATACAGTCTGATGCTCAGTAGGAAGAGAGACCTTGCAATCTTGTTGTAGTAAAGTGTGCAAAATTTAGGATACACATTCACGGTTTATTTTGTGTGTTTCAAAAAACAATTTCATAAATTTATTCCTATCAAAATAATTTCATAAAATTTATTTCTATCAAAATATAATGTAAACATTTTAATTTACAACATTTTAATGAACAAAAATTAATATATTTCAGTGCACGCAAAATCGAAATACTTTGAGTAAAGCACATATATAACCTGTTATTTACAGGGCACCATGGTATAATTCAGAAAGCACTGATGAAGACCAAGGAACTCCAAAAGATCTCACAAATGAGTCAGGTCACCCCGAATGAAAAAAACTGCAAGGAAAGCTGTCACATGCAGTCTGGCACTGCCCCCACCATCTCAGGTATTGGATACGCCAGTCATCAGAGAAACCGGTAAGCTGGAAAGAGATGTGCTAAGTACACAATAAGCACTCAGGCATCTATATTTCATAAACAATGGTGTTTCCTCCTTCCAGTTTGGTCTTTAAGTATCTGTACCAAAGATTTATGCCCTTAGTGATAACTAAGTGACCTAATGTTTAGTCACTCCTCCCCATTTATGGTAGTCAATATATCAGGTTTATTTCATAGTCAAATTCAGGAAACAGGTACCTCAGGTCAAGACTCACGATCAGATCTGAAATTGGTTCACTGCTTTAAATATAATTACGTTAATTTTCCCACCGCTGACTTCATGTGTAAAATGTTCAAGTACAAGGCTATTACTGAAAATCTGTTCCCTTTTACTTGTGTCTTCTTGTGCTTCTTATTATTTTGCCATTTGATTATTATAAAAAATTAATTTTGGGTAAAAGTAACATAATTAAAATTTAATCCACTGCTTTTCCTTGCAACTATTTAAGTGCAAAGCAACCTGTTTTTACAAAAAGAAAATTAAAATATAAGTTTTGCAACGGCATATATGAGGCACCATTATCCTTACAGCGACTTCAGTTTACATGTGTTTGACTTGAATGTTATTTATTTTTTTAGATGCTGAAGCAGGACACTGCATGGATGCCAGTAGTCCACAACTACTGACCCCAGTAAAATACAGACTGGCTACACCAAAAGTTCTAGATATGCAGAAACATCCTTCAGGAGAGAAGATATTAATATTGGATTAGTTCTTTGGCTGTTTCAGCATGAATCCAGCAGAAGAACAAACAAGGGACCCATGGGTCACATCGCTCAGCTGAATTTTGGAAAATATTAGTAACTGCAAAATGCTTTTATTTCTTTTGGTTTTTCATGTATATTATCATTTGAAAAGCTATGAGAAAATGGCCCTTCTAAGATGTAAAAATGAAACTCTGTAAATTATAGAATAATGGACATGAGCTAAACCATTTTGTGATGCACCAAGGGAAAAAATGGGCCTACTGTAAGTGTTATATAAAAGTAACATTTCATAAACAAATAATGTGTGAAGGTAATTAAGTTTTCAAAAGTTAAATATATGGCCATATGTATTAACTGAAATCACTGAAATATATGTCAGTCAACAGGGAGATAATGAACGCTTTATTGACCGGTCAGTTAACGTAAAATAAACATAAATGAATTTACAGATATTATATTTACTGGGACTAATGATTTATTTTTCTTTGATAATATCTGGAAAACCCAATTTCCATCGTTATCAGTGATTATATTCAAGTGGCTTGGATGTATGGCAAACTCAGCAGTGTTGAACCAGATCCGTCATGACACCAAACGGTGCCGGTTCCCGTGGAATTTAGGTGCGTATATGGCATTTTAAGTAAATAAAATATATACCTAAATGGTGTTTGTTATTTTATTGTATTGATTAATGTGTCTTCAATTAAAAAATCACGAATACGTCAACGCACGATTGACCGTAATGCATGCGTGCCGCCATATTGTTGGGCATACGATCGTCCTGAAAGAGACACGGGTAACACTCGAAGCAAATCGTATATTTGTAGCTCACGTGAAACGTTACATTGTTATCCAAAACGCTTGAAAACCACGAGATGGTGACAGTGACCTAATGGTTCTTAATATGAGAGTTTATTATTGTGGATATCAGTCACGGAAGGCTTAGTTGACATGGGGATGTAAAGGTCATTGCACGGGTGACCCGGGGCTTGAACTTCCTCTACACGGCTTCAAAGGTCAGCTGGTATTCAGCGATCAACCGGGCAGGCAAAAGAATTCACGACGTATGTGTAGTGGATCAAGCTTGAATGTGACGCAACTTTACATGCATAAACGGATATGGAACCGCGAGTTTTTCACTATGGATAGCATACCCATATAGTTAAACGGAAAGAAAATGTACATCAAAGAGCGGCAGACTGGCATATGCGTCAAATTGACTCATGATATAATAGTAACGCAGATTAGGAAGTGTCACTTGAATGGCGACTTGTCAGAACGGGTAGGTCTTGAACTGGGCAAATTTAAAATTTGCATTTAATGTTAATAAAATGAAAATTTCATCAGTTCACAAAATATAAAGCATAAGAGATGGTTAAAAGTGTAAATTATTGCGGAAAGACGTTTCACAAAGCACTGGTTAAAGGAATTGCCGATTATCGCTCAACTGACGTCGTTCCATGTACCGGGAAAGCTGACAGAAACGGAATAAGTACGTATTACAAGTCGCACCCCGACTTTGATAGAAAATTCTAGTTTTTAGAATTCGATTTCCTAGTACAAGTCGCGACTTCTGCAACGACTTTTACGGTAATTAAGTTTTCATAAGTTAAATATATGGCCATGCGAGTTAAAAATTAATCCCACAAAGTTTGACCAAATTTCCGAATTGTAATACTAAGTTAACAGTGTTATTCACACCTAGGCCCCGCCAACTTTAAGAGATATGAATGAAATGCTACAAAGTATTTATATCTTCTTTAATCTTGTCAGTT
The DNA here is from genome assembly GCA_026874595.1 of Sipunculus nudus. NCBI lineage: Eukaryota > Metazoa > Annelida > Sipuncula > Golfingiida > Sipunculidae > Sipunculus > Sipunculus nudus. Next base: position 10,431,489 of record CM049312.1, on the reverse strand, counting down.
AGCACTTACATAAGATCCTAATAATTTTATCACATTTGAATATTAGGATTAAATTCCTGAACATTTTTTTCTTTAAAAAATCAAAATTGTCCAAGTCTCATCAAGAAGAATTTATTTAACATTAAAATTATAAAATTCATGTTTTTTTAGTCCTTTATATTGAAGGGAAGGGTGGGGGGGGGGTATCTGTTGTTACTGCTTGTTGCTGAAAAAATGTCAATTATAATATATAATATATATATAAGATTCATCTAGTTCATAGTACAGGTCTGTCAACAGAATGGGATTGGGGGGGGGGGGGGGGAGAGAAAAAGGCTCCCCATGGTATTAACTCCAGACAGCCAGATCAAGCTCAACTCAGTGGAGAGAAGGATTGCCCTGGTGATGGGATTACATAACATTATGCCACTGAATGACCTACAGTGACCAAAGTGGACTGCTCAACAATGTAAGGGAATACAACAAGAGCCTAAACAAGGGACCTATGGGTCACGACGCTCAGCTGTTATATATGATAAAAAATATTATTTAGAAATGAGGCACAATTGCTGGTTTTGTGTGGTAATAAATATAAGCTGTATTATGAGTTGTTGTTGTTTAGCTTATGTATAATTTTGATAGTACCTTTGGAGACAGGGAAGAGGATTGATTTCATTTATTTTATTAACAAATGGAGTACTATTGTCACACAGATTTTGACTTGGCCATATAACTTATAAGCAGAACATATTATATAAGAGTTTAACTATTTATTAAAAAAAATTACAAATATTGTCCCAAATATAATTTTTATAAAAAAATAAGAGAATCATATGATTTTTTTAAATGAAATATAACTGATATGATTATTAAAATAATATTAAAGAATATATTCATGAATGCATTCATGAATACATTTTGAAAGTATTTGCACGAGTATTCATATACTTTCATTTTTACCTGAATTCCTATTCTTTATGCAAGAAATTTTATAATGGAGTACATAATCATATTCGTATTTAAATACAATTACAAAGTATTCTCACAATGTCTGGTATTTATTCAGTTTCACCAACCAATGATGTTGAGAATCCAGAATATACAAAATTCACACATTTAAATAATGATCATAAGTACCTGGTTTTATGGCTTTTATTTATATTAAAAAATAACTGTAAAAAATTCATTTTGGACTAATTTCACATCAATGTACACACTAGACACAGTAGGAATCTAGATTAATATTATCAACTGCATCTTTGTCTATCATTTATTTCCTTCATATGATCCCTAATGATTAGTAATGAATAATATGATTTACTTCTTTATCATTAAAATTGAACTGAAAAATGCCATAGGTGACTGCATGGTGTTATTTGGAATATGTGACATTCTACCCATCGATACAAGATTCTTATATCATCAGTAACTGCAAGTTAATTTCCTGTTATTATAAACTAACAAATTCCTTTTCTATTTTTCTTTAATTTGTTATTTAAAACCAATAAAAATTTATTAATTTATTGTTTATTGTTATGGTGTTGGTTAAAACTACTAGATGAGTTGGGTTGGACACCTGGATCAACTGTGGCTGGCCATAAGCTGCCTGGATTCCTGTATGCCTCGCCTCAAGCGTGCATAATTTGATGAAAGGTCAACAAGGTCAACATACAGGTGACTCAAGAGGGGCTGGAGAGAGCCAAAGTCTGACAGGGTCTCATAAAAAACATTAAAAAAGCTACAATTTTTGGCCAATTTCTTTCAGCTTTCTAAACTAAAAAGCTGGAATCCTAATGTGTGCATGATATGAAAATTATATCAACAGTGCTCACAGGACACAAACGTGCCATGGTCACAGTTGGGCAAAATTTAAGGTACTAATTTTACATTTATACTAATAACTTATAAAATTTGAAAAATTCAGAACTAATTTTGGGTATTCAATTGAATCTTGATTAAATAATGTTACATCCCTGACAAAAAAATCTCTAGCTTCAGCAATGCCCTTGTTAAAGGAGTAAATATATTTCTTGATTTTTTACAAAGTGCATTATGTTTGGGCCCATAACTTAAAACAATTATGCAATACTGACATCATTCTGGCATGTGCATAGAGAATGAAAAATATGTATATTATTTATGATTAAAGTCAGATCAGTGGTTTTGATATTAGGCAGTCTTGAAGTGTAACAATGGGTTTTTAATGGAAAAATGAAGTTTTTCATTAATATCTCAAGGTATTAAGTCCTAGTGACCAAATTCTTGGCATGGTAGGGGATTTTGGAGACATCTAACTGTATGCCGAATTTAAGGAACTAAGAGCTGAAGCTGGGGAGCTGAGCTCTTGCAATCTGCATAACACTAGCTTGATGTAAACAATATGTTACATGGTGCTTGAAAACTTATTAAAATCTACAGTTTTTGATCAACTGGTTTCAAATTTTTGGTGTTAACAGTTGAAATGCTAACAAAAACATGCTGTGAAAATTAAATCCACAGTACTTACAGGAAAAAAACGTGCCATGGTCAAAGTTTGGTAAAATTTAAGGTACCAATTTTTTATTTTTATTAATATTTTAGAAAATTTAAAAGATTTTCATCTAATTTTGGGTATACAATTAAATTTTGTTTAATTAAAGTTATATTACTGGAAAAAAGGTCGATAGCTTTAACATTTTCTGTGTTAAGTGATCAAATATCTTTCCTGATTTTTTACAAAATTCATTATGTTTGGGCCCATAACTTTTTTAAATTAAATAATACAGACATAATTTCTGGCATGTACATAGGAACTATATAGAGGAATATTTATGGTAAATATGAGGAAAAACAGATGAGTGGTTTTGATATTAGGCAGTCCTGAAGTGTGAAAATAGGATTTTAATAAAAAATTGAGGTTTTTCCTTAATTTCTCAAAGGAACGAAGTTGCAAAGACCCAGTTTTCGGCTTGGTAGGAGATCTTGGGGACATCTAACATTATGCCGAATTTTGGATTCCTAGGTCTTACGGTTTCAAAACGTGCCACATCTACGGATGGACGGACGGACAGACGGACGGACGACGGACAATGGACCACGACTATAGCTCAGATGACTTATAGTCAGCTGAGCTAAAAAATTCAATAACTACCCTAATTTTGCAGCTTTTATTTTTTAATTTTCAGATTTAACAGATTAAATCCTTATGTGTACATTCTGTGAAAATTAAATCCACAGTACTTACAGGAAAAAAAAGTGCTGTGGCCATAGTTGGGCAAAATTTAAGATACCAATTTTTTATTTTTGCTAATATTTTAAAAAATTTAAAAGATTTTGATCTAATTTTGGGTATACAATTTAGTTTTGATTAATTAAAGTTATATTTCTGGAAAAAAGTCCTTAGCTTTAACATGTTTTCTGTTAAGTGATCAAATATCTTCCTGATTTTTTACAAAATGCATTATGTTTGAGCCCATAACTTTTTAAAATTATATAATACAGACCTTACTTCTGGCATGTACATAGGAACTATATAGAGGAATATCTATGGAAAATATGAGGAAAAACGGATGAGTGGTTTTGATTTTAGGCAGTCATGAAGTGTGGAAATAGGTTTTTAATAAAACATTGAGGTTTTTCCTTAATTTCTCGAAGGAACAAAGTCCTATTGACCCAGTTTCGGCTTGGTAGGAGATTTTGGGGACATCTCACATTATGCCGAATTTTGGAATCCTAGGTCTTACGGTTTCAAAACGTGCCACATCTACGGACGGACATCCAGACGGACATCCAGACGGACAGACAGACGGACGGACGGACAGACGGATGGACGACGGACAATGGACCACGACTATAGCTCAGATGACTTATAGTCAGCTGAGCTAAAAAGGTATATCAACGCTTTTTTTCCTACAGGCACTTTACACAATGTATGAACAGATTATGTAGAGCCCGCACATGATTTATATAAACATGTCTTATTTTGTATTACCAGTATTACATTTATCAAAGAACATTTTGTGTTTCAGCACCATGATGGAGGATACTTTAAAGGTAGTTGGAATCACTGCCATTAATCTAGTGTCCCATGGGGGTATGGTCTTGTTGGAAGAAGCCTGGAACATCTTCAACCGTGTAATAATTAACAGCTTGAACATACAAAGCCAGACCAATGAAGATTATGATTAATTAAAAGCCCATAAGGCCAAGCACAAAAGGGGGGGGGGGGGGAGAAAGGCTCCCTGTGGCTGCAGACAGCCTGATCAAGCTCAACAAAGAGAGAGCGCTTGCCCCAGTGATAGGATTACATAACAACAGCCTTGAGAGCATAGAGAGCTGCACTGAATGATCTAAAGTGACCAAAGTGGACCACTTGACAATGTAAGGGAATACAACAAAAGCCTCCACAAAAAAATCAATAACTAGCCTAATTTTGCAGAGCTTTTTATTTTCAACTTTCATATTTTAACAGATTAAATCCTTATGTGTACATGCTGTGAAAATTAAATCCACAGTACTTACAGGAAAAAAAATACCATGGCAAAATTTAAGGTGCTGATTTTATATTTATGCTAATAACTTTACAAAATGGAAAAAATTCAGATCTTATTTTCGGTATATAATTAAATCTTGATAAAATGAAGTTACATCCCTGAAAAAAAGTCTCTTGCATCAGCAATTCCTATGTAAAGTGATTAAATATATTTCCTGATTTTTTACAAGGTGCATTATGATTGGGTCCATAACTTCAACAAATTATGCAATACTGACTTAATTTTTTTGTATGTACATAGGAAATATATGGAAGAATACAAATATTCACTATGATCAAGTTCAGATCATTGGTTTTGATATTAGGCAGTCTTGAACTGTAACAATGGGTTTAAAATGGAAAAAAGACAGGAGATTTTGGAGACATCTCCAAATAATAAGTAGAACCCATCATCAGTAATTCAACAAGAAAGCGTTGACATAATATAAGGTATGATCTCAGGCACAGATCTTATGGATCCCGGCCATTTCCTTACAGTTGTGCATAATGAAGATACCAATCAGTGTGTGATCATGGATGACTTGAAACATGCAGCAGTAGTTTATCCCACCTTCAGCTGTACAGCAAGACAAATCTATCACTTCAAGGTGTCATATTGTAAGTTCTGAATTAAGACAGAGGAATCTGCATGCTTTTGTTGAAATGCTGTGGTGATTCAGAAGTACATTCATATAAAATCCTGAAAGAGAAGAGATTTGGGGCGTTGAAAAAGAAGTCCAAGGATAATCCTATGACAACCAACTAGAAAACTACCAACAGTACAACATGGTGTCATAGCACAGGAATATCAGAAGTATCATTTTCCCCATATAAAGACAAAACAGCACAAGACATTACAAGCAAAGCTAATATGGCCAATTCCATGGATATAGGGACATGCACCCCAAAAAGAAAAATAATATTATCTACTACTTTGATATATCAAATGAAAGGCAGAATCTGTTGAGATTTTGTTTCTAGCACATCAGGTTATGAAATTACAAACAAATTTAAATTCAGCAAAATTTGGCCACCAATATTTAATTTCAATTAGCATTTTATTATATTTAGATGTGAAAGTACTTCTAGAGCTATTTTTCATACCAACAAGTAATAAGAGTTTGATTTAAGAAAATTACCTCTCTGGCATCATGAAAAAGGATAAAACAGGAATTTGAAATGTATCTAATTAAAGTGCAGACTTATTAATGAATGTGTTTCAACCACACAAAATTTTTGTATGACCCGTCACAATTTTTTAGTTTATTTAAATTATGATCTGTTAAATACATTCCAGAAAGCTATTCTTTAAGATGCAAAGCTAACTCATATGTGGTTACCTGTAAGGAGTTTACCTAATTGTAATGTCTAAATTAATGGCCTTAATAAGTGTGATGGGTGTTACGTGACAGGTGTTACAAAAGAAATGGTTATAACTTAATCCTGTGCTACCCAAAGACAATTATAATACTTCTACAGTGCAGCACTGGATGACAGCATACAAAAGCAAGCAGAGAAGCAGCAACAGGGGCTGTCATTTCCTGTCCCATGATTCACTGGTCATGCTGGTCAGTCAGTGCTCTGAGCACAGTTCACACTTGACCACCCTAGTTATACCAGGGATGCTAAGGCATACTTTAAACATTCATTTGGTGAAAGTGATTTTAAGCCAAACGGTGATAGGCCGCAACATTCCCCCTTTGCTCAAGACAGCCAAGAAGGTTATTAATTATTTTTATATATGAGTACAGATATATTCAGCATTGTGTTGGTCGATAAAACTTTTAGGAAAAATATGTAGTTTCCCATGGAACTAAAGGTGTGATCATTTTATAGTGGTAAACTGTACAGGCAGAATACTGTTTTATATATATATGTTAAAGTGTTCTTCATAATTTTAAATGTATATTCAGAATCACCACAATCTATAGAATTAAACATAGACCAAAATCTTTAGCTGCAACTTCCCAAAAGAATTACATAACATTATTATTTTATTTTTTCTGTGATAACGCCTCAGTATGGGTAGGCCTGAAACTCCAAGTTATGGCAAAGAAACATCTCGATGTCTGATGCTGCTGAACATAGGAGAAAGACCCTTGAAAGAGTCAGGAAACACAGGGGGTAGAAAAAGATGGAATCCAAAGAAAAAGAGGATTTGAACCTGTCTGTGTACCCTTCACCTGGACCATTTAGTGTACTGGTTGCAGGAAATCAATCGCTGTCACCCCTATCATCCTTCGAGAAGCCACAGACCCTTGGAAAGGCACTTTCTAGGAGGGCAAAGCATGCTTAGCAAAGCAGTCCTCGAAAAAGACAATATGCAATCAAAAAGCTTGTTTACCAAAGTCACTTATTCCAAAGGCAAGTACACTTAACAGGTTCTAGCTTTAGCAGTTACCATTTGTGCCCTGCTAATACACGGCCAGATGACCAGATGGCCAGATGGAAGATGGACAAAGCACCACACACTTAAACCTCAGTTAAATTTCAGTTAAATTTCAGTCAGCTGAGCTAAAAAACTGAGGGTTTTATCTGCAAAATATTTTGGTGGGAACCAAGTCACACTTCTCAATTCAATTGCAGCATATGTGTGTGTCCTGTCTAAAACCAAACGGACAGAATTTAATGGCTCAATTACTTTAGATAACATTGATCTATTATGTAAAAAATTCCTGCCAAAAACACAAGTGAGAGTTCAAATTATGGAGAAGAAGTAACCAAAAAGAATATGAAGGCCATGCTTAAGAGATAAGCCCAAATGATATTATACATTTTAGGAGAACTAAAGTGACACCAGATTAATGGAACAACTGCGGGAAATGCCAAGTCACCTGAAAGAATCAAAAGCCTACAAACTATGATGCAAAAATTTCTGTAGTCCTTCCTCAAAGAGTGACACCAGCAGCTTGGAGTATGGATCCGTCCAGGCTGATTGAAGTTTTACAACACAAGGATCACTGGATGAATAAAACTCAGCAGTGGTATTGGCTAATGTATGGAGATGCCAGGCAGATAGGTGGTAGGTCCAGCACTTCTTGCTATCATTCCCCATAACAATGAGCTCCAGCTCCACACAGCTTTAATACATGAAGTTTTCCCAATCAACATCTTCTATGGATCTGACACTCACTACAACCTGGAGGAAAATTTGGGATTTCCAACTGGGATAAATGAATTCTTGGGAAAGCATGAAGTTTATCACAGTTTCTTCCTCACAGGTGATGAAATGTTTACTGAGGCAGTACTGGACAGTGAAGGAAAGCTTGGACCCTTGTAATAAGACCCACTACAGTAAAGCGGAGAAGACCTTTAAGATTTGCTGGTGTGTAATCATCCCCATTCTTATGTTACTATTGCTCAAAAGCGAATAGAGGTGGCCGAGGAAAAAGAAAAACTGGCACATGAGATGGCACAATACTACCTAAATTTCTAAAAACATCACACAATGCAAAAGACAAGTTTAAAAAAGCTACATTATTTAGGTCATCGACAATTTGTAAATGGTAAAAGGTTCACTTATTTTACCGCTTTTACTGTATTAGCTCCACTGAACAAAAGTCTTCTGTGCTATAGGGATGTGTCTTTGTCTGTCTGGGCCTGTATTCTATTTTCAACATGCATAAGCATGAAGAGGGGGTACTTTGCCATGACCAGGCAGTGGGAAAAAAAGAAAGGAATATAGAGAAGTTAAGCAGAGTATTAAACTGGAGGAGAGGTAGTATTTCGGGGGATGCTACCTATCACCTAAGAGAGTGCAGGGGCAATACCTTGCGTAAATCAAAGCACCTGTCCTGCAATAATGATGGACTTTAAGAAATAACTTAATTTCCAAACTTGAAGTTGGAAATCAATCCTTAACAAGGGCAATGCAAATGTTGTATAATTACGCCTGTTGCATATTTTGTGAGCTCTGACCTCATCAAATATGTGTGAATTTGCTGAGAATGTAATTTATGAGAGAAACTGAATTTGGTTAATACTCATCATCAGTTATAAGAAATCCATCAGAATCTTGGGAAGTCTGGGTGGTGCCACCAAAGTGTGGTGACCTCTGACCTGATTAAATATGCTGCCAGTGTAAAATCATTCAATCAATAACCTGAAGATATCTTGTAAAATATAATGAGGTGGTGCAGATTCAATATCTATTGGAATGAATGGAAAATATTAATGATTCCTTAAGACAATAGTGACCTACAAAGAGAGTTGATAAATTATTTTCACAAGGCAAAGAGAAAATACAGTAGGAACAGTGGACTGTAGATCACTGTGGACTGTTGATACACAGTGATCCCTCTCATGAACATGCATGTATATGATATGAAGTAGAGGAGGCAACTTTTGTATAAGGCAACATCTGGTAGTGTGGACAAATCATACCAATTAACTTGAAGGCAAGGAGGCAAAAAATTGAAAGTTGTAGACTGTCATTTATTTAGTGTCAATAAAATTTCTTAGAGAGAAGGCAATAACATAAATGAAACACGGATGGTCATGAAGATGCTGAAGAAAATGATACAAGATAATCAAATAAGGCAACTGATGAAGCTAGTCTCCCATGGGTAACTGTATGAGGATGAAAACATATTATACATCATAACACCAGGTATATTATGAGGTATATTATATGGTATTAGGTCAAGAAGTTTGATTTTCTTCTGATAGTTTATTGTATAATATAAATGTGATTAGGTGACCACTTTGTCTTTCCCATCTATTTGTTTGTACATACATCATAACATCTTGGAATGCTCTGCACATGCTGTAAGGGCTGGCCTAGACAGGTCAACTTGTCACCTGCAGTGACCTTTCCCCTATGATTAATGTAAAGTTTGTAGCTGCATAGAGTGGTCAAGACAAGTGATCACTTGATTGTCTTTGGCCATGGTTTGGTTGTACCATAATCTTAGCTTGTCCAGACAAAACAATTACTGCCCAAGGTTATAAAGTCGCACGTTCATGACAAAGAATTAGGAGCTCAGACTGCCCTGGACCAGAGGTCCAAGACATTCATATTTTCACTTAATCTTGGGGATACCTGTGTTTCTCCCCCAAAATTTGGATTACCATTGATGGTCTCCATAAATGTTTTTTTTTCTGGTATTTATGAAAGATGCGCAGACCAGGAGGTCTGTGTTTGTCTTCAGGCTGTAGAGATGAGAAATTTATAAATGTGTCGCCATTTTTGTAGTAACAAGTAGTTAGCATCAGTTTCTGTTGCTCCGCAACAACATTGAAGTTATTATTAAGTTAAGTTTCATACTTCAGTTTTTACGCAATTTCACTAATTTTCTAAATAGGCATATCAACAAGCTTGAGAAAGAGTGAAAAGCAAGCGAACAAATATTTTTGTTAAGAGCACCAACACAGACTTGTGAACTGTGCCTGCTGCCTCACAACTGCTAGCTCAGGCTGTAAACTATGTACCACCAAAAAAGTAGCCAGGTTAATATATATAGTCCTGAGCAGGAGACATCCTCTGTGATATATTATCGCAGGGAAGAACCCATGAAAGTGGGTATTTTGTTTATGGTCATTTTTCACAATAAAAGAGGTGAAACCATTCAAGGTGTTGTCCTTGAACCCCAGCACATATGGAAACAACTGACTTGACCTTTTTTTCACTCAATGATTGTTTTACCATTTTGTCTTCATATTTACTGAAAATCACTAAATCCAGGGCAGGACTGCAAACTAAACCTCAGATGAAATGATGTCCATGTACACAAAAGTCCTTACTCCTGCCTGCTGCTTGATGTACCCACTGATGTGAGCAGTTGAAAAGCAGCTGACATCTAGACATTATCCCAATGAAACAAATTTATTAAAATATCATATCCTTGAAATGGAAATAAATGTAATTTTCACCTAAATAATTTTTAACTGTGTTGGTTTCTGTTTTAATTTTAACATCTTAAAGCAACAGTTTCACCACACTCTTAAACAACAAACAAACTACAGTGCCACTCCTGGAACAAAGAATGACATATGAAAGACAGATCATGGGGTTTTTGTCAAATTTTCAGTATCCAAAAGAGGGATAATCAAATCAGCTGACATCATAAGCAAGTACCATCAACAGCAAATGTGGCATAACATTTTGTATTGGTCAATCAAAATTGTGTTAAAATCAAAGATATCTGGATTTTGCCAGGGCTTTGGAATTTTTGTCCCCCCTTCTATTCCATTATTTTTAATAGTTTTATTATAAATAAGATACAGATATTGAACTGCCATTTCACTGCATGCTGTAGGTGTATGCAGGAGACTGTTGGGCATAATTATGGTTTTGTAGTGATTATACGATATATCTGCCCTCTGGAAAGAATGTGACATGTATGAGGACATGAGGATGATACTTTACTATGTAAGATAATAAGTAACTAGGCAACAAATAAGTAACTAGGCAACAACAAATTATTAAAAGCTGTTGATTGTCAGTTCTTGTTGATTCTATGAAAACAAGAAGATCAACTTAGAAAGCATATAACATGATTGCAAACTGAAGTTGAATGCAAATTCTTATGTCAAGGATATCATCACAATTAACAAGGCAAACATGTAAGATAACAAATGATAAGGCAATGAGAAAATAGAACTGAATATCATACTGTAAATTTCTCTTCTTGAAAGATGGCATTCATTAAGGTGAGGGTTAAGTATAGGTAAAATTCAACATGTACTCTAGCTTTAAACTTCAAGGCCTGTGCACAATGACCACATCCCCATCAATAAACATTAAGCTTCATCAGGGAGGAAGTATGATAATTTTCATTTAAATTCCACTGAATATGTCAGGAGGGTAATGGACATAAGTGTTTGTTTGTGTCATGGGTGATGTCAGAAATTTTGACCACAATGTCTATTTGTATTATGGGCTGTGTCAATAGTTTTTACTGAGTATATTTTACTCCATGAGCACAACTTTTTCATCCATGTTGGTTATTTTTTTCAATATGGATTATACAACCACCTAGAAATCTCACAGCTCATTGTTTGTAGTTTAAAACACTATTATACAGCAAGTAGAACAACACACCAGTTGTCTTGGTTACTGACCTTGCTGGTATATGGAAAAGCTGCAATTTGAGATTATAGTTGGTTGTTTCTGACATTTCCCTGGCTACCTTTTGAAAAAGCCATGTAAAGGACCATGTTTTCTTGTACATCATTGATACTTTGAGAGAATTCTTTGAAGTTATAATCAAAGGAAATCTGCCAATTACGATCTCCATCATTTTCCATTTAATATGCTCAGTTAACTTAAAAGGCAAACAGAAAATAACAAAAGGATTGATTGATTCACATCTGAATGACAAATCAGAACTTTATGATCATAAAAAAAATGATAGGGCACCTGATGATCTTCGATAAAGGATGGATATTTGTGGCCCTTACAAATCAAAACCCAGAAATATAGAGGGATTTATATGAATGGCTGTTTGACTCGTTGTTAAATGAGCATAAGTATGTTATTATATGAAAAGTCCTCACAAAGATGATAAAGCCAGTCAGAAAACAAGGGACCTATTGGTCACGGCGCTCAGCTGTTATATATGATAAAAAATATGATTTAGAAATGAGGCCCATGCTGTCCTGAAATGTGAAAATAGGTTTTTAATAAAAAAATTGAGGTTTTTCCTTAATTTCTCAAAGGAACAAAGTCGCAAAGACCCAGTTTTTGGCTTGGTGGGAGATCTTGGGGACATCTAACATTATGCCAACAACCTTGGGAGCATACAGAGCTGCACTGAATGACCAACAGTGACCAAAGTGGACTGCTTGACAATGTAAGGGAATACAACAAGAGCCTCCAAAAAAATTCAATAACTAGCCTAATTTTGCAGCTTTTATTTTCAAATTTCAGATTTTAACAGATTAAATCCTAATTTGTACATGCTGTGAAAATTAGATCAACAGTACTTACAGGAAAAAAACGTGCCATGGTCAAAATTGGGCAGAATTTAAGGTACCAATTTTTTATTTTTGTTAATATTTTTTAAAAATTTAAAAGATTATGATCTTATTTTGGGTATACAATTTAATTTTGATTGATTAAAGTTATATTTTTGGAAAAAAAGTCCATAGCTTTAACATGTTTTGTGTTAAGTGTTTAAATATCTTTCCTGATTTCTTACAAAATGCATTATGTTTGGGCCCATAACTTTTTTAAATTACATAATACAGACCTAATTTCTGGCATGTTCATAGGAACTATATAGAGGAATATTTATGGTAAATATGAGGAAAAACAGATGAGTGGTTTTGATATTAGGCAGTCCTGAAGTGTGAAAATACGTTTTTAATAAAAAATTAATGTTTTTCCTTAATTTCTCAAAGGAACGAAGTCACAAAGACCCAGTTTTCGGCTTGGTAGGAGATCTTGGGGACATCTAACATTATGCCGAATTTTGGATTCCTAGGTCTTACGGTTTCAAAACGTGCCACATCTACGGACGGACGGACGGACAGACGGACGGATGACGGACAATGGACCACGATTATAGCTCAGATGACTTATAGTCAGCTGAGCTAAAAATTCACCACTTATGATTCTACAAGATGATATAATGATGTCTGGTGATATACTGAATTTCAATATTGTGAATTTGTGACTTTGAGGGTGAATTGCTGACAGCTCAGGTGAACCAGGTATTTGATCAGGCTTTCGCAGAGAGAAAATGATTGTTCTGATGGATTCCTTTTGACACCTTTCCATGTGAAAATCTGGTGTTTTTATATGTGGTTCCTTTCAAGCAAAAACTGAATGGAAAACACGATGGACCTTTTTGAAATTACAGGATCATACAATATTAATAATAAAGTCGTCAAAATAATTTTCTGAAGATGAGGAACATGAAGTATCACATGACATTAATGGAGATTTTATTGGAGACAAAAAAAAAACTGATGTGGATGATATAAACTTTGTAAAACTTGTTATGGGGGAGGGTCCAGCCCAGCAGCCCCAGCAACACTAAAAAGAAATCCAAAAAAAAGGTCTTCACCTCTGTCCAGAGAGGAGGGGGTCCCAGCTGCAAATATTTAAATCCTTCAAAAAATGTTGTGGAGGATCGAAATGCCCCCATCTCCCTCTTGAACCTACCACTGACATAGGACTTACTGGTGTACTGCATGATGTACTGCATGTACTGCAGTGAGGGACCCCACTGCCTTTTTCTCCTGTTTTCACTTTAGCTGATCTTTTCATGGAAATTGTATGCCATCTTGAAATATGGCATTGATCCTGGAAAATGGTAGTTCTAATACATGGAAAATGACAGTCATTGCCAAATATTTTTTAATGACTGATAATTTCTTTCTTACAACAATATTTCAGGCATTTTGTAAAGAAAGAGAATAATTAATTCAATTTATTATATTACAAGGGACCCCTTGGCCTAGACGCTCAGCTGAATTGGTCTAAAATGATACATTTTTGAGCTTTAACAAAATGTTGGTCCTGTGATAAAGTTTGAAGCCAATCTGTCTACCCAAACTGAAGTAATGGAGATGTCATCCATAAACTAATCTGGGAATGGATTGGCCCCAGTGACCTCAACATTTGATCTCATGACCTGAAAATCAATACAGTTCTTACTTCAGTGATGGGCCATAAATTAGTAAAGTCTGAAACAAAGATTTCAATCCAATTTGGAGCTATCATCTGGAAACAGATATGTGAAGAGTTGATTCCTGTGACCTTTTACCTTTTACCTTGTAACACCAAAAGCCATAAGTTTCACTCAATAGTCTTATTGCTATGCATGGCATAAACTTATTCCATTCAGATATGTCACATATGGTGTTCTTTACCAATACACAGTGAAACATTAACTGTGGAAACATTAACTCAGGTCAAATTAATTCTCAAACCCTTATTTTAATTATTCTATTCCAAATTTACAGGAATTGACAGTCTTTCTCTGAAAGAGTGGCATATTACATTTCCTCTATTGATCTCAGTTCATGTTTCTTTCAAATGAAAATATCAGAGGAGTTAACCAAGTTAACTGCATAAATCTGTTTTGTTAAGTAGTAACACATTTCAGAGACTCCCCATGGGTCTGAAAACAGCACTGAATACATTCCAGCTTTTGATGGATAAAGTATTAAAGGGGTTAACATTCAAGTCAACACTGTGTTACCTGGATGATGTGATTATATTTTCTGAAACCTCTGAACAACATCTGTTGGATTTACAGGAAGTTTTTGACAGTTTGAATCAGGCAGGGCTTAGAGAGGGTCTAACGAAATGTACTTTTGCTCAGCATAAGTGCATATACTTGGGACATGAAATATCTAAAGTAGAATTCAGCCCACCAAGTGATAAGCTGAATGTTATAAAAGATTACCCTATCCAAACAAACATCAGAGAGCTTAAGCGTTTGATGGTACATAAGGATGGTTCAGCACATTTTTCTAAATTTCACTGTTATTGCACAACCTCTACATAAATTAACAAAGAAAGGTATCAAATTCAGATGGGCTGATGTACATCAAAAAGCCCTTGATAAACTGAAGGAATCATTAATCAGCTCCAATGTCCTTGCATTCTCCCGATTTGACCTTGAATTTTATTTGGCCGTAGACACACTGAGTCAAGGCATTGGTTACATGTTGTATCAAATTCAACAAAATTCTCCAAAGGAAGCACAGAAAGAGAGAGAACAAGGGTCATCTGTTTTGGGTCAAAATCACTCACAAAGTATCAAAGTAATTATCATGTCCAGTGGCTCTCACATCAGATGGCAGTCCAGACAATGCGAAAAATATTGTCATCTGTCATCACTAGCCTAGAGCATGAGGCCACTGAAAGAAGTGACCCAACAGCCTCAGGTCTTGCCAGTTCTTGAGAAATTTCACTGCCTTGATCTGCATGCTGTGTGATGTTTTGCCCAATCTTGGAAGCCTCTCCAAGATTTTCCAAGTATGTTTGGACCATACTTATGCAATCCCATAACCATTTTGATTGCTGAACCCTCTTCTCAATGGAATGTTTTCTAATTCTTAGGTGGAGTTGGCATACGATGTTTTTTTTTTCTACAGAGACAAGAAAAAGACTTCACAATGGTAGAAGGGAATAAACAAGCTGCCATAGCTACATTTGAACGTTACATGGTGCAGCCAGGCAAACATCTTCAGGGGTTGGAGGAGTCACTAACAACTAGATTAAGCAGCTGCAATACTGCCAGGACAAACATGACTGAGGAGTCCTTCCAAAGACAGGTAAAAAAGATGCTAATTGAACTGTTTATCACAATGCAATTTTCTAAAGTTTTTCAGTTTCAATAACTACTTGTATTTTTAAGATATCACTTGAATTGTAATGTTTTTACTTTCAGGTAGCTGCACCATTCCTAATCAACCTGGTCACAAACATAAAGGAAAGGTTCAAGGATTCTTGTATCCTCAAGAGGTACATGTTCCTGGACCCTGAGCTGTTGAGTACTGAAGACGGGATGTTCTCCAACCAGGAATAGAAAGAAAACTTGGAAGGTTTGTGTCTGTAGTCTAATAACATTAATTTCTATTAAATTATGACATTATAAATAGTGAAGAGTCAATAAATGCCTTTTGGATCCTTAAATATAAATCTGGTGGTATTGTTTTACAGCACTTATGCAGACACCTTGATCTGTCAGAGACAGCCACCACAAATGGATGGGAGCAGTTCAGAGTAAGGATTGCATCGGAGCCAAAGGATTAGACCCTGAGGCAAACATTGACGATGCTAGCTGAAAAGTTTTGGGGATCTATATCCAAATCTGGCTGCCATAACCAACACTGCCCTGGTGTTGCCAGAGTCAACAGAAGGTAATCTCTTATTTATAAGACTGTTTATTATTTACACATCAAATAACTCTATGACTGACTTTTCATCTAAATAATATTTGGACAGATTTCCATATTATTTAATATATTATAAATCAGAACTGATTGTATGATCAATGTTTTACAGATTGTGAGAGGGGCTTTTCAGCCCTTACGCAAATCAAGACCAGACTGCGCAGCAGGCTGTCTCAGCCATCCATGAACATGCAGTTGTTCATCTCTGTAGAGTGGCCACCAATAGCAGATTTCAGCTTTAGAAAGGCTAACAAGCTGTGGTTGTCTCTATAAAAGAAGAATTTCTTTTTAAATTGTAGAGACTGACTAAGAGTCTCCTAAATCTGAAGTCACTAAGTCAAGAATAAAATGCATTTTTTGCTGCCAGGAGACTTCAGCAAATGTATTTTCAGAGCCTTAAATGCTCCCCCTAGATCCCAAAGGGCAGGAGATCTTCCACCATATCAATTAGCTATACCTAAGTCATTGCTTGAAACTGTTCTTAACATTCATCATGCATCACCTGGGGCTCCTTTCTAAGTATGGGAGATCGACCTGTATGGTCCTTGACCAGTCAAACCCCAGGGAAATACTTACATATTAACTGCTGTGGACATGTTTAGCAAATATATTTATACTGTACCTATAGCTAACAAAGATGCTATGTCTGTATCTGTTGCTCTATATCAGCTATTAACAACCTATGGTGTGTGACACTTTGGTATCAGATCAAGGGTCTGAAATTATATATCTCTCAAATAACAAAGGAAGTCTATTACATATCCCACAACAGTTCACACGTGGTTTTTTTCATCACTGTCTTGGAGCATGTGAACCATCCACATAGGAACCTTTTCAAATAAATCAACACCCTCTATGTACAGCTCTCACTCTAACTTGCAAGAAGTCCTACCAGCTGTTGTATTTGCAATGAATAATTCTGTTACAAATGCAAGCCTAGGTTATTCTCCTCATAAAATAGTATTTTCATGAAGACCAAGGTTTCCTAAGACTGCTATCTTCCTGATGTTACGTTTAAAGCCTTACCTTCAGATAATCATTCTTATTTCAAGGGACAGATAAAGCAATTAAATATTATCAGGGGTTATGTATTTCTTTTCACTGAACGAAAATTGCAGACTACTGGATCATTTATTGTTGATGTAATTTTGTCACAATACATGATTTTGCATTTGAATCCTGAAACTGGATGTAGGCAAAAGAAACCAGTTCATACTGACAGATAAAAAATAGCCTATTGGAGAGCACTAGAACCTACATTCAATTTCTTGTGCATTGCTTTTCAGGGTTCCAAAAACAGGTCTTGTACCTGCTGACAGATATAAGAGCCAAGCTCTCAGAGGTGAGCAAGCAGTATGAGCCCCAAGATTCCCAATTCCACATTGAGAGGATCAACAGTAAAAAGGAGATGAGGAAACTGGAGGAGAAACTCAGGAACGAGGAAAAGAAAGAACAAATGTTCAGTAAAAAACATGAGATAAATGTTATTCCTGTTACTTAGTGCTAAGTGTTTCCTTGTGCTCATACAGCCCATAATAAAGATATTCATAAGCGGCAGGGATGGCCCGGGCGGGGGGGGGGGGGGGGGGGCAAGGGTATTTGCCCTGCTCACCACTATATTTGTAAGTCATATATGGATGCTGTTTTGTGGGATTTGTAGGTTGAGGAAATATCATTTTAATATAGCATATGTGACAAAGGTGAAAATGATTTGCCCTGCTCACCATTATATTTGCAAGTCATATATGGATGCTGTTTTGTGGGATTTGTAGGTTGAGGAAATATCATTTTAATATAGCATATGTGACAAAGGTGAAAATGAGCAAATGGACCATCGTATGATCAATAAGGAAGGAATGAGGCATGTTATGTATCCCCTCATTCAGATTGAACTAGAGAAACCTCAGGTGTGTTTTACTTTTATATATAATATCCCCTTATACCTACTCTATATAAAAAACATAACTTATGAATAAAATAATAATAAAACAAATTTGCAATATACAGTAATATCAATGGATTCTTCTATTATCTGTGCATAGTGTTCAATTAATGTCTAACATCTATATACATATATAGCCTATACACTTGTTCTGCTTATAGGTTATATGGCCAAGTCAAAATCTGTTTGACAATAGTACTCCATTTGTTAATAAAATAAATGATATCAATCCTCTTCCCTGTCTCCAAAGGTACTATCAAAATCATACATAACCTGGTTTTATTAATTTTATTTATATTAAAAAAATAAAACGATGTCAAACTGGCAACTGTAGAGGAGCATTACAGTTATTATTATGGAAGAAGGATTGGCATTGTGGGTGACAAATGAGCATCAATGCTCTGTTTGGACATAGTGGTTGGGATGTCAAACTGGCTACTGTAGAGGAGCTGCAGGAGTGGTGTAAACAACAACAAACCACAGGTGCACAGGGTGATGGGGATTCACATACACCTGAATGTAATGACCCCCAAGATGAGCCTGTGATCCCACAGCACAGGCCAGGGGCAGATGAAGGTCCACATGTTCTTTGTTCTCCTTGCATTACAGACTGCACTAATCAGCAGGGCTGGTGGCCACAAGGGCGCAATTTGTCACATGACAGAAACAGTCAGCTGAGAAAGGCCAAGTACAGGTATTTTCTGGACAATGTTACACCACATTGGTGTATGGAATAACCCTGCCTATCTGGAGAGGAAGTCCCAGGCTCTGAATAGACCCACACAAAGAAGAAGTATGTATATCACAGGAGGGATATGATGCCGAATTGTGTACTGAAACTGGTGAGAGACTGGCTGCCCAGTCCTGGAGGCAGTGCATATATAGGAAATATGTGGTAATGAGAATCTGGACTTTTAATTTTATTCCCAGTATTTTAATAAAATGAACAAGGTAAATATAGTGTATTTTTTTGTTACTGTACTGTTGTGGGACAAACTTCAATGCATGAACAAGGGACCTATGGGTCACTGTGCTCAGCTGACGTTAACCTTGAAGGTAAAAATCTAAAATAATATCAAATGGAGATAAGTGTAAGAGGAAGAGGTAATAAAGGCCATGGTTGGTTTATATGATTGGTTTGTATTGATGAGCAAGAAATTGTTGCAAAAAATATTTTGTGACCTGACCATGTGTTTCCTAATGTTAAAACTAAAGCATGTGAGCAGTTTGTGAACAAATGATCTGTACTATTACCATGATTATTAGTTGTTTTTTCGATTAACTGTTGACATTTCAGTAGTTTACACATTTGTTCAATTGGATCTATTTTTTTGTATAATATATATTATTAAATATATATGTATTTTTTTAATGAAATGTATACAGTTGAAATAGAGCTAATAAACAACATAAAACAGGGCAAACAAAGCCTGATCTCAAATTCTGCTGAGGCAGGAAAATAATGAACAAATGTTTGTATTAAATCCTCATTTTTTTATCACATCAATTATTTTCTAATTTAAGTTTATATTTCTATACATTTCCAATTTAACATATATATCTGAATATAAAAGTTGATTCATAATTTTCAACTGCATCATCATAAATCTCAATCTTGTCAGATAACACCACATCATGCATACAAATGTTTATTTATTTTTTACCACAAAAATATATCTTTTAAATCTGCAAAACAATAAATATCTAAAAATAATACTTGATTTAGATTTCACAATTTTTAATTGTGTCTTTATTTATCCATAATGTGCTTCATATTTTATAATAATTTAAGCACACTGATGGGTTCAATTATATTTGTTAAAATCATTTAAAAGAAAATTGATTTCTTTAAAAATGCTACATTACACAACATTGCATCTTCTTGATTACACCTTGAATTATTTTTTCAAGGAAAGTTTTTGCATATCGGAATGGAAACAGCATTACAATTAAGGAGATACAGTGAAACAATAACAAATAGTGCATAACACATGGTGGGTTGGGTTTGCGGGGGGGGGGGGGGGGGGGGGGGGGGTGTGTGATTGGGGTGGTGATATGAGAATAACTGTACACCTGTCACAGCAGGGGATCTCCCCCAGTGACTGTAACAAATCAGAAACCCTGGCATAGCTGACTTCCAGTGCCCTGGAGTGGAACCCTGTATCTGTAATCAAATGAAGTGACTACAGAAAAAAAAATCAATAACTAGCTTAATTTTCAAGCTTTTATTTTCAAATTTCAGATTTAGACAAACTAAATATTTATGTTTACATGCTGTGAAAATTAAATCAATGGTGCTTACAGGAAAAAAACGTGCCATGGTCAAAAATGGGCAAAATTTAAGGTACTGATTTTTTTTTTAAGCTAATAACTTAAAAAAATTACAAAATTCAGATCTAATTTTCGGTAAACAATTGAATCTTAATTAAACATAGTTATATACTTGAGAAAATAGACTCTAGTTTCAAAATTTTTCATGTTAAGTGAGTTAATATTTTTCCTGATTTTTTACAAAGTCCATTATGTTTGGGCCCATAACTTAAAGAATTTATACTTTACAGACTTAATTACCTGCATGTACATAGGAACTATATAGAGGAATATTTATGGTAAATATGAGGAAAAACAGATGAGTGGTTTTGATATTAGGCAGTCCTGAAGTGTGAAAATAGGATTTTAATAAAAAATTGAGGTTTTTCCTTAATTTCTCAAAGGAATAAAGTCGCAAAGACCCAGTTTTCGGCTTGGTAGGAGATCTTGGGGACATCTAACATTATGCTGAATTTTGGATTCCTAGGTCTTACAGTTTCAAAACGTGCCACATCTACGGACGGACGGACGGACGGACGGACGGACGGACGGACGGACAGACGGACGGACGACGGACAATGGACCACGACTATAGCTCAGATGACTTATAGTCAGCTGAGCTAAAAAACCTACAACTTTGGACAGTTTTGTTTATTTGATCGGCGCAATACCATGCTGAGCCCCAACTCTTTATATTATTAAGACATATACATGTTTCCATGAATAACACTTATTGTGTATCACTGATTTACCCCCCTCCCAAACACGCACACATGACATAACCAGTATCAAAACACAGACCAGATTTCCACATGCTCAGTCTGGGGTCTGCATGATATGCCCTGACTCAAGCTGTCAGCCACTGTCTCATGACTTATTATGTTTCAACAGGGAATCCCGTCTGAACCAAGGGGTTCAGAAACAAGGCCTTCAAGGAAGGGTACTGCTTGCCCTGCACAAGAGGGAAGTATTCAGATTGGTTGTGGCATGTCGCACTCCAGGGAAGACCGTCGACTGGATGTGGACTGGTTTGTCTGCTGGATGTAAAGGTTTTGGCAGGTTACCAGATTTCATACTACAGGAAGGCCTGCAGTTAAGCTGCCTCTCATCGGTCGATGTGGTGGAGTCTCTATATTTCAAGGATTTGCATGGAGATATGGAGATTCATCACCCAGCTAAGCCCAAATACCTAAGGGTCCAGTGGGCTGGATGTCCTGCCACCCTGGGGTCCACCAAGACTTTCCGGGGAATAAGAAGCCCACATCCTGCTGACTGGTATGGCTACTTCTGGAGGAACCGATGGAGCCAGGTCTAATAGAAAGCATCAAAGTCCTACTCTAACTGATCGATGGAAGGAGCCCGACAGGAAACAGAGGCTCCAGCTGCTGAGGCCACTTCATGTGTTGCACATTCGACAGCTGATAGTCCACAAGTGTCTGCAGGGTCAACAGGTAGGAAGGTCAGCACATCAGACCACCCTAAACCTAGGACCAGATCATCAAGTTCCTTCATCTAGATCGTGGGGCGGTCTCGAGTGGAAATCCAAAGCTCTAAATAAAGACCCACAGAAAGAAGAAGTATGTCACTGCCTCCCTGTTTCGCACCTGATCTTCTCATTTTTTTATCACATCATTTTTTTTATTATAAGTTTATATTTCTATTCATTTCCAATATAACATATATATATCTGAATATAAAAGTTGATTCATAATTCTAAAATGCATCATCATAAATCTCAATCTTGTCACATCATGCATACAAATGAATTTATTTTTTACTACAAAAATATATCTTTTAAGTTTGCAAGATAATAAATATCTAAAAATAATACTTGATTCAGATTTTACATTTATAAATTGTGCCTTTATTTATCCATAATCTGCTTTATATTTTATAAATTAATGCATACTGATGGGTCTTATTCTATTTTAATTGGCTAAATTCATTTAAAAGAAAATTGATTTCTTTAAAAATGCTTCATTAACCCAACATGGCATCTTTCAGATTACTCCTTGAATTACTTTGTCAAGGAAAGTTTTGTATATTGGAGTGAAAACAGCATTACAAGTAACTTATTCAGTGCAATTAATAAAACAGCATTACAAGGAACTAATTCAGAGCAATTAATAACAATTATTGCATAATAAATACTGGTGTGTAGGGTTGGTGGAGGGGGAGAAGGAGCCAGTATGAGAATTACTGTACACCTGTCACAGCAGGGGGTCTCCCCAAGTGACTTTAACAAATCAGGAACCCTGGCATAGCTGACTTTCTGGCCTGCATATGGATAAACCAAGTGACTACAATACAGCTCAAACAAAAAATTCAATAACTAGCCTAATTTTCAAGCTTTTATTTTCAAATTTCATAATTTAACAAACTTATGTTCACATGCTGTAAAAATTAATTCTACAGTACTCACAGGAAAAAGACATGCCATGGATAAAGATGGTCAAAATTTAAGGTACTGATTTTATTTTTATGCTAATAACTAAAAAAAATACAAAATTTTGACCTAATTTTTGGTATACAATTGAATCTTAATTAAACAAAGTTATATACTTAGAAAAAAATCTCTTGCTTCAAAAGTTTTCATGTTTAGAGAGTAAATATATTTTTTACAAAGTCCAATATGTCCAGGCTCATAATTACAAGAAATTACACTTAACAAACTTAATTTCTGGCGTGTATATAGAAAATATATCAGAGAATACTTCTGGTAAATATTAAGGAAAACAGATCAGTAGTTTTGATAAAAGGCAGTCCTGAAGTGGGATAATAGGATTTTTATTTAAATTTGAGGTTTTTCCTTAATATCTCAAAGGAACGAAGTTGCAGTGACCCAATTTTCGGTTTGGAAGGAGATCTTGGGGACATTCTGAATGCCAAATTTTGGATTGGTAGGGCTAATGGTTTCAAAACGTGCCAGTTTATTGGACGGACAGCAGACGGACAAAGGACCACGACTACAGCTCAGATGACTTAAAGTCAGCTGAACTAGAAAAACTAAAATAGTGATATTTTCTGCAGGATTAAACCAAATCAAGCCACCATCACTTACAACCACAAACCTATCGAAGTCCTCGACTCATACTGTTATTTAGGTGTGAAATTTCACTGTAATGGGAGATTCAAACTAGCAGTAAATAGTCTTATAGGAAAGGCAAACAAGACTATGTTTAAATTGTGGTGTAAAGGTTGGAGAAAACACTTAGCGGTAGACGTAATCCTAAAGCTCTTTGAATCACTTATTTTTCCAATCCTGATGTATGGATGTGAAACATTGGGCCACAATAGAATTTTGTTACAGGCAGTTGAAAAAATACAACTTAGATTTTGTAAGATCCTGTTAAAGGTAAGGTAGTCTACACCCACTTGCAAAGTAAAACGTGAACTAGGCATATCCCCATTGAGACTAAAAGTGAAAAAACAGGCTATTAGGCTTCTGGTTAAACACTATATTTGGTAATGAAAAGAAATCCAGCTTCACTGTACTGAACTTAATTGAACAACTTCCAAGGTCTGACTAAACCAACAGATCAACATGGATAATACATATCAAACAAATTCTGGATCACCATGGTCTGTACAATTTATGGTAAAGTCCACTCGAAATTAGCCTAAACTGGATATAAACTGCATTTAAACAGAGACAGCAAGATGTATATAAACAAGAATAGACTTCAGTTTTTAACAAGCTATCTTGTTAATTTACCAAGAAATCTTGCAGTACAATTATGCAAATTACCTGTTGTTATGAGTGCTAGAAAATGAACAGTGACAGCATAACAAAGCAGTGCAAGTTGTGTCATTTCGGATGAAATAGGGGAGGAGTATCATTATCTCATGTACATACTTCTCTGATACAAGAAAAAAACTGTTACCTAGAGATTTTCATCTCCATCCAAATGTTCTTAAGCTGAGGCAGCTAATGAAAAGTAACACACAATCGTTAAATAATAAATTACCTTTGCCTTTCAGCCCTTTAAACATATTTATATCAATCATCACATCACTTTACCTGCAGAACATTACATCTAGAGATAATTAGGTGCATAGATTGTAGACTTGTTTGCATGTATGGAGCACACTTCTATGTGCATATGTGTAGATACATCATGTGCCATTTCATACAGTGATCTTAATGTCATTTTAATACTTGCTTAAGAAAGAACATTTTTATATTATCTGTTCTCCATCAATTTTAACTTATCAGTTTACCTATTATTCTGGTAGTACATTATTTTAGCACATCTTTTATCTTTTATTTTACTTAATCTCACTCTATTGTTTGCCATGCCACTTTACACCTAGTCAGATATCAACATATTTGGGTAAATTCTTTATTTTATCATGTAGCGCCACCTAGTGACTGATAATGATACTATGTTTGTATGATTGTATTTCACACCATTCCCCCAGCAGGGTACGCTTTTGTGGATAAAATCTGTTCTGTTTTGTTCTGTCAAACAACTAATTTCTCACATTCTTGGTTGGGGAGGGGAATTTGGTCCTACTATGGACAACATTTTCTAATTTTCATAATTCAGTTCACTGTTTATTTTATAAAACATATATGCAAATTATGCTGTTATGTATTCATAATTTATCATCAAATATTAAAACTTAATAGAACAATTTCTTGTTCTCAGGTGCCATTCAGCAATCGAAACCAGGTGCTGCATAAAATGTCATTGTGCAGTACATGGCAAACTACCTTAGGTCAGCCCCTGATTGAGAAGGTGGCAGCAGCAGGAAGAAGGGCCCACAGCTGTTGATCTCGACTCAGATTCTGAATAGGAATGTGTTTTATTCTATTAATCTTTTCCATTAATCTGATATTGTATTTACTTAGGAAAAGGGCTAAAACACACTCAAAATATAGGCAGAAAGTCCAATATAACAGTGAACAAGTTAACCCTAACCAAAATGGTGGGCAGCGCACGGCTATGTGCAGCTCCTACACATTGATTTTACAGTAGGCAGCTCAGTGGGCATTGCAAAGGAGATGGTGTAGCCCAGGGCTACCCATGTGCAGCTCGCGTGTATATAAAAATATTTTCTCTGAGGAGTGGGCAGTGTTTGTGGCTTTATCATTTTTGCATATTCTTTGTGTTTACATTACACACATATTGACCAATTTTTTTCTAAGTTTATACCATGAAAAAAGCATCTGTTATTGTTCACTTTTAACCAAACATTATGAAACTTAAAAAGTATTGTTAAAACATATAATATGCTCCTTTTTTACTCTTCCTACTGACTGAATGGAATACAGATTTTACCCTTCTTTATAGGTGATATGCTTTTAACATCTTTCAACTTAGCTTTCAAAAAATCTATTGTCTCTTTGTTGATATGATAAGTAGTATAACACCTATGAACAAAATAGATGTGTCCGGCTATCACAACATTCACAGTTTATTACTCAAATCTTTTCTGAATGTTTAAAGGGACATAATCAGGAGCAATATTCTCCCTACTATTCTACACTAACAGTTCAGATTTGCTTAATACAAAGGTTTACCAGCAAAAAAATTCCAGCACACATGCTCAGTACCTCACATACACTGGTTTAGCACCTTGTTATGGCTCTGCGTGTTGGTAAACACAGTCCACGTGTGTTGGTTTACCAAAACAATCCCGCATGACCGGAGGTTTGATTATAAGCCACAACACTTGATGTTTCAGCCAGCAGGAACATGTAATTCATTTTTTGGGCCAATAAGTCAGAGAATCTCCAGATTGACATGTGTTTAAGCCCGGTGATGCATGTGCTGTGTTTATGTTTACACCTGTGATCGCGCCCGGTCCACTGTTTTTAACACTTGTTTACCGGAGTAAGCAAACGGTTCCAGGGCAATAGTTTGGCTGGTACCAATTCATTTTAAAGGGAAGAGGCTATTTTTTGTGTTAATTAAACATGCTTTTGGGTGATTTGGCTCCTTTAAAAAAACTTTCTATTCTTTTCAGATGGCAGCTGAAAATCTGAGGATCAAGTTCATGGAATCTTTAATTTCAAATGGACATTAATTAGATTTCTATATAAAACAATTTCTACACTTAATATATTTTTTTTGTTAACTGATGTGTGCTAATATATAAAGAGAAAATATCTACAAGATGAAATTTTAACATAATTTGACATTCACATGACTCTGAATTGACTTTAAAAGGACTCCAATTTTAGACAGTAATCTTGATTTCAAAACTTTTGACATCAATTTGATTTGCATTAACTAAGCCTGTTCTTGACACCATTTTGACAACAATGTTTGACATCAATTTGATGCCAAAATTTTGGCAATTTGACTTGAAAATTCAACCTGTTTTTGACATCATATTGACATCAATGTTTCAGTTTGATATCAATTCTATTGCCCACTGGGACTGCTGTCAATATATATGTCTTGGACAAAAATGGCGTGCAATCCGCTCTGATGCCAAGTCTGAATGGCCAGTAGGCCTACTGGCAGCAGCACAGGCACTTGTTTCCTGCACTAAAATGGCCTAGAAACCGTAGACACACTGAGTATGGGCGATATACCCGTTATAAAAGAACGTTCTTTTATAACGGGTATATCGCCCGTACTCAATGTGTCTACAATTTCTAGGCCATTTTAGTGCTGGAAACAAGTGCCTGTGGGCAGCAGAGTGAATTTAAATGGTTCACGAGCGTGAATATCTGTTAACCGGCAGAGTTCTCAAGCCAGCATCAGCTAGGCAGGAGACCTGGTGTATTCAAACTGCAAACTGAGCTGGCCGGGCCGGTCTTTATCATAAAGTTTATGCCCTCCTGCTATAGGTATAACGAAGTACAAATCAGTCGCCGCTACATATTTATCAAGACTGAAAAAAGATGAATAATGATACTTATCTTAATCTTAAACACGGAGAACGGCCACGCTGTTGCTATCTGTTCCGCGTAACTGCCAGCTTCTGACGGGTACCCTGTCTGCTGTGCATTCTGATAGTGATACTATCTGTGTGTCGCCTGCCTGTTTTACCCGCCGTCTAACTCTGCCTGCAGAACACCCGCGTGTCAGGTTACAACGCTCAAATTTAATCCACCACTGACCTTTGAACTATCGTGTCAGGGGCGGATCATTTTTCCTGCCGGGGGGGGGGGGGGGGGGGCTTTTTCATAGATTGAATGAATAGAATAATTGGTATGTGCATTTTACGGGGCTGAATTTCAGGGGGGGGGGGACTTTTTCACAGATTGAATGAAGAGAGTTAATTATTGGTATGTGCAGAAGCGGATCCAGAGGAGGGCCCCTGGGGGTCCGGACCCCCCCCCCCCCCCCCTTTCAACCACCACGACCTTTTTTAGGGTTTTATACCAATTTTGGCTGTCTGGATCCCCTTTTCCGGACCTTGCACCTTTTTTAAGGTGTTCACATTGGTCCTCCTGTTGTGGACCCCTCCTTTTCCTAAATCCTGGATCCGCCCCTGATGTGCATTATACGGGGCTGAATTTCGGGGGGGGGGGGATTATAGATTGAATGAAGAGAATTATTAGTAGGCCCTATACATAGGCATTATTCAGGGCTGATCGAACTACGGGGTGGGGGTGGGGGGGGCTTTTTCATAGATTGAATGATGAAAGTTATTGGTATGTGCATAATACGGGGGTGAATTTCGGGGGGGGGGGTTATAGATTAATGAAGAAAGTTCTTGGTAAATGCATTATACGGGGCTAATCGAACTTCGGGGGAGGGGGGGGGGGGCTTTTTAATAGATTGAATGAAGAGAGTTCCTGGTAAATGTGCATATTACATGGGGCTGAACTTCAGGGAGAAAAACAGTAGGCCCAACTGAACCCACATTTTCGTTTTTTTTTAAATATATTAATATCTTATCATTTGTAGAAGTTGTATAGGAAAAATATATATAAGCATCATTTCTTGACTTTTTTTGACGTGATATGAGTGCGCGACGTCATTGACAAAAACAACAAATGTGGGTTCACCATAAACATACATAGATCCGCTAAAAGGACTTAGGTGAACCCACATTTTCTTTTAAAAAATGTGGGTTCAACGCCTAATAGGCTTTTACTATATACTTATATTATAAGTAGGTCTAATATATCAAAGTATTTTAGAAACATGCAGTTAAAAAATAAACATCACGTCTTTGACAAAAATATACCAGAACTGCAAAGTGGGTTCACTTTGAACAAAATAAATTTGGCTTCACAGGGAGAAATGTGGGATTTCGTAAAAATGATAATGTGGGTTCACTAGTTGAGCTAGTGTCTATATTACGCGCTGAACCCACATTATCCTGCTTAAAAATGTGGGTTCACTTGTTTTTTTTTTTTTGTTTTTTTTTTTTGCCCCTGAAGTTCAATCACGTATAATGCACCTATATGGCGAGTTATTTGTAAAAATACGGGAATTTTACATGTCCTTGGTGTTTGTTTCATTAGTACGATATATAATGGTGATTTAACTTGAGGTTGGTTCAGACCTGCACAGGGGTCCCGAACGTTCCTATACCCTGAGCCCTACCCCTCCCCCACCCCCATCACCAATTTTCCATCCAACCGAGGTGCATACGCCCCCCCCCCCCCCCAGCACACAATAGGCCTACTCATACACAATATTTCATACTTCGGTTCCAACTTGAAGCATGGGCAGTTCCTCAAGGATCCATGCAGGATCCTCAAAAATCCTAAAAAGTTAGGCGCACTCTGGTCCAGAAGGGGGGGGGGGGGGGGGTTCCGCTTCTGGTGAGTGCCCTTTTAATTGAAAAAAAAAAATCAAACATAAACTCACAGTTTGAATCTTTAAAAGGACACAAGTATATATATATCTATATCTATATCTATATCTATATCTATATCTATATATATATATATATATATATATATACTGTGGTTGGCTTCATATTCGCGAGGCTGAAATTTCGCGATTTTTCAATTTTTAATGTTTCGCGAGGGTTTTATTTTCGCGATCTCACCAGAACCCAAATATTTGGTAAAGCCATACCTATGTGTGTTATAAAATGAGAATAAGTCATGAGTTTGTGATATTTTTCTCATATAACGATGGGCCCGAACACAAAGCACAGGTAGTTTAGTTCAAATTAAGGGGAACGTTTTCCCTATACCTGCATGGATGTAACTTATAATAACAATTCTCATTGTTCTAATCTATTCCCATACAAATACTGGCTACATTAAATAAGAAGGATGTACTCCATTGGCCAATTATTCCCGAGGGTTTCATTTTTGCGATTATTTCCCATTCGCGAATATCGCAAAATTAAAACCCTCGCGAACAAAAAGGCAACCACAGTATATATATATATTAACATAAAAGGCCAATTCTGCCTATACGTGGGCAAACTACAGGCCTAACGCGCAAACTGAAAGCTTGAAGCAAACAGGGAAAGTGATAAAGTGAGAATTTAAGTGGTACTTAAGATTATTTAATTTTAAATTTTATGTCCCTGAAAATATTTTATTTACCTAGAATTCATCTTCGCCAAAGCTTCAATTTTCCTTAAAATATAAAAAATTAGAATTTATTTGGTATTTTTAATAAAATGTGTGACGGATTCTCAGTGAAAACCCACATGTGCTTTCTTCTGTCATTGGCTTTTTTTCAAATTTATGATTTATGTTTCTGTTCTTTTCCCATCAATCTTGCATAAACTCATTTGTATGCCTGGATAGATGCCAATAATCACAAGTGTTGAAGTACTCCGATAATGCCGGTTGAAGTTATTCAGATATCCTGTTCAGTTGGGTTGGTACGCATGGATTACCACAGACCAGTTAAGAAGATTAATATATATATACCCCCCCCCACCTTTTTAGCAAATTAATATTTTTAGTAATTAATATTTATATTTTGCAAA
Organism: Sipunculus nudus; assembly: GCA_026874595.1. Lineage (NCBI taxonomy): Eukaryota > Metazoa > Annelida > Sipuncula > Golfingiida > Sipunculidae > Sipunculus > Sipunculus nudus. Next base: position 10,401,025 of record CM049312.1, on the reverse strand, counting down.
TGAAATATATTTATAAGTAATTAGAATTATAGCCTTAATTTGGTTCCATTTATGAGTTTACTATGAAATATTATACCTAAACCTGGTTTAGAATTAATTTGAAAATTACCTTATTTTCTAAAACTATATATTCTTGTAATATTTTTTAAATGTGATCAAGTGTGTGTGTGTGTGTGTGTGTGAGAGAGAGAGAGAGATGCCCCGCCTAAAGATAGGCCTAAATTGACGCCACTGGTCATCAGCCAAGCTCCTTTGAGGTAAGTACCACACTCCTTGCAAATAAATGATGCTGTCTGAAAACCTAACATGTGAGAGAAATCCCAGAAAAAAAAGTTATTTATCAGAAACGACTCGTATAAGGGCTTCCTCGGCCCAGAACACGTGCAGAGGATCGATCCAACTGTTGTGAAAAACTGTTTTCTCCTGTCGGAACCAGATGGCGCTATAGGTTTCAACCACCTGGGTTTCTGCAACTGATTTCAGTATGGCGTCACTTCACTAAAACTTCCGGACCTTTTAAGACAAAATATCACCCTAATGAGTTAATATTCCTGTCTTTAACAACAGGAGATTATAGGAAGAATACATAAAAATTGATGGATATTAAGTTTTAGGTAATAACAGACAACAGACTTATTAAATAGTTTCGGTATAGCTACACTCCTGAGGCAGCAGAAATCTTGCGCTTCTAACGAAGCTACTGATTTTCCCGCTGCCTGCTTTGACCGTTTATGACGCACTTAAATAACAGGTGGTGCACATGGGCCTGTCTGCTGAAAAAAAAAATGCTGACGTGACGAGCAGCCAACCAAATACAAGTCAACAAACACTCGACAAGCATCAGGCTCCGCCCAGAAACCACGTGATGGGCAATTCTCTCTGAGCCTGTGGCCTGTTCAAACGGTCGCCGGGGCGATGAACTGTCACTCAAAACGACATGAAAAACATTGGCTTCGTGTATTCCTCGCTTGGCTGGTAAACCGTTTTGTCTTCAGCACTGGGTCTCATCTGATTGGACCAAAATACAGTGCTCCCCTCTGGTGTAGAGATTCAGGATACAAGGTCATAACAAACAGCGCTTACGATAAAGGTAGTTGGCCTATGGGTAAAGCGCTGTGTAAAGAGCGTACGGTAAAGCAGGATATAGTAATACCCGTTCTGTTATACAAAAACATTTGTCATGAGATTTTAAAGGTTGATAATTAGTTTGATGAATGCCCTTAACATGCAGCAGTTGTATTTTATGTTCATTGTCCACCGAAATTCAACAACATTTTTCATATGTATCGTTCATTCACAGAAACTATGAAACAACAGATAAGACAAGGCAGAATCAGTTATAAGCAGACAAAATTTTCTTTGTATTTTACTTAAATATTTAACAGGGAATTAAATATGTATCTAAAATATTATTTATTTATTTTTTTTCCAGGCAGAATATGTTAATAAATTTATACATAGTAGTTGGATCGGGAGGAGAAATATTGGATATTACTTGCAGTGTAGACTGCAAAGCACGTGGTATTTATTTATTTATTTCAAACATCTTTTACCAGGATAGCCTATATTCAGCACATTTGCTGGTTTTCAACAGTGTCCTGGATAAAGTTAGAATATATAAAATTAATAAAATATACATCATACATATACAGATTAAACATAGTGTTATATATATTAAATACATAGTTCAAAATATAGCGCGAACGATTAAAAGATGTTATGCAGTAATGGAACATAGTCGGTACATTGAAATATAATAAAATAAAATACATATCAATCTCATGAAATTGATGAACGGTAGATTTGTGGTAATATACAAGTAAGAATAATATAAAATTGTGCTATCATCGCATCAAACATCTATATAAACGCTTAAAATGGTAGTGATCTGAGGCATACTTTAAGGATAAAGGCAGTTGATTCCATAGATATGGACCTGCATAGCTAACACTAGATTTAAATCGTTCACGCCTGGGCTTCGGTAAAATCAAATTATAGCTGTCGGAAGATCGTGTTACATATGGCATCCGTTGCAACCTGAGAACAGTTTTAAAATATTCAGGTACGTCTTCAGACAAACATTTATATACAATTGAACACAAAAAATACCGATACCTTTCTTCCACAGTCATCCATGCAACCTAGTTGTTTAATTAATGACGCAGACCAAGTATTATTGTCAAAATTTTTTGTAACGACGCGTGCGGCTTTGTTCTGAAGCTTTTGGACTCTATTTAAATAAGATATAAACCAATTGCCCCAAACAGATATGCAGTAATCTATTTGACTTTGAAAAAGGGCAAAATATACGTAATTCAGGCTGGTAGTCGACAGTATCTTACTGAGGCGAAAGAGTATTCCTAATTTAGATTTTAATTTTTCGCATAGAAGCTGAATATGCTCTCTCCAAGTCAGATTAGGTCAATGATTATACCTAATAATTTCGTACTCTGGACAGGATGTAATGTGATATCATTTATAATGATCTCTGAATCGAGAGATCGGGTTTTCTGATTTTTGCCGAATAAAATTACCGTGGATTTTAGAGGGTTTATACAAAGTCGGTGATTATGTAACCACTCAAGAGCGATGTCAATAAGTTTCTGAAGGCGGTTAGTCGCCTCAGCGGGTGAATCTGAGGAAGTATATATTGAGATGTCATCCGCATATATCATACATTTCTCTTTAAAATATTTAGGCAAGTCATTAAAATACATGCACAAGGTATAAAACCGGACCTAGAATTGTGCCTTGAGGGGTCCCGTTATTCAAAACGCACTCTTTAGAGAGTTCTCCATTCACACATACTAATTGTCTTTTGTTAGACAAATAAATTTTAAACCAAATAAGTTCAGTATCGATGACGCCATATTGTTTTAGTTTGCTTAATAAAATTGAATGATTAAGGCTGTCAAATCCTTTTCTTATGTTCATGAAGCAAGCTGCAGTAATTTTATTATTGTTCATGTTTGTTAAACATTCATATATTACTGTGTGCAGTGCGAGAGACGCAGATCTATTTGAGAGATAAGCAAAATGTTTATCCGAGAATACTTTGCTTTTACAGAAAAAGGAAATTAAGTTATGTTTGACGAATGATTCCAGTATCTTAGGTATATGACCAATGATAGATATTGTTCGATAATTATTTGGGTCACTCTTCTTACCCGAGCCTTTATATAAAGGAACGATCTTGGCAGTTCTCCAATCATTAGGGATTATACCACTTTGAAGAGAACAATTAAACAGATACGCAAGACTTTGTGAAATGAATGGAGCGGCTATTTTTAGAAGAAAACCAGACATACCAAGAATATCGTCAGAGAAACGAGGGCTAATTTTTAATAATTGTGCTAAAACGAAGTTTGTTGAAACGGACGAAAATGGAAGGCTTTGGGTGGAGGAGGTTCAGGGACGCTATCGATAGGGTTGGTGTTATGAAAACTATATATTACCAATATTAGTCCCTATCATACTAAAAAGGTCGTTGAATTTATTTGGACTTATACCGAGTCTAGAAGTATTATTAGTTGATTAGATGGTATTAAATGCTTTAAGGTCTTCCAGATTCCGACTGGCTTAGAATTATTATACAAGATTAATTTATTATAATACTGACGACGAGCTTTACGTATTTCTTTAGTAACTTGGTTTCGAAGACATCTATACCATTTCCAGTCACCGGTATTATTTGATAGTTTAGCTTTCCTATGGGCGGATTCTCTGGAGTGTATCATATTAAGTACTGCAATAGTCATCCATTTATTATGAGTTGATCGTATTCTGCGCTTATAAAATGGTGCATGAGTGTTACATATTTTAATAAATTCATAGCGCCACATTTGCCATGCTAAGTTTATATCTGTTATTTGCGAGGTGTGAGTAAGAAATGTAGATGAAAGTAATTCATCAATAAATTTGATCCTGTCAAATCGACGGAGGCTCCGAGAAAATACTGACTTAGAAGATTTATTCTGTGGTTGTTTATTTATTACAGCCGTAACGAGAAACTGGTCACTTTGGCTTTAGGGATACACAGCTGAGGTTGAGAACATATTCGGATCAGATGTTAAAATCAAATCTATAATCGTAGAAGACGTCGGACTTACTCTGGTTGGCTCGGTTATTATTTGATGAAAGCCAAAAACTTTCTCTAACAAATCTAATTTGCTGTTGGTGACCTTTTCGTGACATTTGTAATCAATATTAAAATCGCCCAACAAAATCACGTGCTTATAACTACTAACAGCTTCTCCAACAATATTTAACAGTTCATCAATGTAATCAACGTTAGCACTAGGTGGCCTGTAAATTGAACCGATTAAAAACTTTTTCATCCCGACGTTTACAGTTACCCAAACACTTTCTACCACGTTACATTTAAAGGAAATACGCTCTGGTTTCAATGATTGTAAAACATAAGTGACGACGCCACCACCTTATAATTATCAATACAAAGCTCAGAATCAGTTATATTTTTATCGAGCCAAGATTCAGTAAATGTGAAAACATGTGGTCTAAGACGTGAGAAAATTAAACGAATCTCATCTAATTTTGGTATTAAGCTACGAACATTTAGATGAGCTAACAGTGTACCTTTGGAGGCAAAACAATTTAGTAAGGGTTTAAACGAAGGATAGGGGCAAACATCAGAAGTGATTGTAGGAGACTGGTCCAAACTTGATGTACGTATAGATTGGATAAAGTGGGAGTGGTACTGCTTAACAAATTCTAATGACTCGGTATTAATATGCACAGCATTAGTCTTAGCGAGAACATCAATAAGTGTAGCGAAATTACCCTGCATGATTTTACAACCTTTCCTATTTAGATGAATTCCATCACGCCCTATACAAGGGGTATCTATGTTAACATTGTCCAAGAATGACCATTTGTTATTCGGATACAAATAACCTCAATAGCCGCAGTGACTAGTCGTAATGTTCTATCTTCATCGCTTGTACACCTTCTTTTGATTACTGAGCTAAAGATGACATTGGTAATGTCATTATTATTACGCAACACTCTGCAGTATCATTATCTTTATAAAAATTATAATGATGCTATCAAGTGTTGTTAAGAGTAAACTGTCTAATTGCCTTGGTGCTATTTGGAAAAATTGTCATTTCATACAAGTCCGTGAATGTTAATAATGTCTAAATCTGACAAAAGGTGACAGTGTCAGAGGAGTATCACTGTTGTTGCTCATTTCTCTATAGGGGACAGGTGGACGTGACTCCGGGCATGCGCAGAGGGTTTGTATCCATATGTTATTTATCAATACGTGCAGCTGGCGTTCTGTTAGTAAAGGCCTACTCCGTCAAAGGTCGACCGTATATATAAATCAATGTGGTTTGCCCACGTCTGTAAGTCTTCTTTAAATAATCAATACTTATCTATAATCACACATACATATGTCATATGCGAAATGAATGTACTTGTGCGTGCGTGAGGAAGTTTAGAAATAATTGATTTATCATGCAAGAGCGGATAACACGCAGTTTTTTTAACTGAAAATGACTTTTTCTCTGTGTTTTAACTTTCAATTTTTATTTCAGCTAAATAAGAAATACATGCCCATTAGTACATAAGTTTAACTGTCTCTAAATCTTATAATTTTGCACAACAGAATAAAGTTTGAAATGTTTTTAATCTCATTAGTCAAATCTTTTGCAGTGTTCTGAGCTCTAAGAACAGCGCAGTTACACTCTATGTGTAAAATGATGAAACGCTTATCATGGAAACTGAAGACATACCTTGATACGCCTATTCTGTGAAAATACAATAGTCCTGTACGATACATTAATTAACGTGATATATGTACAGTCATGTACAGTCATTAACCCCTACACCTAAACCATTATATAAGTCACATGCCTTAACTATTATACACATATTACGTCCTGCACCCAAGCCGTATAACCGTCATAGGTTACGCTATAAGCCGAAGCCTTCACCATTATAGGCTACGTACTACCTTGACGTTATAGCGCCATTAGAGATTCTAAGGCCAGAGTACAGGCTGTCAGAGCGCCGTTACATCCTCCAGCGAGGAACCCTCTTTAAGGCTCGATGAGGATGCAAATATTTTCGTCATTTATGACAACGCCTCATGGCCTAAAAATATGCTGTCACTTGACATAAACGAGACCAATCGTTAGCTTGTTTAGTATTCTTTCTAACAACACCTTACATCAGCCAGAAAATTCCGTTTTTACCCAGCATATCTGATCTTATGTGCTCCTTTTATATCTGAAACGCTTGAAATGTATAATATTGATTTGTTCGGTATATTTGAGCGTTGGTTTTCCCGCACAATCAGTGTATTTTAGACAGTATTCATATCGATTACATGTCATACTCATGTGATGCTAGTTTAGATTCTTCAGACTGATGTAGTCTTGGTAGAGTCGGGGTAGCACTTTTATGGAAAAAGCGTTTGTCTAATTGTGTAATCCCCTCATTTTCCATCAGGAGTGATAGAATCATAGGTGTTCAAATCGATTCCATAAATCATCAACTGCATGTCATTATTATCTTTATGGTATATCTTCCCAATATTAATCAGGGGAATTCTATGTTCATTCGCTGTTTTGAGATATTAATAGACTTATATAATGAATACGAATCGCTTGCCACCGTGCTATTTATGGGCGATTTTAATTGTGAATTAAGCGGCTTTATGTACACTGGGAAGAAATCCTCGCGTAGTGTTGTCCTTCAAACGGCCTTAGAGAGTTTTGGGTTATTCTCAATTACATGTAATTTTAGTACCGGTCCTCCATACACATATAATCTTTATGATTCAGGAAATAACAGGTCTCTCATGGATCATATTACTGCAGCTATTACCACAATGGAATTTTATTAATTACGGTAAGATTATTGATGGTGAAAATAATACATCAGATCATCTGGCTCAGATTTTTAGTCTTGAAGTTAAGCTTTCAAGCCATCATATAGACACCGATTTGGATCAAAAACTTTTTATGATGACAAAATATTTATCTAATACTAGAATATACAATATACGTGTATACGAGTATTGGCAGATGGCTTGGGCCATATTTGCATGCCTAAAGATGTATAGTTACGGCTAATCATGATATAGATTAGGTATACAAAACGCTTGTTAGTACATTCATTTATGGCGCTCATGAAACTATTCCCCCACCCCCCTAAAATTCAGAGGGTCCCCAGAAAACAAATGAAAAGAATACATTTAAAAAAGAACATGAAAATATGCTCAGATACAGAAGGATATGGCTTCAGTAATGGAAACCCCGTGGTAATGAAAACGCTTTTATGACTTATAAAGAAGCTGAACGAATTTTTCGCAAAGATGTTAGAAATTATAACTATATGTTAGAAAGGTCTGTATTTGGCGAAATAGACGAAACCATGGAAGCCGATATTAAAAAGTTTTGGGTCATTTTGCGGCGAACAAGAGCTAAAATGTCTAAATTTAGTCACATGATTTTCGATGGTAAAAATGTTTCGACCCACGGAATATTGAATGGGTGGGCGACTTATTTTGAAAACTGTATTCTGATGCTGAATCGCGCTCCTTCAGTGCAGATCATAAAAAACTGCTGTCAAAATAAAACTGAAAAAATATTACATAGAATCCCTTAAGAATCATAATGACTTACTTGATGACCAACTCAGAGAACCTGAAGTTGTCCGGGCAGTGAGAGCATTGTCATTGAGAAAAGCAAGCGGACATGATGGAATTGCTTATATGAACAACTTGTGTATGGTGTTGCGAGTTTAATCCGCTGCTTCACGGCTTTTTTAGTGTGTGTTTTCCTCTGCATGAAAACATTCCCCGAGAAATGAAAGGACAACAGGAAAAGTGCTTCCTCGCCCGACAAGTTTACAAGCTGTTAGAACGTGTAATCATAAACAGAATTCTTCTTTTTCCGAAGTCACTATAGTCTTGGAGTTCCTGATAAATTTCAGTTTGCTTATCAAAAAGAGCCATCGGCCACTAACGCTTCCTAGCTTTGTATTACAGGAGGGTATTCTTCATAATCTAGAAAGAAATCCCAAAGTTTATGGTGCATTTATCGACAGCCCCAAGGCTTTCGACACTGTCTGGCACGATGGCCTTTTACTTATTTTTTTTTTTAACTTAAAATTAATGGGAAATAGTAGAGGCTGATTAATCTGCGTACAGCGATATTTTAAGTTGTGTGCAACACGAGGGAGTCTTCATCCGATGGTTCAAGGTGTGTCGATCGGTCAGGCTGGGACGAATACTTACCCCTCTGGTTTTACGTTGTCTATATAAATGAGTTGATTTAACAACTTATAAATTGTTTGTATGGGGTGAAAGAAAATTATATTTTATATATTGGTCCTCCGGTTTTGGCTGATAATATATCACTGATTACTCTCACTCCATTTGGTCTTCAGCGTATGCTGAATATTTGTTATGAATATAAATCCAAATAAATCTGTGGGAATATTGCGTTTGGTGAATGTGTGTCGAATCTCGATCATGGCCTCTGGGTAATTCTATAAAATCAAGCAAGTGCAAGAACATAACACCTTGGTATTCTCCTTAAATCAAAGTTCAATTCTCATAAGAGAACTAAACTTTCTTGTCAAAGAGCGAGAGGATCCTTTCTATCCTTAGCGGGCGCTGGAGTAAGACCAAGGGGTCTTAATCCCGGAACCTAATCCCCTCACGGCTGCTAAGTTCTACAAAGTAATCCTAATTCCAGCATTTTTATATGGTTATTACTTATAGAACAATCTTTCCAATATGGAAGTCCTAAGACTTGAGCGAAATCACAGATTTTGTGCCCGGACCTGTCAAGCTTTTAACCAACGAGTTCGATCTGACACAGCATTGGCCATGTTAGGTCTCCTTAGAATTACAGGCTACGATTAATATGTGCAAGTTCGATTTTCTGGATAGACTCTATAGAGCTCCTGTGGGTGAACTCTGCAGAAATGTGTTGTGGCATAGAATCTGTAGCTATTATTCTGATATTGTGCCAAATAAGGGGTTCATAAATGAGACATGTGATCAGTATATTGAAACTTAAAAGCTTAGAAGACTATATGATTGATTAATTATATTACTGTTGATTATTTCCCCATTAAAGGTTTATAGAAAATCATTTTAGATGACGTAATATATAATTACGTAATAGCAAGATTTAAAGATAGGATAGCAAACTAGGAGGATTTCTACATTAAGGGAAGTAAACCCATTATTTAAAGCAGAGCGTACTATGCATGGCTAGCTGTGAGACATTTTCCAGAGTCATGTTTACATATCTTAAAACTGGCTAAACTCGTCGTTTCCTTTGCACCGTATAATTCGTAAATTCAGAGAGTTTGTCATTTTCGTGGTAATTTGTACTATACTTCAGTACTACATGTTTTAAAGGTGTGCCAGGCGTGTAACAATGAACGCGAAACACTATGGTCTTTCATTGTAGATTATTTACCGGTTTATGTATCTGCCTTTTTGAACTATTTAGCTGACCCTGAACTTGCCGCCATATTATTATTATTATTACTACTTTTATAATTATTAATATTATAATTATTAATATTGAGCTGGTTCTTGGTTCTTACGGACGGCATTCTGATTTAGATATTGTTTTATTTTGTTATACTAATATTGTTCCCTACTGATATATTTATTATTCGAACTCACTGGAATTATATTGATAGTAGAATCACACAAATTGCAGAACAGTGGACTCAGTTTGCAGATTAATTTAGGGCCTATACGGAATTGTAGTTTAGATTTATATATCAGTATTCACAGCGCTTACATCTTAATTGTTCTCTTGTATTCATGTTGTATGAACCCTTGGTCATCGTTGAGTTTGTCGTTCATATATCCATATTGTTATAATATATGTTAACTGATATATACTTTCCGAACAGTCGGAGGAAATAAAGCTATCATTGGCAAAGCAGAACGAAATTAAGAGTATGGCGTTCGTATGAGACCATGACAAAGGGCTGACTCCCTATATGCAGTTCCACAGCCTTCCCCTTTCAGTTAATTATCTGATCATCACTGAACAGGATTTACCTCATTGTCAAATAAAAGGTTTGGACTGTGGTGAGCAAATATTGTCCTCCAGATACTGCATCTAGCCACGAGTATAGTGTATATCTCTATATATATAGGCATACATAAAAAATACATAAAAAACAATAAAAATTGATTGCTTTATGCTTGAGTTTTATTTAATATTTCCGTATAACAACATATGCATGGAAAATATGTTTAAACTTTAATTATGTTGTCAGATAAATATCTGAATATGTTTAATTACTTTAAATATAAAGGAGACACAAAGTCATTATTTGATTAGTGTGTCGCAGTAAATGGCATTTCCATTTATATAGCGGTAAATAATTGTATTTTGTTAAGTGATAATTCTTGAAAATAAAAAAGAAATGGTAATTCTGTGACACTCCATCCTTACCAGCGAAAACAACTGGAAAAGTCATACCATTAGCAAACATGGTAATGCTATCGACTCACAACAGATGGTAATATTAACAAAAGATGGTCATTCATTATAAATATATGAAAATAAATCATAATTTATTTTATCGACTACCCTTTTGGTTGTCCCTTGTTGCCTTACTTTTTTTTGGCAAAAATGCGGGGCGGGACGGATGTGAGCTGAAAGCTAAATGTGCGGGGCTTTTTTCATAGATGCGGGGCGGTGCGGGCGGGTTTTCACAACTGTGGGACGGGGCGGTTGCGGGCTGAAGGTTTTTTTTATGAGGGGTGGGTGCGGGGGCTAAATTCTGGCCCGCGCAGGACTCTAGTAGCCTTATGTTTAGAATATGGATTGTTTACCACGATATGAATGCAGCATGATGGAAGATCACTGCGGTGCATTCCTCGATATGACGTGTATCATGACTCAAGCTGGGCTTACCAGCCTTACTAACTGAGTCGTGTTGTCACGGCTACTATGACGCCTTAACCATTACAGCTAACGCCCTTGCCCCGCGCCTTAACGTTATAGGTTTCGCCCTAGCCGAACGCTTTTACCACAACATGTTATGTCCTACCCCACGCATTAACCATGCATCACAGGTTACGTTATAACCCTACACCATAACCATTATAGGTTACGTCTTAGCCCGCGCCAAAGGTCGGTATTGTGGTTTTCTCCGGGTCCTCTGGTTTCCTTCAAGCATACTGACTATATACCGAACGGCACCTTCCAAGCCATGGAGAGTGCATCTTATTACATGTACGTATGTAGTTTATATAACTAGTAGTGTGCCTCTATTTCATGTAGTTATAACTATAGTTGTGCAATCCATGTAAAATGAATAAAGTTTATACTTAACCATTATATGTTAAGTCCTACCCCCTACCCTTTACCTTAAATTGTTGTGTCCTATCCCAACGCCTTCACAAATATGGGTTATGTCATACCTGCATGTTTTAACCATTAAATATTATGCCCATTTCCCAAAACTTTATTCATGAGATGGTTTCCTGCTCCACGCCTTAACCACACATGTAACGCCCTTACCCCACAACATAGCATTATAGGGTTCGCCGCTTTAACCATAATAGGTTACGTCATAACCCTACGCCTTAACAATTATGGATACATCATATTCCCCACGCTTTAACCATTTTAGGTAACGTCCTACCATAACGACTTAACCATTGTATAGGTTACGTCCTACCATGACGACTTATAACTATTGTATATGTTACGCTCTACCATAACGACTTAACCATTATAGGTTACGTCCTACCATAACGACTTAACCATTATAGGTTACGTCCTACCATAACGACTTAACCATTATAGGTTACGTCCTACCATAACGACTTAACCATTATAGGTTACGTCCTACCATAACGACTTATAACCATTATATAGGTTACGCTCTACCATAAAGACTTAACCATTATAGGTTACGTACTACAATGAAGACTCAACCATTATAAGTTACGTCCTACCATAACGACTTAACGATCATAAGTTACGGTCTACCATGGCGACATAAACATTATAAGTTACGTCCTACCATGAAGACTTAACCATTATAGGCTACGTCCTATCCAAGTGCCTTAACAAATATGGATTACTTTCCACCCACATGAGTTGGATTAAAATATTGTTTATTCCTTACCCTGTCATAACACCCCTTAATCCAGTAATTGTTGTATGTGCGTTGTACTGACGCTATACGTGTCCATATTTGCGGACGCGGCTCGGATTCTCCCGGTTAACGTTTACTTGTACGTTTTGTCCATGCGGTCTGTCAGTTCTTCTAACTTGCACCCAGTATGTCTCCGTTAAGGCAGACTGATTGCTTGATTGCTTGGTTGATTGATCTGCGCGTCATCGCACAATTAAAGTCTTTCTCATTTCTTTGTACATGGTTTTAGTCGCGTCACATCCGCACGCATACAATTTGACTTGTAGCTTCAGCAAGAAAACGTTTCTCTGTTCCCCATGTTACTGCGATTTAAATAACTATTCTGCTTATTTCCCAGCCTCCTGCTTGGAAACTCGAAACCCTTGCAGTGGATAGTGGAACCTGTCTGGAAGACCACCCTCCAGTGAACCGAAAGCATTCTTATTGATTATAACTGACCTGTCTGATCAGACCACCTTTGAATTAAGACCACTTTGGTTTCATTACACAGGTTTAACTGTAATAATAAACAACACTGAGTTGGCTTTCAGTTAGTGATTTATGAACCCTGTTTTCAATATATTTTTTTCCCAATTACCCTCTGACTTGATTCATAATCATACCTAACAATCTGTTTCACATTACAAGCCGTTAACTTTCCAGATGTAGTAAGAGTCTAATGCCAGATATGTTTTTGTTGATATGCCATTTGCCCCGAACGAACGAAAATCCCACCGATCTTCTGAATTAACGAACGGCAGAGGTTTTCACCCGTTGGCAACAGATGGCGCCACCTATGGGCTAGGCTCTTGATTCCATATGTCCACACACGTATGATCCTTAAAGAAGGCTTGGTTAATTAATTTTACTTCGCTTTCTTCTTCTTCTCATTCTTCATCCTCGTCTCACTCATTTTCTGCTTGGATTTTGTTATTATTATTTTTATCATTATTATTATAGGTAGTAGAAGTAGTAGTAGTAGTAGTAGTAGTAGTGGTAGTAGTACTTTCAGAATTAGTAATTAGGCCTAGTATTGTTAAAAATCAAGATAAATATCATCATGAATAAATTAAATATTACTCTTTGGTTGTTGATTAGCTGCCTATTCCGAACGAACGAAAATCCCACCGATCTTTTGAGATGACGAACGGCGAAGGCTTTCATCCGTTGGTAACAGGTAGCGCAACCGGCATGTCCTTGCACCCCAAACTGTGCCACCAAGCTTTACTTTAAAATTCATTATATATAACATAACGCATTCTGTGTCTATATTGATCGAACCACTATTTATGGTACGTACAAGGTCTTTATCTTAAACCTACAATAACCCTAAAAATAAGGGTGGCAGGTAAGATACGTTATGGCGAACCTAGGTATTGCGATACAGTCTGATTGTCACTGGTTCGGACCTAATCGTACATAATGCGGCCTAATGCGGGCTAATTGTGACCTCGGAGATCCGCTATATTGTCAGTATATTAATACACTTTGACGTCATGGTGATGTAGTCCCTGAACTAGAGAGAACATTTATAATTATATAAGATATATTCATCATGATGCTTCTAGCTTCATATAGGTCCACCATCTTCCCCCTTAGTTAATCTATTACAACTTCGTACACTTGCAGTGCACTGGTACATTCACTAATTCAGGTTACTACATCCCGATGTTCTATCAAAGTTAAAAGTTAGACCGTAATCAAACAACCACCATGTTTTCCTGTGCCCATGTCTCGAACTAGGGCTAATGTCTATATATGCATTGCGGCTTATAATATAAAATACCTGTTTGCGTGTATATGCGTGTATATGCTTTAAAAAAATCGCTCACATATATGATTTTTGAAACTACATGTGTAAAAACACTGCATTTTTCTGTCACACGTTTTGATATATATATGTAATAGTTATGCAGTATTTATGCATGTTCCTGTCATCTGATTGTATGCTATAAATATATAATGTAATTTTGGCACTCCTGCACTCTGACACTCCTGCCATAATAGCATTCACGCTCATATATAGGTTATATATTTCATTTTCCTTGATAACTATTTTTTACAAATTGATATCTGCCATTTCCCACCCCACCACCCGAAAATAATAATTATGTGGTCCTGGTTTACACCTTATCATCTACAACATAACGTTGCGTTATCCAGTATGTCAGGTATAATTACGAATACTGTTGGATCACATTAAGCTTGTATATCTGTATATATTTATCGATGCAATAATGTTCTCCTGTCAAATTGAAAACGTGTGGCCTTAGACAACAAATCTGTGTACTATAAATTTTAAAATATTATTTTTTTGTGTGTGTTTTTTTTTTATTAAATTTAATAAAAGTATTGAGTAAATAAAATTTTAGGCGCTCCCGTTAAAACAGAGCAGGAAATTAGACGAATCCATGAGTATTTACGTTCATAAATAAATTAAATAAAGGTCGGCACACCTAGAATTAACACAATTCCGCGAATACAAATTCTTTAATACCTGTGATCAACAAGGTAATGCGTGCTTAGCCAGACAAATTGATAAGTAATTAACCACTTCGATCAGCGCCGTTCTAAAGCTGAGTACACATGTTACAGGTTCATGAAAAGCGGAGCGACGGCCGGCACGCGCAGGCCCCCTCTCTTTACTCTCTTCCCTTGGCCAATATTTGCTCAGCTTTGACACACTCTGCGCGAGTGTTTTCTAAATTTTACAAATTATGCTGGATTAATGGACAAGAGCACGGCTGCAAGCATGTATAACTGCTGTACAGGACAATACCCTTGTTGAGAATGGAGCCCCTGTGTTTACAATGCCTGCGTTCGTGCATGAGTATAGATGCGACGTGTCTACATTTTTGCATGTCAATGAGTGGCTATATAAGGGAAGGCATTGTTGCTATAATTTCTGTGAGCTTGTGTTTAAAATTTATGAGGAAAAACCCCAAAAGTCCCAGATGAACATATCGTTGGTCAAATATGTGGGTAATTTCGCAATAATATTAAGCACGCACTTTATATACTAAAAAAACTTTTAAAATAATAATAATAATAAATAAATAAATAACTCGAGTATCCATATCAAAATGTAACTGCATGAATAATAAGGATTCTCGGATAAATAGTATACTCTTGAACTGTCATCATATAATACTGAGCCAGGTCCATTTACAACACTATAAAAAATCAAAATTTGATGCTTAGTCTCGATAAAGATGCAGACATAAAATTCCAGCCAGTCATTCACACCTAATCATAATTAAGCATACTGGCCGATTAGGCAGGCGGTCATATTGGTCGTTCTTATCGTGGAATGTAAGAGAAATTTTGAAGAAATGTTAACATTCTGTATCTGTTTGCAAGGATTTCAGTATCAGCAAGAGTTAAGAGTGAATATGGGCATTGTAAACCACGCACACCTGATATGGGCGACACATATATCCAGTAATACGTTGTGATCCAATGATAGAAGCAGAATTACAGAAATTCAGTGGCTAAAAGACTACGGATGCCTGGTCGGGGGATACGTATACCAAATAATGAATATGTGATTAAGATAACCTACTTTTAAACAATCTTTTAGAATATATGGAAATTCAGAAGTTCTCATTTAGTATACTGAGAGGAATTGTATTCTTACAGAGCGCACAATAAATATTAATCATGTTATTAGATAATTAATTTGTATCGATTTTGTAGCACGCGTGATTAATGTTAACCCTCATGTACTGTTTTAAATCTTAAATTTTCCACTGACTTCGATTTTTGATAATATCGTCGTTTAGAATATTTCTAGTTCACTTATCAGTGTTGTCACAAAACTACACAAATTAAAATTACAAATTATTATGTGAGCGTGATATTAAAATGCCGTGGCATGCTATAGGCACGTTGTCCTGTTAAGCGCACGATGTCTAAAATTCCTTAGCACCTCTTCTTGCTAAAGTAATAAAAGAAATAAAATTAGCAAAAAAATTAGACTTACCATCAGAAAACCTGCTCAGACAACATTTCACTGAATGACGTTTATAGTCATACTACTTGTAAAACCATCACATTAAATAGTTCTTTCGTTTTCAGGAATCTCCCACGTTGCTGATGACGTCAGAACGAGGCTGGTCATAGGCAGTGCCTTCGTCTAGATGTTCTGTGCACGTGTGAGGGCGATATGTCGCGTGCAGACGTTTAAATACGGCATGGTGGGCTAAATGTATGAACAGAAGCTATAGAGTACTTCCCAATATTATTTGCATTCACCCCTCCCCAAGCTCTGTCACCTGGCCGGGAACATATCGACGCACAAAGGGCAGTGGAGATGCAGTGCCCGGAAAATCGATACCGAATCGATCAGCGCAGAGCAACAGATGTCAGGCAGCACTTGAAGCGTTGCTGGTCGGCATCTATTGCTAAAGTTTACAGGGCATACACCCCGCAACTATATCTCCCCGTGCTGACCTCGGGGGGGGGGGGGGGGGGGGGGGAATCAACACTTTGTCCCCCAGTGTCCCCCGCCTCTGTCAGAGGAACTGGCATTGTTCGACCCCATCTCTTCTACAAGCACTGGCTCACAGCTGGTAACACAACAGCTGATACCTGAGATACGTTTACTCAAGGTGCGCTCAGCTAGTCACGGAGCATGATCAAGTGTGAGGTCTCTTGACAGCTACCTGATCACATTAATAATCTAACTCTCATGTTCATCTCTCTCCGTCTCTATTTTATTTGATACCGGCAAAGTTATTCAAATTTAATACAGTTACTTGTGCATTTAACTCAGTTTTTTAAACAGGACCACTTACAAGTATGTTAAATTAGAGTTTTTTTTATTCATAAATAACCACTAAATTAAAGGAAAAAAAGTATAAATGTAAGTTCTGCTCAGTTTACCCAAAATCATTCAAAACATTTTTTTATGTATAGCCATTTACACCGTCGCTTGTTTTTTCAGTGCTGGTTTCGAGCTAAATCTTTTCACGGATGAGGGCACCTGTTCAAGTACATGCTCGCACTCTGTTACATAACACTCATTAACTAGCTTAACTAGTTTTACGGGACCAGTTTTTAGTTCAATTCCTAACTCTAACCCCTAAATTTATTATATTTATTCATGCAAGGGAAGTATTTGTAATTCACAGCGGTTGGGGAATGGGGGGCGGGGGGGGGGGCATTCCCGTTTTTGTGGCGGGATTTTTAACTTATTTAACTATTATACTTGAACAAGTACTACACAACGAGGGGGGGGGGGGTTGTTTATTACAACAACCACCCATGTATAATAGTAGACCTAGAGTATACATGATAACAACACTGATGTAGCCAGTATGTTATTGCTCACCTAATCACCTTATCCATGTCAGCATATTTACTTCTTTTAACTTCTATTTTGTCGATTCTACGCTAAACATATACCTTTTTCACAGTTCTTTTTGTGTTCATATCAGCTTTATTTCACACCTTGATCCATCTTTTAAAATATCAGGTCGTGTGAGTTATTCTCTTTATATACAGCTCCTACTTTGTAACCTATGTAACCTCAACTATCTCCAAAGGACAGCTTAACAGTTTCCAGAATAATTATATGTAATAATAATAATAATAATAATAATAGTTATAAATGACTAATATATATATATATATATATATATATATATAAATATATATATATATATATATATATATATATATATATATATATATATATATATATATATATATATATATATATATATATACGTAACTCTTAAACATACAAAACTTAAATAGTAAAAAAAAACACATCTAAAGTATAGACTATTGAATCAATAAATTTATCTTTGCTTGCATAATCATCTAAATCAATCATTTTTTTTAATAATGACCCTTCGATAAGGGTTAACTGGGTCCTGGAAGCGAGGGAATCTCTGTTTGTTCAAGCAGTGTTGTCCCTTTTTTTGGCCACAGGGAGTAAAAAAAAAGCAAAGGGAAAATTTTAAATATAAATAAATTGGAAACACGAATAACTAAAAATGGTTGTATGCAGCTGCGGAATCTAATGTACATGACTTTGCCCCAAGCCTATATTTATCTATTGTAGAGCTGACGTTATTATGGCAGTGATTTTGTTAAGTGAGCCTGACTGATATACTTATAGAACCGGTGGCCCTGAGTTATGGTTATCGGGTTATGGTTTCCGAAAATATGACAATTAAGGTCCAGTTCCCTTATTAGTTGTTTTCTATACACTCAGTGAAGTTTTAATCGCACAGTAATTAGACTCAAGATTGAAAAGTGAAGATAACTCTAGAACGATATGTCATAATTAAACGCTGTATATAGTAATTATTTCATATTTTTGCTTGGGGTTTTTAAATAGGAGTAACTAGAATTATATTTGTGGCTGGCATTAAACCCCTTGACCTCAAACTTAAAAGTTCAGCACCTTCACCAAATCTTAACAAATCCTAACCCCAAAATCTATTGGATGGCCTAGTATTCATTTTGGTGTTTTGCATATAATTTCTTTACTCATAAAAGTTTTTAAAAGAAAACAATTAATCTTCTAATCAGGAACCCCCCCCCCCCCCCATTACTTTGAGGGAGGCAGTTTTATCATTACCAATTGCTCCATTATGGACGCTCAAAAACGCCTGCAATCTCCTTATGTATAGCGAGATATGTGTCCCAAAGAACACGATGGGCATTCCTTACGCATCAATTACAGGAGAGAAATGGATGAGTGGAGGGTCTAACTAACAAGATGTGTAATAGGTGCATAGTCATAGATATAAACCAGCTGTATTTTATATAATTCTTTCAATTTATAATAACATATTCCGAAATGCATATTAATCATATTAATATCCTATATAATAACATACATCACCCAAACACGCATGCGCGGATTCCGGCTTGCAGACACTCATAATCTTACACAAGCTTAAAAGGACACAATTTGACTGACGCAAAGATGTACAGACAGACAGTTATACTCAGAAACCATGGATACTATACGAAATTTTGAACTAACTAATTTATTGAAAAGTCAAAATAATAATAACAATGTCATTACTGTATATTTTTGTGCGGTTATGATACAGTTAATACAACAATAAAGTACACTTTCTAGATCCATAACATGTAAAAAATACCAGCGATTAAATCAGTAGACATATATATATATATATATCTCGTACATACATCCAAAAGATTGTAAGCCGATAAAGTGGATTAAAAACCGAGCAATGCCTTAAATACAGCAAAATATGAGAAACTCAAGACATAAAATGAGAGTTTGTATATAGCATATTAAAGCACCACCGTACAAAACTGCATACTTATTAAGATTCTGCAGCAGAAATACAGAATGCGACAGCAAATGTTATCATAAGCATGCCTTGAAAGTCACGTGATTATTCTTACATTCAAGATTGGAATAAATGGTCTCGTCAACAGGTATCTCTCCAGTTAAAAAATTAAAACTTCTTTAACATTTCTAATTAAAATAAAATTGATATACTAGGTATATTACAAACATTTACTTGAGCAGAAAACATATATGAGTAAGGGCAAGATAGAGTAACATTACAAATAACCTAAGTCAGATGTATATATGACGTGTACAAAAATAACATCACCTCATATGAATTTCAACCATGCAGGTACAAAGAATTCACGTTATAATTTCCTCTTCTCTAAATATGATAAGATTTCTAATCTAAATTCATATTTTGTCCATCCCTAACACGAACAGACAAAAAGTTTTTTGTGTCAAAGGGAAATTAAATTCTATGAAGTAATACACAGTTGTATCTAAAAATGATATTTAAAACAAATTCAGTGTAAAATGATAATATGTTCATCTGTTATCTATATCTTACCACCATTGGGGAAATCGAAATAAATTTTGTTTTATTACAGTAAATAACCTTAAAAGCCAAGTATTATATAAAGTGAAAAAAACCTAATAATGTTTTGATTTGAGTCATGATTAAAGGCACAGGTATATAGAAATAAATGTGTTATATCATCATATAACAAATGTGTACATCCAAAACATATATACGGTTATTTAATCACAGATAATGGAATACCTGTATAAAAAAATACGCGTACGTAATCATGGTTGAACATGAAAAGTAGAGCTTGTAATCAACGAACGTTAATACTCGGCGGGTGTAACGTATATTCACACCAACGTTTTGTCGTTCATGATAATGAATCGAACTAGAAGTTTGCCAATCACTGAGAGATCAACGGAAGGCTCCCCATTCCGTCACCTGAGCGATATTAGGGGATCTGTTAGGGAGTGTAGGACCTTGAAAATTAGGTAAAAGTACAAAAATCAATATCAGATGCAAAAATGTCACCTCTCGCTATTTCTCTGACGGTTTTTTTATCAGCCGTACAGACTGCGCAGAATCTGACTCTCAAGAGTACTACTCTTCTGGTTAGGGTTTGTAGGAGTCAAAATCTGCCACCTACAATGCACCGGGGCTTCTTTATACACCAGCGGCTTAGGTATAAATGTAGTTTGTTCATATATGTTTGATAAGAATTGATTCAATACTTAACATGTTTTTTTTTTGTGGCGGAATAAGTAATATTTTGCCAGCATACGCATGTAAAATAAAAACAAAACGTGTTTCCTTGAAATGTAACACTTTTGCATTTTAAAGTTTGACAGACAAGTAGCCGGTCCTGCACTGTCTAACAGAAAGAGGTTCTTTCGAGTAGAAACGACATCTGGCGGAAGGGTGTCAGCCGTATCGTAGGTTGGCAGTACTGAGCGATACGAGGGAACAGGATATGGATTCTGTCACCTATGTCTAATACTCTGACTTTTAGTTCAACACAAATTGGATTCTGCATATCAGGACAAATATGGGCAGGAAAAAATATAAAAGGAAAAGAAATTTTCGGGTTTGCACTCGAGGCCTAAGAGTCCATCCCCCATCTCCACAAAAAAGGCCAGAACATTGATATACAAATAAACTCACCAACCTATGGACCTAGGCCACCCCTTTCTACATAGTATATCAGATGATATTAATAAAAAAAATAATAAATAACAACTTCTATTTCTCTGAGTAACTAAATACTGAATCTTTTTATAGTTTTCTTTCCCTTTGGAAATATATGTTGAATTTTACAATTTCATCTCACACATCTTCGAAGCCCCATTCGGAACATGAACAAAACATTTTTCCCTCGTGAGTGCGAATATATGAATCATGCGCACGCATTGATTCAATAAGCAGGTTACTGATTTAACAAAATATGTGTCAGAACCCAAATCAAGCCGCTTTCATTCCAAAAGCACGTTGTATAAAAAAAAACTCGAATTCATTTCCAAAATAACGAATTCTCAATACGGTATCTGGTTTACATTCCGTGTTCATAATCCACCAGAGAAAAACAGTATTCAGTGCTATATTGTTCTATCCATTTCCCCTGTTTGCAGTTGTAGCACATGCACGCTTTTATTGTTGTGTATATGCATTGATGATGACAACAATGTATTAATAAATTTTTGATCGAAACTATACCTCCCGATGTGTTTCACCAATCGGTGCAAAAAAGCGAATGAATAAGGGTGTAGCGTGAAAAGAATGTGGACTTGAAGGCAGTGAACAATATTCTACCGCGTTCAGAGAATACCGGTATATTATGAACATAACGTGGACTTGAAGGCAGTGGGCGGAAATTATTTCCGTGTTCAATGAATACAGATGTAGTGTGAACACAGCTTTGTCTAGATCTCGATCCTCTTTGGTGAAGAGCGGATTGCAATAACAAAAATAATATGTTACATAATATATGGTAGTGCTGTGCTGTTATAGAAATACATTTGCCGTTTTTTTCTGGATTTTCTTAAATAACATAGTGTGGCCTGTTTATTAAGTACTTCTACCCTAAGAAGTGGTTAACAGTTCTGAATACAGAGACGACAACTTTGAGCACTATTTAGTACAACCAGTCATAGGAACAGGGTTTTCGCTTTTGTGGAGATGGGTCTACACATGCATCCATGAAACTTTAATCCACGAATAAATTCTGCGAAATAACTTTGAAACCAAAACTTGTCCACATAAATAAAGAAGTATACAATTTTTCATTTTCCGATCTGCTAACAAAAGACTGTTGTTAACACCAAAAATGACAAATACCCGAGCAAAATCAGTTTGATTATCACCAGGTATGTGGACACGGAGGAGTTTTCTCTGACCTCCGACAGGCGGCGCTTCCGTTCAGCGGTCGATTGCGTCCCAGCTATTGTGTTTGAGAACGTGTTGAAGATGACATCCCTTGCCCCGCTCCACGCCCCCGGGCCCTGAAGTCGGTACTGGGCGGGTAGACACGGGCCTATGAAGCACCGGGCAGCCAGGGCTGGATCTTTCAGGAACAAGCGACATAAATCAGGCCTCGCACCGATCGCCGAGGCCACCTCGTCCATGTAATTGATCCAATATGTCTGTAACAAATATGACAATACAACTTAATTAACATCTTTTGTATTAAAGTGTACCTGAAATGACACCTAGTGGAGGGCGAAACTCTACTAATGGAAAACAGGCCTCCTGGATTAACACCTTTATCTAGATCCGCATCAGTTCCTCACCAAGCAACTATTTTTCGTAAAAATTGGTCAAACAGTATTCACATAATCCTGCTATCCATCAAACGAAAAAAAAAACCCCAACAAACAAACATACAGACGTCTAGACAGACAGAAACACAGACAAATAGGCAGGGAGGAGTCAAAGTAGGAGCTCCTTGATTTAGAAAACCAAGGGGAATCCCTTCTTAAATACATGAGGCAGTTTACTGTATAATTATATTCATACATGTATGCTAAATAATCTTAGCATTTCTCTTATTACATCAAGAACTTGCACTGAAAATATGTACTGAATAATGGAATAAATCGGTTCAGATTCTTGGCCTTAAAAGCACGTCTTCACCATTAAAAATGATTTCTTGTCCTAAAAATATTTATCCTCGCAAAACCCTTGCCATAATTAGATGTCTTCGCTGTTGACAATTGCCCAGAAAGCATGGATGAAAAGGAAGTGCGCGTGCCACTCTCGTCGAACTGTACATTTTCACTGGACTTTTTAATTACAGTAATTCAAAGGGTCCAATGAAAAAGAGTATTAAGTAAAGGAACTTGTGGAGGTTTTCTCTTATAAGTATAAGTAACGTATGAAGTAACATTCTTATTATGTCATTCCTATATAGGTGTCGGAGTGAGCTCTAGAAGACCAAACAAAGCAATACACTGAGGAAACTAATTCGATCTGTTAATTTGCGCTCGGTAATGACGCTCCTCGGGTTAACAGATGATAACCCCTTGATAAAGAAGATGATATTGATCAAGTATCACTAGAAGTTTAACATGTTCCAGCCAGCATCTGTTGCACAGCAGATGCCAAGATCGAATTAGAATGTCAATAGATATTACTGCTACACCTGGTAGCCTCCTCTCATATACAAACAGTGTTAATTCTCCCCGGCATAAGGGGCCATGTTGTGAATAGCGGTGCCACTTCAAGTGTGTCAGCTATTGATCTGCGGAGAGAGTGAATTTCATTCCCCCAGCTCCGCATGCTTCAGGGTATTTTCATGAGAAAAACTAACCCGCCCAATTAATACATTGATTAGACTGCTGATTGGAGCTTGATGACGCTCAACTAAAGATGTTATTTTTAGTTATAGGTTTTACTGACAGTACTTTTTCTGATGTAAACTGCAGATTAGAATTATATCCCCGACAAAACTACTAATTTTACTTTGATGACAGATTGGGGAATGTTTGTATATTGTGAATGCCAATGAGAAATGTGAGCAATGCAAAATCCTAATGAACTTTTCAGTGGAATAGGCACAGATAATATTAATGCGCGTTGCCATGCAAGCTTTCAAAGGCACGGTTTGTGTACTGGTATGCACGTGCGTGAGTACACTTTCTTTTTTTTGCGATGGGGCATATATTAATATTTTAATAAAACACCAAAATAGGTGCCAATTCTCTATTACACAAAGTTACCTGCTTGTATCGCCCCATTAAGCATGCATGCTTACGGCCTATGAGAGATCTAGTTAACTTATTAATGGGGGTTCCCCATTCTGGTCGGGGTTTCCCCGCTGTGGTCAGAGTTAAACACCAGGGGGCCTTCCAACAGCTCAGCTGTGTGATAAACAATGCTTTGGTCAAGAAACCATGTTAGTGTTAACAGAAAAACTGGCCTCGGTTTTGTTTAAACAAGCTGCCTCTGATGAGGGTATTTTTACTCGGAATGAGCTGATGATGATTACAAAATGATGCTAATGTTTTACTCAAACAACAATGACCGACACTGCCGGGACGTGGTGGCAACTATAGAGACTATTTTTCTATGACAGCTAGGTTTCATATCTGCGTGGTTTAAATTTCACAGTTGTTCCCCTACCGCGAATATCGCGAATTTGAAACCACCGCGAATAACAAGCCAACCACAGTATTCATGGCGAAAAACCCCTGTTAGCTTATATTTTCCGGTAAACCGAGGTGTGATCACCAAAATACTTCTTTCAGTTTTAATATCACTCGATCCGATTCTTTTGAAACAATACTTCTTTATATAAAGAAAGGACATATCTGGATTCTCATAACAAGCATAAATGCATAACATACCTACATGTAACCGTGCTTCTACAGTGTTAACACTTATTAAGCGATTTAGCTAAAATCTATGAAATACAAAGTAGTTATATACCCATCACAACGCCTTATATTGTTATCAAAAATATAAATACAGTGACACAATATAGATAACGCATGCCTGAGTATTTGTGCGAATTATGTCCAGTTAAGGAAATACCATTTTTAATTTGGATTAATCCATTGACTGCCGTCTCAAGAAAAATCGCCGGTCTTTCCATCACTATGGCATTACATATTTAACACACTAAATGACAATAATTAAAAATCTTGTTACATTACGCTATTTATTTAAAACAAAAATCACTATTTCATGGATTGTATTGTATGCTTCGTTCAGGAATAAAATTTTAAATATGTAGTCCCGCTATATATTTAATTGCACAAATTGTGGATTTATTAAGCGTTTTTAAATTGTTGGCTGTAGTAATAAAAATAACGGACCTCTGTTAGTAACCTTATTTGGTTAAAACCAATAGTATTGATTCATTTTGATACACATGCGTCAGATTCCAAAGGCCAAAGTCTCGAGGAAATAATGTCATGTTTACATGACAAATATGCTTTATTGATTTAATTTACTACCGCTTGCATACAGAACACACACGTGTGTTTTTACATGTATGTTATTACACATAAATATATTAAACCTATAAGAAATAAACCTGAGTTTGTCCTTGGGCTAGTCATGTTAATTTTGCATGCGAGTTGTAATGAATATTCGGTACATTTGCTTATCAGTAGACAGGTGTGTGGAAAAATAATATTGTATAAAAATCTTGTTTAATAATAATTTATCACCAGTTTACAGCATATGGATTCGATGACTGTCGCTCCTGCTGAAGAACACATCACACGATGGATCATTCTACTGACATTATTTAATTCAAATCAAACGTTCCTCATAGCATTAAGTAAGGACACATATAACGTTAATTCCTCTTTTTATTTTCGTTATTATGTCTTATCGTGTGCCTCTCTTAATTTTCCTTTTGTTTCCGGTGTCCGAAACCACGTCTCACCTGTGGTGTGTACTTCTTTAATGACATGTTCTTTTTACATGTTATACTGCTCTTGTTTTTTGATGTGTATGTCATCATATCTTACCTGTAGCGTGTGCCTTGAGAAATGAGGTATATACTGTTTACACATGTTGTTCTCCTGGCTTCTTAGTGTTAGTGTAAGGTAGGTCCTGCCTATATATGTCGTTAGGTATATTTCTTATACCTGTCACCATGTCTTACCTGCAGCGTGTGCCTCCTGGACGGCAGGTACTGCTTACATATGACGTTCTTCTTGTTTCTTATGTCTGTCAGCATGTCTTCTTTGCTGGGTAGCTTCACTAGGCCTGGAATACAAAGTGAAGAAAACAAAAACGTATTAAGAACAAATGTTTAAATAAAATATTATATAATTTTAATATATATTCATATATAGGTACATGTAGATGTGTAACAAGGTTTACTTTTTTACATGTCGTTATCATATCAGCACCAACTATAAATACCCCGTCAAAGAATCATCGACCGTTAGTAAATCTCTCCCAAACGGACCAAAAGTTCCGTAATTAATGGAAGATGTATACTTTATCTATATGTTGATCTGTGCTGGTTTCATGGGGTTTGCTTTAAAAGATGTGATAGAAGAAACCCTGTACGATTCTATAGTGATTTATTTACGCCCGTGTGTGCAGTGCTTCCCTCTGTCGATTAATGCCTACATCAATTATATGCTTCCACAAAATGATTTTAATGTCTATGTACTCGTGTAAACGTTGAGTGTTTCATCTGAATCGCTATCTCTATCTATATCTCTTAAAATAACCGAAATCATTATTCGGAAAACTTTTAGTCTAAATTTCATTGAAAATATTGCACTGTATTTATATTTGTCAAATCTTAACAATTTAGACTCTGACGTCCAGTTCTTTACATTCAGCGGTTCAATAGATAATACTTCTGGCCAAAAGGTCTTTACTCAAAGCATATTCATGATACCGATTTCGCAAGAAAAAATTGCAATAAAGGAGTAGTTTTTACGTTTATAATTGTTCAAGAGCATTTTCAATAAAAAGTGTACATTTTTACAGTGCTTATTGCATACTGAAACAAGAGCACCGCAAATGGTGAATAATGGTGCATATTTTATGACCTCTGACCTCATGAAATAAATGCAGAAATTTGGTGAGAATGTAATTCAGATGAGTGTATTGGTTAATATTTATAATGGATTTCATGAATATCCAACAGATTTTTGGTAATTTATCATGGCGCCACCAAAGTCTGGGGACCTCTGACCTCATAAAATATATATGGATTTTTCCATATATATATTTCTGTTGAGTTTCATCAAAATCCAACATATTTCTGATAAGTTATCGCGGCGACAACAAAAAGTAGCCTCGCGACCTCTGGCCTCATTAAATATGCGTAGATTTTGTCTATTATCGATCTCGGGGGAGATAATCTATTGAAAAGTAGTTATGGGGAGTTTCTGGAAAATCAATCGAAGCCCTGGTAAGTTATCGCGGAGACACTAAAAGTTAACGGACGGCACAACAGACGGACGGACAGACCGTGGGTATACCACAATATGTCCCGTCAAAGACGGGCGTATAAAAATGTAACAGTTTTTTACACCAGACATTACCCAACCTTATTTGCTGAGAGCGAGGTATCTAATTGTGTAAGCAACCACTAGATGGCAGCGACATCGGCTAAAATAACCAACAAATAGGGACTCTGGTTTTTCTTTTTTTTTTTAATGTTTCCATGGTGGCTTAATGTGTTCCATCTTGTTGTTCCTGTCTTATATATACACTGCTACCACACGGAGACATTATTACCTTTTATAACTCTGGTGAACCATCTACACTGCATCTCAGATATCGGCATTACCGCACCAATGGCTTGGACCAGACCCACTACGCCGAGCGTGGGGTGTCGGTGGTGTGGTGGAAACACGTATTTGTACAGATCTGTTGCGTTTTCCCTGACACTCAAAATGGACTCGTCCAGGAATTTGAACTGGTAGGTGTATCCCGTTGCCAAGACGACCGCGTCGATGTCAGTGTACGTGCCATCTTTGAAGAAGACACCACTGGAAGTAAACGTGCTGACGTCTGGCTTGATTTTGACGGACCCCGTCAGGATGCGATGTGGCAGGTCGTCATTGATTGTAGGATGGGCTTCGAGTGGTCTGAGTAATATAAAGGAGCAAATATAATTGTTGGTTCAGGAATATACTAGGTGATTTAAGTGCATAATAAATATCGGGGTGGATACAGGAATTTAGAATAGGAGGGGGAGGCCTAACATTGCGATACCGCGAAGCGGGTGAGCCGAGGCGCGAAGCGCCGGGGGATGGACTGATTTAGTGGGAGGGAACCCCGCCCCCCCCCCGGGTGTAGAAATTTATTGAAAAATTATGTTGTTATCGTGCAATCTGGGGTAGCTTAAATACATTATAAAGCCAGAAAACATTGTGACTGATCTATACATGTTGTCTTTAATTTTCATTATGTGTACTATGAGTTTTTCTCCAATATTTTTTGGTTAGGTCAAAAAAGGGCCCCTCACCTAAATCCGCCCGTGTATATGATGCTTGTTTTATTAATAATTGGGTTCATGCAAACAACGAAGATAATGGGTGGTAAAAGCCAGTAAATCCTGCTTTAGCAAACAGTGGTTAAAAGGAACAACAGGAGCGGCGCTGGTAAACAATCTCACGTTGTTGCTCGGAAGCCCTCGGGCCTGTTCGAGTGACATGGAAGGGATGACCTCTAAAGGGTGTCCGTTGTACCTAATTAAAGACATAATTATACGCGTCTAGGAACCGTAGCGCGAGTTAGTTTTGTGTCAGACGGAACCATTTGGTTCAATTTTATGTGCATGCAAGAGATAAGTAAGTGACGGGCCGTCGGTAGGTTAGAAATGGATAGTTTGTACAGCAGGTCACTCGGGGTCCTCCGTCAGTCGTTTCATACCTTGTGTCTTTATATTACTATGGGTAGTATGAGGCTATATGGGGGCTATTTAGACATGTTTTAATAGTGATTTAAAGGGCCTGTGGTAAAGCTTATACTCGGTATTAACACAGTTGCTTGGGTCTTTATTTTTGGCTGATATTTGTCCCAAAACAAGGTAAATTCCGAAGTAAACAGAGAATCAACGTAGTCCGTTCCAAAGGAAGGCATTGGTAGGATCATTATATATTGACGGTTTAAGCCTGTTTTAGGGAAGGATAACGCTAACCAATAACGATTCATGCGACTGAAGTAGTAAATACAGAGTCAGAAAGGGATTGGGGAGGCACCCCTTGCCAAGCCCTTGACATCAGTCTGTAGCAACAAAAATTCCAATCCGCTTTTACTCCAAATGGTATATCATTCCAACAACACTCTTGACAATCGCCCAGTATAAATCCAACACTACTTTCTGCTTTGTGTTATTTAAGTTACATATAACACATGAGAAGTGGAAATATTTGTAAAATAACCAATAATCTTCGTATAATCGTATCAAAGTTGCTTGCACAGAATTTCAACTGATTAGTATTTCATAGAAAAAGTTATGTGCGCAATTGGATTCACTGCGCCATCTGGCGGAAAATTTTAAAATCATTTAACAAATGTCTGCTATAGACATTTTACAACGTTTGTTATGCCATTAACATTTCAATTATAAATACGTAGCAGGTGCATCGTGATTAAGTCCTGTTCAGTGGGACAGGTTAGTTGCGCGCTGGAAAAAGAGCTTGTGCCCGGGAGATTAGCAGAAATTAAAGCCAAGATTAGTTGTTGTTTAGTGGGTATGATTAGCAGTGACTATTGATGCGTCGTAGCCAGGTAGCCACGCAATACTACAGCACAGGGTGGCCAAAGTGTATAGGGATAATCTGAACTTGGAAAATGCCTGTCTTTGTATGATAAAAATTAAGAGGAAATGTGAAACAGCAAACGTCTATATGATGACATTTTAATGTTGATCAGTTATAAGACTATTCGACAGAGGTTCTGTTTCTTTGAAATAATCAGCTCGGTAACGTTAAAAATCTCTAATGCTGGCACGCGGTGATGGTGCTCATATAGCAATAAATGTAGTCACTGTATTTTTATAGCTGAAATTTCAAATTTACTAACCTAATATTAAGGGTGTCTAACGGACAATGATGTCAAGGTGAGTGCTAGCCTGTAAGAATAGACTTCTCAATTGTTTTTATTAAGCGACTGAAGCAACATACTTAATATTAAAAAAAAAGGTTGTGTCGCGGTCGGCGGTTAGGCGAGTGTTTGTGTGCCGAACTCCCACAACCAGAGAATGATAAGAAAATAACCTCTAACAGGATGATGATGGTATCTACCACCACAGAAAAGCTGCATACAAAAAGTCAGTAAAATATTAACATACGAATCGAATTCAAGCAGTCAGTGCAACAGAAACATGAAGATCGTATTTTATTTCATACCCGTGTTCCGGATGAAGACCGAAGTTGCTATGCTTGAAGCGGTAATCTGCCATCATCTGGACTGCCCACTGTAACCATGACAACGGCATTTTAAATACAGCCCTGCTGTTGGCTAAAGCGTCCATAGGAAGACCAAACGGACCCATCCGGGCTACTACCCATGCCCCCCTGCGAGAACTGACGTATACCTGAAATTACAGTATACCAACAATAATTTACTTCCGTACATGAAAAAGTCAAAGTTTTACTGTACATTTTCCGGTGCAGAAAACTTGCGTGTGCGTTTATTTTTCCATTTTTTTTTCTTTTTTTTTTTCTTCTTAGGATAAACATAATTTTGTACCTCTAGAGGGCATCACCTCATTATACCTCCCATTTCCGATACAATATCAGTCTCCAATTATATTCACATAATATTGACACCCCCCCCCCCCCCCCCCCTTCTCTTCTTAACAATGACTCGTATGAGAAATTTTTGGAATTATTTTTAAACAAAGCACACGTGGCAATGATCTTGCGCATGCGATAAAAATACATGCTTGTGCTATCCGAGAAACCATAAATCTATGTAAGTATCGGTTAAGTTCATATATGCTGAAAATTTGAATGGAAACCCTTTTACTGTAATGGAAAACGGATTCAAACTGGAAGTTTAATGTTCGTGTGTACCATTACATAAGGCATTTGAACTCGACTAGAGTATGTTAGGCATATCCTTGAAAAAAGGTTCATGCAGTGACATATTTTTATATAGAAATATTAAAAGAAATTCATGAGGAACACAGTTGAATTTAAATGGAAAGCACTTCCCAGAGTGGTGATAAATCATCAGTTGTACCCGAGTAGATAATGTTCATTAAACTCTGGGTTCTTTTACAGTTTATAGCCACATCGCTATTTGACATAACTCCTATATATAGAAATAAGACTTCTATATAGAAATTACCTGAGAAGCTACTCTGCTCAGATCCACTGCGATGTCCGCCGCCGAATTACCGATACCTTAAGGGTAAAGACCAACAGTTAAGTCTCCTATCTTATATTTTAATGACCACCACAGTTCAATACACTTATCAAGCAATTAATATTAAAATTTACTGTACAAACACACATACATACTAACACACGCGCTCACAAACCATACACACATACACCTACATATACAGATACAAGAAATATACATAAATTTATTATGTAAAAAATTGAAGTGTTATCAAAACAAAATTAAGTATTATTTAAAATAATACGAGAGTTTATGATAGAAAATAACTTGCAGGTTGACAAGATTATGCGCATTAATGATGATTATTATTCATTAATATTCAATATTATTATTTTTATCTAAATTATGAATCTGTGACCAAAAAGTTACCAAATGGTCAGTTGGGTGAATTATTTGGTCAAGCAGAGACCGTATAAAGGTAATTGACCTGATTCTTTGCACACGTGATACCAAAACGTGTCCACGGTAATATAAATCACTCGACAAGTACTGAGCTGACGAACATGGCGTGGCGGGTCGTCTGTCCGCGGGCCCGGGTATTGCATAAGTCGCTGGATATAGGTCATCTCCCACGGGCACGTTATAATTACCAAAGTCCTTAAAACCTTGACCCGTCAGCAGAACTATACAGAAAACTGGGTCATACCAATGTTTGTAAACGTTACTATTGACAATGAGTTCCTCAGCTGAAAGGGGTAAAGATTATAGAGCTACCTACGCTATTGCTTTTATTTGTCTATAAATGTCATCAATACCATCACCTTTGCAGCTCATGTCGTTATATAAAGGTTTGTAACCTCCGCGGGCTAAGCTTTCATTTTGCGTTAGAGAATTAAAGACAATGAAGTCAGAACAGGTACCGTAGGTAAAACGCATCTTGACTCAAAGAGATGACGTTAAGATATTAGTGGACAGGGATTTTGAAAGGGGGTCCAACTGAGAAAGAATAACGATAAAAACATCAACAAGATCCTCAGGTCCAGAAAGGGGGCCTAGCTCGCAAAAAAAAAATGATTTGAAACCTTTAAAAAGGTTGTGGCGGATGAAAAGGGAAGGTTGTGAACCAAACCGTTGTGCAGCTACTGGTGGGACATCCCTGACATGTAAAGAGCATTGGAGACTTGCTCTCAAGCGTTTTCCAAAAAAGAATTTAGCCTATGAATGACAATAAATGAACTGTAAAGGGTGTTTAGTATGCTTTCGTCACGGTCATGAGAGACAAGATCGCCTAGATATCTCTAATCCTATAATAGAGACCGCGAGTCTCAGTTGTGTGTAACAAATAATAATAATATGATGATGATAAATAATATTGATAACAATCATAATAACAATAATAATAATAGGTAAAAAATATACTATGCAATGATTAATCGATTACGATACAAAAATCACATAATCGTAATACATTTAATGTTAATTTAAAATGGAATATTGACATTCTCATAATTTAAAGAGAAAGTCTCGAGAATTTTACAGGAAAGTATAATACTGATTTATTGTGAATGTATGTATTACCTATTACAAGCACCCGTTTTCCCTCGTATTCGTTTGGTTTTCGGTAGTCATGTGAGTGAATCACTGGTCCCGTAAAAGCCCTCAGACCCGCGATATCTGGCTTGTATGGATAGCAGTGATGTCCCGTGCACAAAAGTACGGCATCAAATGTTTCTGCAGTCAAGTCACTTTCGACATTTCCGGTTTCACGATAGGCCAGCCGCCATTTTCCGGTGACGTCATAATCTTCGGCAGAAGTGATATTCACAACACTCGTACGGAACTTAATATATTTCAGCAGACGGAACTTCACTGCATACAACTGGAAGTACTGTAGAACGTACCGATGAGGCAGAAATGGCGGGAACCCTGCAGGAACCGGAAAATCGCTGAACGCCATCATTTCTTTGCTTGTGTTGATCACACAAGATGCGTACACACTTCCTTTTCCGGGTCGAAGGTCATCGGTGTAGTTCCAGAGACCACCAATATCACTCTCCCGCTCAAAACACACAGGTATCAGTCCTTCGTCGAGACAGCATTTAATGGCGGCCAGTCCACTGCAGCCTGCCCCAATTATTGCTACTCGTTTGGACATTATTAGGAAGAGTTTTCATTAGCACTGAAACAACAACAACAAATCGCTAGATTTCGTGCTACTAAAGTCAAAATAATGCCCTCTGTAAAAAGTATATGAGATGTGCAGAGATGATATGTATTAGGGCCTAAAGATAAATACTCATTACTACTTTGACACTTGAAATTAGATGATAAAGAACGTGTAATAAGCTCAGAGTTGCACGTAAAAGAAATTTCTCGTCGCTTTCAGTAAATTGCTTCATTTAACTTTGTTTTATATTTCTGTATAATTTTATTCAATAGGTTATAAAATCAAATGCTATCTCTGATGATTAAAAAAGTTTAGATATATATCTTTACTGCTTACATGACTGTCAAAGTGGCATCGACAGGAAATAGATTTTGCTGAAAATGTATTCTGTTTTCTTGGAGGAAATATTTTAAATTTACGAATTCTGCGTGTAAATTAAGTATATTTTAGCCTAAATGTTGTTTCTATCATGTAGAAATTCCTTCGCTACTCAACTACCGGTATATATATCCTGAAAAACTTGAACCATTTAAATTAAATAAAATTCGTTTTCGAAATCTCACTCTCTCTCTCTCTCTCTCTCCTTCTCACCTCTCTCTCTCTCCTTCTCTCCTTCTCTCTCTCTCTCTCTCTCTCTCTCTCTGTAGAACTTTCTTTCAAACCTTGTAACGCTTTAAAGCAGCATTTTTCATTTTACCTACCTGAAATTTTCATTCGTGTTTCAGGAATCTCTCCCTATTGGCATCAAGTACCAGTTTGGTTTCCTTTCACTTTATGATAAGTGTCACTAAGTCACTCCGGCGTTCAGAAGATCTTCAGGTTATCATAAATGTATTCTTCCGCAGAGAGAATGTATGATCTTTCGAAGACAATTCAGAAAATGACCGCCCCAGTCGACGGCTCACAGGGGATCTCAAGTAGACGTCCCGCTTCACCAGTTTGCATTGGCCATACACCGTGGACGATCGCACATGTATATGTATATATCTATAGGCCTATGCAAGTAGACCCTTAAGTAATAACGGTTACGACCTCAGGGGCAGGCCTGAGCGTGCATGATCACTTCATTCATTATACAGATAATCATTATGATAGCGGCTATGAAGTGACGCCTTCCTCCCTTTGCACCGATTGACTTCACTTGGCGGGGGTACTCTTATTTGGAGAACTCTCTCAATTGCACCCTGTGACCTCACGGCAAACGAGCCATGGAAGTTAAAATATCCAGCAAAATTGTAGTCATAAGGATAGCTTGCGCGCATCTCTTTATAATATATGCTAAACTTTGTAAACCTGTATAGGGTTACAGAATCATAGTAAATGCAACATATAACACAGGACATGTTAAGTGTATAATACATAATTATATAATTGTATATATTAAATTTTAAAGTAAATATTGTGCAAGTAAAATTGATTAATTCGACCAAAAGTTATTTTGCCCTCAAAAATATGATTATGTTGCCTTTCTGAATAAAGAAAACCTTCATTTCACACACTCAGGGCATTTCATACATGTAAATGCCTGAAATCGGTACAGATCGAAACAAGTAGTGAATGTGTACAATGAATATGTTATCCAAATATCCTACTTCCTTATTTGTCAGTATTTCCATTATTATTTCCATTTCCATCTTGTTTATTTTGCGAAATTTGTATTTGCTGACAAGTTCGCATATGTATGCGGTTCACCCTCATATTTTTTTTAGGAGTAGAACCATGTAGAATAAATATGTGCATGTCTCGGGAGGGGATCGCTTTACTTCCGTATAACTCAGACTGGTGACCCAGGATATGGTTCATTTCTACTCTAGATATGGTTCATTTCCATCTAAATATAATTTTCATAGAAGGTATGCCATCTAGATTTTATAGAGCATAGAAAAATCGGTATATCTTGTATCGGCCAAGTTACAGGTGATAGGTTTTAGGTTTCGCTGACTGACATGGAAGTTCAGTATCAAAGGGCGTGTTCTCTGAAGTGAGACAGTATTTATGTGTATCTCTTTTCCTGAATAGTACGTTTGGTTAACACGCGGAAATCAAGTATCTGACTTTTGTCGAAAGAAGAGTTTTAGAAAGACGACGCATTATATCCTCGATACCAACTGAAACTGAATAAAACATCTTATGATTTGGTTATAAGTATGTTTTATCCGAAAACTTATATATTCAAAATCTGATTTTACCAATTACACCTTAAACCACATGCACACATATACATAAATGTACACATAAAGATCCCTATGTTATATATATATATATATATATATATATATATATATATATATATATATATATATATATATATATGTATAATTTTACTTGCTGAACGACAAAAGGCGATATGAGAGATGTAAGCAACGTAGGAGTGTTGCCTGACCGCATTCATACTTAATTAAATCCAGTGATGACCAGAAGAAAACGAGTCAAGGATCGGTCTGGAAGACAAAGCCAATCACGGGACCTATAAATAAATTTGTTGACGGATACGAATTAAATGTATCATTACCTAAGTTAAGCTATTATTTGCTCATGAAAACGGAATAAATCTGGCCAAAAGACTTAGGACTATATGGAAACCAGCATGCCTCACACTTAGCTTCCGCGATCCACATAATTCGTTGTGTAGGAAAATTTGGGCACACGTGACAGAAACCTCTTCTAAGTTACAGGGTGGACTCTACTTAAAAATAGATGAGAAGTAACGAAAAAAATACTGTGACACCGGTGGCAAAAGTATACCGATATTTCATCTTGGAGTGGGTGTCTTGTTTCTGTTTGAACTTGTGTATTTTAAAGGACTAAACTAAAGCGGCAGAAATAACAGTAATTTATTACGTAAGGGATTACGGTTAATAGCGCTTGCCGGGGCGTGGTCTATTCGGAAAAGGAGGTAATGACGTAACACTTAACCCAAGGTCACACTCAAGGCCAAGGATTTTCCCCGCCATCGTGATGCAGGAGTCGCCTTGACACCCGCGGGGTCGCATTGTGTAACATGGCCTGACGGGTACATTCCTTTGTCAGGCACTATAGGTTTATTAACGGAAGCAAACAATGATTAGTTGGTCAGTTCAAACATATGTATAAAAACTGGATTACAAAGTAGCCTCTGCGGCTTATATAAATGCTCTCCTGTACACATATAACATATATAAACAACTTATTAGGACTCAAAGAAGTATTTCAGTCAATACATGGAAATCTGGAAATATATAGAAAATAAAAGTAACGGTGTTCACTTGAACAACGGTGTTTACTCTTCACCAAGCATGCTGCATTGTGTACAAAAACAAAGACATTTCGTTCACTTTCTTTAAAAACTGTACGTTGCATGTACATGAAAATGAGAATAACATTAAGATAACGAAAGAAAACCACAACAAAATGAAATTCTGGATAAAAATCCAAGTGTTTGCAATATTCTTAGATTACAGCGCCATGGTATAGTACAATTAAAGTAAATTGGGAAATTCAGATCCCAGATAATTTGCAAATTTTATACAATTTGTAAAACATCAAGTGTTGAAAAATCAGCAATTTATGCACAGATATATTTCCTTGTAGTAAGTTTATAAGCCGAGTCTTCATTTGTCGCCATGTTTCCGTAAACATGAACCGAAAAGGATGATAACTATATCT
Source organism: Sipunculus nudus (assembly GCA_026874595.1). Classification (NCBI taxonomy): domain Eukaryota; kingdom Metazoa; phylum Annelida; class Sipuncula; order Golfingiida; family Sipunculidae; genus Sipunculus; species Sipunculus nudus. The sequence goes on along the minus strand of CM049312.1, from coordinate 10,363,969 downwards.
GACTACAGGGACTCCTGGGACTAGGACTAGGATCTAGTTTTTTGAGTCATTAGATAGACACGGTTGAGGTGATCTGCATGGGATCGCCGCCCGGATGTCTCTTTATAGACAACGATATAAAGAATTCTTAAAGATAATTTTGAATCATATATTCGGTATTTCTTCGTCTCTTAAAAAAATAATAATGTTTTAGCTGTTCTTTTAACACCGGGCACGCCTATCTACTCTGTAACTTATCATGTTCCTTTAAAAGGGTGTGAGAAATTAAACTTCTCACAAGTGATCGACAAATTGGAACGCTCCCGTGCATAACGTCTCGTCTGGATATGATGTAATGCATCTACCGGCAGACGACATGACCCAGTTCGGACATGACCCATATAGCTAAAAACTGGGTGAAGGATATGGCAGCTTTTATGTTACACAAGTGTATGGAAACTGGAGGACCCACAATAGCCCCTAGGGCCGGATTAAAGCAACCTGGGTCCTTGGGCCAGGAGGTAGTGTATGGGATAAACAAATTAAATATTTTAATTAATTTTCAGCAGAAATAAAAATCTCCTTTTCTCTACCTTCTCGATGAGTGTCGAAAAATATTTTATTATCATTAAAATATATTTTCACAGAAGATTATGACTGCAGCCTGATTTGCCCTCGTGTGCATGTGACCCTCGGGTAACCGATCGCAAGTTAAAAAACAGAGATTTGATGATACAATTGTAACGATTATTGGCTCTCTTCGTAATTGTCTCACAACCAAAAACTCGGTGTGGAAGACGCAAGACACCTTAACTTTATAAGTTGGTTTACAGCAGCGAAATGGTGGGATCGACCGGCCAGGCCCAGCTACATACACTGGACTGCCATTTAAGAAGTCCCGATTTGCCTTATCCCCCTTGGACCCATACATTCCTTAGTTTTCCACCCCGTATCCAGCCACTCGTTACCCCTTGTCACTACTAGTTAATTGACGTGATTGAAATTCTATACTGTACGCCCAGCTATGTATACATCCCGCAGGTTTCATGCACATGCATACTAAATAGATTATGTTACACTATGTTTTCCGCCATATATTCCGCCGCCGCCTCATTCGTTTCCTGAGATCTTTTCTAAGACCACTGGACCGATCTTTCTCAAACCCGCCAAAATTATTGGGTCATATATGCTCAACAAAGATTAGTGGCGCCACCTGCAATCCTTTTCGAGTAGTGTCCATCTGTGCATCTTTTTTAGTAATAATAGCCCATTACTCAGGAGTGGTTTGATATATCGACCTGACATTTGGCATGTCTGTTCATCTTTTATAGCGTTCCGTATCACAGGAGTTTAATGTATCTGCCTGAAATTTTACATGTCTATAGATCTTTCATTTCTTGTTCCGTATGGTGGCGCCACCTTTAATATATTTCGTGTAGCGTCCATCCATTAATCTCTGTTTGGTGAACATTGTACATATTTCACATATATTTCACATATATACTCATACACATATATGCCACAATATGTTGCAACATATTAATAAATGGATCTATAAGCCTATACATACAGTAATAAAACATTAAACTTTCTTTGAAATATTGTAACATGGCGAATTTAGGAGTTAAAAAACATGGAACTGCACTTGTAATATAATGGGCTAATGTATTTTTATTTGAATAACTAGAATATTATACATGTTCTTCCATCTGCCGTGTGCACCCGCTGGATATACACATAGTGAAAACTGGCATAGTTTCTGATAGATATCTATTATAACGACCTAGCACTCTGATAGAGCCTTTTCGGGATTATCTAATGCCAAATTCATTCCTCAGGATTTATGATAAAATGTGGAAAATGGCCCCCTTAGACCCTTCAAAGCATTCCAGTCACTTCAAAACCAAACATCGACATTTCCTTGGCATAGCAGTTTGAGGAGTAAGGTTACAACGACTTAGTACCACCACCGTCGGTTATAATATAAATACACGAATATGTAATCACTGTTAGAAACGTGTACCGCTCGGGAGATATTCGGGCGCTCACGTGTGTATTCATATCGTTTTCATATTCCTGTGTTAATTGTCTTAATTATTAATCCACATTCCAAGATAAGTCGATCGAGACACCGAACTACACGGTACATGTCTATTTGGTTTTCGTCGTTTTTCAATTTTTCAATATTTTTTTAAATACGAAAAACTAAACTAATAATAATAATAATAATAATAATAATAATAATAATAATAATAATAATAAAAATAATAATAATAATAATAATTATAATAATAATAATAATAATAATAATAATAATGCAATAAATAATAATAATAATAATAATAATAATAATAATAATAATAATAATAATAATAATAATAATAATAATAATAATAAGATTGGAGTCGTGAACATCCCCACAAGATCCCGAATTTAAATTCAGGGTTTTTTTTACGGTATTCAATGTATGGATGAATGTCCTATAATATAGACCAGTCTCTGGTGATGAACATTGTTCGTCTGTCAGGCCAAAAAAAAATAAGGTCTGGTTCTCAGGCACTTTTTTTCATAAATCAATGTAGGCGGGCGTTTTTTTTTTTTATTTTTAATTTTTTGTATTTTTCGATAAAAAATGTCAAATGATAAGGGAAAGGCATGATAATAACAGATTTTTTTGCTAAACAAGTAAAAGCATTGCATAATAAAGGAAACTCTATCAAAATTGTATGATTTTATCTTCTTGAAAGACATGTCCGAGCAGCTGGAGCTCAACATTGGTAAGTTTTTATTGAAAATCAAAATAATTTTTTTTTATGCGGGGGTTTAGAATTGACTCGGGCGGTGCCTGAGAACCATATTTATCATTTGTTTTGGCCTAAGCTCTAGCTCCGGCTGTCATTGGTACCTGGGCGACATCTACATTTAATGGGCCGCGTACCAGTCTGACTGAAGGGTAACTAAGAAAAAACATCGCGTCTTGGTTACTATACTTTCCCCGCTTGACCCAGCCGTTTCTCACTGCATTCTCATCCTTACTCTTAGTGATGTTGACATATGATGCTAATACCAGCTGAGTAAGTATTATTTTTCACTCTTACGAAATGGCTGAAGGATTTTAAATTACGTTTTGCCAACAGTTTTCTCTTGGACCACAAATCTAAGTGATGCCTATTATCGCTCATACTCTGACACTATGGGTTGCTTGCCTCCCTGACCAGCTGCTGACTCCGTGACTGTACTGTAGTTCTGGTTCTGGTTTCCTAATCAGCACAGCCTCTCATGGTGCAGTTTACTCTGTTCCAACACCCCTGTCCACTTATTTTTTTGCGATATTTCTTTTAAATATATTTGGTATGCCTCTACAAGTTCACCTTAATCAAAGGAAGTAATGTGGTGATTTATGATGATTTAAATATAGGTCTATTTAATTTGCAACGCTTGGACGGTGTTGACCTGTCTAGGAGGAGATGCAAAAATTAGGCAACGGTTCAAGTAGCTTTATCTGTTTATCAATATCATCATGATGAAGAAGAGGGGGAAATATGTGTAACGTATCAAACATATGATGTACACATACCACTGTGACTTCATCAGTATGAATTGTCAAGTGGATGTAATTTTAGTCTGTCATCTCAGGTCATCATTGTTATGTTGCAAGACTGTACACTGCTTCAAATATTCATAATCATTGACATTGTCTCCAGCAGAATTGGTTGATCAATTCTGTATAGCTCAAGATGGAGCCCTGCAAAGGTTGAGAAGCAAAACCTGGAGCAGAAAGCCATCCACCTCCCACAATAGTGGCAAACTGTCAGAGAGCTAATCAGAGTCCTGTAGTAAAACACCCATCTGGCCCTGCACATTCATTTCATTCATGATATTTTATGGCTGGAAAATTGTCCTCGGACAACATTGTCAGCAGGACATTTTCAGTACATATATAAAGGAAATACTATGGCGCAATGTTTCAATCAGATATTCACTGATGATCTGTTGACTTGTGAGTTGACGCAATGTTTCTCTCATTTTAAACCACAAACAAATCTTGAAATATGTGTGTGTATTGTACAAAATGTAACAGCCATGAGCTTCACTTGGCCTTCTTGACCTTCATGTTCTAGCCAGTTTTATCCATCAGCTCAAATGCTGCAGCAGGGTTCTGAACTGATCAACTGAATGCTTATTCCCAAGGTATCCAAATGAGTACTTGGTTGACATGGTCTTGAAAATGAAAGGACCAATAGACGATACCTGTACATTGTGACATTCCTGAGCAATTATGCAATTCAAAGTTGCCTGTTATTTCTTGATATCTATCGATATCAAACAAGAGTGCTGCAGTCTGCAAGGTGCTGTCTATGGCCCTATTTAAGCTCATAGCTTGGTATTTTAACTGCAGAATTTTGGGAATTAATGCCATAAAACACTCATATGTGATGTTATGATCAGCTGAAGTCAAAGGAGGGCATGCCAGAACTATGGCGTACTTTTCCTTAAAGATATCTTTAAGATAGAATGGGACATCAGTACGATAATGAACAATTCTATCAGATGTAGGCATACTAGGCAAATTACTAGGCTAAAATACAGAAACTTTTGGGGGAATTTTCAGGTGCTTTCTCTAAGAGAAGATGGCCAGTATTTAGGGGTTGTGGAAACCCTGCAATAATATTGCAGCTAGCTGACCATGCAGCAGTTGGTTGAGTCGTCAAATGTCCACACACTGAGAGAACAGACAATATTTTAAATCTTTAATATTTTATGTCCGTAAAAAAAAATTGATGTAGAATAGCATTCAGTAGAAGACTTATGTTTTCCAAAGCACAGTTAAACAGGTTTTTTAAATTTATGTTTAGACTATGAAACCTTGCGCCTCAGATTTCTGTAAATTTTATTAGCTCAGCTGACTTTCAGTCGTGCTGGGCTATAGCGATGGGTCTTTGTCCATCGTCCCGCTTCCGTCTGTCCGGCTGGCTGGCCATTAGCAGGGCACAAATCGTAACCATAGGGGCTAGGGTCATGAAACTATGCAGTCTAAGAGGATGTAAAAAGATCTCCATGCAAACCTGAAATTAGGTCACTTCGACTTATAATCTCAAAGTTACGGGGTGTGTTTGTTAGAAATAATTCTTTTGGCCAAAATTTTCATCCCAAACCTTCCATCTTTCGGATACAGCTCACCTACCAACAGGGGAACAACCATAATTATTTTGAGGTCAAAGGTCAAGGTCACAGGACCCAATTCTTTGAAAAGCCTTTAGATGCATTTTAAGCCAAACCTTTCATTCTAATTCTTTGATCTTTCACATATAGCTCACCCGCTAAGTTGAAGAAGAATCCTATAGATTTTGAGGTCACAAGGTCAAAGGTCAGGGTCACAGGATCCACTTCTTTGGAAGGGTTGTAGACACATTTCAAGCTAGACTTTTCATTCCAAACCTTCAAGCACTGATATGGCTTCTCTGTCAACAAGGGAAAAGACCTGTTGATTTTGAGGTCAAAGGTCAAGTTCACAGCACCCACTTCTTGAGTGGAGTCATTTTTAAGCAAACTTTTCGATCTATACCTGCCATCTGTCATATATGGCATGCCTACCAATAGGGCAAGAAAGCCTATTGATGTTTAGTTCAAAAGGTCAAGGGTCAAAATATTAAATTGTTCTAAATGCTTGTGGACATATTTCAAGTGAAACTGAGTTCAACCCAAACCTTCAGTCTTTCACATATGCCACATTTATGCATCACTCAGTTTGATTCAAACTTCATATTTATGGTTCTTTTTGCTTGAAGAGCTAACTTATTTATTTTTTATAGTCAGCTGGTCAGGAGGTTAAAGGTTGCAGGTCAAAGTTATTCACTCATTGGTTGCCAAGTAATTACACCACATTTAAGTGGTTAGTATTTACCCATCATTTAGAAAGAATCCAGTTAATATGTTGGCAAAAGGCCAAGGTCATAGGTCAGAGATGTTCACAATAACTTATTTTGCAGACCATCTCTATTTTTCTTGTATATATAACCATTGAACTCCAACTGGTACATCTCACTGTTAGGCTGTAACTGTGAGTGACGCTGGTGACATATGACTCCCTTTTGTATCAGCCTTACGTCTGCCTATTAAGTGATAAGGCTGAGTGATAAGTACCTCGTTACTGCATAATAAAAACACTGTTGCCGGAATGCTTCAGCCAGGCTTTAATATTATCGTATTAAGGTTTAGCTACTGATTTATAAGATGATGGGAACATTTTGCAGTTTATTTTATGGAATTATAGCAATAAACTTATTTCCCTAGATGTCTGAATATTTTTATTCAAATCACCAGATAAAAAAGCAAGTGTTTGTTCTCATAATATGTGGATGTGTACCTTGATTTAGGATGGCTTTTTTTTATAACAAGACTCTTATTCATGCTTTCTGCATTTCTTTTCTTTCAGGTTTTGCAGTTTACCTACCCTGCTGACCCCACAAAAAAGCAGAGTGATAATAAAATATATTGGACTTGCACTTTTTACATTTGCATATCTACAAATCTGATATGAGGGCCTGAACATGCCTTTTGAATTGTTTTTTGACATTCATTACTAGGGCTGAAACAGGTACAAAATTTTGGACTCGAGTACCCGATAGGCAATACCCGACTCGGACTCGAGTACTCGTTACTATGGCAACGCTGTACAGTTAAACGGACATCTGTTTACCGATGCAAAAATACATAAATTTGACTTCATGACGGCTTAACTTTATCCAAACGAGGAAATAGATATAAATATTAAAATTAAACAGTGGAAAACTAGCTCCATTCGAAAGCATATAACTCATAAATGTAAGTCTTTTCGAAATTAACTGTACAGTATGATTATTACTTCGATAATGAATAAATAGGCCCAGACTGCCAGTAAATTTGCAGTAATATCCAGATATACAGGTACATACACGAGTACTCGAGTCCGAATTTTGGACTCGAGTACTCGGTAAGTATTACCCGGACTCGAGTACTCGAGTACTCCTTTCAGCCCTATTCATTACTTTAACATTCTTTGGAGAATTTGCCACAAGTTTGGTCTTAAATTGGAGGATGTGTGATATCAAAAGTCAGACTTGTCAGAAATCCATTATGTCTGCCAGTGAGCCACCTTTGAAATCCTTTTGTCAGTGTAGTTTCAGTGATTTTTCTTCAATGTTTGGTCCGATTTAGAGAATGTTTGTTGTCTGATTTCAGACCTGTCAGAAGTCCAATATGGCCACTAGGCAACCATCTTTAAATTCCTTTGATCATATTATCGCAAGAACTGTTAAAGTGAATGCAGACTGACATATATTAATGTAATCTTGCAAAGGATTGGGTCAAATATTTCTTAATAAATATTACTATCATTTATAAAAGTTCAGTACAGTATACTTGTATTGAATAAAAATTCATACAGAAGCACCTGTTTCTAAATCAATCTTGCATGCATTTCTTTGATTTTTGCTATATATTTTGATCTTATATTTGGCCTGTGTGGTGTTCCTTTTGAGACTGACAGGTATCAAGCGAGCTATGGGAATAGTTCCTGAAAGCTCAACAATGATACATTTTTCATCAGACAATTAATTCACTGTGTTTTAACCAGACATAGGTGATATATATTTCTGTTGTTGTAGAAAATTTCAACAAATTGGCCAATAGGTTCTTCAAAAATTTGACTGGAAGTTGTGAATCTCAGCCCATGGTGTCGCAGGTCATGCTTGACAGCTGAGCATCATGACCCATGAGTCACTTGTTTTAAAATAATATTTGCCCTCTCCTGGTTTTTTACAGATCTGTTCATTTTTACCTGTACACAGTACAGTAAATATTAACTTTATTGTACAATTCTGCAGACTGAGTCAATATATATGTGTATTCCTGATACAGATTTCACTTTTACTGTATTGGAATTTCAGCTGAGCTTTAAGGTTCGACATTTATGCATGGCAACTTTACTTAAAACAGAATACTTAAAACATACCTCTGCCATACCTCTGTTTAATTTTCATTAACAAAAATATTGGAAATAGTCTGGTCCAGTCTTTTATTAGATTATGCCTGACTAAGCAGTGAGCCAGTTGGAATTGCAGAGGCAACTAGTTGAACACTGGTCAGATAAATGGGATCTTTATCCAACTTCACATTTAAGTTTTTTTCTGCTTCAGGAATGAGTTCTGACAACGATTAACTATCACTCAAGAACACCCCACTCTGGAGAGAGAAGTTACATTGAAGTATATGAACAACCGTAAAGATGAAACGTTCCTGTTCTCAGCAGCTGGAGAAGCTGCACGACCTTCATCATCGTGATGACCCTGGTTTGAACACAGCAAAAGAGCCAGAACCAGGTAAAACCTTGATTATGCATCAGGTAAAACTATTGTTATGCATGATTAGGGGCCCCTAGGGCTGGGATTGTTTCTAGTGTCTTGATAATCAATATATCTGACACTGCCATGATAACTGTACTGTTCTCTTATTGTGCTATGATATGCATTTTTGTCTTTGGTTTTGATTCACAAACCTGCTCTTTCAGGATTATATGTTAAAAATAATGCCATCATCAGGGTGTGTCTGTTCTAGTAACCAACCTGTTATAGTGCTGCTGGAAAAATTTCATCACAAAATATAACTATAGATTTGTTGTACCACTTACAATCTACAAGTCACAACAAAACAGTTCTCTTGTAGGCAAGAAATCTCATCAGTTCTATGGGAATGGCAGTTGAATAGCTTGCTTTAACAGTAATCACAGGTGCTGATTTATCAATTTACCTGATGTCATGTGGTCTTCATCGTAATCCTCCATGTTTTATGTCAGGGATTACAGGAGCACAGTGGGGTGCCGGTTTCAAGATGAATAACTAATTATCATTTTGGATCATTGATGTTTAAGTATTTGTCTTGCATATGCATATTTGAATGCAAAACACACCTGCAATGTTTGTACTGATTCTTTTTTTTTTCAATTTTTTTCTCATTATGGTGCAAATTTTCTAATGGCAGATTGTTAGAGATTTAGTTTTAAAATAAAGAGCACAGAACTTTCATGCAGCCCCTTGGATTTGTCAGTGGATTCAGGAGTTTTCTCCCACAGATATACCTAGTATGTAATGCATTACATTAATACTGAGTTGATTGTGATGTTGAGTTTTGATTTACAACAGATTCCGAGGCTTCAGGAATTCAGAACAGGCCAACTCCTGAAAAAGACCAACCTGCCATTCAACCAGAAGCTCTGACCACTCAGACCCAGCACATTTCAGACAAGAAGTTATTCATCAGGAATATCAACTTCAGGGTATGGGATATTGTATGATACAAAAATCTTGTTTAATTATGTTGAATCCCCCGAAAAAGGGACAAAGCCCATCCATTTAAAGAGAGGATATTTGTGTAACATATGTCTTTTTTTGTAAATGTCATTTTCTCTATCTGTTAAATTGCAATTAAAAAATAGATTTTTAGCTCAGCTAACCATAAGTCATCTGAGCTATAATCATGGTCCTTTGTCTGTTGGGTGTCTGTCCATTAACAGGGCAATACAGATTTAGTTCCTTCTGGATCATAATGCTTTTGGGAGGTTACACAAATAATTGCCTGAAGAATACCACTCAAAGGGTGATGTCATCCCCTACCAATAAGCTCCCCTGATAGGTAATAACTATTCTTATTATTAGTAAATTGATAGATAATAATAATTTTATTTCCAGACCAGTAACAGGAAGTTGTGGGATTTCTTTAAGAAGTTTGGAGAGGTTAAGTACTGTCAGCTCCTCACACGCAAGTATCATGGACGCAGCAAATCTCGAGGGTAAATCTGTCTTTTTTTATATAATTTAATATGGTGTTAACTGTCTCTGTTACTTCATACACAAGCTGATCATGGTCTGTACATCTGAAGAATTCTATTTCAGTTTCAGACTATGTGACAGGATGGTAGCTGAACTGTACTTTTATTCTCAAACAAAAAACAGAGAATATACCTAAGAGTGCATTTATAATAAAGTACCTTTAAGTCAGCTGAGCTATAGCTATCATCCTTTGTCCACAGGCTGTCCATCCATCTGTCTGTCATTCCATCTGTTCATCCGTTAAACTGGCATGTTATGAATCTGTTGGACCTATGGATCAGAAATTCAGCATAAAGTTAAATGTCCCCAAAATCTCCTACCATACACAAATATGGGTCACTATGATTTTGTTCCTTCTAGATATCAAAGAAAAATATCAATTTTCCATTACAAAATGCGTCACTTTTCAAGACTGCTAATGTCAAAACCACTGATCTGTTTTTGATCATATTTATTAAAAATATTCTCCAGTATATTCCCTATGTGCATACAAGAAATTAGGTCAGTATTGTGTGATTTCTTGTAGTTATGGGCCCAAGCTTAATGCACTTCATAAAAAGTCAAAAAAGATATTTACTCACTTTTCATGAGAAATATTGAAGCTAGATACTTTTTTCAGGGACTTAAGTTTATTTAATCAAGACTAAATTGTGTACCCAAAATTAGATCTAAATTTTAGCATAAATATAAAACCAGTACCTTAAATTTTGTCCCACTTTGGCCATATCACTTTTTAGCTCAGCTGACTATAAGTCATCTGAGCTATAGTTGTGGTCCATTGTCCGTTGTCCGTCCGTCTGTCTGTAGATGTGGCATGTTTTGAAACCGTAAGACCTAGGAATCCAAAATTCGGCATATTGTTAGATGTCCTCAAGATCTCCTGCCAAGCCAAAAACTGGGTCTTTGCGACTTTGTTCCTTTGAGAAATTAAAGAAAAACCTCAATTTTTATTAAAAACCTATTTTCACACTTCAGGACTGCCTAATATCAAAACCACTCATCTGTTTTTCCTCATATTTGCCATAAATATTCCTCTATATAATTTCTATGTACATGCCAGTAATTAGGTCTGTATTATATAATTAAAAAAGTTATTGGCTCAAACATAATGCATTTTGTAAAAAAATCAGGAAAGATATTTGTTCACTTAACACAAAACATGTTAAAACTAAGGACTTATTTTCCAGTAATATAACTTTAATTAATCAAAATTAAATTGTATACCCCAAATTAGATCAAAATCTATTGAATTTTTAGCTCAGCTGACTATAAGTCATCTGAGCTATAGTTGTGGTCCATTGTCCGTCGTCCGTCCGTCTGTCGTGCCGTCCGTCCGGATGTCCGGATGTAAGACTGGCACGTTTCGACACCATTGGACCTGCGAATCTGAAATTCGGCATACAGTTAGATGTCCCCAAAATCTCCTATCATGCCGAAAATTGGGTCAATAGGACTTGGTTCATTCGAGATATTAAGGAAAAACCTTAATTTTTTATTAGAAATCTATTTTCACACTTTAGGACTGCCTAATATCAAAACCACTCATCTGGTTTTCTTCATATTTACCATAAATATTCCTCTATATAGTTCCTATGTACATGCCAGATATTAAGTCAGTATTATATAATTTAAAAAAGTTATGGACCCAAACATAATGGACTTTGTAAAAAAAATCAGGAAGATATTTGGTCACTTAAGACCAAAAGTGTTAAAGGTAGGGACTTTTTTTCCAGTAATACAACTTTAATTAATCAAAATTTAATTGTATACCAAAAATTAGATCAAAATCTGTTAATTTTTTTTTAAATATTGGCTAAAATATAAAATTGGTACCTTAAATTTTGCCCAACTTTGGCCATGGCACATTTTTTTCCTGTAAGTACTGTTGATTTAATTTTCACAGCATATATACATAAGGATTTAATCTTTTAAAATCTGAAATTTCAAAGAAATTAAATGGAAAGAACCTGCACTCCCCCCCCCCCTCCCCAGATGGTGCATAAACTAGATGAATGTTATTATTTTCTGTATTTGATTCATTCTTATTCTAGGCTATGCTACATTTTTGATTTTGTATTGTACCACCAGGGTTACAATGATTAAAGTGTACATTTAATTGTGTCCACAAAGTGGTGTATTGCTATGAAAGTGTGGATGTTCATGAGATAAGTAATTCCTTACTTCAGAAGAGTAAAAACTTCACCAGGTGTGAAATTGACTATTAATTCCAGTAATAAATTAAAACTGGGATAGTAATTAGCACAATGACATTGTTTGTCCCTCATTCAACCAACAGTGTGTATACTTTATTTGAAAAGATGTTTTATTTTTTCAAATTTACTGAATCTTTTATTTTATTTTTGTGAATAAAATTAAGCATGTACTGAAAACTCCAATGTGCAAAACTTTTTAATAGTGATTCAAGGAATATTCTTGTAGATGCCATGTTGTGGCATTATTTTCTTTTAAATTCAGTTTAAACATTTATGATTTAAAAATAATAAAATATATGTGTATGCATAATATGACCCAATATGAGCTACACTCTGGATATATGATGATTGCAACTTTTGCAACAATTCTAATATTTTAACCTATAGTTTCAGTTTTTTACTCTGTATATATAATGATTGCAACATTTCTAATATTTTAACTTATATTTTCATGTTTTTTCATTAAAAATTTATAAAACCTGTAAATAGAAAAATGATTCAGATAAAAACTTCTTAATGGAAAAAGTGAATATGCTTAAAAAAATCAGGATTATATATAAACTTAAATGCATTATTCCCTTGAAAGTGAAATAAAGGTATTAGTCCATTCTGTCCACTTGCCTGTCCATCTGTAAATTTTCATATGCATCACAGTATCTCAAAACTTTTACTGTTTTTCTTCATGACAGTCTTGTCAGAGTATTAGTTTGCAATCATATATTTAGAACTTTACTATAACCAAGTAGGAGGGCCCCTTTCCTCTTAGCTTTTCATATTCTAATATAAATGAGAAACATTACAATAGAATATTTCTACATCCACCTTCATGCTGCCCTCACTTTTCCCTTCTCGGAACCCCATCCCAAAGTCAGCCTCAGTAAGCAAGAACAAGATGAATCAGATATATTCATACTTTAATAATTTGTATAACTATTCGTCCATAGGTACTTTTGTACATGCCAGAAATTATGTCAATATTGTGTAATATGTAGACATAGTGGGCATCACAATAATGTTCCTTGTCAAGACTAAAGAGATATTGTGTCATACAGTCACAAATTCATAAATCACTTCATCAGCATTGTTAATCATAACATCATATCTGTCAAATTGAAAGCTTGCAGACTACCATACACTTTAGATCCTTCAACAAATAGCCTTATCATCATTCTACTACTGCTTATTACTGCTGTCATAGCATTCATATTTGCTCAAATATATCACAATTTTCAACCCCTCCTAAATAAATAAAAAATAAACCACTATATTTGACTCTATTAATCCATCAGTCAGGTAATTTCATTTGTCATTTACTCACATATTCCATTACATTCCTTTATAATAGCCCAACATGTCCATGATATTTTTAAGCTTTATCAACTCGATATAGTATCACAGTTTAGAAACATTTATAGTCCAATGACGATCAGCTTAGCGCCGTGACCCATGGGTCCCTTGTTTAAAATATTAGCAAAAATAAAAAATTGGAACTTTAAATTTTGCCCAACTTTGGCCATGGCACATTTTTTTCCTGTAAGTACTGTGGATTTAATTTACACAGCATGTACACATAAGGAATTAATCTGTTGAAATCTGAAATTTGAAAAAAAAAGCTACAAAATTAGGCTAGTTATTGAATATTTTTTGGAGGCTCCTGTTATATTCCCTTACATTGTCAAGCTTGAGTTAAACACCATCGTCTCATAATACAGCTTATATTACCACACAAAACTAGCATTTGTCAACCCCCTTTTCCAAATCATATTTTGCGATCGTATATTACAGCTGAGCACTGTGACCCATGGATCCCATGTTTTTGTTTCCAGTCCTATCAATATGAATCAAAGAACTGGAATAACTTGAAGGTATAGTGGATGTGGAATATCTTTGAAATAATCTTATATATATATAAATATATATAAATATATATATATATATATATATATATATATATATATATATATATATCCTTACAGTTCTATAGAATGCTTAAATACTCATTCGTGATCCTGCTTGATTGCAAGGTCTGTTATCATTAACTCAATAGATTAAACAATGAGTTCATATACTGAGTTTGACATGCTCAGAAGAACACCTTGATAACTCACTGGTTGCATTTATATGACTTTGTTAAAGTTACAAGGCCTGTTTACATAAATGTTTATAAATTTACATGAAGCTTTTTACAATGTTTTATTCTGATGGTATTCTGTTAATTTTTATTTTAGGATAGGTTTTGTGACATTTGCTACCACAAGTGGGGCTCTCTGTGCTCTCTCATCAGCAGAAAGTGAAAAGATTCTAGATGATAGGTGAGCAGATATTGTGTGAGTGTGTATATGTTGAGGGAAGAATGAAAATGAGAATTCTCATGCCTCCCGTGAAAAATAAAAGAGATAATTTGAAATGATTCCTGTTCTTCCCAGGAAAAATGGGAAATCCCCTTCTCCCTTGGAAGATTCGGGTTTTCCCAGATTCTCAAGGGACCACCCTGGATCAAGGGACCACCCTGGATCAAGGGACCACCCTGGATCAAAGGACCACCTTCTGTTAATTACTTCTGTATTTCCCTTAAAGTTAAAATGTACCTTAATCAGCTCGAAGCCACCAAATGCCATTCATGATCACTGATGGACAAATTTTAGCCAAAAGTCACAATTTTAACTGCTTTTTTCAACAATTTTCAAAACACACTGACTGCTTACCACTCAATAATTTGGTAGATGCTCAGATTACTGCTTAGACAGACAGGTTGGCCCCTCAAAACAGGGACCATTGTTTGTGATGTGTCAGATAACGCAGACATCATGTCTGCTTTGGACAGATTGCAACCAGGTTCTGATGTATAAACCATATCATCCTCTTTTGTCTTTTGAGAACTAGATAGTATCGCCAGACAATTAATCTCCCCCCCTTTTTAGAATAGTTCCCCCATCTTCAGCAGCATATACTGACATTTGGCAAGCTACTATTGTATCTTCCATCTATCAACTTGAGAAACAATATTTTTCACCAAATATGGTGGCAAATACAATGAATCAGTCTTGAGAAAAGAGCATGAATTTATTTTATGGAAACCTAAATGTAGGTGGTGCCACCTGTCTGGTTAAAGAGAAAACTTTCAAAGTTGGACTGACTTGCCAAATTTCATACCAATACCTTGAACCACTCTGGAAATAGGAGCAATTTTCACCCAGAGCGCATGTTCAGATGGACACCACACCAACGGTTGCAGATGGCGCCACCAGTCTAGAGTACAAGATGGAGGAGTCCAAGATCTATGAATATGCACAATTTCAGGCCAACAGCAAATCACTCCTCAGAAAACGCCTTCAATTTGTTCTACAAATACGGGAAGGTAGGTGGGGCAACCTGTCTGGTTCGCTAGAATATTTTCGGAGATGGGTAGACGTGCTAAATACCAAACCATTACCTTGAACCACTAAGAAGATAAGAGCAATTTTCATCCAAGCACATGTACACATGGACACCACGCCAAAACAATTGTAGATAGCACCACCAGTCTTGAGTACAAGATGGAGGAGTGCAAGATATATGGATAGGCACAATTTCAGGCCAATAGTGCAAATCACTCCTCAAATAAGGGCATTATTCTACAAAAACAGGAAAGTAAGTGGCGCCACCTATTGGTTTAAGAGAAAAATTTCCGAAATTGATGGACATGTCAAATTACAGACCAATACCTTGGACCACCCTGGAGATATGAGCAATTTTCACTCAAGGGGCATGTACAGATGGACGCCACAGCAAAAGATTGCAGACTGCACCACCAGTCTTGAATACAGGATGGAGGTATCCAAGATCAATGTACATGCACAATTTCAGCCCAGTCTGTCTATAAGTTTTAGACGTATAATGCTCACAGTACTGTCAAGTGGCAATGATGGGGTATTAAAAGGCACAAAAACAAGAGAAAGACAGAAGGAAGTGCCCTGTCTTACACAAAAGAAAAAAGCTATCTAAGAACTTCCGTCAATTTGATTTTAGGACCAATGCATACATCCCTTATTGAGATATTTATTATTAAGTGTAAACTCTCCTAGTAAAGGTCATGACCCCAATTAAAATATACTTCATCCCATAACCCATGTCCATGTATATGCATAATATAAAATCTGTCCATTAGTGTTTGACTTATAATGCACAAAGTACTGTTAAGTGGCAATAATGGGGGTATTAAATGGCACGAAAACAAGAAAAGGATAACAGGTGGCGCCACCAGTTTCTGGTACATGACAACACTATCTAAGATCAAGTTGATTTTTGGATCAATCCATGCAAGATTTCTTGAGATATATAAGAATTTGTGTGATTTTCCCCCAAATAACACCTATTCAAGTTCAAGGTCACTCTCTTAGTAAAGGTCATGACCCCAATTTAAAAATACCTCATCCTATAACCAATGTCTATGTATATGCATAATATAAAAGAAATCTGTTTATTGTTTATGACTTATTATGTGCAAAGTACTGTTTAAGTGGTAATGATGGGGGTAATAAATGGCACGAAATCAAGAAAAGGATTACAGGTGGCGCCACCAGTTTCCGGAACATGACAACACTAAGATCTTCGGTTAAGTTGATTTTTGGATCAATCCATGCAAGATTTCTTGAGATATTTAAGAATTTGTGAATTTGGCTGTAAATCCCCAATTAGGTTTAACCATACCATTTTATGCTTGGCTCTGGCCAGCATCCACCATAGGAAGGACCCTCAGATTCACCATAAGCCTGCCTGTCATATCTGAATGTTGTCTAATAGGTAAATATATTTGGTTCGTAAAAGTGGTAAACCAAAGTATTTTGAAATATCAGACTGATCCTGTTAATGTGTTTTACATTAATCACCAATTCTATTACAGAATAATTTACAGTAAAACCTCGTTGTGTCGAAGTCGAAGGGACTGGGGTATTTTCTTAGTCACAACCAGAGTTCGAGACAACAGATGTTCATTATATTCAACCTTCTTCAGCCTCAATTATAATCGATAAATACTGCACATGTATAGGGCCTATATCATATAGTTCTCACAAATGTTTTCATGAAAGAACAACAAAAATTTTATATACTTATTAATAATAATTTTATATTATAAAAAACACATAAGTACCACAAAAATTAGGATTAGGTAAATCAAGAAAGGGAAATTAGAGCACATACATGTATGTGTATAAAAGCACACAAATCAATACATGATTGGCTCAGATCATTTTCAGTTCAACTGTATCCAAGACACATCAAAGGTAAGGATTGGATAATGTTTGGTTTATCAGTAACTTCTCATTAATGCTTTGTCGGCAAGAGAAGAAAGGCATGTTCATGGGTGACTAATAGACGGAACAAGTAAACAACGGACTAGGTATGTCAGCCATCGTGCGTGATGAGTAAGATCCTTGCCGGTATTAATTGTGTAGCTAGTCATAGCGGCCGTGGGTATGATTGTTGGACTGTGCACAACTGTTGTCCAAACATTAAAGCGGCATGACCTCGAGTTGACAGAGCCATCGCACTTAATAAGTGAGAGCCTGGTAGGTATTAATTAATTATGACTGGTCATCAAGGCCCGATCATGATTGACAGCCCTTCCACAACTGTCAACCAATCATGACTTCGAGTTAAGCAATAGAAGTATTAGCTGGGGACCAACAAAACACCTCGACACATCCGGTTTTTCGACACATCCGACTTCGATACAAGTGGAGTTAAATTAGTAAGGTTTTAACAATTTTTTGCAGGGACCCCACGTTCAACTTCGACACATGCAGGAATTTGACTTGACCGAGTTCGACACAATGAGGTTTCACTGTATATTGACCTCATGCTTGTGTTATTGTACATTTACATCCCTGTGAAATTACCATAGTGAAGCCTAACAAACATCCCCAACATTGAGTTATCCTGTGTCATTTTGGTGAATACTATAGATAAAGATATGATAATTTATTCTGTAACCAGAAAAATGATAAGGTACAAGGAGCCCTTCTATTGATTAAAAGTTTTTGCCTTGTAGCTATGAGTAATAGGTGGGTTTTAAATGGGGGTCCTTAGTATTTGACTGTCCAGCAGGATTTCATCTAGGATTTTAGTGACATCAGGGACAATTTTAAATGGAAGAGCAGTTTGAAAAAGGAGATATTAAGTAGTCCATTGATGAGAGGTTATAATATGCTTCAGTATTTACACTGATGTTTGCATTGTGCCCCCCCCCCCCCAGGCACACACAAATGCACTTAATCTATGTTCATCTGGTACACATGGCATCTGTGATATCTCCTAAAGTATATTAATTTAGATTTTCCTCATAACCCTTACTCTTTATCATATCGACTTATAGCAATAGTGTGCTAACTTCATAATACTGTCTTTCAACAGTAGTTGCTTTAAAATTGTTTTTTATAATAATTACAATCTGGTCACGCATTATGTTTTCTGATATTTTTCTGTATGATTCTATATAAATAAAAATATTATCAAAATTATTAATTATAAAAGCTGACCAGTCATGCTGTATGTTGTGTTTTATTTACAGGTTGTTAGAGGTTCAGCCAGCATTCATGTATACCAAGAATCAGAGTGAAGTTCAGAATGATGCTACAAGGCAGGTAGGTGTACAGTCTTAATATTATGTTATTGTATATTGTTGTTATTATTAATCACTGCAGATAGGTTTAAGAATAAAATAAAATGTGGCATACAGTCTTAACCCTTCAGAATCATTTCTGCTGCAGTTATTACTAACTGCTGTATAGCATTAGATATAGCATTTACTGCACAGGGATTATGTCATTCATTTCTGTTTTGAAAGTATTACCCACATCTGAAAAAAAGTAAAATAGATAGATAAGATGAAGATTCATTTGATGGAAAGGGTTGTTATGATCCAATGAGCCAAATGGATACAGAATAGTAGATACAGAAGCCCCCCCCCCCTCACCCACACACAAACAGAACTTGATTAGGAACTAAAATGTCTGATGGCAACCTTCCTTTAGCTTATCAACTTTATTTGAAGGTAAGGTAGGGTATAACCTAGTGGTTAAGTTGTTGGACTAGAGTGCAGAAGGTAACCGATTTGAAATCCACAGCACCAGAACTTCCAAGGGAGGATGATGAATTCACAGATTCTTGATCTATAGGCCTAATTAATAACAATATAAATACTACATAATTTTGTATTTATATATTTTCATATGTAAGCCCATGCAGTACTTTTGTCCTTTATTCAGGCTTAAAGGTTCTGTTGTAATTACACTGCATCAGGCTTAGGTTTGGCTGCAAGCCTAAGAACAACAGCCTGCAAGCCTGGACAGCTGAGTGGTAAAACGCTTGGCTCTCTCCGCTGGCGACCCGGGTTCGATCCCTGGTGTGGCTATGAGAGTGGATTGTAGTTGCCCGTCCAACGCCGGTGGTTTTCTCCGGATACTCTGGTTCCTCCACCTCTGCAGACTACCGCACGCCATCGCAAGAGCCATGGAGAATGCCTGGATTGGTTATAATAACTATTTGTACAATCCATGTAAAATAAATAAGTTTATATTAACAACTGTTACATTTGTAACATCATTATGGTTAACATTGTGATATATATGCCTCTATATTACTGTAAATCTGAATAGAACACACATCCTCATCATGTCCCCAATAAAAGAAGTACCTAAATGGGATGCCCCTTTTGTAGGCATCCCAGTCACATCTGAAAGTCAACCTCTGCCAAATAATATCTCTAATTACTGAAACTTTAAAAGGGCTCACCCATTTGACTCAAATGAAGTTCAACTATCTCTTTTAAAATTTATTTCACACCAGAAATCCATAATGAGGATAACAAACCGATGTCTGATATTGATTTTAGAGGAACCTGTAATTTCAAGATATCCACATGTCCATTACCAAGCAAACTATAAACTCTGGTTTTAGTTTTTGTACTTTTTTTAATGCCTCATATGATACATATATTAAATGATCAAGATAATACATTTATTTTCAGCAGCCAAATGGTAGCATAGGAGCAGCAGAAGTCCGTCAGTATGACCCTCATGACCCCACCAAGCCCAGCCTGGACAGTCTGACAGATGATGCCCTGCTTCACGTGTTTGAACTTCTGTCTGTTAGAGATCGCATCATACATGAAAGAGGTCAGAGGTTAATTCATGCAAAATCCACCCAACCTCTGTATTTTCTTTGTTATGACAAATAATAGATATATTCAGCAAGTCATCCTGTGAAGCATCAGCTGGCTTTGAAGTTTTGATTTTCTTTTCTGAATTAGACTAAGAATTTTGCTAACTTTATCACTTACCATTTAATGAAAAATATCGCATTTAATACATCTACTTAAAATACATTTCACATCACATATCTTATTTAAATATAAATGGATAAGTTAGCATGACCTTTCATTTTACTTGTTGCATTTTATGATACATGTATTAGCTAATAGTATTTTTCACTTGTATATTCAGAGGTTCTGCTGAACCTTGAAAGTTTTGATAGTCAAGAAATTAAAAACATAAATTCATAGCTTGAAACCCTTGACAAATGTTGTTTTTGACCATCAGGTTCTTGAAAGTCACTGAAATTTGGCCAGCACAGTCAATTTTACTTTCAGGGAGAATAAATACACAAATTTCTGGCATGCTTAACAGACCTTCAATACTGCAAAGATTTGCCATCACCATTTCAGTCCTTCACTGGACAGAGTAAACTTGATAAAGCAAAAAAAAAAATCAGTATACATGTTTTTTTGCCTTTTGCATATCCACAATGCCAGAGTGTAAACTAAATTGTATCGGTTATTAAGTTTTTCATTAAATCTGGAACAAAATTTTAAACGTAACTTGTTGATTAGGTTCTTGAAAATTGTGGAATTTCTTTTGGCTTGAGGTGCAGAATCCAAGATAGTGTGTTTCAAAATAAATTGATAAACTTCAGTGAAAGCTCTCAGAAAGACAACCTATCTAATGAGACCAACTGTCTTTTAAGACCACCTTGAGTGCAAAAAGGCCATCCATATTGGTTATATCTGACCTATCTAATAAGACCACATATTAATTAACTCCACTTATGGCAAGTCCCACCAATGGTCTTATTACACAGGTTTTACTGTAACAGAATATCTATGTATTTTAATTCTCATTTATCATGGATTACTCAAGTATGTTCATTATTTTATTTTTCACATTCCAGTTTGTAAGAGATGGTACCACTTGCTGTGTCGTCTCTGGCAGAGCCTTGAGCATCTACAACTTAAAAACTTGTTCAGTAAATTTGGAGGTTAGTCCATTTGAGTATATAATGTTGTGACTACATGACTTTTATTAACCTGCACAAAGGTTAATTGTTTCACTCAAAACTCTGTGTGTGCATGTCTGCAAGATATCTGAAGAACAGTATCACAGATGATATTGAAATTTATCATATAAGTTGGTATTGTTAAAATGTTAAAAAATGTTAAATATTGTTAAATCTCTGTGTGTGCATGTCTGCAAGAAATCAGCTCCCATTGCTTAACTCCAGGCCAGCTCCCTCTGTCTAGGTTAGCCGGGTCAGGCTGTCTGCAGTAACTACCACAGAGAGCGGCCCCCCCCCCCCCCCCCCCGCCCGCCTCCCTCCCTCTCTCCAACCCATACTGTTGACTGACCTGTACAATAAACAAGATGAATCTTATAATTTCACATGTTTTCAGCAACTAGCAGTTACCACAGAGACTCCTCCCCCCCACCCATCTCTTCAATACACAGGACTAATTCACAAGATAAATCATATAATTTCAGTGTTAAATTCATTTTTTTGTTGCGACTTGAACAATTTTGAAATTTTTAAACAAACATTTTCACGATTTATATCTTAATATTCAAATGTGATAAACTAAGTGCTCATTGACATGTTTTAAGATATAATAAGATATAAATACTTTACAGCATTTTAAACATATCTCTTAAAGTTGGTTGGGCCTTGATATGAATAACACTATTAAACTTAGTTAATCAGGAATATTAGGCAAACCTTTGTGGGATTTATTTTTAGCTCATATTGCCATATATGTAACTGTTGAAAACTTGATTACATTCACACATTTTTGTTTATGAAAAGTATCCTTTCCTATAACAATTAAGCCCATTTTCACCTTATTGCATCATTAAATGGTTTCAGGCCACAGTTTTCATTTATTACACAGTGTAAATGCAATACATACCTTATTGGCTTGTTTTAACATGCTTATTAAATATTGTTTATTCTCATTTGAATTTTGTACAGCATTTTATGTAAGTTAATAAATTAATGTTTATTATTAAACTTTCACTCATGTCCTTTATTCTATAATTTACAGGGTCATTTTAACAGGACTTTTTCCTCTTAGCTTATCAGATGCTAATATATATGGAAAAACCAAAAGAAATAAGTATATTTTGAATTTACTAAAATTTTCCAAAATTGTGCTGAGCGACGTGACCCATTGGTTGTTTTTCGGGAGGGATGGTGATGCCAAAGCTTGTACAGTTATTGTTTGTATTTGTTCTAGAGATTTTTCTTATAGAACTGAAGGTTGTGGTAATTATCCCTCACCTGAAGAACGGGAAATCTAGTGATCAGCTCTATCTGTCTGAATGTTCATCTTAAAGCAATACATGACATAATATCTCAAAAACTGTAACCTGGTACTCATATTAACTAGTAATTAAGATGCCAGATGTGTGTATCTTAAGGGGACCCTGACCTTATCAGGTCATGGTCTCAAAATCTTGATTTTGAAAATTTTACAAATATTTAAGTCTTAAATTAACCATTTAATATCAGAATGGATATCTCAGTTACCAGGATCATATCCACTTCTAATTAAAATTGCAGGTACACTTGTTGGTGTTCTTGCAAGATTAGATTTGATCACACTTGGTTCATTTATGAATTCTTTAGTATGAATTTTAAATAGAAAAAAAATATCTACAGGTAAACCTTTAATTAAACATTTCATGGGTCAGTTTGTTATTCCAGTCTTTTGAATGTTTGTTATTTACACTAGTGGTGAAAATGATCTTGTTAAACAGGTTTATCTGATCAGAACTTGGCCAGCATCCTGAAGAGAGGGTGCTCATCCCTCACATCACTAGACGTGTCCTCGTACTCACGGATGCTCTCAGATCCATCACTGGATGCTATAGGTGAGAATATTTATTAAGGTAACTGTGTGGATTAAGAATGTTCATGTTTTTTGGTGTGTGTTTCATGAATGATCAGTTTGTTTGAATTCAAATAAAAACAAAAGATATGAACAGTGCATATGTACACAGTTTGAATCATGTTTGGTGGGAGATGCTAAATTAAAAAAAATTCCTTTAGGCACCCTAAATATATGCTAATACAACAGTTTCAGTAAACTTTCTTATCTATTACTTCTTGTCACAGCTAAAATGTCATTGGTATTGTATATGGTTGTAGATCCCGAATCAAATAATGCAGCATTTTTGTTCATTTGAAGTGAAATATATTTTTATAATGATTTTCTGAAGGAAGGGGCATGCACAAGGATTCCCTGGTGCAGTTACCCCTTCTGAAAAAACTATTCCTCCTCTGCACCTGACTGAATGACTCAGCTTTATAATGCAGATTATTTCCCAATGACTTTGCCCAAAAGAAAGTACAATTATTCATTATATGTACTACAAAATCTTTTCAAAATCTACTGTTACATACTTAAACGAGATTCTCTGAGCATGCTGATATGTTCACCTAGATTTATTGAATTCCTGTCTGGCCTCACAGAATAATCCTGTATTAATGCTGCTCATACTCTGTGTGAAAAAAAATAAAAATACACTTAAAATACAATTAGTATAAATTGTTATCTGAATCCATGTATTTGTTTATCAACTCTTTGTTATAAATTTAATGTTATGAATTAAACTGACAATTAGGCCACAGTTGTTTAAAAATAATTAGTTTAACAATTAATTTTAGTTTTATTTGCTGAATATGTTTAACAACTTTTATTTGGGAAGAAGCATTTGAAGTGTTGTGGTTTCCATGGTATCATTCAGAGCTTTTTATTGATTCAAGTTTGATATGTTTAAACCTAAATTTTTGTAGTTTAATTCATATATAAAAGAGAGTAAGGTACTTGTATAATTTGTTCATACTGAAAAAGCTATTTTCCTTGATTCTTAAAGAGTCTGTATCAAAAGATCACTTGTTTTTCAGATACCATCGCTGGCAATATGATTGGATGATTCTATCTATTATTAAAAAAAAAAAAAAAAATTAAAGAATCAATTTTCATGGAAGCCTGACATAAGAAAGATGATGCATTGATTTTGCCTTTAATTATTAAGACTCCGTTATTCTATGACAGACCTTTATAATAGGCAGATGCTGCCCAAATCTCACCAGACTGGACTTGTCCTGGGTCAGTGCCTCCAACAAAGCCCTGTCCAACCTGAGCAGGCAATGTCAAAACCTGCAGGTAGGTGAAAGATAACATGAGTTATATTAAGATAAAATCAGCCAAGGTGTATGGTTGATATTTTGGGTTCCATTGACACCTACATTTCCTGTATTTTCCAATGAAAAAATTGCCTTGAATAAATTCCTATATTTTTCAGTATTTATACTGTAATCTGTTTTCTCCTATATTTCATCATTGCAAAATTGTGTTTCCAAAATAGTTTTTAATCCTGTATAATTATTGTCATATAAACCTATTATTATTGAATACATGCAGCTGTTTTGTAGAATCGTTCAAGGGATGTAGTTATAAAAATGCAACCATCTGAATCAATTTGACATTTGAGGGCTGTTTAGAGAATTAAATAGTTATGTTAATTTCCTGTGCATGAACCAAGATTGTGCAGTGAAAATTCTTATATATCTCCTTTATATTTGGCTGAAAGCTTCAATATTTTTAAAATTTTTTATCTCAAATGCTCTTATAAAATTCCTATTTTTCTTCTGGTCACATTTGAACCACATTTGGTGCATTTGGATCATTTGTAAAAAGTTTTATTCAAGTAGAAAAAACTTTAATGTAATAAAGCATCTCATACCTGTGTACATGTACAAGGAAATCTTATTATTGATTACTCTTTATCATGAGCTCCTACCTATTACAGACACTTAGAGAGTTGGTCTGTTATATATTAATTCAGAGCTGTGACCTCGCTAATACACTGACACATCTGTATTAATATTATTAAAGGCAAAGAACCAGGTCCCCATGCAGACTGTTATTGGAAGGTTTCAGTCTATGCAAATCATCCATGCCATAAAACTCATAAACATGGTCAGGTTGTCAGTGTTGCGATGTGATGCTAAGTTGTGGCAAAATTCGAGGGGCCTAAAATAATGTGGTGACCAGATGGGATACATCTGTTATAATATATTTTACTGCTATAAGCTGTATTTTTGTGTAACACATTTTGTAATATTTAATCACATTAAATAAATGCCTGGGGCCATCTCAGTATTTTGCATTGTAGTATTTATATTGTCTAACATATTTGCTGTTTGTTTTCAGTGGATCAGGCTTCAGTGCTGTTATGACTTTGGAGAAGATGGGTAAGACACTGAACAAGTCTATAGTCAGTGGTTAAGACATAATATTTACATAATTGTAGTAATGTAATTTAGTCCAGTAATGTGACTGAATTTCTTGGATAGTTTATCTTTTCACAGAGACTGGTGGGTCCAGTTTCAGCCCATTTTATCACTCTATAGCTATCACATAAAACAGTGATAGCAATATTACTCAACAAATAGACAGACTTGTTTAAAATTGCACATAAATATAGATGTAGAGGCTTTTCTTGGATGGCTCTGTCCATAGAAACTCGGTAGATATTTATGAGACAGCAGTATAGAAGCAAGTTCATACAACATAATTTATAGATTCTCTTGTCATCCCAAATATAAAAATTTTATTGATAATTGATTGCTTAATTTGGTACCCTAGTCAATTGATATAAACATTTTCCTATTAGCCAGTTTGCAGCATAATAACAAGTATTACAAGAATAACATATGAACACTTACATTTGCTCAGTCTCTGTTGTTCCAGGTTTTGGTATTTGTTCAGGTTTTGCAAACAGCTGAAGTATATCAACGTAGAGGGAAACAAGAGGATTCAGGGACAGGTAACTGATAAGTGTAATTATGGTTCAAAGTGCTCATAACAAAAGATGTACACACCACTTTATTTGTATTTAAATGGGCCTTTTCTGATATTTGACAATTTTTATCATCTTTACTAACAGCATGTAAATATATATCCATTAATGAGGGTTAACTATATGGGTTGGATCCCCAGTTTAGAAAGGTGCCAGATGAAAATACTGAAATTTTGGAATAAGCTCAAATTGATGGACGAAGGAAGGCTTGTAAAACAAGTTTTCAGCTGGGACTGGGAGTTAAGATATAACAGCTGCACTGGTCAGCTAAAGCAGAAGAAATTCTAGATATAAAGAATGTGTCGCATATTGTTACTCAGGGGTTGATAGTATGTCCTACTGAAAATTTTTGCAAAAAAATTATGATGATGCTATGAATCTAAGTGGCTAAAAGAAATGAAAATAAAGCCAAAACTAAAAACATACGCATTACTAAAACTTTCATTATTTACTGAACCTTATGTCATTCATTATTTAACACGAGAAGCGATCCTTAATGGCACAGCTTAGATGTGGAATCTTACCCTTAAAAATTGAAGTTGGGAGGTTTAAATATATTCGAGATGCAATCACAGGTAAATTTAGAAAATGAAAACTAGAGGAAAGAAAATGCACCATGTGTGAGGACAATTCAGTTGAAGATGAAATCCATTTCATATGCCCATGTCCAAAATATGAGGAAATTAGAGAGGAACTTTACAAATCTATTCACAACACTGAAACCGAGTTGTTAGGATTATCTTCTAAAAGTCAGTTTATATACCTGCTTCAAAACTGTGTTAAAGAAATCAGTGACTCTGTAGCCAAATCATGGGAGATTAGAAAGAACTGTTTGTACGCCTGTACTACCATTATCAACCAGAGTATTGAGTGTCATATAAACCATTGCGAGGGTTGGGTACTATAAGTAGACATTTATTGTATTTCTTCTTGTATTAATGTACATGACACTATAATAAATGAACTCATTCAATCAACTTTCCTTTACAGTAATACCCTGTTGTTCATTAAAATATAGGCTTAGAAATCATATAAGTTCTACAGAAAAAGGTTGGTCAATACTGGCTTTAAAGACTTTTCAAATGAAGCATGTTCTCTAAACTCCTTCAAACTCAGTCTGTTTTTCTGCTGGGTAAGATGCTTCATTCATGTATAGGTCTTGTTGGTTTCCAAAGTGACTGTTTTTATTGGCCTTAATTATTAAACAGACAAAAAACAGAAGTACAAACATTTAATAAAAAGTCATTTCAACCATCATTAGTTAACAGCATCGGTCACCAAAAAAATGTGCTACAATTAGATATTATATGCTGCCTGTTTAGTTGCAAACGTGCCAGTTTTTTTATACGCCTGTCTATGACGGGATGTATTACCGTATACCCATGGTCTGTCTGTCCATCTGTCACCGCGATAACTTACCAGGGGTTTGAAGGATTTTCATGAAACATCAGATTAATAGATTATCTCACCCAAGTTTGATTATATGCAAAATCCAATTGTATTTTATGAGGTTAGAGGTTACCAATCTCCTTTGTGGTGTTGCTGTGATAACTTACCAGGAATATGATTGATTTTGATGAAAGTCAACAGAAATGTTAACCAATATAATAACTAGCCTAAGTTCACGATTCCTGGTAAAATCAATACATATTTAATTAGGTCAGAGGTCTCCATAATTTGCTTGTGTTGTGATGACTTCTGAGTGTTTTTCATGCAACTTTTTAGAAATATTAATCAATATAGTTTTTCACCTTGAATTTAATTCACTTAAAAAATATGTGAATTTAATTTTGTTCAAGGTCACAAATCATACAACAGGCATATAATGCACCCTTGCATTGCTCTTGTTTTAAATTTTTGCCAACATATTTATTAGTATACTTTCACTTATTAATTAATATTTCTACACAGTCTGTGTCATGAAAAAGACTCCCAATTTCCACACCTGAATTAATGGTTCACTATGAAGAAGTAAAGTATTTGAATATTCCTGAAAAAAAAATTCAGTATCTACAAGTGCAAGAAGTTTGTGCACATGTGTCAAGAGTTCAGATGGACTATAAAATTGACAATGATAATTAATTTTTCATCATTATAAATTTGTAGTCTAAATTTTTAGTTCTGTGCCCGACTTCTTTGCTCTCATTTCCCCT
The DNA here is from genome assembly GCA_026874595.1 of Sipunculus nudus. NCBI lineage: Eukaryota > Metazoa > Annelida > Sipuncula > Golfingiida > Sipunculidae > Sipunculus > Sipunculus nudus. The sequence goes on along the minus strand of CM049312.1, from coordinate 10,335,581 downwards.
TCATTTGAAAGTACAGCTGCCTTCTCCTCGCCCTGACCTGTACACCTATGAATAGAGATGCAATCTTTCAGTATTATATCCTAAAATGTTTAAGCTTAAAACAGATAAAATAAATTATCTCTTGTGAATGCTCCAATATAGTAGCCTCAATAAAATGAAAAACACACATTTACTAACATACATATTTAAATTTCAGTGTCTTCACAAGCTGGGGCCAGAGGTCACCACTATGATACTTAAAGGCTGCTCAAAGGTCAGTTTTTCAACATGACATCATTTTCTGGATTTGCAATATATGTAATGCACATATCAAAATATTTTTTTCATGAATTTTTTTAATTACTTATTTTCAGTTTCATTCAGGTCAAAGTAATGTTTTTCTTTTTTCTCCTCTCATGGCAGCATTGTTACTTCCAAAACACAACATGCTTAAGAACTTGTTTAGAATGTAAGACATGCAGTGTCTGTACCTCAGCAGTGGTAATATGCATTTAACTTTATGGTCATACCAGCTCAGACTCATTAATTAAATAAACTGCCCAATTTTTTTTACACCAGAGCCATACCCCTGAAGCCAGTTAGACAAACTTCCACAAGCTTGTTAACAAACATTACAGGAGGGGTTATTTAAACATTCTGCAATTTTGTTTCATTTAACACTTTCTTTTTTGCAAGTTTTATACAATTATGTTTATAAAACAGAGGTCCTTGACATCTGCATGGACATTGCATGTCCGTTTGTTATCACCATCATCCACATTCAAGAAAATGTGTAATCTACAGGTTATTGTTTTTGTTGTTGGTGAATTCCTCATTTTATCTTTTTAGTTAATTGACCTAGGAATTGAGAAAATTGTTACAAGATGTCCAAAACTGAGGGAGCTGAATATCACTGAGTGTGTTCTTCTGACTGATGCTTTCCTGACAATGTTAGCTCAGGTAAAAGGTATTTTTAGCAAACATATGAGCTTATGCTTATGGTGCGGCCTTGTGCGTCGTGCGTCATCTGTACGTTAACCAAAGCTATCTCAAAAACGGCAGGAGCTAGCATCACCAAATTTTTTGCAAGTAATCAGTCATCTAAAAAAAAACTATCGGATTTTGTTTATTTTTTTTTCTAACTGCATTTTTTTAGATTTGACATATAATTTCATGTAATCTCATTGCACAGGTTCGCATTAGGCCTGTAGGCCTTGTTTTATATATCAGGTGTTAGCTCATGTAAAAGGTATTTTTATACCTTTACCAAATACATTATATAGAAAAAAATCCTTTTTCAGCATTGATGTAATTATAAAAAGCCTACTTTTATATATTAAAAAAAAGGAAAATATAAAATCTGATATTGGTAATAATCATCATTTGTACAGTTTCAGTCACTGATAAATTTTTTATCACTTTTGAACATTTTCAGAGAAGTGCATTGTATTTTTTAAATTTCAAGGTTACAGCTCTATCAAGTTATGATTTATGATGTATAGGACCTGTAGATCATATAGAAATGTGCTTAATTAATTCCTTTTAATTCCCTTTCCTTCAGCTTATTTGCAATTAAAAACAGATTTTACCTTTAATTGTAATTTTATTTTTCAGGGTTGCCCAACACTGGAAATTTTACATATGTGTGGCATGTACAGGCATGGTAACTATATTTATGTATTTTGTATATTTTATATATAGTGTTGTAACTTCATCATTCTTGATCAGTGGGATTGGTCTTGTTTCTGAGATACTGTAACTGATTTTCAAAAAGTGTGCCACATTTGCACTATCATATGATAAAGAGGGCATATGTGGTTTATATTAGAACAGTAAAACCCTGTATAAGCACCACCTTGCTTTATGGACCACCTCAAAATAACAACCACTTTATCATGATCCTAGTTCTTTTTTTACTCTTTATATCATACCTTAGATGACCACCTCATTAAAGAGACCACTTAATCATGCTCCCATTTGTTGTCAAAATTTAAAGTCTTAGGCCGGAAAGATTAAGGGTATGGTTCTCAGGCACCACCACATCAATTTTAACCCCCCCACATCCAACATTAAATTTTGATTTTCATCTTTCAAGAAGATAAAATAATACAATTTTGAAACGATTTCCTTTGTTATGTAGTGATTTTACCTGTTGAGCAAAAAAATCCTTTTATTTTCATGCTTTTTCCCTGTGATATCAAAACATACAAAATATGTAAAAAATAAAATACTGCCCATCCGCAGTGATTTCCGAAAAAAAGTGCCCTAGAACCATACCTTTTTAGCGAACCTGTGAGCTTATGCGATGGCGCGGCGTCGTCCGTCCGCCGTCCAAGGTTGGCTGTCTGCTGTCCATGGCTGTCAGTCAGAAACCGTCAGAGCTAGGAGCTCCAAATTACATGTAAGAATTAGTCGCATGTGAAACTTGGTGCCCTAGAGCTTATTGTTGGGTATCTGCATTAATTTAGATTTTATAGAGAAAAAGCTTGAAAACCTTTAAAAATCTTCTTCTCTGAACCTGTCCAGCAAAATTGTCCAATATTTCACAGAAATGTTCCCTGGAACAGTCTCTCTCAAGTTTGTTGAATGGTTCCAGTTCGGTGATTTTTGACCAAGTTACAGGGAGTTAAACTTAGACATTTGCATGCTTAAATTACAATCTCAGAAACGGCTGGAGCTATCATCATCAAATTTTATGTTAATGTTGGTCACTTGAGTCATATCTGAAATTGAGGTATTGGTGGCGCCAACTGCATTGGTCTTTTCGTAGGGGACCAACGGTGCCTGAAGCATACAGAGGGCTACAAAAAACTTGAAAGCGTAAAGCCAAACTGTTTAATATTGCACAGAAATGCTCCTAGGGTAGTGCTTTCTTAATTTTGTTCAAATGGTCTCTGTTCAATGACTTTTGGCCGAGTTATGGGAAGCTGAATATAGTCAAAAGTTGTAGCAGCCCATTTCTGCTCACTGGCTATAAAGATCTTCTTCTCAAAAACCACCAGGTCAAATTCTTTATTCTCACAAATGAATGATCCTTAGATGTTGTAAATTCAAATTTGTTCAAATGGTTTTGATTCAGTGATTTTCTTAGATTTTATACAGTAAAAGTTAAAAAAGATTTATAAATCTTCTTCTCCGAAACTTTCCAGCCAAATTGTCCAATATTTCACAGAAATGATCCCTAGAACAATCTCTTGCAAATTTGTTTGAATGGCTCCATTTTAGTGATTTTTGGCTGAGTTACAGGAGGTTTAACTTAGAAATCTGTGCAAAAAAGCATACTAAACTTTAAATCTCAGAAACAGCTGGAGCTGTCACCACCAAATTTTATGCCAATTTGTCACATGAGTCATATCTGAAATTGAGGTGTTGGTGGTGCCACCTACATTGATCTGTTTTTTACAAGCAAAAATGTAAGTTTAGACTCTTCTAGCTTATACACTGTTTTTAGCTCAGCTGACTATAAGTCATCTGAGCTATAGTCGTGGTCCATTGTCCGTCGTCTGTCCGTCCGTCCGTCTGTAGATGTGGCACATTTTGAAACCATAAGACCTAGGAATCCAAAATTCAGCATAATGTTAGATGTCCCCAAGATCTCCTACCAAGCCGAAAACTGGGTCTTTGCGACTTCGTTCCTTTGAGAAATTAAGGAAAAACCTCAATTTTTTATTAAAATCCTATTTTCACACTTCAGGACTGCCTAATATCAAAACCACTCATCTGTTTTTCCTCATATTTACCATAAATATTCATCTATATAGTTCCTATATACATGCAAGAAATTAAGTCTGTAAAGTATAAATTCTTTACGTTATGGGCCCAAACATAATGGACTTTGTAAAAAATCAGGAAAAATAATAACTCACTTAACATGAAAAATTTTGAAACTAGAGTCTATTTTCTCAAGTATATAACTATGTTTAATTAAGATTCAATTGTTTACCAAAAATTAGATCTGAATTTTGTAAATTTTTTAAGTTATTAGCATAAAAAAAAAATCAGTACCTTAAATTTTGCCCAACTTTGACCATGGCACGTTTTTTTCCTGTGAGCACCATTGATTTAATTTTCACAGCATGTAAACATAAATATTTAGTTTGTCTAAATCTGATATTTGAAAATAAAAGCTTGAAAATTAAGCTAGTTATTGATTTTTTTTTTCTGTAGTCACTTGCTTTGATTACAGATGCAGGGTCCCACTCCAGGTCACTGGAAGTCAGCTATGCCAGGGTTTCTGATTTGTTACAGTCACTGGGGGAGATCCCCTGCTGTGACAGGTGTACAGTTATTCTCATATCACCACCCCAATCACCCCCCCCCCCCCCCCCCCCCCGCAAACCCAACCCACCAAGTGTTATGCACTAATTGTTATTGTTTTCACTGTATCTCCTTAATTGTAATGCTGTTTACACTCTGAAATGCAAAAACTTTCCTTGAAAAAATAATTCAAGGTGTAATCAAGAAGATGCAATGTTGTGTAATGTAGCATTTTTAAAGAAATCAATTGTCTTTTAAATGATTTTTTAACAAATATAATTGAACCCATCAGCATGCTTAAATTATTATAAAATATGAAGCACATTATGGATAAATAAAGACACAATCAAAAATTGTGAAATCTAAATCAAGTATTATTTTTAGATATTTATTGTTTTGCAGATTTAAAAGATATATTTTTGTGGTAAAAAATAAATAAACATTTGTATGCATGATGTAGTGTTATCTGACAAGATTTAGATTTATGATGATGCAATTGAGAATTATGAATCAACTTTTATATTCAGATATATATGTTAAATTGGAAATGTATAGAAATATAAACTTAAATTAGAAAATAATTGATGTGATAAAAAAATTAGGATTTAATACAAACATTTGTTCATTATTTTCCTGCCTAAGCAGAATTTGAGATCAGGCTTTGTTTGCCCTGTTTTATGTTGTTTTTTAGCTCTATTTCAACTGTATACATTTCATAAAAAAAATACATATATATTTAATAATATATATTATACAAAAAAATAGATTCAATTGAACAAATGTGTAAACTACTGAAATGTCAACAGTTAATCGAAAAACCCACTAATGATCATGGTAATAGTACAGACCATTTGTTCACAAACTGCTCACATGCTTTAGTTTCAACATTAGGAAACACATGGTCAGGTCACAAAATATTTTTTGCAACAATTTCTTGCTCATCAATACAAACCAATCATATAAACCAACCATGGCCTTTATTACCTCTTCCTCTTACACTTTATCTCCATTTGATATTATTTTAGATTTTTACCTTCAAGGTTAACATCAGCTGAGCACAGTGACCCATAGGTCCCTTGTTTTAAGAAACTGTTAAGCTGTTTTAAACTATACAAGAATTGTTGTATGGTATTATTCTGTCAGTTTTATAAGAATAGATTTGGTAAATGCAGCTTTTAAAAAGCAGTGTGGCCAATTGAAAAAGGCTTTCAGTGTTTGAAAACAGATTTGGCAGCATGGCAAGTTTCAACATGTCAAGTCAAGAGGTTAATCAGTGCACCCAGGTGCAGTCAAGACATCACCATGGCAACTGACCTGGCTCTGCCTGGTGTCCAGATACAGTCTAGAGGATGTGTCTAGAACCTGCCAACTGTGTCAGATTTTACCATAGATCAAGTTAAGCTCTGTATCTATAAATAACTTCGGCAGACTGCCAACCATTTCAGATTTGCCGGCAGGTCATGGTTCAGTCTGTAAGAGCCAGTGGTAAGTTTCAGTCTGTAAGAGCCAGTGGTGCAGTTACATGTGGCACATTAGGTACCCTTGACCTGAGTGAAAGCTGAGCCTCCATTGCCAGGATGCATGAATAGGTGTGACTCAGTACCAAGGCTAAAAGAAGAACTTGTTCTAAAGATTTTATAGGGAAAAAGCAAAAATATATTTTAAAATGTTCTTCTCCAAAACCATGCTGCCAAATTGTCCGTTCATCTGTCCTAATATTCCTCCCTGGCAAAAAGAACATATCCGAATTATCCTGACTGATACATCCTAGTTTTAAAATGTCCTAATCCGAAACGTGCAGGTCCAAAACATCAGGTGGTTAATGTATACACAGTGTTTAAACTTAGTGACATCTTGTGGTTTATGTTCACACAATGTTGTGATTCAGTGACATCTGGTGGTTAATGTTCACACTATGTTGTGTTTCAGTGACAACTAGTGGTTCATGTTCACACAATGTTGTGATTCAGTGACATCTGGTGGTTAATGTTCACAACATGTCATGGTTCAGTGACATCTGATGGCTGAAGTTTAATCCTGTTTTATGCAGTGACCTCTGGTGGTTAATGTTCACACCATGTCATGATTCTGTGACATCTGATGGCTGAAGTTTAATCCTGTTTTATGCAGTGACCTCTGGTGGTTAATGTTCACACCATGTCATGATTCTGTGACATCTGATGGCTGAAGTTTAATCCTGTTTTATGCAGTGACCTCTGGTGGTCTGACGATGCTGGGACAGATCAGTCACCTTAAGCAGCTGTACCTGAGTGAAAACAGACTTGTGGATGATGCTGTGCTGATCCATATCAGTCAGGGATGTAGTAATTTAAGGTAAGCCCTATAGGCAGTGAGATAAGGAAAATGAGGCCATGCAAAAAACACTCCTTCATTTAATGGTTGATTACATATGAAATTCTACCAGCTTGTATATAACAAACATAAAAGTGCAATAATTTCTAAAATGGTGCATGTGAACAACACAAAAATTAATTCATTTTCAGTTACACCCGGATGCTTTAGAATTTTGCTCTATTACTATGATTTCTCTGAAATGGTCAGGGTAGGAGCCACAATGAACATCAAATATACAGAAAACCTAGGTACTCGTAACCAAAAAAAAATGTTGATCCTTGAAAAACAGGAATGCCAATTCTTTAGAACACTTGGTTTTTTTTTTGGCTTTTTTGACTGTCAGTCATGCTGAGCTGTAGTGATGGGTTCATTTTCTGAACACCTGAAGTCTATTAGCAGGGAACAAAGCATAACCATTAAACCTAGAAAGTTAAGCTTTCTCATTCAGAGAGGTCTTGGTGAATTCTCCTTGAAAACTCAACATAAGGTCGCAGTGGTTACAGTGACATGTTCATGTCACAATGTGGCAAAATTTGCATTTGTTTACAAGGAAAGTTACACTGATAACTGTTTAAGGCTTTAAACTCCAATAACGCCCGCCAGGGCGCGCGGTTTGTCACGGGCCTGGTGTTCAAAAACGCCCGCCCGGGCGCGCTAAAGCCCATTTTACATACCCGTAATTGGGGCAAGTTTTGGGGGTGAAATGTTTATTGTCATCCATCATATTTGTACTTAAATGAAAGAGAAAAACGTCAAGTGTTGTTCTAACATGTGACCAAGATCCAAACTGGCGCGAACGCAGACTTGTTGGAAAAAATATAAAAATGATTGACTTTCACTCACGTGGCCTTGTTACGTGGGCCCTGGTAACATGTCGGCTGCGAGAGTAAAATCAGACACCTACGCTAAATTCATCAGAAATCGGTAAATTACCAAATGTTGGCAATCAATCCTGGTGACAAAATCAAGTGCAGTGTGTTTACAGATTTAACTTCCGTTAAACATTTCCAAGATCATATATTATCCCCTTTTTTATTGGTTTAACTTGTGACCAATGATCGCCGTCCGACTGACTGACGCGTCTGACAGACACCACGCACGTGATCTGCGTGACCTCCTTACTGTGTCATGTACTGGCACTGGAAAACCATTTTTAACTGATATCATATAATAAAATGAGTATTTATTTTAAATATAAACATATTTTCTTAACTAAAAATCGAAGATACTGTCATATATCATGTCGTATATATATGTGATGTCTGATTGTTTACTAGTGATCATTTCTGTGCCAAACATTCTATGTACAATCGTAATCGGACACAAGAACTGTAAATCATTCTAAGAGGCTTTTTGGATTGAAAATAAAATTAATACCGTCTTAAATTAGAAACAGCCAGATATTATATGGATATAGTTAATTTTCCAGTGTAAAATATAAAGATAACTTTATACTCCATGAAATATTGAAGTAATTATTTTACGACGTACGTGGATCGAACTGTACGCCTATACACCCAGATCCTTGAATATGTAAAACAAGACAGTAAGTGACTTATACGCTTGAACAAATATGTATTAATACGGTTTTAACACATACTGAACAGATTTTACAAATTTTTATATGTGTAGTACTTCCTGTATATGTATAGGCTACATGTGTACGTGCACGTGTGCGCGCTTTTGTGTGTGTGTATATATATAGGCCTATGTGCGTATTATAATTTTCATTAGTGATTGAAAAAAGCACCAGTAGTTGTCACTGCCAGTGAAACAGATTTTCGGCGGAGCTACAAAACATCCTTAAATATATATGGCACATAGCAAACTAAATTTTAAAAATATAACCTATTATATTATGAATTGAAGTAAATAATTTTTTTTTTGTAATACGTTTGCCTATAACAGGCTATTCATTGTTGTAAGGAACAGTTATAAATGTTTGTACCTTTTAAACATAAAATCTGATCACTAATACCAGAACTTATAACTCCTTTTTATAATTCATCCATGAAAGTTTCTCAAATCGGGTTCATTCGCCGCCTATATTCATAAAAAATACATAACGTATACCGCAGACTGTATATATATCGCATATACCGTACGTGCACCCGGTATAAACGCCGCTTTATATTGATATCGCTCTCAAAACCCAGTCAACGCTTGCATGCATGGCCCAGGGATTAAATATGGAAAATGTGTCGTGGTCATGATAATCCTTTAAAGTCATACGGCGGAGTCAGTCTCAGTCATGATACATGCAAGAAAATGAATAAAATGCATTCGCCAATCTTAAATTAGAAGCTATAGCGTATATATATATAGTGACGGTGACACAGTGAAAGTAAAATATTAAGACCAAAGATGCGGACTTTCGATATGCATGCGCATGGTGTATTCAAAATGACGATCGAGACACCATGCAGGTGGACAAATTAGACTGAAATCTAATTGTACCTTTCCATTGCTGTAAAATAAGATTTAAAAGACGCAGGTATACAAATATATCTATATTGCAAAATGTTTGATGGCTTTGTCTCAAACTTGCCCCTTTCGAAGACCTAAAATACCACAGGGTGTCGGCTTCTATTTTTACCCACCGACCTTGTCATTTTCACGTTTGATTGACAGTTTTATTAGCACAAGGAAATTTTCCTATCACACAGAAGATTTTAGCGGAAAGACAGCACACAACATGTGGCCAACCAGACGGGGATTCGGAGTAAAAATTACTACTTTAAATTGGCATCTATTACATTAATCATCAAAGGATAATGACATCATTTACAATGTCCGGGAACCGAACGACATGTATAATTGCCAGGTGTAGGTCATGGTCCGCGTCTCTACAGCTGACGGGACTGGTGAATACAAAATAAATAAATAAACAAACACCCAAGAGATCATAACTTATTAGAAGTTTTTGGAACATTCCAGGTGCTTCTTAAGAATTATTGAATTGTTGCTGCATATTGTTTTATAATTAACTGGAACTCTGCCTCTCCGTGAAATCACCACCTTGCAGCCTGGGGAGACCGCATGCTTTTCTGCTGAAGCTGAAGTTTTATCAGCAGTGCATGATTTCTGACTATATGAGGGCTTAAATGTACAAAGTTGCATACGGAGGTTACCAGATTAGCTAAATGATTTGAAGTTAGGTCTCGTGTATACAGCTAGTTAACCAAGGAATTGCATGTGCATCTCAAAATTATTAAATAAATTTTCTACTTTTCTTCAAGTGAAGTTGAATTGAATAAATGTAATTATATACTATATTTCCATTTTATATTAATTTCATATGACGTAATTATGCTTCATTTAAATGTCACTGAAATAAAGTGCAAATTGAAGACCTGGATAAGTAAGTGCATGAAGATATGTAGGCCTACGTGCAATTGTCCTCTAAGATACCAGAATGTACTGCTATGAAATCATAGTAACTAGGCATGATTTTAATAAGCATTGTTGGACTTACGTAGGCCTATATATTTGAATAACATAACCTACATTAAAATGTACTGTGAAAACATGTTTCTTTGGTGTTACTTCACAGTTTAGTATCGTTTTCCCACGTTTATAAACTTTGGTATTATGTGCATTATCCCCAATAGCACATTTTAAAAACACCTTTCCAACAATAAAAAATATTGATTTTCCGTTATTTTATATTCTTGTTAATAACGATTTGTTTACATTAATGTGCATAGGCCTATTTATTATATATGTAATAAATTATTGTTCCACTAGTACTACCAGTGTTCTCATTGTTTCTGATCCCTGCGGGAAAAAATCGATTCTAATGCATACATATTGCATGACGTGAGAGGATGTTTCCAGGTAACTCTTGCATGACGTGAGAGGATGTTTCCAGGTAACTCCCCCCCCCCCCACCACCCCCACAAAAAAAAAGAATAATTCGACCGCCAGTCGGCACAGCATCTCATGACGCTTCTTATAATAAACACGCCGGACTCAGTCACGTGAACCATGTCCATTTAAAAGACTTTACAAAATAAACACGCCAGACCCAGTCACGTGAACCTTGCCGATGTAAAAGTAGATACGATTGGGTGAGAAAAGTTTACAGCGTCAGTGCGTCACCGCTGGCTGAGGGATGACGCGGTAAAATTGGACCGTTCAGGAAAAAAAACCCAAACAGACGTGTCGTCTTGCATCTTAATTGTCCAGTAAATGTTTTATTTATTTTTATTTTTCCGTTATATTGACTAGATAGGATAATTATGCGACTAAAGTCTGGAAAACCGCCTCGTTAATGTACCTTGTGTGCTACATATTGCTAAATTCACTCATTATCGCTCAATCACCGTCAGCCGCGGAGGGGCGGGTACTACAAAAGAAATTGCATGGATACCCTTAATTAAGAAAATAAGAGTTTTCACAAGTGTAAGACATTTTGGTTTTGATTTTCTATTTCAAATTTTAGTACCATCGCACTGTTTCGAATGGGAAAGATTTGGAAATATCAACGTTTATTTAGGCTAATCGTTGATCGAACCAAGTGCACACCTGTTTACCTGTCGCACCTGGATTTTTACCTGTGCAGATATACGCGACAGACCAACTAAACAGCAATTTTATTATTGCATGAAATGTTAACAAACAGGGTAGACACATTTTTCCAGATTTTATTTTAAAATCAGTCGGCGATTTGTTTTTGCCTGCACATGTAAAAATATATTAATTTGACATAAAAAGGTATATTACAGGTAACCAGATAATTAGTGCATTTCACACCCATAAATTATATATTTTGCACATTGGAACAAAGTAAATAGTTTTTATTGCAATGTCCCTTATAACAAGTATAATATATAATTTAAATTGAAAAAATGAGAATTTACCTTTATTTACCTGATCTTACCTGTGCAGGTGAGTAAACTTTTACAGGTAGAAATTGGCAAAATTGAAATCCACAAGTCTCGTCGCTGTGCAGTTAATTAAAAGATAGCTTCTGCATATTGTTTTAACTCCTTCAAAATTTTCCTCTCCACTTTTAAAATGAAAATTTGTCTTTATATTCTGTACTTACAAAGGTAATTAAATCTGTTTAAGATCAAAGGTATCATTTCAGGTAACCCAATAAATAGTGCAGTTACTACCTATAATTCATAAATTTTACACATGGCACTCAAAATTAAGTTGTATGTTTTTTTTTCTCCCTTATTACATGTATAAAATATATACTTCATGAAAAAAATAATTTACCTGTATTTACCTGAACTCACCTGTACAGGTGAGTATGTTTTTATGTGTAACCGTAACCAAAATTATCAATTTATGTTTTACATGTCTGAAAAATCAAAATATAATGGTTTTACACAGTTGACACTTGTTTATCCATATTCTTCTCAGCCACTTTTCAGCATGATTTTGTCACTGCCACAGGTAATTAGATCAGTTGAAGAACAAAGGTACTATTCACATAGGTAACTTAATTACTGTATTAAAAGCACCTGTTCTTATATCAAAATGAATTATACAGTCCATAAATAGAGAAGGTGTTAATTTATAGTAACTATATTGATGAACAAGGTGTTTGCTAACATATTCAGAAAAAAAAATAATTTACCTTTACTTACCTGTACAGGTAAACATATGTGTTATATGTTAATAATCATAGAATGTGCTCTTTGGGTCAGCAAGCTTTTCAGGTGAAAAATATTTGATTTCCACAGAAAAATCCAATTTTACTTGCACATTCTGGTTCGTTGGTGGTTCGCTTTCCAGTATTAAACCAAATCATTTACCTTTTTCTTACCTTTAATTAATAATTACCTTAGAGTGAAAAAAATCCTTAAATTTCCCTATTTTTATCAAATGGTTAATGGGTTACCTGAACAGGATGAAAGGGGTCATTTTGGTGATATACCAGTGAGTGGAAATACAGATAGTACAGATTTACCTGTTTTTACCTGTATATACCTTAGCTACATACATATCAAACCAGGTATGTAGAAAATAAATAAAATAACATGATGGACATATACCTGACAGTAAAAGCTGAAAATTTCACAAAGATACCTTTAACGGTTACTGAGTTAATGTCTCTTATATAGATTCATGTCAAAATGTGGAAAAAATGCAAAATAAATCTGAACAGTAGGAGTGTGACAATCCACAGGCTAATCTGAACAGTAAAGGGTTAACCATCAGATACATACCTCTTTTATATACATATATATCCAGTTAACAAGCAAAATTTTATGAAAATTTTATAAAAATCTCAATCTAAAAAATATTACTTAAAATTGTTTCATTACACCACAATTTGTCCATTTACTGTAAGTAGGTTTACAAAATAACCCCAATATCTTATTTAAGCATGGCTTTCTATGAAATCAGCTTTTCATATATATCTTGAAAAAAACGATTGTTGATATGAGATATGTGGTGCCAGCTATATTTTTTTTTTTATTTTCACATTTAATATGTGAATTTCACTAAGAAAACCCAGGAGAATATCAAGGAATCATGTTTTCATGATATCGTGGGAACCCTGTAATAAATCTGTGTATATATTATAATGTAAAAATGCTGGTTTATATTTTGCAGGGTACTTGATATAGCTAGTTGCCATCAAGAGGTGACAGACCATGGCGTGTCGGCTTTAGCTCAGTGCTGCCACCTGGAAGTGTTGGATGTCAGCTATCTACATCAGGTATCTTTATCCATGCATCTCAAAAATAAAATTTCATGATGGCATTTTTTTCAGTCTTCTGTTATTTTATCCACCCACAATGTTTCCTCTGGGTGCCTTTTTTGTGTAAATTGGTGATAGAATGAAATGTTATAGAGATGGTTTTGATACACATGAAATTATAGACTGATACCCACTGTGTAATTGTCCAGGACACTGGGGCTTATTATATTATGATTCATTACCTTCGTTCAGGAGCAAGACATATTTTTTACCTTGCCATGAAGGTACAAATTTACTGGCACACTTGCTGCCCCTCTGTATTGTATAAGTTATCCTTTGTCTTAACCTTGCGTGTCATAATGACATCTTCCAATAAAAGTGATAGATTTTTGTCAAACACATTGTAAATTTTACCAATGAAGTATATTGCATCAGTTGGATTCTCTTCAGAACCTGCACATATTGACATGGGTCAGAGCTTCTGTGGTGACACCACAATAACTTGCGAGGAAATCAAAGGATTTTAATCAAATTCACTATTATAGCAGGTGTTTATCCATATAATATCTTACCATGGTTTGATTCTTGGCAAAGTCTGCACATATTTAATGAGGTCAGAGGTCATGATGCATATATTATGTGCTCTTGCATTCTTGTAAGATGTTTCATGCTTGAATTTAGTCAGCATAAATTGCTCATCAGTGTTGAGTTCATGTGAAATGATTTTTCTTTTTCTATAGCCCTGTTACCAAATAAATACTATAAAATATAGTTCTTAGATACAAGAAAATTGCTGGTCCAGTTGTGTCTTTTCATATTTTATATTTCCCCCCAAATTTCTCCTTGATGGTTTTGCAATAAGATTAATGCCAACATTTAAAAACTCAATGTGTGTCCAAAAATATTTTCATTGAACTCTTACAAGCCAAATAAAAAATAGGCAATACTAACAGTCTAAGTCTACAGCTCTTTGAATCATCAACACCATATCTATGGTTTGTTCACAATAAAAATTGGTAATACAAAAATGAAAACATGTTTCAATCAGAATTATTTTCAGATAAATCAGCCATTGTTTTATCCACAGGTTTTGCAAGATAGCAATAACCAAAGGGAGAAAGAGCTTAAAAATTGTTTTATATTACAGATAACCAGTGAGAGTCTCATGAATATCTTTGCGAATGGTAGCTTACTTAAATTTATTGCACGTGGCTGTGGGCAGCTTGGTGACCAAGGTCAGTATGCTTAACTGTGCTTAAAAAAATCATTCATTAAATGCAATAAAACATATGGATAGTATCCTAAGGTCAGATGAGGAAAAATCCATGGTGATATTTCCATCTTGACAAGAGCTCTTGGATGACCATATAACTATGAGCATTCCAAATCTTGTAAGTATATATATCACAACTAATATAACTTGTTAACCGATTCAGAGACTTAAAAATATGGAGTTGGAGGTTTTCTTTTGGTTTCGCTTTTCAAGACAGAATACATGAAATTTTGCAAGCTGCCGTAAAAAAAGACATAGAAATGCACTATATAAATGACACATGCGAACCACACAAAGTATAATTCTTTGTCAATGATACATTTGGTGAAACTGATGTAAGACTACTAGTTATAGCAACATTAATAACACCTGCATTGTTAGTTCAGCTGTATCAGCATTGAAAGGGGACTGACCTCGTCCTTGGCTTACATAACATACATACATTGTTAGAGCTGTATCAGCACTGATAGTGGACTGTCCTCTGCTTACATAACTTTCATACATTGTTACAGCTGTATTAGCACTAGTGGGTTGTCCTCAGCTTACATAATTTGCATACATTTTTACATCTGCATCAGCACTGATAGTGGACTGTCCTCAGCTTACATAATTTGCATACATTTTTACATCTGCATCAGCACTGATAGTGGACTGTCCTCAGCTTACATAACTTACATACATTGTTACAGCCATATTAGCACTAGTGGGTTGTCCTCAGCTATCATAATTTACATACATTGTTACAGCTGTATCAGCACTCTCAGCTTACATAATATACATACATTGTTACAGCTGTATCAGCGCTCTAGTTGATTATTCTCAGCTTATATAACTTACATTGTTACAGCTGTATCAGCACTGATAGTGGACAGTCCTCATGTTACATAACATGCATACATTGTTACAGCTGAATCAGCAGTTTAGTGGATTGTCCTCAGCTTACATAATTTACATAGATTGTTACAGCTGTATCAGCACTAATAGCTTACATAACATGCATATATTGTAACAGCTGTATCAATACTGATAGAGAACTGTCCTCAGCTTACATAACTTTATATTTTTAGCTCAGCTGACTGTAAGTCATCTGAGCAATAGAGATCACTCTTTGTCCGTCGTCTGTATGGCCACCTGGCCATCCGGCAGTCTGTCCGTTAACAATGCACAAATCATAACTACTGGACTTGGAATCTTCTAACTTTACATCCAGAGAGGTCCATGAAAAGACTCCTTGGAAACCTGAAATGAGGTCTCTGTTACCCATATTCTTCAAGCTATGGGGCTCCGAAGTACCCCCCAGAATAATGAAAAATTTAATACAAAAGCTTAAATATCTGAACAACTAATGCATGGATCACCATAATTCTTTGCATGGATATTGATCATGGAGTGTTTCATCAGTTTCTGCAGACTGGTGATGCCACCTGTATTTTTCATTTTTTTACAATTTTTTTTTTCTCTATTTTTGAGACCTCAAAAGATGCTGTCATCTGTTAACAGGTCACAAATTGTAACTGCTGGACCTGGAATCTTCTCACTTTGCATCCAAAAAGGTCCATGAAAAGTCTTCTTGGAAACCTGGAATTTGGTCTCTGTTACCCATATTCTTCAAGCTATGGGGCTCCGAAGTACCCCCTTGAATAATGAAAAATTAGAAACAAAAGCTAAAAAATCTGAACAACTAATGCATTGATCAACATGAATATTTGCATGGATATTGATCATGGAGTGTTTCATCAGTTTCTGCAGACTGGTGGCGCCACCTGTATTTTTTAGCTCAGCTGACTATAGTAGTGGTCCATTGTCCGTCTGTCCGTCCGTCTGTCCGTTCGTCCGTCCGTAGATGTGGCACGTTTTGAAACCGTAGGACCTAGGAATCCAAAATTCAGCATAATGTTAGATGACCCCAAGATCTCTTACCAAGCCGAAAACTGGGTCTTTGTGACTTCGTTCCTTCGAGATATTAAGGAAAATCCTCAATTTTTTATTAAAATCCTATTTTCACACTTCAGGACTGCCTAATATCAAAACCACTCATCTGTTATCCCTCCTATTTACCATAAATATTCCTCTATATAGTTCCTATGTACATGCCAGAAATTAAGTCTGTTAAATGTAAAATCCTTAAGTTATGGGCCCGAACATAATGGTATTTGTAAAAAATCAGGAAAATATTTACTTAACGTGAAAAATTTTAAAACTAGAGTCTATTTTACCGAGTATATAACTATGTTTAATTAAGATTCAATTGTTTACCCAAAATTAGATCTGAATTTTGTAAATTTTTTAAGTTATTAGCATAAAAATAAAATCAGTACCTTAAATTTTGCCCAACTTTGACCATGGCACTTTTTTTCCTGTAAGTACCATTGATTTAATACTCACAGCATGTAATCATAAATATTTAATTTGTTTAAATCTGAGATTTGAAAATAAAAGCTTGAAAATTTGCTTTGAATACATATTACAGATGCAGGGTCCCACTCCAGGTCAGCTATGCCAGGGTTTCTGATTTGTTACATGTAGTCACTGGAGGAGATCCCCTGCTGTGACAGGTGTACAGTTATTCTCATATCACCACCCCAATCACACCCCCCCCCCCCCTCTGCAAACCCAACCCACCAAGAGTGTTATGCAGTAATTGTTATTGTTTTCACTGTATCTCCTTAATTGTAATGCTGTTTCCACTCCGATGTGCAAAAACTTTCCTTGAAAATGTAATTCAAGGTGTAATCCAGAAGATGCAATGTTGTGTAATGTAGCATTTTGAAAGAAAGAAATTTTCTTTTAAATGATTTTTTAACAAATATAATTGAACCCATCAGTATGCTTAAATTTATAAAATATGAAGCACATTATGGATAAATAAATCAAGTATTATTTTTAGATATTTATTGTTTTGCAGATTTAAAAGATATATTTTTGTGGTAAAAAATAAATAAACATTTATATGCATGATGTGGTGTTATCTGACAAGATTGAGATTTATGATGATGCGATTGAGAATTATGAATCAACTTTTATATTCAGATATATATGTTATATTGGAAATGTATAGAAATATAAACTTAAAATAAAAAAAAATTGATGTGATAAAAAAATGAGGATTTCATACAGACGTTTGTTCATTATTTTCCTGCCTCAGCAGAATTTGAGATTAGGCTATGTTTACCCTGTTTTATGTTGTTAATTAATTATATTTCAACTGTTTACATTTCATTTAAAAAATACATATATATTTAATAATATATATTATACAAAAATAGATTCAATTGAACAAATTTGTAAACTGCTGAAATGTCAACAGTTAACCAAAAAGCCAACTAATGATCATGGTAATAGTACAGATCATTTGTTCACAAACTGCTCACATGCTTCAGTTTCAACATTAGGAAACACATGGTTAGGTCACAAAATATTTAGTTCAATTTAATGATAAAAAATAAATTATATTATTCATAACTAATCATTGGGGATCATATGAAAGAAATTAATGATAGACAAAGATGCAGTTGATAATATTAATCTAGACTCCTACTGTTTCTAGTGTGTAGATTGAAGTGAAAGTAGTCCAAAATAAATATATTACATTTATTTTTTTTAATATAAGTGAAAGCCATGAAACATGGTACTTATGATCATTATTTAAATTTGTGAATTTTATATATTCTGGATTCTCAACATCATTGTTTGGCTAAAACTGAATAAATACTAGACATGGTGCGAATGCTTTGCAAATGTATTTGAATACGAATATGTACTGCATTAAAAAATTTCATTGCATAAGAATGGGAATTCAGGTAAAAATGAAAGTATTTGAATACCAGTGCAGATACTTTCAAAATGTATTCATGAATGCATTCATGAATATATTCTATAATATTATTTTAATAATCATTTCAGTTATATTTCATTTTAAAAAATCATTATTTTCTTCTTATTTTTTTTAATAAAAATTATATTGGCACAATATTTGTTATTAGACTTTAATGAATAGTTAAACTCTTTTATTATATGTGCTGCTTATAAGTTATATGGCCAAGTCAAAATCTGTGTGACAATAGCACTCCATTTGTTAATAAAATAAATTAAATCAACCCTCTTCCCTGTCTCCAAAGATATTATAAAAATCATACATAATTAGTTAATAATTCTTTGTGTTTCCTATTCTCTCTCTCTCTCTTTTTTTTTCACTTCAACTGACATGAATTTCTATTGTCTTCATTGTTGTTGGTGTTGATGTTATTATTATTGTATCGCCAGACATAGTCTGGAGATACTATGGTTTAGGCACGGTCGCGCCGCCGCCGTCGCCCCCGCAGAGATTTCTTTTGGACACAATAACTCAAAAAATATTTCACCGATCTTTACCAAACTTGGTATATGTATAGATATGGGTGAGAGGACGACGCCTATTTAAAATGAGGTCATGACCACAACTAGGAGAGTGACTTTGACCTTGAATAGGTTCAATTTTGGGGAAAATCACACAAATTCTTAAATATCTCAAGAAAACTTGCATGGATTGATCCCAAAATCAAGTTGATCGAAGATCATGGATAGGGTTGTTAAGTTCCAGAAACTGGTGGCACCACCTGTTATTGTATCGCCAGACATAGTCTGGAGATACTATGGTTTAGGCACGGTCGCGCCGCCGCCGCCGCAGAGATTTATTTGGACACAATAACTCAAAAAATATTTCACGGATCTTTACCAAACTTGGTATATGTATAGATATGGGTGAGAGGACGACGCCTATTTAAAATGAGGTCATGACCTCAACTAGGAGAGTGACCTTGACCTTGAATAGGTTCAATTTTGGGGAAAATCACACAAATTCTTAAATATCTCAAGAAAACTTGCATGGATTGATCCCAAAATCAAGTTGATCGAAGATCATGGATAGGGTTGTCATGTTCCAAAAACTGGTGGCGCCACCTATTATTCTTTACTTGTTTTCATGCCGTTTAATATCCCCAAAATTGCTACTTGACGGTACTGTGAGCATTATAAGTCAAAAACTAATGGACAGATTTTTTTCATATTATGCAAATACATAGATATGGGTTATGGGATGATGTTTATATAAATTGGGGTCATGACCTTTCCTATGAGAGTGGCCTTGACCTTGAATATTGCCATATATGGTGAAAATCACACAAAATCATTAATTTCTCAATAAGGGATGCATGCATTGTTTCAAAAATCAACTTGACCGAAGATCTTGGATAGTAATTTCATGTACCGGAAACAGGTGGCGCCACCTGTTATTCTTTTACTTGTTTTGTGCCGTTTAATACCCCATCATTGCCATTTATCAGTACTGTGAGCATTATAAGTCAAAAACTAATGGAAAAATTTCTTTCATATTATGCATATACATGGATATGGGTTATAGGATAATGTTTATTTGAATAGGGGTCATGACCTTTCCAATGAGTGGCCTTGACCTTGAATATTGCCATATATGGTGAAAATCACACAAAATCATTAATTTCTCAATAAGGGATGCATTGATTGGTCCAAAAATCAACTTGAACGAAGATCTTGGATAGTGTTGTCATGTACGGGAAACAGGTGGTGCCACCTGTTATTCTTTTACTTGTTTTCGTGCCGTTTAATACCCCATCATTGCCACTTAACAGTATTGTGAGCATTATAAGTCAAAAACTAATGGACAGATTTCTTGCATATACATAGACATGGGTTAGGGGATGATGTATATTGAAATTTGGATCATGACCTTTTCTATGAGAATGACCTTTTCTATTAGTGTGGTCTGATATTAATTGTTGCTGAAGATGGGGGGCCAATTCTTAAAGGGTGGGGGGGGATTAATTGTCTGGGGATACTATGGCACCTGCGGTGCCAAGAAATATCTAGTTATTAATTACAATTTCAGTTTAGTACACATTGGTATATTTAAGTTGAGTAAAGAATGAGATAGAGGAAAAGTGAAGTAGACATTTAAAGCAAAGTTAACAAAATATTTAACCAGGTGTTCAATTTATTATTATTATTTTTTTTTTTCAGGTCAGTTATAAAATGCATATTAGAATATATTGCACAGAATGAATGGATTGCATTTTCTTGTGAAATGTATTTATTTATTATCAAAATTATTGTAAGTCATGATTATAATAACTTATATATAAGTAACATCTATGCAATACTAATACATGTAATATTATTTTTTTTGGTATTGACTTTACATTCACATATATTTGGAACTATGGGCCTGTGGCCTTCATTTCCGGAATAAAGTGTTTGTTTGTTTGTTTGTTTGTCATACATAAGCTAAACACCAACAACTCATAATAAAGCTTATATTTATTACAACAAAAACCCAGCATGTGCCTCATTCCCGAATCATATTTTTTATCATATATAACAGCTGAGCGCCGTGACCCATGGGTCCCTTGTTTTTATTTTTTACAATTTTTTTCTCTTTTTTGAGACCTTAAATGATGCCGTCATCTGATAATAGGGCACAAATCTTAACCACTAGACCTAGAATCTCCTTTCTTGACCTGCTGGGAGGCCCATGAAAAGTCTCCCTGGAAACCTGAAATTAGGTCTCTGTCACCTATATTGTCAGAGCTGTGGGGCTCAGAAGTACCCCCCAGAATAATTGAAAATTTGACACCAAAGTAGGGCACATATCATAACCATGGGACCCAGACTCTTCTTACTTGACATCCTGAGAGTGCCTCAAAAGTTCTCTCCAGAAACCTGAAATTGGGTCACAGTGACCTATATTCTCAGAGTTTTGGGGTATGTTTTAGCACCCCAAAAATAATGCAAAATACACACAAATTGCCAGATTCCTCATGAAAGGCTGGCTGGATTGTCATCAAATTGGTTGTGCTTATGGGTCTTGATGAACTTAAGCTAATATGCATGAACAATGATGCCACCTTTCTTAATTGGTTGTCTGTGCAAGGACATATATATATTATCAACATGTCATTCGGCTGAGCGTCATGACCCATGGTTCACTTGTAACAGCTGTATCAGCACTCAGTAGATTGCCCTCAGCTTACATAACTTATATACATTATTACAGCTGTATCTGCTCTGATAGTGGACTGTCCTAGGCTTCAGTTCCTTGATGTCAGTGGATGCCATGATGTCACGGGCCTGTCACTTGATGCGTTTCTGCATCGACAAGAAGATGGAGAACTGTACTGCATCCTGGGAGGTAATGACAAATTGACAAAACAAGTCCGTCTGAAACTGTATTCTGAGAATTGTGTTCAGTTTACAGTATTTGGTCTTCCTATCGGTCTGGTATGGTAATCAGTTGGATATTTAATCCACTTCTCATGTATACATTTTAAATGCTTCAGGTTTTCTGCTAACTGTTGGTGGGGGTATAAATATTCTAACATTTAGGAATGCATCATAGAAATGGCATTTATCTACATGTCTACTCATACATGCACTGTGGGGTGCAGTGTGGACAGAGGAGCAGTAACACTACCAGACACAAGTTTGTCATGCAGTGGAGTTTACACCACTTCAAATTACCAACCAGCACATTTCTGTATACATTGCCAAAACTACTGATAATATGATCCAGTTGACAAAAATGAATCCACAGCAATATGCCAGACCCAATCTGTATCACATAAATTGACACCTTTTTCTGAGGTTGTTGTTTACTATTTATTCACACCCAGTTGGTATTAATACCAGTAAATATTCATTCAGATTGGTGTCATGACCACCACCTCTCACTGACACACAAATGAATCTTGTTTGACTAAAACATCTATAGACTTCAAAGCTCATTAAAACAGTATGTTATACCATATTTACTTACACATGTAGTGTTCATCATGAACTGCCAAAGGGTCCTAAGCTGTAACTTATTGTATGTAAGTAAAAAGGATCATTATGTGTGATATTCAGTAAAACCTCATTGTGTCAAGGTCGAAGAGACTTGTGAATTTACTTTGACACAACCAGATTTTGAGACAACTGATATTCATTATATTTAACCTTCTTCAGCCTTGATTATTATCGATAAATACTGCACATGTATAGGGCTTATATTATATAGTTCTTACAAATGTTCGCGGGAAACAACAGCACAAATTTTATAATAAATTTATTTAAAAATAACAAAAAGGTATATAAGTACCACCAAAAATAGGATTAGGTTAATGTCAGCGAGAGAAGAAAGGCCTGATCATGAGTGACTTATTGGCCAAACAGTTAAACAACAGACCAGGTGGGTAAACCAACATGCTTGATGAGTAAGATCCTTGCCGGTAATGATTATGTAACTGGTCATCATAGCTGTAGGTATGATTAATGGACCTCGCACAACTGTTATCCAAACATTTAAGCGACATGACCTTGAGTCGCAGGGCTATTGCACTTGATGAGTGAGAGCCTAGCCTGTATTAATTATGTATATATATGTTATATGTTATCCAAACATTAAAATGACATGACTCCGAGTTAAGCAATCAAAATACTAGCTGGGGACCATCAAAATACTTTGACACATCAGAATTCAACACAACAGTTAAATTAGTAAGTCTTAAACAGTTTTTTCAGGGACTCCCCATTCAACTTCGACACTTGCAGGAGTTTGACTTAACCAAGTTCGGCACAACGAGGTGTATATGTGTAAATAAATACTGTACTGTTTTCAACTGGATGAGCATGCAGGATCTGAACTTTTTGAGCATGTAAAGTTACTGATCCCTAAAGCATTCACAAACCTGACTGTATGTCAAAATTTGCCCTACTGTCAGATCACTGACTTATATGACTGACCTTCACACACCTCTCTCACGACGTATTACTTGAAAGTGTTGTGGTATTCATTTGGACAAGATCATATGACAGAAAATAGTGGTGACTGTGGTTTGTTTTCAATGAACAGTTTGTCAGGAAGTACAAGATCACAGTTGGGCGCTTAATAAGTTGTATAAGAGTATATATATATATATGTATGTATGTATGTATAGGTACGAGCCTGGATGTAGGAAACAATAAAGATCTGCTGGAGAATGTCCCTGGTCTGCTGGTCAGCTGGGACGACCTGTGTCAGTATCACAAGAGGCAAGACAGAGAGCTGTATCATCACATGGGTAAGATAACAGAGAACTGTATCATCATATTGATAAGATAACAAGAGAGCTGTATCATCCCATTTGTAAGATAACAGAGAGCTGTATCATCACATTGGTAAGATAACAGAGAACTGTATCATCACATTGATAAGATAACAGAGAGCTGTATCATCACTTGGGTAAGATAACAGAGAGCTGTATCATCACTTGGGTAAGATAACAGGGAACTCTGTTATATCATCAGCAAGATATAGATTAAAATGCAGGTCAGTATCACAAGAGACAAGATAGACCTCTACCATCGCATGCCTCACTTACTGAATTTGAAAAACTTCTGATAAAATGATATTATTAAGTTGCAAATCATCTTTCTTAGAAACTAGTATCTTTATGAAGATAATATCTACATCATAATTTTGATTCATACTTGAATGAACTTAAATGATATGGTCAACCTTTATTTGGAAGCAATGTGTATCTTTTGTTTTTTATTTGAAAAGTATTTGTATTCTAATTACATTAATGTTGATATAACAGATGAAGAATCAGATCTTGAAGATGATGAGTATGAAGACAGCCATGAGGAAGACTTTAATTGTGAGTAATTTTAGACAATAATTATAATTCTGAAGTACCAAAACAGAATTGATGCATGTTATCAAGAAAAAAATAAATTTAAGGAGAAACAGTCCACTTAAGCAATAGAAGGGGATAAATGTCATACAGTGTTGAAATAGCTATTAATTTGAAAGAATGGAGAGAAGAGATAAGCAAATAATAAAGAGAGAAAAAACATAGAGAAAGGAGAGAGGTTAAAAAGTCTGCTAGTGGGTGTAATTAGTAGGAGAAGTTTTGCAATGCTGCAGGCAATGATTGTGTATGAAAGAGAGACTAAGGCAGAGAAGAGGCAGACAGAAAGCAAGGGTCTGAAGGAGTCAGCTAGGAGTGTTCTGTAATTAACAGGAACATATGAAATTAGCCTTGACAAACATGACTCAGCTAGGACTCCCTACTGAGTCGTGACACAAGCCAAATTGAGAACCACCTGCAAGTCCACGCTACGCTTTATAACCGTATCTCCGCATACATTCAGCAGGCAGACCGCAGGCAGAAATCTCCCATACATGCAGAACAATATACGAATATATTGGGTTATAACGGAATATTTCACACACATGGTAGGTGTCATTGGAGAGATAAGAAACTTATTTAAAGGTCTAGTGGGTTTATTTGAAGTGACCCGGTACTTGTAAGCAATGAGGCGTTGTCAAAAATGACGAAAATATTTGCATCCTCATGGGGCCTTTTAATGCGATCCTCAGAGTTAGATGTCCAGGCACTCTGGCAAGCCAGTAGTGGTGGGCCGATCATCGAGTTCTTTCGAAAGTCAGTCGGTTTGCTGCCACTTTCAAGCGCTCGATTACCAAAGACAGCTATCGATTATATCATACTCATGATCTTTTTTTCCCCAGAATGTCTTAATGTTATAGGCAAAAATTATTCTTCCATTTTTTACAACATTCCGCGCTTCATATAATGAGTCTGTGTTCCCAAATAACCTCCGTATCAAACTGAGTATAACACGGTAAATGAGAGAATGGAGGACACATTAAACCTCTGTCACTGTGAAGTGGCAGGGAGTTGGAGAATTAGCGGAGAGTTTTCTGACGAGATGTTCATTGACTGTGGTTTAATTCTTGATTATTATAATTCATTAAAATGAAACTTTGAATAGCATAACTTAGTAATAATAGGAAAATATAAAAAAGCAGACTTTTTTCCATAAGGTAGAATTACTAAGACATACGGGCTGGGTTAAGAGAGTACAGTTTCACAGATAATTGCATAATTATTTTAATTTGTCTGAACCGATTAATAATCGATCATCGATCGGTTTACCAAAAACCGATGATCGATTATGAAAAAGGAACCGACTCCCACCACTACAAGCCAGTGATCTGGCCATTATGTCAGAGGGCCGATCTGGCGCTAATATGAAATGTGCTGTAGTTGCTAAAAGTGTGAGTGTGAGAGAGAGAGAGGGATTTTATTCATGAAATGAGTATTTGTTGTGCTCTGTATTTAAGTCAGAGAGACCAAAATGTCATTATAATCTATGTTTGAACATCTTGGATCCATAATGTTAAGTGGTATTTTATGCATAAAATACTATAGTAATTGTCAGTTAGTTATCTTAACATGTTATCAAGTACAAGAAACAATAAAAGAAATATCATAAAAAGTTATTATCTATAGAAATAAAACAAACTTGCATCATAACACCCTGACTATATTTCTTAGATCCTGAGGAGCAGGGGGTCGCCATGTATCCAGCGTTATCCCCAGCAACAGCAGAAGACTATCTAGTCAACGATGATCCTCTGTATGATGAAGAGTGGGACCTGTCCTGACATCTGGTGGTGTTTATTGAACTAATGGCAACACTCCCGTTTCATAGGCTGTACCTGTGCTAACACCTCCAGGGGATGTTGTGCACTGAATGTGTGGCATACATATTTGGTGTTGGTATTCACCGGTGTGCTTCAGTTTTTGATGAGCTTACATAGTAAATGGATGGATGTACCAAGAATAGGTGAAGACCCAGCCATGCGAAGATGCTCGGAATAAGATATATGGTGAGGCAAATATACATGATTCCAGTGTTGTTCAAAGAGCTAATTTGAACTGCTTGACAGTTTGTACCAGCATGTTCCTGTCATTAATACAGTTCTATCTACAACACTGACATTAAATAATTGTGAGAGGAAATAAAAAAACTGGTGTGCCTCATAAAATGCCAGTGTCACCTTGTGTTCGTTCAGGAAAACACATTATTTCTTGGGAAAATTTTTACTGGATAGCTCCTTTTTATATCCACAGTTTTGATTTCAAACATGAATAGCAGTTTTTTTCACAGAAACAATATAAAAGTATTTTTCAAGCTACTATTTAAACAAAATGAGAGATGTGTAAAGCATTTCAGTTGTTCAGAGTTTGAACACCAGGTGGAGCTGAGAAGCAAAGATGGTATAATCATAAATAACAATAATCATGTTCAGTGGTACCCCACTGATTAATAATGAACACGGACTGGCCAAGGAGTTCATCATCTGTTGCTGCCTGTTGATGTCTTTAAAACATTGTTACTGGCATGACCTGCTAGTCATATCTCTAATCACTATCATGACAATTGTACGCATTTGTGCTTTCATGAGTAGTGTACTTGGTATTTTGTTAAGAAGGTGAAAGCAGAAAAGTTGATTTATAATTTCCTACAATATCTATTTGTGAAATATTATGAATGCTGTATGTTCAATTCAAAGTTACATTTTTTGTTACTTTTTATGAAATTTCCGATATTTAAAAATTGCCTCAATGCACAGATTCTTTTTTCAGCCTGTAAGTCAGTCAACTCATTGTCAGTCTTTAAGCCAATCTCTCCTGTACCTCTTCACAGTGCATACATCAGTTTGTACCACTCCTATTCATATTGCTTACATTACCAATATTTGTCAATACATTAACTTTACAAATTAAATACAATATCAAGACTGGGAGTTTTTGCAACCTTAAAAGTAATAAGAAAGTCAAGGATTTTTTAAATGTTATAATCTTACATTTTAAAACTCATGACATTTTTGAAACAGTGGTAAAGTCATTATATTAATTGTCCAAAAAAAAACCAGTCTGTTTTTGTAAAGAAAGAAAGAAATGAAAGATAGCATTATTAGTAATAGAATTTACAAATTTAAGTGCTTAAACTTTTAAAATAACATAGAAGTATTTTTCTTTATTCTTTAGCAAGTTCAGACAACCATTGATGACATATTGCAAGTATCAAGGTTGTATTTTATTGTTACCATGAAATGTGACATTTTAATTGCTTGATTAATTGGAAGTGTATGCACACAAACAGTGTTATATAAGGTCCCCTTGTTTCACTAGATAAAAATCCAAGAATGATTTCTTCCTAAACTTGCCCATGAAATGTCACAGGTCACCAGTCTCCAGGTAAACATGGCTTGATTCATGTGGTCAGGTTGGTCTAATTTTTTAAGCTCTTGAATGTGTAGTAAAGTGTACTTTAAACAAAGGAGTTTAACATGTCATCTATTTTATTGTGTGTCTTGATTGATTGAAGAGTGCATGCTAATACCTGTATGTCGACTCGTCTTATAAAAAGTCCTAGATGATAATGCTAAGTATTGGCAGATTTTGTGTTGCGTAGTAAAATAAAATGCCTGCTCTTGTAAGGTTTGTACAAGATTTTCAGATGCAAAGCAATCACTCATACACTGGGCCTTTTTTTTTTAATAGCAAATAAGGATAAGGAACCACATAGAACATGCTAATTAGGGCCCTGTTTGACAAGCGGTGCCCTATAGTGATCACCGTGTCAGTCCGTCCTGTGTTTTTAATAGCAAATAAGGATAAGGAACCACATAGAACATGCTAATTAGGGCCGTGCTTGACAAGCGGTGCCCTATAGTGATCACCAATCAGTCCGTCCTTCCGTCCATCTGTCCTTCCATCCTTCCGTCAGTGACACTTTCTTTCGCTCACGATAACTCAACAACAACAAACTGCAGCTTTCCAAAATTCACAGGGATGATTGGTACCTTTGAGGGCTCCAGACCTATTGAATTACAGACATGTGGGAATTCCAATATGGCCGCCACAGCCAAATCACTGATTTTCTTGCGCACACAATAACTTAACAACAACACACTGCAGCTTTCCCAAATTCACAGGGATGGTTGGTACCTATGAGGGCTCCTGACCTATTGAATTACAGACCTGTCAGAATTCCAATATGGCCACCACAGCTTGATCGCTGATTTTTTTTTGTGTGGGATAACTTGACAACAACCTACTGCAGCTTTCCCAAATTCACAGGGATGGTTGGTACCCATGAGGGCTCCAGACCTTTTGAATTACAGACATGTGGGAATTCCAATATGGCCGCCACAGCCAAATCACTGATTTTCTTGCGCACACAATAACTTAACAACAACACACTGCAGCTTTCCCAAATTCACAGGGATGGTTGGTACCTATGAGGGCTCCTGACCTATTGAATTACAGACCTGTCAGAATTCCAATATGGCCACCACAGCTTGATCGCTGATTTTCTTTTGGGTGCGATAACTTGACAACAACCTACTGCAGCTTTCCCAAATTCACAGGGATGGTTGGTACCCATGAGGGCTCCTGACCTATTGAATTACAGACCTGTCAGAATTCCAATATGGCCACCACAGCTTGATCGCTGATTTTCTTTTGGGTGCGATAACTTAACAACAACACACTGCAGCTTTCCCAAATTCACAGGGATGGTTGGTACCTATGAGGGCTCCTGACCTATTGAATTACAGACCTGTCAGAATTCCAATATGGCCACCACAGCTTGATCGCTGATTTTCTTTTGGGTGCGATAACTTGACAACAACCTACTGCAGCTTTCCTTAATTCACAGGGATGGTTGGTACCCATGAGGGCTCCTGACCTATTGAATTACAGACCTGTTGGAATCCCAATATGGCTGCCACAGCCCAATCGCTGATTTTCTTTCGCATGCAATAATTTAACAACAACCTATTGCAGCTTTCCCAAATTCACAGGGATGATTGGTACCTATGAGGGCTCTAAATCTATTGAATTACAGACCTGCTAGAATTCCAATATGACCACCATAGCCCGATCGCTGATTTTCTTTCGCTTGCAATTACTCAACAAAACCCACTGCAACTTTCCCAAATTCACAGGGATGATTGATACCTATGAGGGCTCCTGACCTATTGAATTACAGACCTGTCGAAATTCCAGTATGGCCGCCACAGCCCAATTGCTGGTTTTCTTATGGCAATTACTCAACAACAACATACTGCAGTTTTCCCAAATTTACAGGGAAGGTTGGTACATATGAGGGCTCCAGACCAATTGAATCACAGACCTGTCAGAATTCCAATATGGCTGCCACAGCCCAATTGCTGATTTTCTTTTGCACATGATAACTCAACAACCCTTCAGCAGCTTTCCCAATTTTACATGGGTCAATGGTGCCTATTAGGGCTCCAGACCTATTGAATTACAGACTTGCTCAAAATCAAATATGGCTAACAGTCTAGTACATTCTGTGATTTTCTGTTGCACACATTATTTCAGACATATCTTCTTTAATATCATTTGATCCAGTAGGATTTTTTCCCTCATGCATATGGATAAAAACCTGTTTCTGTTTGTCATATTTTTCAAATTTAACTTAATTTTTCACCCATATGTAAACTAGTACAGCACTGGCAGAAACGCGGGGCCCTCCGAGGACCGTTGTCCGACCACATCTAGTCCCTTTGGTTATTGTATCCGCCTAAACAGAGTTTTGCGGATACTATGTTTTCAGTCAGAGGTTGCCGCCGTAAAGGTTTCTTGAGAACTCCTCCCTAACCACTGGGCAGAATATTTTTTTTTAATTCTGAATTTTGATCAGGTCACATGTGAACTGCTGCGCCTTCATTTTTGGTTGAACTCAGACCTTTCCTCTCTGCCCAGTGTCCATTTGTGCGTCTGTTTTCACACATAAACCCACATATCTCCGGAACCATTTGACCGATCAGGCTAAAAATTTTGCACAAATGTAGCCCTTGGATAGCTTATAACATACACAAAAAATAGTGGCACCACGTGCAACCATTTTTGCACAGAGTCCAATTGTTCATCTGCCTTGGGATAAAATCACTCATATCTCTGCATTGGTTGGACATTTCCACCTGAGATTTTGTATGTGTATACATCCTAGACAGCTTTCTTGATTTTAGGACAGGTGGCGCCACCTTCATTTGAGTTTATGCTGCAGACATCCAAGCTCATATCTCGGGAACCGTTTGATTGATTGGGCCAAAATTTTGCATGTGTGTAGATCTTATATAGCTCTTTATCATATGTAAAACTGGTGGCGCCACCTGCAAACTTTTTTGCACAGCAAGAATCTGTTCATCTGCCTTGGGATAAAATCACTCATCTCGGCAGTGGTTTGACATATCTGTCTAAAATTTTGGAGGTTTATACATTTTTTATAGCTTTCTGGATTTTGTGGCAGGTGGCGCCACCTACATTTATGTATACGCTGCAGACATCTAGGCTTATATCTCAGGACTGGTTTGCTGTATCCTCCTGAAATTTTACTTGTGTATAGATCTCACATAGCTTTTTATCATACACAAAAACAGGAGGCGCCTCCTGCAACAATTTTGCACAGCGTCCGTCTGTTTCTCTGCCGTTGGCTAAATTCACTCTGCCTAAAATTTGGCATATGTGTACAACTTGGAAAGCTTTCTGGATTTTGTGGTAGGTGGCGCAACCCACTTACACATTTCGGCTGCAGACATCCATGATAATATGCAACACATCTCACTCTATTTCCCATTGCCACTCAATCCATGCCTCATTTCGTCCGTCCCACTCTGATTTCGGCGGATACACGTAGCCGCTTGTCGACTATCCGTTTTCTAGTTTTCTTCACAGAAGTAAAACAATTCAGAATGCTTCTTAATTAAAAAAAAAACATGAGTATTTGCATTCTGTGAACATTTTTGAGATTGCCGGACCCTCCCCCCCCTTTTTTTTTTATCAGAAACTACGTTTTTTAAGGGCTTTAGACAAAATTTTGCGGCTTGGACCCCCCCCCCCCCCCTTTCAGACCTGGGGACCTTTTTATAGGGATTTTAATGGTCCTCCTGGGTTGAACTCCCCCCCCCCCCCTTTTCCTAAATCCTGGATCCGCCCCTGCATAGTATGTACAGTTATTGTGCATTCTGCATGCCGTCGCATTGTGTGCGTATTGGGCTGACAGCGGCGACAGGTGATGGGCCACGAGCCTTTGGGCGACTTCAGAAGACCACTTCCGACCATACAGGCGACCTGACTGACGCCTCATGGTTGCCTGTAGGCTGTATGGTCGGAAGTAGTCTTTTGAAGTCGCCAAAAGACTCGTGGCCTCTGATCTGTCGCTGCAGGATTTTTACTTTGTTCAAAAATCTCGAGCGACAGTTTGTTTGACAACTGTTAGCGTAGCCTGTCTTCTGCTGGCGTAAGTGCTGTCGTAGGCTTTCGCCAGCTGACGTTGGTTGTCGTAGGTCCCTTTTGAGACCGTCAGGCGACGTCAGTCATGTCAGTTTCTCAGCGGTGGTTTTATCCAGTGTCTTAAAATCTGGTGCGTACGACTGGTATATTCAGTTCCTGGAGACTTTTGGTGCAACCTGTATTTTTAGCTCAACTGATTATAAGTCACCTGAGCTACAGTCATGGTCCTTTGTCCGTCGACCGGCCGGACGCCCGTTAACAATTATTGCACGTTTTAAAACCGTTTGACTTTTGAATCCAATGTTAGATGTCCCTAGGTTCTCCTACTAAACCTGAAACTGGGTCACTACGTTATTAAAAACCTCCTTTTTCTAGTAAACACCCCATTGTACAACATAAAAAATTTCCCATACAGAAAACTGCTGTTATCAATCAATTCATATTTGATATAACAATTTCTACATATATTTCCTATGTACATGCCAGAATTTAGGTTAATATTCCGTAAATCTATGAAGTAATGGGCCCATACATATCGCATTTTGTCAAAAATCAGGAAATATATTTACTCATTTAACATGATATAAGATTTGAAGCATATATCTACATTCATCTAAGTTTAAATTGTTTACCAGAAATTAGAGATTTTGTAATTGTTTTAAGTAATAAGCATAAATGTGAAATCATTTCATATAGGGTTGTCCAACTTTGACTATGGTACATTGTAATCCTGTATGTACATTCGATTTTATTTTCACAGGATAGACAGATCAAGTTTGAAGCTAATAAAATCTGAAATTTGAAAGGAATTGATGAAACGGCTAGCTTTTATTCAAGTTTTTATGCACCAGTGTTAGTCAAGTGTTGTTCACATCAAGCCAACCAAGTCCAGTGTTGTGATGTGAGCCTCACCATCTCTCTTGACTCAGCATAGCTGGGCTGCCCCCCTCCCCTCCACTGGACAGGGATGCATAAACTAGATAATTGTTTTTATTTTTCTATATTTGATTAATTCTGATTCTAGACTTTTGCTACATTTTTGTATTGTATCACAAGGGATTCTAATGATTACATGCAGTGCACATTTAATTGTGTCCACAAATTGATGTATTGTCATAAAAGAGTGGATGTTCATAATACGAGGTATTCCTCGAGAAGTAAACTTTGGGTTCTGTTTAACATACGTGAAATTGAATATTAATTTCAGTATTAAATTATAGTTGAGATAGTAATTAGCATAAAGGTATTGTTTCTTCTAATCGAAACAACAATGTGTATACCTGATTTGAAAAGTGACGTTTTAATCAAATTTACTGAATCTTTCATTCAATTAATAAAATTAAGCTTGTACTGAAAACTCCCATGTACACAATTTATAAGCTCAGCTGATTGAAAGTCACCTGAGCTATGGCGATGACTCTGTCTGTCTGTCTGTTTGTCTGTCCGTTAACCAGGCACAAATCGTAACCGCTGGACATGGAATCTTGTAACTTGACATCCTGGGAGGTCCATGAAAAATCTCCTTGGAAACCTGAAATTATTTCTCTGTTACCCATATCCTCTGAGCTATGGGGCTCCAAAGTACCCCCCCGCCCCCCCCCCCCCCACACAAACACGAATAATGAATAATTTGATACTAAAGCTCAAGTATCTGAACAACTAATGCATTGATCACCATGATTCTTTGCATGGACATTGATCATGGAATTTTTCATTAGTTTCTGCAGTCTGGTGGCGCCAACTATTTTTTCGATTTTAACAAATTTGTTTCTCTATTTTCAGACCTCCTACGATACAGTCATCTGTTAACAGGGCACAAATCGTAAAGACTGGACCTAGAATCTTCTTTTTGACATGCTGGGAGGCCAATAAAAAGTCTATTTGGAAAACTGAAATTAGGTCTCTGTTACCCATAAACTCTGGGCTATTGGGCTTTGAACTACCCCCGAGAATGATCGAAAATTTGATACAAAAGCTCAAATATCTGAAAAACTGTAGCATTGATCACCATGATTTCTGCAGTCTGGTGGCGCCACCTGTATTTTTTTTATTTTTACGAATTTTTAGCTCAGCTGACTATAAGTCATCTGAGCTATATTCGTGGTCCATTGTCCGTCGTCCGTCCGTCCGTCTGTCCGTCCGTAAGACCAATACTATTTGACTCCGTTAGACCTACGATTCCAAAATTTGGCAGCTCTTACCATAACAAAAAATTGGGTCAATACGACTTCGTTCTTTTGAGATATTTAGGAAAAACCTCAAATTTCCATTAAAAACCTATTATCACACTTCAGGACTGCCTAATATCAAAACCACTTATCTGTTTTTTTCATAATATTTACCAGAAGTAATCTCCCATATATTTCCTTTATACATGCCAGAAATTAAATACAAATATAAATAAATATCTGTGATCATAAGAGGCTCCTGCATCATTCATGAGTACTTAATATACACGGTCAACACAATCACAAGATTTTACACCAAGATTCTCAGAATCAATTTCAGCTGAGCGCCGTGACCAACAGGTCCCTTGTTTTCTATTTCTGATGCATTTTCCCCCTTTATTATGAGACTGCTAAATTAAATTGATTCTATCAGATGCTCAACTGTGGTTCCATTAAGTGTCCTGAAACCTTGCGTGTTTATTAAGGCCATGCTTGAATATGCGGATGTCTTATTATAATTACCATGTCCATCCGTCTGCTTTCTGTATGCCCGTGAAATAAGTTTTCGAATGATTAATCTGGAATGACATATAGATTTCAAACTTGACTTACGTATGGCACACCAAAAAAAGTTAAGAATCCCGTTGATTTTCGGGTCATGAGGTCAAAGATCAAAGTCACAGAACGTTCTCCTTTTAAAGGGTGTTTTATTTTTTTCACGATGTCAAAAGCCAAGGTCACAGGGCCCATCCATTCAGAAGTTTTATTTGTTATGGACCATTAGTTTATGGACGATAACTCCAATTTAGATAGACAGTTTGACTTCAAACCTGATCATAGGACCCACATTTTGAAAAGGCTATAGAAAAATTTAGGTGAGGGTAGAGAATATAAGGTCCCTATTTATTATTTGTAGAGAGAAAAGGGGGAAGAGATGATAATGAACTTCACTGATGAATTCGCATATTTATTTAACATTTTCTTACAGAGTATAAGTATCATCGCTCAAGTATTAAATGGAGAGAATTACAAATATGATTGGAATATTCAAAATAAATACTGTGTATACTAGGGTCAGGTTCATATGTAAATTATAAATGTATTATGTATCTAATCAGTAGATAAATTAAAAAAGTAAACGTATACATCCATTCTATCCTTAATATTCATATTTTTCTTTTATAAAAGTTATCTGTTGTCTGTAAATGGATAAAGCCTTTCTTACATTGTTCAGGTTTGTATCATATAAATATATATATTATAATTTTCTTATTTTACCCGAATTCTTTACTCAGTGTGTCTCGTTAACTGACCCACACGTATAATAACTATATTTTTCAATATAATTGCGGGGTGGGAAGGGAGGTGAAATTATTATGACTTATTTTATAATTTTTTGTCGCTAAACCCCTCCTGGCCGTCCACGGCTTGATGGACATAGCGGTGTTTATTCTTATTACTATTCATTCTCTTATAATATAATAATCTACTCCCTTTTCCTGTTTATGTACCTCTTTCTCCTCGTTCAGTTTTTTATTTTCGATCCAGCACGTGTCAGAAGGATCAGAGAACGCAAAACTCTTGCACCACGGTTCTTGTGTACAGGTGGCAGCACAAGCACTCCGACTCGTGGCGTGGGCATGCAGGAACTCTTTGCGTAGCCTTTGGTCTTCAGCTGCCCGGACCCACCAAATTTTCAGGATGTCGTGTAGCATCCGCGGTGGTGGCACTGAAAGAAAATCAATTCAGATAATTTAAGATAATTTTACTTCATTATTTCTCAAATACTCTTCCAATAATAAATATGGATAGAGTATGCGATCACTTGCTGATTGAATCCTTATAAGAACCAGAGTTAAACCCATAATTTCAACATGGTGACTGTTACATCCGGTTTTAAGTGTATACACAAAATGGCAGCCCCATCAGTGGTTTCGAGAAATATAATGGTCGATAAGGGCGCGGAGATGAGACACAAAAGGACAATGTCCACACGAGAATTTATCTGGTGACGTGCATCAGCAAAATTTAAAGCGGGATAAGCTTGAATGAGTTTAGGCTTGATCTACAGTATGCTGTTGAATGATTGAAAATGGAGGTCATTTAAATCAAATTAACATAATAAAAAGTGTTGAAAACTTTGTTACGGAGAAATAGGTTATTCTTTTAGGAGAGGGCGCCGGTACCGGGGGGGGGGGGGGGGGATGACCCTGTGACACTTACCGACCGTGACTGATGGTATTTCTACAGTTACTTGTATGGAATACTTGGAACATACTTGCACTGCCCTTTCATTAAACCTCAAAACTGACCCTGGAGACAGTTGGTGTTCTTTGGGGTGCAGTATACACATGGTAGGTTTTCCTTTGCACGACGTGTCATCATAAGGGATCACATGAAATTTGGGTGTGTAAAAGCCGACCACATCGCCATCCTCTACAGTCACTGGAGAAAATGGTCTCACGTGATGGATTCCTTTTATCTTTGCTTGATATAAACGAGTGGTCGCCATGCACCGGTATTCCTTGTCTCTACCCGTTCGGCGCCATAGCTGTATGCTTATCTTCCCAGGCTTCTTTGCGTAAAAGCTGAACCGGCTGACGCGATAAGAGTTCCCAAGTTTTATTGGATCATTTGGATGTGGAATGGTGGCCATGTCTATCCAAAAACCAATCTTTTCACGATTTATTAATGCCGGTCCGACCGAGACCTCCCGACCTGAACATAACTCTTGATTGGAATAGAAATGATATAATGCGATCAGAGAAAGAAGTCAGAAAATTCAAGGAATGAATTAAGCAGTGGGATTACGATACGATATTCTGATCAAGAAATGCGATTACAGGTTATCTTATAAAGAATTCTTGATATAGTTACGGACCAATCACTCTTGCTTAGTTTATTGTCATTTGATTAAGAGAGGAGTTATCCATATAGATTATCAATGAATTTTATGATAAAAATGAATTTTTAAACATTCAGCCTTCAGGTAAGCCCTTTTAAAAAACTAAAAGGTGATAATTTAGTGGGAAAATTTTGTTTTTTTTAATAATTTTTTAAAAATATTTTTGGTGGGGGTAACCGCCTCCATTTTTAATGATAACTTATCTACGTATATTTAGATCTGCAGAATTCCATTCCGGTTTCGGACTACTTGACAGGGTTTTATATCCTGGTGTCGACCAGGCACTCGTTTTCCCTTGTTTGTATGTAAATGTTAATACTTTGTCGACAGTCAAACCATGGTCGAAAATCTGTACGGATATGTTTCCCATGAAAGAAATCTTAATTAATACGTAAATTAACAAGCTAAATAACTTACCCGTTAGTCTGCAGAAGCAAAAGTACCAGAAAACGTGTATGTAATTCATCGTTATAATTCAATAATTATTCTGGAACAAAGTTATCCTTTTTTATCGACAATTTGTGAACGACGTTGAATATTCCGACTTTCAGCTTTCAAGAATCTCGGAATTGCCTTCTATTCTGCTCAGGTCAAGCAGCCCGATTGGATAGATTAGATGGGTCTGAATCCTAGTTTAGAATATGCCACCTTTACTATGTAGCTATCAGTAAAAGGACGATACTTAATACTGGCTGGTTGAACGGCTGATTTGAAAATAATAGACCACAGCATAAAAAACTTTCTTTTGTTGTCATTTCATGAATAGAAAAATGACAACAACAGAAATTTTTTGACAGTTTTTTTATAGGTTAATGATAGCAAGTTATAGATTTTCGTAGTAACACGACATGGTTAGGCTTTCAGTATTGAATATCTCTGCCAGAACAAGGGCATCAATACGGTCACAGGTATTGTTCACTAACGACATTGCCTTTATGATCTTTTTTTCTTTTCGATGTGTTAACATGTTTTGCCATCGATTTATCAGATGCGCATTTAGGAATGGATAAAAGAAAGAAACGGAAAAAAAATGTTGAGGAGGTTGTGCCTTAAAAGAGCCGATATAGGACGTCAATTAAATACAAATAATCCATTGAACCTTTTTTCAAAGAAAGGACCCCTTCCACTTTTTTCAGCCGCAAATACCTTTTAAAGGTTTCAGGCAGATTTTTGCTACCTGGACCCGCCGCCCCTTCACCCTCCCCCTTCGGGAATACGTTTTTTTTTTTTTTTGTTTTTTTTTTTCATTGGACCTCCTGGGTTGGACCCCTCCTTTACCTAAATCCTGGATGCGCATCTGAAAAATGCTTATTAATACGTGTTGCAGCATTCTAGGCTTAGAGGAACACCAGGCCAAGAGATTAGTGAATAATTCATACTCAGACTCTGATGCATTTTCAAGGGAGAGGCTTAGG
Source organism: Sipunculus nudus (assembly GCA_026874595.1). NCBI lineage: Eukaryota > Metazoa > Annelida > Sipuncula > Golfingiida > Sipunculidae > Sipunculus > Sipunculus nudus. The sequence continues at coordinate 10,297,400 of CM049312.1, read as the reverse complement.
TGAAATAACTACTTTTAATTTTTTACAACAAGGACGTAGTTCCACAAAGAACTTAACTTTAATATTTCCTTTCCACAGGGTGTTGGCAAGTGCTTTTAATCAAAGGGATTGTATTTCTCCTAATCAAAACCTTAATCAACTGAGAAAGGCTTTGCCGACTGTATGATTACATGCTCTAAAAATTTGTAACACACTCTTGGCTGTTCATTTAGCTGCACATGATAAAAGACAAAGTGCAGTGTGGAATGATCGTTAGTGCATGTGATTAATCTATTCGGTATTGATATCCAAGTAATTTACCTGAAATATAGCTTAAGGCATTTCAATGGGTTTGAACCTGTGTTTACCATTACCAGAAAATTAATATAAAAATTCTTATTGTTTCCATGGGAGGACAATAAGATGGTGTGTAAAAACAGACACACAAGAGAGCCAATCAAAGATTTTTTATATTAGTCAGTGGACTAATCAACGGCTGGAAATAATTGGGGTATAAGTCCGGAGTAAAAATAACTAAAATCGATCATCAAAGAACTAATAAGCCTTTTCTTTCTTCTTTTAGCTTGTATGAAGGTTCACCATGTACCCAACACTTTTGAGTCAGTTTTCAAAGGAAAGTTTTTAATCGTCGTCCCGATCCCTGATGGCTATAATATTGATTCTGTTTACATAAGATGCTTGCGTCACCAGTAGATGACCAGTAAATGGACCTGATCTACACGTTTTCATTCAAAATTCAATAACACTATAGATGTTTTTACTTCATTTGGCAAACAACGTAGAACCCTCTGTTCATTCGGTACAGTTTTGTTTCGAAAATACTCAAGTGCTGTGAGACAAAAATCATAGTCTATCGATTACCACAAGAAATAAAGGGAACATTATAACCCTCTTTATACCATGAAGGTTATATATAATGATGCTTTCCGACAGAAAATTTCACTTTTCTGTGTACGGCAACGACTGCTATAGGAGATTGGCAAAGTAGATACATTTACCGTTACCTCGTCTGGCAAATCATTGTCATATAACCTAAAGAATCAAGGAACACGGGAACAAAACAGCTCTAAGGCTGAAGTCATTTTAAAACTCTGACAGGTTCAACATCTTCACAGGGGCAATGATGAACTTGACGGGATCGATGAATTCCATGGGAGTGGTAAGAATATTTTGAACTACATAAATAACACTAAAACATCTATTGGTTACAGACTTAAATATCCCTGCTATAAGCAACATGTTTGATTTTATATCATTTTTCCCGGAAAGCCATGTAAGTTCTGTAGTATTTCTTATTATATCTTATTCGGCGGCATCAATATATACTACGCCTAATTAAGTGACAGTTTAATCAAGTAGGGACTCAACAATGAGCGGGAGTATAAAACAGTTGATTGAAATGACCTTCGACCCTGAGGCGAAACGTAGGACAACTAATATCAGTTATAGCCCAGTGAAAAGTTATGAAAATCTTTAAGTAATACTTGGCGTGTGTCAACCATGGCATTCACGCGGCTCCGTCTCGAGATGCCATGTATAACCCACGCCTCGTAAAACCTTACGTGATGCATAACATTTTACTGGGCTATAACCAATACTTATTCAATTGAACAGAGTGATCGAAATATGAGGTAGTGCAGTAGATTATGACATCTAAAGCTATATCAAATATTATATATACCAATAAAAATAAATATGTCCCTGCATGTTTGTTGAATTGATGACCTAAAACATGCCTTGCATAGGTTTAGTAAATTACCGACAGGTCTTGTGAGTGACAGGATTAACGGCGGCCACCCTAGTTAGGAGATTTATGCCTTATTTTCATGTATTATTTTGTGTGATATCTAATGTAAAATTTTGATCAAATTTGATAGTATAGACGGTCATTTTATTCGACATAACTAATGTCGTGTTTTACGGCCAACCCAGTCCACAAGTGTGCATATTTCATGTGATGATTAACTGTTGCTGAGAGCAAAGCAATGAGTAACGAGTAACGTTACGAGTATTTGCCTTTTTCATTCCATTGTTTCTATTGGACGTGTGGAGGTGCAGGTCCAGGTTTAAGGAATAAAGCATTAATCTTTCTGTGGTTAATCTATATTTTCCTAAATATCGACTGCAGGTCTACCTCGCGGATGTATATCTATATATAAACCAGAACAACTTGTTGTCAAAACAAGACATTAGGAACCTTATTAAAGGCTAAAGAAAATAAATTTGGTTCTCGTCAAGATGGTTTCCTCTCATATTAGGCCTGCAGAACCTCTACTTTTTCAGGTTGTGTGAAATTAAGAGAGAACGATCGCAAAAAAGTCTTTAAAAACGTGATGTCATTGTGATTGCAGACTACCCAGGGTCCTCTTACAGATGTCCTGCTATCGTCCACTAGAAACGTCCAAGGCACTTGTAACAACTCGAGGTTGAATATGACGTCACATCCGCTCTTAGATAAGATCATTAAAGAAAATCAGACTTCGATGCCAGCTCAGGGATCAGAAGTACATTCTTTATTGTTCTGGGCTCATACATTGTATGTTTATGTATATCCAGTAATATTCCTCATTGGTATTGTGAACAATACTCTTGTATGCATCCTTGTACGTAGAGATAATCTGAAAAACGTTCCAGTTACTGTGTACTTAGGGGCTTTAGCAATTAGTGATTCTGTAGTACTGATCTGTGATCTTATAGATAACTGGAGCGAGCGAGCTTTTCGCGTATTTCTCATTGGTTCATCCACCGCCGTGTGCCGCATATATCATTATGTATTTTCAAGCTCATATATCTTCTCAGCTTGGCTTGTCGTTTGCATCGCGGTCCAACGCGTCATTGTCGTCTGCTTACCATTTCGCGCAAAATCACTCTGTAACATACGTTTGTCCAAGATATCCACCGCCGTGGTATTTTTTGTTGTATGGTCCGTGGAAATTTATCATTTGATTGTGTGGAGGGTCGATGAAAACGCGATCTGCCATTTTAATCCGAGGTTTCAATACTTTTTACAAAACGTGCAAATGTGGTTACAATCAGTTCTGTATTCCTATGTCCCTTGCATGGTTTTAATCTGCTGTAATGTAATATTGGTTTACCGCTTGTCGCGCGCTAGAATGCAAAGAAAAACTATGATGCAGGGTTCAAAATCAGCCAAGGACAGAAACACAGACCAACTTACCTACACTGCAGTTGCCATCTGTGTATCGTTTCTTGTGTGTACAGCTCCGGTTTCGATTTTCTATACCATTGCCTTTGCAACAGAAAATTTTAATTATGTTTCCCCCGGCTACGCCCTAGCTGGGACCATTATCAACATGATCGGCTTATGTAACTACGTCGTCAATTTGTTTCTGTACATTTTGACGTCACACACTTTTGCCAATGAGTTGAAACAAGTCCTGTGTTTTTGGAAAAAGAGTAATGATTCTCTTTCCAATAATCAAAGGGTTCAAACTGGCACAAGTTCTGTACCTAATTAAAACGCACTTCTCTCTCTCATATGTAAAGTATATTTCTGGAGGAAGCAATAACCTCTGTAACATTCACCTTTCTGAAATAGCGACAGTCTATAATGTATTAGACTATAAAGGGGAAAATGTATCTCTTAATCCAGAGAAATCACGCGTAATATAAAAAAAGGAAAAGAGCTGGATCTAGTGTAAAAGGTATTGTTTACGCAAGCCTTAAAACACGTGTTACATTCATTATTAAAACAGTGGAAGCCTGTTTCTCATGTATGTATCCTGACCGGTCTTTAAGGGTGAGACTGCTTGCGTTAGTCGAGGCTGATTGGATATATCTTGATGGGGACTTACTTGTGTCCGTGCTGTTTAAATGAGGATCTATTTACGATATTTTTGCCATTTGACATAGGAAATTCTCTTACTGTATAGCTTCTGCCCAAAGCTATTATTTTTTACCCAATGGGTACGAGTTACAAGTAAATAAATGTTTGCGATATATATATATATATATATATATATATATATATATTAATCTTTACGAATTCCTTGAATATCAATGCTTAGTTTATAGTTGTTGCAGCCTTTTCCCAAAGGAAGATTTAACACATTAAATCAAAACAGGTGGGCATGAAACGGGGATTGTCTGTCGAGTTATTCGTTTTGAACAGCATTACTAGAAGCTTATCTTATTTGTTGCCTTTTCTTTGTGCTCACAGTAGTGCGTTACACATAACGTGTTCCTCGTATTAACACTTCATTGCTGTTACATTTTTAGAATGGACCGTTCATTATGATATGTGATGGTATAAATAGTACAAAAAAAGTATAACACTGCTTGCCTGTTCAAACACAATGTCCAATTACGGTTTGCAAAGAGCCGAAGTTTGTTTCGTTTTGGGTTCTCCATGGAACTGCTTTTTTTCAACGATTAATTGTTAAAGTAATTGAGATTTAAGTTTTGCTTCAAAACATTGTACATCCATTAGCATAGATAGGCCTACATACCCATATTATACCTATTTATGTGCTTGTTTGTATAAGTATGGATACACCCGATGTTGTTGATTATATGTTTAGTAGTGTAATAATGTGTACATGTTTTGCATATTATAATTACCGTATAACTATCACAATAGCCTGTCATTATTATAATATATACCAGGCTAAGATATTTTACTCGTCTAGGTAAACAATATTCACGAGCATATGCCAGATAGTCATAGTGTTCCAGTAGAATGTCAAATTGTTTTATTGTATACTTAAGAGAGGAACAAACTTATAAAATGACATTGCAGTGCCAGCAATAGAGAATCTATATAGTACTACTGTAATATCTATATAACTCTATATCTATATAACTCTGTATCAATTACTACTGTAACCACAATACACATGATTAAATTTGCAACCACAAATGTACAGTCTTTGTGGACATTATCAGTGTAGTATAATAAACATACACAACCTTCGTAGAGGGTATCCTTGCTAATATAGAAATGGTGCATATTTTCAGTGTGACATAGTGTACGTCGTGGACATTATAAATGCTCATACTTGCCTTGTGGACATTATCTGTTAAGTATAGTGTACAGACTAGATTCTATAGCCTTGGTGACATTATCAGTGCAAATGAGGATGATCCTATATATCACCCTTGCAGTAAAGTAAAAATGTAATAAAATATCATTATTGTTCACCGAGAAATGTTGTCATGTTTAGAATTCGCGTAGTCTTATTTCTCATTACTCTAGGTTACATAGCCTAGTATTGTGAGATTAGTTTCAGGAATCCGTCCCCAAATTATAATTTTCAGTGGTCCATGGTACATCCACCAACAATAGTTCGTCAAAATTCATTGAGGCCACAGACTTTAAGGTATCAACTTGTCATTTGAATAAATCAATAGTATTCTTGTCTTTTTTGTGATTTTTAATAAAACTGTGAGAAAAAAAAAATGATCCAAAAAGATCCGAAATACTGATGAAGTCATTAACTTCCCAAAGAGAACTCAAAGAGATAGGTCAATAATTTGGTGATAACCCTGCTTCACCAAAAGTCATGTTCTGCCAGCCTGATGCCTTTCACAAACAGCGAATGAACACTCAGGTTAATCCTCCAAGAGATGACCAAAGACGTTTCTCCGCTGAACTTTTAAAAATCCGTTATCTCAGATGTTTCCAACCACAGCTCCTGGATTTGGAACACCTACTTAAGGTGTTTTACACAGGCGTCTAGAATATGGGTTTTAAAATACCATAACGAATTCGACATACGGTATTCGATACACTTCGTGTTCATATTGCAATAGGTAAAAGGCGTATTCAGGATTAAGAAAAAAAAGGGGGTAGAGGATTCCAACCCAGGAGGACAAATTACAAAGCCTAAAAAAGTCCCTTGGTCCTGAAAAGGGGGTCCAGGTCGCAAAATTTGTCTGAAAGAAAGTTGCAGCGGCTGAAAAGTGTGTGTGTGTGTGGGGGGGGGGGGGGGGTCCGCTTCTGTTCAGTACTATTTCCTATATGTTTATAATTGTACCACATATGCATAATTAGTCCTATTGTACGCAATGTGGACACAGTATTCGACGCGCATACAATTAACGCGGGCACACACAATACGTTAACGCCAAAACTGTAATAATGGATTCGCTGTCTTCTCTTCATGTAGTTTCGCCAATGCGGAACGAAGAGCAAATGAATACGGATGTTGTGTGAACAAGAACAATGATTAAGAGACAACTACGTAGAATTCGACCAAAAATTAAGTAAATACTTTTTTTTATATATGAATACGGTTTTGGTTGTTTCAAAATATGATGAATTAACAATAATGACGTTCTCACGATCCCATAATCAGAAACACATCCAACAGCTCAAGCGATTTAACATATATTACTAACAGAATGCAACTTTGCTTTGAGCAATATCAAATTACATATTGTTTTCGCAATTTCTCACAATATTTTTTCATTCATGCTTCCAAGAACAGTTGCAGAATTATACAAAAGCATATTTACATATTAAATTTTTAAATAAGTCTTTCAATAAAACAAGCCACATGAGACGTGCTATGGGCTTATTTAAAGTAAAAAATGCATTTTCCATTAAGAATTTGATGCATTCTACAAATACAAACGTTTAGCCATAGGAACAATAATCGTTACTTAGCAGTTTGAAAGGGTTCATTCGGTGTTGATAAATATGATACAGGCATGGGTTCCCGTCTGGGCGTCAGTCGATCAGTCCACCTTGAAACAAACATTCTGCTTACCCCCACGTTTAACTGGATGCCGTTACTGGATATTTTAGTAACTGCCATGCGGAAATTTCAGTTGGACCTACTTGTGTGACCACAAACTAGACAGGCATCACCGTATGACAAAACAATTTCTAATCAATCTTTAGTCTTAATAAAAGACATTCTTAATTAAACTTTGACGAACCACTGAAACTTTCATAAATGTTTAGCTACTTCATGAATAAAGGAAGTAACGAGAGCCTTAATTTTCTGTTACGGAGACTTTAATTTAAAAAAAAACTTTACCAGAAAACAACCGGTTCCTATATCTTTATTCCACAATATCAGGTTTATACGAGTATAGAAAATTACTTATGATAATAAGATGACATAATAGCAGGTGCTCGCACCTGGTATTCTTGTATACAGACATTTTACTTGTATACAAACCTTGACCCCTGTTTGAATAAGTAGCTGATCAAACCCACCCCTCCCCCGGATGAACGAAGGGGCAAGGGTAATGCAGTGGGGCATGGGACAATTCAGAAGCCATGGTAACAAACAGAACAAAAAAGATATTGCCAGAATATCATAATGTTCCTCACTCCCGCGGCATATCATGAAATGTATATTTTTATTATAAAAAAAATATTTTTGCACATTTTTCAGCAGTGTTGTAATCACAAATACATTTAATTCAAAGATCAACAAGTATCTGCTAACATTTATGGCGATTCAATTAGGCAACTGAAAATGCAGTATCAAAGCTTTTCTCAATTGAAAGATAACTGAGGAAAATAAGATCACAGTATAAACTGATAGGAGGAATTGTATTAAAATTTAAATTTTGTGTTTTATTCAACTATACTGTGCGGGGAATAATCGGCACATAAGGTGTCATCCCATTACATTACTTTTTGCGCGGCCATTACATGCGAGCCTGGCGAAACAAAGCAGCAATGTACTCATATGGGCAATTTCATTAGCAGTACAGCAGAAGATGTATAGCATTGATGAACATTCATCCATCCGTGTTCACCTACTAGCATCATGGAATTTACATTTCTATTGAAGTGTTTCGCTATAATTCGGGCAGCTCTGTTTTGTTTCTTATTCATGTGGACAATAAGGAAAACCCAAGGTCCATAGTCAATATGTCGAGATAGTGTTTTTGACATAATGAGTTAGCATGTGGTTTCCGGGATAAATAAGCATCGGTTATCACGCCAAATAAAAGTGTCTGAGCAGAACAAGGTAAAGTTGAATCCAGTATTGAGTTTCTGATAAGCAATGCTTTTCATTATCAAGGAGCATGACATTAGATTTTTTATTTAAGAGTGATTAGGTTTTTCGTCACACAGGTTGTTACTTTATCTACAGTATGCTGTTATTTAAACTTAGAATTTTTTCCATGGAAATATACAGGGATATCATCTTCCTTCATCGTAAAACCATCAGTACTGAGCACAGCTGGAAGATCATTTATGTATATTGAAAACAGAACTGGTCCAGGTATCGTACCCCGAGGGACACCTATCTTCACAACTGTTTTTTCGTAATCTTTTTATGATTTAATAGTATCAAATCCTTTGGTAAGGTCGAAATAAAAAGCGGCTTTAGTTTTACCCTGGTCCATTTTTTTAAAAGTATCCTTTGAAAATTTGACAAAATGCTGTTACTTTTGATCCTCCCGGCACATAAAATGATATAAACTGGATCATACCGGTACATATTTTAGAAGCTTTATCTTGTGTAGTCATTCCTTGATCACATAATGATTAAAGGTTATCCAGTACGTTTGTTGTGTGAAACGGTTTGTGCAACCGTTTGGTAGATTTCACAGTCTGCGGTCTGAAAAGGCACGGAATATAAGCGCCATGGACGAGGAACTTGTGAAAAGAACCATTCCTTTAAATTAATGTTGGTCAGGGAAATGCCCTTGTATAAACATACCACCTGTGACACTTGGATTCAGACATCTATTGTGCAATTACAATAGGCGCTTTTGCTCCCTTATCCATGCACCGTGCCTTTATCCGACACTTGAATTGGGTTGTCTATTATGATATGTATCCTGACACGTAGTCCCAATCAGTATATTGGTTAAAAAGGTCCGAATGTCATGTTTGTCATAGCTAGGTGTTACCATGTAAACACAGTATAAAGGACTGAAATCACCAAGACCTTATTAACCTGTGTTCTGAATCACCGTGTATCTTTGCACCAGAGTATTGTTTTGGGCACATACACACACACAAACACACTTCGACACACACACACATACATATATATAACTTTACTATTTTTTCACATACCTGAATCTTTCTATGTCATCGTTTTGAATTAGGTCGCAGACGTGGGTGAGCTACGTGCGACTACGTTGAAATTTCAGCCAAAGGTTAACACTTACATGTCAATGACAGAAAACTACTAAACACTTATAGATATGGAGACAATAGGGCAGTCAGTCATGGCATGCTTGACTCAGGAGTATGACATTAGATTTATTATTATTAAGAGTGAGTAGGTTTTCTTCATACAGGCTGTTTCTTGATCTACAGTACGCTGTTATTTCAACTTAGCATTTTTTCCATGGCAATTTACAGGAACATCATCTGCCTACATCGCAAAACCATCAGTATTGAGCTGGAAGATCATTATGTATATTAAAAACAGAATTGGGTATCGTACCCCGAAGGACACCAGCGAGTACATGTAAAATTTCAGCCAAAGGTAAACACTTACATGTCAATCACAGAAAACTACTAAACACTTATAGATATGGCGACAATAGGGCAGTCAGTCATGGCATGCTTTCAGCCTTATTAACATAACCTTTATTACATAAATCAAATACCGTCTTTACACTAACAATGCTTTGCCCTTTCGATCGACTGTGTTCGAATCAGCTTATCACCACTGTTTGTGTCATCAGACATGAGTCAGCGAATCCAAAATATATAACATTAATGTCAACGAGTTTGCCTAGTGGTCAACGGTTTGTCGCTAGTTGGGTGGAAGATTTAAAATAACTATTGCTTTGAGAGAGAGAGAGAGAGAGAGAGAGAGAGAGAGAGAGAGAGAGAGAGGGGGGGGACAGAAGCTACAATAAATTCACCGTAGGATCTATACCGTTTTTACAAGCTATAAAAGCTGCAAAATATGGAACAATTATACATTTTCTTCGTGGCAGCATCTTAAAAGTTTGGTACCCCGTAGTAATACGCTCAATACGCTTAAGTTGCAAGAGTATATACGCCAGGGTGTACACATCATTTTCTTATATGATGATGTAATGGGAAACCTCAGCTATTACATAAGCTATACGAGATCAGGAGCACAGCAAGTGTTGGACTGACTGTTGTATGACCGGGATACAAAATAAACAATGTGTAATCTGTAATTATAAGATGATGAAGACTTCCCCTTTATTCTACTCAAAGGGAGGATATAATGAAAATAGGGTAGTCATGTTCTCATAGCTAGGTGTTACCACCTTATATATTTCAATCTATTGAGTGATTGACAGATAGATGTACTTGTACATGTGTAAGCGTGCGTATCTCGGTGTGCATGTTTACTATCAGGTGCAAAGTAATGGTACATACAACAAGTAATTTAAATCTTATGTATGAACAATTCCATAACAAATATACACATTATTAGTCACTTACTTGCACGTTGATGTTCGCATGCGAGACGAGAACACCTATCGAAAAATCAAAGTGTTTGAAGCTCGTTGTCTTACAGAAATAATTAAACATATATCTTGGATACTGCGTCTCATGCATGGGAAATCATTGCAATATGTGCATTAGAATGAGCAATAATTTAACGCCCCCTCTCTATCGATCGTTCTCTATCTCTCTCAATTTCCATCAGAGCCTACATAGAAATGATAAGAAATAACCAGATACTCTTATTTCTAAGTCATCATTATTTCAGACATCATAAAGCATATCGTCAATGCCCTTAGAGGAATGTTCAGGTCAAGCCAACATAAAATGCAGTTGTCATTATCTATAAACCAACCTGTATACCATGCAAGTGGTCTATCGTCACCAACAGGGTCCACATGGTACTCAGTTTCGCTAAAAATCTAGACTAAGATAGCTTTATTTTCTCCCCAGGATTTTCCCAATAAACATATATATTTTATTTGCTATCATTATGATCAAGGTATGCGAATAGTGTCCAAAGGTGCATTAGCCTGAGCAGTCAGCAGCAATATGTTAATCTTGGTTACAAAGCGTTAAACAGAAGTACGTTTAGACCGGGTGTAATATTGTATTTTAAGGCACTTGCTATTTAGTGAGATGTTGTATGCATTGCCGCGCTGTCGTCTGAAGAGTAAATTGGCTAAAAAAAGAGGCAAAAGGGCTGTCCCGGAAGTTGATTTTAGAATAAATACTCTGGTCACGTGGAAAAGCGACTCGTGAATCATACATAATCTAATTATGACGCAGACATACTACAAAATTTTGTTGAGCACTGCAAAGATGATAACTGCCCAGGTTGATGAAAGTATAACCGAGGCAGAGCTAGTGGCCTTAATGTAGCCGTTATCTTGAATAATCCTCTTCATATACTTGGCGGATTCCTTGGCCATGCGAGGTCTTGCTGGATCTGAGAAGTTGACGTAGTGGAGGCCGAACTTCTCCGTGTAACCTTGTTGCCATTCAAAGTTGTCCAGTAGCGACCACGCAGTGTATCCGATCACATTAACATTGTCCAGGCGAATAGCTGAAAATACAATAATAGCAAAACCATGCAACTGTGACTAGGGCGTCAAATATTTTGAATCGAATGATATTGGACAGGAATGTATAGAGAATTTAGAAAAGGGCAGGATTGAGTCGGCTCAACACCCTGACCAAGCTAAACAAATGTGCCGGGAGTAAGATTTATCTTTATACATAATTCTTGCATGCAACAGTTTGCAAACGTAATTTGGTATTTTAATGAGAAAAAGGAAAGAAATGATCAGGGATTTGTTTCAACAACATTATTTGGCATTAAAATCTTAATATTGTCAAGCTACGTTGGTTCAGTTTAGCTTTAAGGTATAATTATTTAAATTAAGTCTCAATGATTTATACATATTTAAAATCCTCTGAATATTCTCTAGTAGATCTGTTATATTAAATATATATTTTGTTGATGGTCTGAAGATTTTTAAAATTTAAAGCATTTTTTTATTTATTAAAAAATTGATATATCTCAAATCTGGTATATATATATATCACAAAAAAATAAAAAAACCCAACATCTAACATCTAGCAGTTGAATATGCATTTGACAACAATATCATCTTACGATATACATAGATATCCCAAGGCGTTTTTTTTTATTGCATATCTATCAATTTTCCTTCTGCTTAAATTTTAATTTTAAAAATTCCTTTACAAATTAACAAATGGATCCACTATCTGAATGGCCTTAACTGCTTTTTTAATATAAAAAAATAAGTAAATACAGAATGTGCATGTTTTAGATCATATGTTTTTAAACATATGTTCAAAGCCTGCAAGCATAAGCCTGATTATTTGTAAGAATTCTTTCTCTGAAGATAGTGTTATCCATTAAATTACTGTTTAGGAAATGGCCAAAAAATATTTGGGAAGAGTTATTTTGTCCTAGTAGGCTGACTGAAATGTAGTGCAGGTGACAGTTGTAAAACACATAAAATCCAAATCATGATCTTATTTTGTTCCCTTCCTCTTTTAATGTTCTTAATCGTTGTTCATCTATTAAAAAAGTGATTTTGGGCAAGAATCACGTATGTCAAACTCAAAAGAAGGCGGAGCTTATGGTTCAAGGACAACAACTGCTTATTTGGTCACCTGGCCACTCTAGCTAACACTAATTAACAGTCAATAAACAGGGCCGAGCTTATCAAGATAAGTAGTGCTCAAGCCCAAAGGACTGCTACTGCAGGTGATAATCGTAAGAATCGATCAAACTACAGCTTCATTTTCGGAAGAATAAGGGACTGAAGAATATGTTGGTTTCTCAGGGTATACATGTGATTCTGTTTACACTCCATTTGGGTTGAAAGGTCACTTAAAATAGAGTCAAAATTAAGCTTATGTAGACCTTTTTAAGGGTGCATAAATTCCACTGTCACATTTGTGACGTCACATTGTCTAACTTAGTTAGTGCCTGATAATTGCTTTAAGCCCAACATTTATTATGGTAACTTGATTGAATTGGGTCCCTCAGACATACTGCTGAAGTGTTTTTTTTTTTTATTTTCGCGCTTTTCGCGGGAGCTTGATTTGGGCTAAATTTAGAAACGCGTTATTTCGAACACCCAAGACATGTCCGTGTAGTTTACTTTATTACTTATTTACTATATAAGATACAAGTAAAGAGTAATGGCGAATTGAATAGACGATCCTGTGTCATATAGATCGTTCGCCGTTTGGAAGACTGCAGTGTTCTCGCCTGACACACAGTCTTGTGGGTCTGGTAATCCCTCCATGGTCGGCCGCTTGAGTTGAGGCTTCTTCAACCAGGATGTAAGAGTAGTCATGTTGCTCTCAATAAGATTCATAGCAAGTGATATCTAAGCTGAAATCCACTCCGACTTATAGTGATTTGTAGAAACTACTGTGAAACAAATAGCTCTTGAAAACATTTAGAACCCCCTTCAAATGTCTTTGAAGTATGACTGAGAGCAAGCTACAATTGTGGTCAGCTATGTTTGTTGTTCACACATAGCGGGTTTCTTCTAGTTAGTAAACACAGTCGTTGTAGCTGAGCAGTTCTACAACTTGTTTCACTCTGATGTCAAACAGCGTGTCTGGGTGCAGTACCATTACATCGTCAAATGTGATTATTCCCGGTTATTACGTATTATTTACCCCGTGCAATCACGGTACTCACTAGCCCGTACCATGTACGCAGTCACATGTTAGGTGGGAGGTAGGTTGCGTTACAAACCTGTCTTTTATATAATCGTTTAAATATTTAAATAATTTGATATAAATTGAATTCCCCATACATACTGATCTGCGCGAAAAATTGGAACTGCGATTATGCTGTAAAATGTAAAATGCGCGAAAAGTAAGACGAGCCAAATTAACCACTTCCACAGTATGTCATGTTGGAGCACTGACCTTTGAGTACATTGTTGACGTAGTGTTTGTAGTAGTACACTCTGTGGTGGTCATTCAGTGAGCCGTTATTGTCTGAGATTCCGTTCTCTGTAATCAGGATTCCTATGTCACCGTACTGAGACTTCATCCAGCCAAGAATCCACCGGAGTCCAAATGGTGTCACTTTTAACCAGCCGGACCCAGATCTTAATAAAAATACAGGAGCAGTACAGAAAGAATACCCACTCTCAATATAAGTAATTCGTCAGGTAAAATGTTTTGTAGAAATAAAAACTAGTTTGAATTAGTTTTGGAAATCAATCCTTATTGCCCAGTTAGAAGATCAAGTTAAATTTACATGAAGAAGTCCCGCTTCAGTCCCATGCTTTCCCCGTGCCTTCCCCATGGCATATCTAAATCATCGAAGAATTGTTCTTTGATTTTAAGGGCTGAAGGCATGTGTTGGGTTTATTACGTATAAAGTATTACATTATAAAATAGATATTAATTATATTTCTTATTGTATAGTCACAGTAAGTAAACGTAAAGCTTAGTAATATTTGTTGCTTTTCTAAATTATGTTATATGTCCGATTAAACGTGGTTAAATAATTGTAATACAGAGAAAAAATTTATGTTTCTGCTTGTGATAGGTTGTAATGTCCTTTTAGTATAGGTTTGACTATATTCTCTTTACGTTTAATCTTCCCATGATCGGCAGTATATTTATATGAACGTAAGGGAAGCAGTGTTCTGGATGTCCCGTATCACTGTTCAGATGCTGTCGAAGATTACTCAGTCTCATTGTCAGTCTGATGTGTGATTAATGGTGGCTGCCTCCTTCGCCAGGCTGGTACATGATTTTGAAATTTTGAATATATCAGCTAATTATAGTGTTTTTAAAATATCCAAATCCTAAATATGTTCTTTCTGATTATTCCAATATCTTTTTGTAACTGGTGGGTATTAGCTGCTGTATAAAGCTTTTTAGTTCTCATTGGTGTGAAAGTCATGTTCTGTCTTGTAGAAATATGTACCTTTCAGCCCTTGTCTCGATAGGAAAAAGATTTTGAAAGTATTTTGGTGCTTCCCCGTGAATTAACTTACGTAACTTGATAAAGCTAAAGGATATTCCACTGCTCTCAAAAACAGACAGATTTCGCCCGAGCGTGTCAAGATAATATCTTACCACGGTATTTTCAACCAAAGATCGATAAACCAGTCCTTAAATATTGCACTTTCAAATAAACATGAAGCAGATACACTCTTTTAATAATATGACTCATGATTAAGGGGAAACTTGACACTTTACTGGCGCCCCATACTGATCACAATGCAAACTAAAAATACCTGGTTTAATTATACTTTAATGAAGCTACATATTTTGCCGTTTGTGACTTTTGTTGTAATGAAAACGTCATCGCTACAGGGCATCATTTGAGAAAAGTAACTAGGATGAACAATAATTGTAGGAATGCTCAGTGTAACAGCTTTATTTAATACTTTTTTAAAATAGTACCAAATTTTTACATAGAATTTTTTTAAACAGAATATTACCAGAAGAGGCTCAAGTGCATGAATATACCAACGGCGTTGCCAACGGCTATCTTGTCAACTGTCAGTTTAAACATTTGCAAGTAGAAAAAGAGCGTAAAATATCACCATATGTTTGTGAGTGACACTGATGGTGTACTTCTGAAGAGATATTTAGTTTAAACACATAGTTTTTTAGTGCTGATATTTATATTTCTTTTTATATGGGCATTTTAAAAGCTGATCGTACATTGTTGACGCAAGAAGCCATTTATGTGTGGATTTGCTCTCTGTCTCACAACCACCAGCGTCACATGGGGGGATTTTCTAAATCAATGCCTTGTAGATATCATGTGCAAAATATGTAAGATCTATATCTACCCTTGGTAGTTTAAAGTGTCATGCTCCTCCTTAAGTAATTACACCAAAGAAAGGCCTTCTAGGAGTTGTGATAACCTTTACGACATAGATACACGCAAAACTATCTTTGATTTTGTAAATAAAAGAAGATATCACTTTGGTCGTAAGTGCATTTACTTTTTGTTTGCACTTAATCTACTAACCCGAGCCATTCTGGGTCATAGCTCTCTTCGATGTCTTTGTCCGTGTAGTAATTTGGCGGGTTAAGGTCGCGCACCCGGTGGGCCACGATCGATGACGTGTAGAAGTTCAGGCCCAGATAATCATTCGTACCTGTGAATCAAAAAGGAGCTGTCAGTTTATACAAGTCAGATAAATCAGTGTTATCTGCTCATTTTTGTTAGCTGTTAAACGTTTAAACAATAGACGTCAGTAGTGGATCCAGAGGGGGAGCTTTGGGGGGCTCAAGCCCCCCCCCCCCACCCGCACCCCTCCCTCATATCCAACCCGAAACCATATTTATTATTTTTATCAGAGAGGTATATATTTCTATATGAGTTGTGTTCTTATTAAATTTGCATAATTTCCAACCATGATGGCCATATATCATTAAAGAAACCATCAATTCAATTCACAACCAAAGCTAAAAACCAAGAAACTAGGGGCTAAAAACCTGTGTCTATAAATACCATGCTAATATCTATTTGTATTTTTTTAAAGAATAAGATGGATATATACCCACAATGGTTGCAAACATTAGCATTTCTGTCCAAATGATTTCTCAGCCATGACTTTCGCAGTTCACGTGGAATGTTTATTAATCTGCAGACTTAGGCATCTTGAAATCGAGCTTTTCCTAGGCTCTCCATTTGTTGGGGGAATATACGCTTGCTTGATTTTACCTGAATGGCATTGTGTCAAATACAATATACTGTGTATGTACATGCATGGTCTTTGTTTTCTTTTGATGCAGTTTAAAGTAAACACTAAAAACGTATTGCCTCGTCATGCATGTAAGCGAACTAGGATTGGGGCCTATACGTTCTAAGTTTGTAGGGAAACACATTATTTAACGTATTTTCCTCGCTGATGGGCAAAAAAATAAACTATTCAACAAGTAAAAGTAAAATTGGATATATAGACAGCATCTTTTTCTACGTTGCATTAATATATAAGGAAATTAGCGTTTTATAATACGTTCAAAGTAAATGCCAGAGATCAAATTTCCCTAAGCTGATAGGCTCCAAAATATAAGGTAAATTACTGGTTAGTTAAAAGCGAGTAAAATCAACTTGAAATTCAGCAGAGCAATTTTAGTATATCATCGATTATAACTGGGTATCGGTTTGCATAACATTAATATTTAAATGTTTCAATGTTGTTTGATACATTTGAATGTTCACGTTTGTCAAATAATTTTTGTTTTGTTAAATAAAAACAAAAAGTTTATGGTCGCGCCCTTGCGTGTGCTCAATTAGAATTTCCATATCTGTATAATATCAGCACAAGAGAGAATAAGAGGGTGTACAGGCTACAAGGGGTAGGGAAATTGGCGTTCGACACCCAACCCTATGGCCTAAAGGACACAAAATGTGCGAATACCAGTTGTTATGTTTCATATGAAATCGTTTTAATGAACTTCAGTCAGCCAAAGATTGAAACCAATTGTGAGATGACAAAGTCAGTATGCTTTAAATAGTCCAGCGGTTAAGCTCCCATATATGGAGGAATTGTGCAAAACATGAAAGAAGCATGAAAGTTGGCAAAAGTATTCTTTGGATTTTACTGATGAATATCAGATATAGGGCCAAGCTGAAATTAAATTATCTTGGCCAAAATCCAAGATGACGGCCAAGATGGCCGCCTAATTAGAAACTGTCTTTAACTTGAGTTAAAATGTCCCGAGAAAGCATTGCAAGTACTATAATATTATGTTTTATGGACTGAGAAATTACAACTTTGAGGTTCCAAACCTCTCCAGGTACTCATTAACTGTTTTTTTTTCACGAATTTGGTAAAATTCCCATTAGTCCAACAGTTCAGCTGCATATTGAGAAGAATTGAAATGAAAACCTGGAAAGAAAAATGAAACTTGGCATAATAATTTTCCAGACCATATTCCATATGTTCAGATATGAGGCCGAGCGAAATTCACAATAACTTGCTAAAACTCCAAGATGGCGGCCAAGATGGCCACCGAATCATAAAATACCAATATAGTCGGTTATATTTGTCCTGGAATGCATTGCAAGTGCACAGTTTCTATGTTATTAGGATAAAAAAAAATTTACTTATAAGGGTTCCAGGTCTGTATCATGCATGTGTGAATGAAGTCTGATTTTGTTGGTATTGAAATTTTGCTAAAATTACCCCTTTTTTACCAGCACATCTAACGGTAAAACGTATTTGTTGATTACCCTGCCGAAATTTAATATATTTGTTAATTTCAAGTATTTGAACACTATGTCTTTTTCAATGTAATGAAAAGGACAGTCGATTGGTAATCGCTCAGCTCTCTTCACTGGCGACCAAGTTTCTGTCCCCGATGTTGTGGTCCATACAGAGTCCGTTGTTTTCTTCCACTTCGCCATCCGAGCCACGGAAAGTGACTTGTAGTATTTATTATAACCAGTAGTACAATTAATGTAAAAGAAATTTTATTTGTTTATGTGTTGGGTCTTTTGCCTTGAGGTGACGGTGCAGCCTTAGGACTCTTTGCTTGCATGAAGAAAGCATCAGTACATATATAGCGGCTCACCACATTAGGCTGTATGCTAAGCTTTCTTTTAGAGTGATAGATTTAGACCTGTTGATTTCACTTTCTCCTGAAAGAGAATGAATTTATCTGTATGATAAAGATGGTATGTTGTTAGAAAGAAGTCATAACCTATAGTTAAGACATTAGAGAAAATATTATGGTTTGTGGCGAGATTTCACTATTATGCCATTGCGACATCGACGGGGTTTGAACCGGGGACCTACAAATACGTCCTTAACCACAAGGCAACGTTCTAACCCCGCATATGCTATCTTTGTACTGTGGTGATGGTGCATGACAGAATCTGAACACTTGTGTAGTTTGCCGTTTACCTTCTACATTGATAATCTGGTTTATGATCCTTCCCAATAAGCTTACCTTGCATTTCTAAGTGATGTCTTAAAATACTTCGTTTGCTTACATAATTTACACTTTTAACAAATATAATGATAATTAGAAATAATAAATATTTGCTTCATTTATTGAAATAATTTATCTTCATGTGCACAGAATGCAAGATTGTAGGTCGGACTGAACTTTGCACATAAGATAAAGAGAACCGATAGTAAGTTGGAATTGTGAGCGTTTTACAAGAAAAAAAAACGCTCTTGTCCTGCAAAATATAAAAGAAAATATTCAGGCAAGGTTATTAAATTTGCTTGCAATATTTAAAAAATAATGTAATAAACTGTTATGTTCAGTAATAATATTCAAAAGTAGTCTATCCTCATTAATATATGTTCACTTGATGAAGCGAATGGTATGAAATACAAGTTTCCCAAGCATTCTGCATTTGGGCATAAAACTGACATAAAGGGAAAGTACAAGGGTTGCCATACCTCAGAAGCTGATAGCACAGTAGAGTTACAATCACCAATCAAGTCGATAAAAATTCAAAGCAAACTTTGTACTGAATTATTAGGTAATCAAGTTAATGAAGAAAGAGTGCATGTCTGGAACCTGAGGGTGCATTATATTTTTCAACCTTGTTTTGTGAATTAGACTTTCTATCTTCCGTCTTGCTGTAGCATTTTCTTAGCATCCATCCATGAAAGATCAGCTAGCTTGCACCTGGCAGCACCGACTCATACATGTGGTGAATATTTCTAACAATATATGCATGTACTACATGAATCTACAAATGTGCATATTGTCAGCAAATGGGAGTATTTTGTTGACACCAACGCATTATGCAAAGTAAATTTTAATGGCACAATATCGTCACAATATCACAAAATCAGTAATCTGCATGAGTGTTATTTCATGCATTCATCACCATAGTACAAAGGCAGCATACAGCAACATGTTGCGCACCTCTAATGTGTGTGGATTCTGTTTTCTTGCCAATATACAGTCTGAAAGCCATCACATCATGGCAAAAGAAGCTTAAAATCCATACAGCAGACAGGTGCGAGCTTCTACATAAGCGCTTATCTTGTCATGCACGCATGTACTCTAAATTCATTATAAATAAAAGTCTTTCCTTTTAAACAGACATGGTGTTCAAATACTTTTAACTAGAACATGTAAATTAAATTTCAGCAGAACTATTTGACTTTTTATTGCACTAATCAAGATTTACATGAATGTTTGGTTGATGGTAAAGTTAAATATCATTTTTGTAGATTTTCGAAAACCCTACCTATTCTTCACTGATATATGAAGCTTCCACTGATCCTAGACAGGATACCGAAGTTTCTTTCATCCCTTACCTGGGCAAAGCAGTTAATACATTCGTTAGCATGCAAATAAAGGGATTTCAAACAGAGGAAGTCAGATATTAAATATTAATATAATAAAACCTACCCCAGCAAAAGACACTTTCATTTAAAAGTGCAGTATTCAGCAAATTTTATCAAGTTTCCCGTTGGGTGTACTGATGAAAAAGGGACTTTTATTACAAGTTCAGTAGGTACACACAAGGCGGAATCTATACAGCTGACAGGTGTGAGCTTCTTACACAGGTCTGTATCCTGCCACGCACGCATCCAGTCTGATATAAAAGTTATAAGCAGGATAAACTTTATATTACATGGAT
Organism: Sipunculus nudus; assembly: GCA_026874595.1. Lineage (NCBI taxonomy): Eukaryota > Metazoa > Annelida > Sipuncula > Golfingiida > Sipunculidae > Sipunculus > Sipunculus nudus. The sequence goes on along the minus strand of CM049312.1, from coordinate 10,276,914 downwards.
TGTCTAATTTGTTTTATTATAATATATAATTAATATGGATAGAACAGTAAATTGTAATTACTATTACAAGGACAAGGAGGAATTCACCCACCTTGGATGGTCCATTATAACCCAAGAGGAATAGGAACGATGTTGTCTAAACCTGGGGCGCCAGTGGAGATAGCCGAGCGTTTTACCGCTCAGTTGTCCACTCCATTACATTGAAACACACATTGGGCTCAAACATGTATAATTAATATATATGTTAAATGTCAGTACAGTTGGATTTATCATTTTGAAACTTTCCAATTGCCCTAACAAAGGTTTACATGAATGCTGATCATAAAACCTAGGTACATGTATGTAGGTTTCAAATATTCTAATGGTGTTTACGGACATATCAAGTTCAATCCTAATTTCATTGCAGATTTCGACAGATAGGTTATTTACCCTTCACCTCTTCAAAGGAATTATATTTGTTAGCATGCAAATAAAGGGAAAGTAAAAGGAAGAATGGGAGAAACATTGGAAAAATTTTTTTCTACTATCAAAGCATCCAAATTCATGACAAAGCAGACAAACCTAAGCCAGCAAATGACACTTTTATTTGACTACAATCACAATGTAAGCGACTACTGTGCAGAACTCAACAATAATGTTTGCAATCCATTGTGCTAGTAAACAAGGGAAAATGTAGGACAATTTCAATATAAACAAAACCAGGATTCATTCACAGAGTCATGATACAGACATTTAACCCTTTTAAATGAATTTATCGACCCCAAAAACATAGAAATAGTGCACTTGGAAAGCATTCTAGGACAAATATAACCGAATGTATTGATATTTGATAATCCGGCGGCCATCTTCGCCGCCATCTTGGATATAACCAAGATCAGATGAATTCCGCTTGGCCCTATATCTGAAAATGTTAAGTATGGTCTGGCCAACTATTATGCAATGTTTCATGCTTCTTTCACATTTTGCACAATTCTTCTCTTAACAGCTGGACTAAAATATAGTATGCATTTATGTGTTGGTAATATGGAAAAAAATCCAGGAAAATCCTATTTAGTCTTTCATTCAATCTTCCTGCGGATACTGAGTGACAGTTCAAATCTAGAACTAAAGTTGTTATCTTTAATTGGTGAAACAAAACGTTCCTGCTATAGTGCTATGTCCCCCTCCCACACCCTCCGACATTCCGAAACTCTTGAAAAAAGCACGTCTCCGTCCATTGACAATAAAATGTTATATATTCCGTGGCATCTTTAGGTCTATATTTAAAAGATAATTGATGAATAGCATTTCCAATATTAAACCTGTTGTAGGAAAATTTGGGTGATTTTCAGTTAACGCCTATAATCCATGGAATAGGAACATGTGTAAAAATGTACATTTCTCAAATTAAAATATCCGATAATCATAATGTGAATTTTGTGACTTTTGAGTCTGCATTTACGTTTCCTCTCAAACTTTCCCCATGTTTTATTCCAATTACAAAACTATATATATATATATATATATATATATATATATATATATATATATATATATATGCATGTGTGTGTATGACCTAGTATACCGCTGTCAGTTGCGGCTGTTATTTGTTGTGATCAGTGTATAGGAATGTGCACACTGTTTAAATATTGGTCAGAAAGCAGCGCGTCAACGTTGTTATCCCTCTCTGTGTATAGCACCTTGGTTGTAACCTTTGACTTGGTTAGTAATTGTCGCCAATTTATGAATCGTATGCAGTAACAATGTTTAATTATATATATATATATATATATATATATATATATATATATATAATTTAATAGTAAACGTTATTTTTTTATATCGGATACACTGCCCAGTTCTCAAACGATTTTGTGAAACATTGATTAAACCAATGTAAGTTTTATGGTAATTTTGTTCATTTGTATGTAAATAGTGTACCTAGTTTTGCCGATTTATGTCACTTGGCAGGCAACATTTGAACTTGAGAGTTCATGTGTTTGTCTCGTTTTCCAGATACGTAATTTTCGGTGTATTTTCAGATTGAACTAGTGTGTAAATTTCATTACGGTTGAGTATGTCAGTTATTATATTATCATAGTAACCATTACACTCTTATTCTGCTAAATGTGATCCGAACTGTAGACATTTCTATGGTCTACGTCTGTAATATTAGAATAGAATATTGATAAATATAGTCTGATAGGTACACTACTGTGGGCGTCCGATCAGTAATAACATTTTCATGTACTTATAATTGTAAACGCAGCATACCGTGTTGTTGAGATTTAACTGTATATTCTTTATATTCTATATTATTCTGTATGCCGAGTATTTTCTTGCTGTACATTCGTGTTGCCGTCTTATCATATATGTGACTGACTTGGCAGGCAACTCTTGAAATGGAGACTTCATGTATTTCTCTCCTTTTCCAGTATTAAACGTGCAAAGCACATTCTGTGTTTGTGCTTGAGAGCTTTAGATTTGAGAGACGTATGTGCGGCTCACAACCCTGAAGAGACAATACTGTTACAAAAATATATAAACATATATATATATATATATATATATATATATATATATATATAATATCTTAAAATATTTATTTAAGCTGTATTAATGTCGGATTTTTTTTTTATTCTAGCACCCCCCCCCCAGCTGAACAATCCTGGATCCGCCCCTGGATGTGTCAATAAACGAAAATTGTTCTGAGTGAATAGTAATTGTTATTGTAATACCATATTTTATCGTAGCATATATTTAATTCTTACTTCTGTTTACTCTTTTTAATTCTGACTTGATTTATGACATTTTATTTCTTTTTTTTTTTAGTTTACACAGGAACCGCATGCTTAATATCCTATTCAGATAACTGTTAAAAACTAACCACGCATGTTTTAATAACACATTAATAAGCAGGACGAATAGTATCATGCATAATAAATTATCGACAGTCATGCATTAAGGTCTGAAAATATGATTACATCCAATTAATAAAAAATATGTTTATTTTAATTGTTTAAATGACTGATAAAAATGAATTTAACTTCGGTAATTTTCAGGATATGGACGAGTAACGAAAGAACTTGAGGGTTACTGTACCTAGCACGTACTTATAACTGCCTTTTACTGTGTGAATACAGCTGACCGAGTGTGTGTGAGGTTCGGACTTGGGGATGATGCAAATACATCGCAACAGTTCGACTATGCTGAATATTTAAAGAACCGAAATCAAAATCTCTTTAGTTTAAGTTTTATTCAAACCCGTTTAGCGATGTAAATTGTGTTTACGAATACGCGGTCGTACTTTAAATAAGTTACCCTACGAGCATTTAAGAAAATGTAATCATATATTATGCTTCGTTTCACGCACAATTTTATAAAATATTATGAATAGTTATCTATATAAACTCTATATATACTCTATATGATAATATTCTATGAATCCTTGACCATATAGTCATAATTGGTTTGAGGAAGCTTCTCAAAACTGAAGCGCGGCTTTTTTTTAAAAATTTAAATGAAATTTTTGATTAGCTTATCATTTTTTTACAATATAAATTCTCAAAAAGGAACTATTTAAATATACAGAATGGCATTTGCTTTCAATATTCAAAGGTTTCACTATAGTGTTTAGAATGAAACTGTCCAACATTTACTTCGTGTAAACTATGATCTATATTTATTTTACATGAATTGTACACATACTATTGCCTGTAAACCGGAGATCCTAGAGAAAACCAGCTTTTGACAGGAGCCTACTACATCTCTCATATAGCATGTCCGGAATCGAACCGGGGTCGCTAGCGGAGAGAGCTGAGCGTTTATAAGAGTCGCTCCTCGATATAAATAGGATTCCTGCATATTCCAAGGCGGATTGGGATGGAAACTTGAATAAATTATAGAATCAACGATTAATCTTGGCCTTATTATACCGCTCCGCTCAAGTAAAGCAAGAACATATGAGAATTAATATTTAAAAAATGAATGGTAGTATTTTTTACAAACACAAATTGTTGGGTGTCATTATGAAAAATTGTGATTTTATTCATCGAGTGATATACCATAATGTCTTTCTTGTGTTACCTCACGCCACAGAGAGAGAGAGAGAGAGAGAGAGAGAGAGAGAGAGAGAGAGAGAGAGAGAGAGAAACATGTCATATACTCACGGTTGTTGTAACGTTTTTCCTCGTCTGTGAACTCCGGCAGACGGGATTCCGTGTAACCCTGAGCCAAACTTTTATTCCGGACTTGTTCTTTCATCACTTCCGGGTAGTCTCCGTTTACTTGGGTCGGATGGATAAGCCATCCCATGTCAAACTGCAGCGCCCGCTCTACAGCAGCGACATCTAGTGGGTTGTTTGGGTCCTTTGGGATTTTCCAGCCAACATTGTACGACATGGCGAGGAAACCTGAATAATAATAATAATAATATTATTAATTATAATAATAATTATAATAATAATTATAATAATAATTAAAAGGCTCGAAAAGTGAAACAGAAGACTCCAGAGCGCTTCGATTACATATTAGAGGCATATCTATTGAACCTTAATGAAAATCAGAAACCGTATTCCTTCGCCGGCATTCTTGATAATGAGATTTCGAATACTACCAGGTTCTTGTTCAAACTTTGCTATTTGAAACGGGAAGCAGGATATATGAATCTAAGAGAAGATGAATGTGTGTCACGGTTTGCCATCTCGGTGCTTGCATCACAGGGTAAACTTATTCGGAAACTATCTCTCCCCGTAATACAAGTGCGTGACGACGTCCTGCCTGGTAGGTCGGAAAAACAAACAAACAAACAAAAAATAGCCCTTGCTCGCAATGGTAATGAATCCTTAAAAAAAAGCACATAGGTGATTCAACCAGTCTCGGTCGAAATGAGTGGTTAGCGTGTCTGACTGCTGAGCCAACAAACTGCACGGCGTTGGTTCGAATCTGACTTCAGCAGGTGTCTTCCCAAGCCGGACTTTCACCCAGGGTTTTAAATATAACTGGACAGATATAATAAGGAAGCTCTGCTGATATTGGACTGACCCCAGCCCTGATAGGGCCGTGATTGGGTAGTGGGACCGGAGCAGACTGTCTCGGCGACAAATACTGTCAGCCCTCTCCGGGAAGATAATATGGCTACCACTGGGTTGAACCAGGTTCTTGCTTGGTCAGAGATAGCGCTGGGTTAATTTAGTCAGTGTTGTCCACGAATATGACAGGAAGGCACTCAACTGGCACACAAAGCCGCAAAAAGAACAACTTCTGTATTATAAATTAGTGTTATTTGCATTAAAAAAGGAACTCGGTACCCTACCAAAAATAAGTTATACCAATAACGGTCACCTCAATAATTAAATGATTAATTCGTTGCCTGGTTGTTTAATTAAGATCAATGGCAACAAACCAACACATTAAAAAAAAGATAATATGGCAGTTATTACACCGGAGAGCCACAGGTGCAGCGACCTTTATTCAGATAATACAAATGTATTTTATCTATTTCGAAGTGGAGCACTTAAACATAAAGAAAACAAAAGAGATCTCAAGTTGATTAAACCCTTGCCACATTGTTTAATGTGTTCCGTTATCGGTTTCTTTTAGCTGAAATTTAAACTCCGGTAAACAGGCTTAGTTACTTTTATATGCTCTCTTGGTTATGTGTTGACTAAATGATGAATATCACAAATGTAACAATACCGCGTGGCTGAATGAACAACATTTTGTATGAGAAAAAACATCCTTTTTACTGTACTGTTGGTCAACGATATGATTTAGTGCAGCACATTATATTTTTACCCTTTCTCCAAGACGTTCTTCTATAGTGTATTGGCGTAAATAGATAGAAAGATATCTATGCAGAAACTTTTTTTCTATAATGGAAACGTGTGTTTCATGTATATATAAATATTCCTAGTAAAATAATGGCCCCCTTTAAGGACAAACCTAATTAATTTTGAGGTTACCTTTCTGAAAAGCAAAATCATCGTGGTAGAGATGGTAGGCTCTGGCGTGAGCTTTGATCATGTTGTGACCCACGATGTAAGTGTTGTTCCCGGGTCCCACGAGGCCTGGGGCTTTGGTGCCTAGACCGTATCCCTCCCACGCTACCATCCAAGGCTCATTGAACGTCACCCAGTATTGCACCTGTAAGATATATATTCAGTTGTGATTAATTACATGTTTTATATGAAATAGTTTATCCCCGTAATAAAAGAAATTATTTAACAGAATTGGGTATCGTATTGCACCCCCCCCCCCCCAACCCCGGCAGTTACTCAATAACTCTATTTCTTTTTTTTTTGTTGAGCGTTGTGGTGTGTGAAACGTGGGTAAGTGCGGTGCGTGGTGTTGTGTGGAGCGTGGTTAAGTGCGGAGCGTGGGGGTTTTGGGGCGTTGCTGTGCATAGAGTGGTAGTGCGTCAAGAGTGGTGGTATGTCAAGAGTGGTGTGTGGAGCACGGTGGTGTGCGGATCTTGGAGGCGTGTCAAGAATGGTGGTTTGTTGAAGGTGGTGTTGTGCCGAGCGTGGTGGTTTGTTAAGATTGGTGGTGTGGGAACCATAAAAGAGAGTGGGTTTAGTGCAGAGCGCTGGGGTTTGTGGGGGTAGGGGTTTGCTTAGCGTAATGCTTTGCATAGCATGGTAGTGCGTCAAGAGTGGTGTGTGGAGCGTGTTGGTGTGCGGACCTTGGTGGTGTGTCGAGAGTGGTGGTTTGTTGAACGTTATGGTGTGCCGAGCGTGGTGGCATTTTCAAGAGTGGTGGTGTATGGAGGGACGCGTTGTGTGGAGCGTGTTGGTGTGTCGAATGGTTTATTGAGCGCGGTTGTATGTCTAGAGTGGTAGATTGTAGAACGTGAGCGGCATGAGTCAAGGCTGGTGCTGTGTGGTGATTTTTAAAGTGTTGTGATGTGTGGTGCCTGGTGGTATGTGGTGCAGGGTGGTGTTATTGTGACGGTGTATGTAGTCTGACAGTGCCAGTCCGGCGGTGGTGTGAGAGTATTGGTGTAAGAAGCGTTATGGTGTGAGCCTGGCGGTGTAGTGTCGCTCATGCTTTATCCGGCCATGAGCTCCCAGCTACCAGGGTCCCTGTGTCATATGCACATACAAGCTCATTAATACTCACATCGTTACCAAACTCCCGAAAGCACACACGCGCAAAGTCGGCAAAATAATCGACCATAGCAACGTTCAGGAACCCGCCCATGTCTTCCAACGTCTGTGGGAGGTCCCAGTGGAACAACGTCACTATGGGTTTGATGTTTTCTCTCTTCAGAGCTGCGATCAGTCGCTTGTAATAATCTAACCCTGGCTGATTGATTGGCTCGGTACCGTTCGGAAATATTCGAGGCCAGGAAACAGAGAAACGATAGTGGGTCACCTGTGGAGTAAGAAATATCATCTGTTTTTATGATATCATTGGATAGAACCATAGCTACTTTTGAAAACCAGATGATAACATATTTGTGCGTTTTTATTAATCTTATCAGTTTATATGGGTTTAGGGATGAGAAAATCGAATTTTTATACAAAAAAAAAAAAAAAAAAAAAAACATTCGTCAAATGTGTATGTCGTAGACAAGGAGCGCTATAACTAATCACCTTCGCCCCGGCTGTGTCTAACACTCTAGGATAGCTATCTTCTAAACATTTTTTTCTCGGGAGCTAAGGTAGAAATTTTTATTTTATACTGAGGTTTAAGGGCGAAGTTTTGGCTAACTGTTTGATTTGTGACATAGGCTGCTACATTATTGGTCCTACAGGAAAGTTTTTTTAGTTGTAAAACCTTCAGACATTTGTTGCTGTTTTATACTTAAGGGTTCTATCCACTAAACATTTATTTTATACGCATGCCTAATGTCCCAAAAATTGTCCCGCTATAATTAAATCAATACAGTAGCTGAGCCTATTAAGTCTACTAGTAAGATATTTAAATAATCGCATAATAATCGCAACACTCGTGCGTTTTCTGATATTTTTCAAAATTGCAAGGCCAAAATTATAGAGCAGATGAAAGGACAGAAACACACTCACCCCCATCTCCTTCATAAGCCTGATGTCCTCCTCGTATTTGTGATAGCTGTCACACGCCACGTCTCCATTGGATCCATCAAGTATCTTGCCGGGCTTGCGGACGAACACATCCCAGCAGCTTAAACCTTTTCCTATAATTAGGCAGAAAAAAAATATAAAACAAATGCTTTCACAAAGTGTAACATCACTATAGCGTCCGATTTGAGGAAAAATGATAGTTTTTTTTGGTGATTAAATTATTGTCTTTTGATATTGTCTGTGATATACCTTTAAGCCAAACAGGAATTTACAAGATACCATACCAACTCAAAAAGGTATCATAGTTACTCAAAAATATAACACTTTATACCTATCCTGAGAAACTTGTTTCAGAAACTAAAACCAGGAAAGGTTGTGAAGCAAGTGTCTATGCAATCTGAATAAATTTCATTTCTCTTAATTTTTTTTGTCGTTTCTACGCACTCAGCAGAGAGCAGAGGGTCAGGCTAATTCCTCACCGTCGACATTCCAGGCTCCCTCGATTTGGTAAGCTGAGGTCGCTCCGCTCCAAATAAAATTATCCGGGAACTTTCCGTAGAACAAATCTTCATCTGTCGGTCGTGCCTTGTCACTCCTAGCGTCAGACAACAGAACTAGAAGCCCACAACTGACCACTGTACTCCAAAACATCTACGAAGGAGAAGAGGACGAGTTTAACATTCAATTTCATTTAAAGGCAAGCATTCTCTGTGCGATGTTAGGTTTTGTAAGAACAATTACGTGTTAATTAACAAAAGTCCTGGAAACGGATAAAGCAAATTCTAGAATACACTGTGCATAATATAAAAAAAAACTTCACTCTTTCATTTCACTCATTTGAAATATTAATTTTCTGCCTATCATTCAAAATTGAGTGGAGCAAAAGTGTTGCGTGAATCTGTTCCATATTGACTCGAGAATACTTTTCTGGACTGGGAGTTGAGGGTGTTGGACTCGAACTTGTACTGGGGCATAGAAATTAAAATTCCATATATCAGGCCTAGTCCATCTCGAATCCAGAAGAAAACCAAACTTTCTCACTCAAGGTCTATAACGTTAAGATTGAAAAACAAGGTGACCTACCAGTACAAACTACTGACAAAATATTTCAAATTAATTGAATATGTTAAATCAGAGAACTTAAACACTTCGGACTTGATCTACAGGTAATTTCCCCCTGAAGGTTCAGATATGAGGGACCTCTGGCTAAATATGGTCCATACCAGGCTGGGAGAGGACAAGCATACATTATTTTTATTATGTGCGCAAGAGATACTAAAGAAATAACTATCGTGTTCGCACGAGGTAGTAACGCTTGCGCACGAAATATCTATCGCGTGCGATATGTTAATATATGTATTCTATATTATCAGAACATCATTGCACAGAAAATATTGAAGCATTTAACTTTCTTAGCCGTAATGTGAGTTAAGGTTAATTTATTTATTTCAATATTTTAAATCTAATCTATAATCTGTGTAAATATGTGCGTGTTCAGGAGGAAAAACGATACCGATTTGAATATTTATTCAGCGTATTCTAAGTATATATTGAACGAATATAAAATATTTTGTCTTCCAGTTTAGGGGATCACTGATCTTCCGGGCATGTTTTATAGAACACAAAAAAATAACTAATTAACATATATAATTAGCAATGGATCGAATCCTAATAATTATATATTTTTGTGTTAAATGAACTTGCAGCACATACACCCATATGTGATGAAAAAAAAGAGAAGGCAATATTGTAAGTTTTGTAAATACTTTAAAGTACAATATTGCCTCTAAAGGAAATGTATAATTATTGCTCAATTTTATAAGTATAACTAAGCGGGTATAGCTAGGGAATAGAGATGAGATTGCCACATTTATGTTCTGTTGATGTTTTGTCAAAAGTGAATGAATAATTTACCCCATTCAGATGAAAGGACATTTGCAGTATTACTTGGCATGGTTTAAGTGGCTATAATATAAACAATATGCATGTTTTACAAACAAAAGCTTATTCACATTCAAAGAATACCTTTTCCCGTTGAATTTATATTCCAAAGTACTACTTTTTCACTGACTCTACTACTGATCACTACACAGCACATTTACACAGAAACAATTCTGTATTCAAGTAATAAGCTTATTTAAATAATACCACAATATCAAACAAATTGGCAAGAATGAGGATAAAACATGAAAGTGTACTCTTGGAAAACTATGAAATATCAAACAGGTACAGCCGAATCGATAAACATGTCTATTCTTGAGTGCAATAAGTCAATAATAAAATTAACTTACAACAGTATAAGATAACCTGGCACAATTTTTCAGATAAAGGAATTCAGAAAAGGGCATCGATAGTGAGTTAAAGATAATTTTATTCCAAATGATCTGAGAAATACCCGAGTCTGTATGACCTTTCAAGAATCATAGCAGTTCATAGTAAAGAATGAAAGAACATTACACCACCTGTATATAATTCCGTATTGACATTCAGTCTAACAATGGTTAAGTTTTTTTTAACAATGGAAATAACATTAACAACAGCCGAGGGGTTGACCTTAAGCCAGGCATTCATTAACAGTCAAGAACATGTGACGGGGGAACATTGTTAAATATCATTGATATTAAAAGTGAAAGCACAAATGGCCACTGACCGAAACTGGGGTGCTTACTTTAAGTTTAAAAAATGATTTCCTTGCCATCAGAAACCCAGGACTGAAGTTTTGCACACTTATTTTACACAAAGATATACGACAATCCTAATTCGATCTTTTCCTCATGATATATGTAAGTTAGCTTATTAATTATTTATTATACTCCATATTATTCTCAGAAGATAAAATACTGAACAGTGCCAAACAAAGCAAGCAAAGCATTTTATTCACATTGAATATTTGCTTCGTAATGATCTTCCCTGTTTGTTTTCCATTTAACGTCTCTTTTTCCATTAAACATTAAATATTCACATATGCAAATTAGCTTGTAAAATATGAAGCTATATGAATGTACAGAAATTGACGGTCAGATTACATATTAAGGCCATTTAAATATATTCGCTTTCGTGATGTTCGGATGATAAAGATTACATATATCAACAATATATCAAACAGTTTGTCCAATTGGCACAATTTGTATGCAATGAACATCCCAGAAACCATATTTTTCATAAAGTGCATTTAATATATTAATATATCTGAATATTTTATACCCCAAACACATTAATCTGTCTATCTCCAGGCAATGTATACTTGCTTTTGATATATCATTATTTTTGCTAATGTATACAAATATTTAAAAATTTCTCATTAAATATGCACCATTGAAAACTGTCCCCGATAGAAATCGTGTCTACGGTATCAATTATCATAGAATCAACTGAGTAAAGTTTAAGGGGTGACTATTATCGAATTTTCTGGGGTTTGTATTACCCGTAATGGCTTCCCTTTAATGCAACTGTCTTGGCGTGGCCTTGTGATAGCTATTTTCCAGGAGACGTGATAGCTATTTCATGTGCACTAAATAAATATAAGTTTATGCATATCCTCTCCCAGCCCCTGTAGGTTCAACATTCAAGTAAAAAAATTCTTCGGACTTTAAAATACACATTGGTATCTAAACACGCGGTTTGCGTTTTTGTTTTAAAGATGCCTTTGATTGACTCGGACTTGGTTACTTAATGAATGACTCAAATGAGGTGGACTTTGGATCCTCAAGTTTGACTTGACTAACCTGGCGTCAGATGTTCACATGATAGCTGACGCAATATTGAACGGAATCTCATTACATTTTCATAAATCCCTCGGGAATGGGCCAATGTAGAATCAATTTAATTTCAGTTTGGATCCAGCCTATGGTCTGGATCCAGGAAAGACTTCCAGGAGCACACAAGTGTGCAGTCACATTTGCCCGATTGAATATGGGAAAAAGGACCGAAAATGTGAATGCCAACACTTGTTGGAAAACATATACCCTAATGAATATGGGCCTTGTAATATGGGCCAATAAGGTAATGAAAATAAGAGGTTTGGGAAAACCACATTAACGACCGCTTACATGGCCGAGGCCAACATTCCTTAGAATGCATATTTCTAGTAAATGCCATGATGTTAATTTTATAACAAGCATATATCAGGATAGGAAAGACTTGCCTTTTCAATGCTGTGCCCCGGTAATGAATGGGAAAGAAACGTTCACACCTGAAACTTATAAGCGCCTCCAGTAGTTCATCAATATCCTGTCTCGTTCTCAAATTCGGTGTTCATGATCTGAGCACGTGCAGAAATGAAAAAGAGTGGAGTGATATATAGCCGGAATTAAGTCAAGTGTCCCTAACTAATGCAGGCATGTTTATGACCCACACAGCAAATTGATTTACCACCCAGTCTGTTAGCAAAACATGATGACCTCCACGATGACAAGATATTATATACACGATACATGATGTTTTTCATATCAATACATGAATTTTATTTTACGGATGATATCATGTAACTGTGCTGAATACAAAACCAAGACACAATACAAAATAGCAGTAAGAATGAAAAAATGGAAACGAAGTTGTAAAATTATGTTTTGATTTATCTATGCAGTAAACGATTTAATCACCTTCGGTACAAATGACTTTGAGTACCTGTTTGTTTTTCGTTTCAGAGACTGCAGCCTTCGGCCTGATTGTAGCCAGACAATATAATTATTTAGCAAGCTTTTACCTCCCATTATGGTTTTCATCATATTCATAAATTTGAAAAAAAAATAATATTTATGTCCTCAAATAAATACCAATACCTTTTTCTGCTGTTTTTCTGATCCGTTCATTTTTATTTTTTTCTTAATGGTCAGATTTCTCCACCAACATATCAATGCATACGATATGACACTCTGGACTATCGAAAAATAGAATAAACAAATTAGTTCACTATCGGCATTAAACGATTTCTGTTTCTTCAGAAACTATAAAGCTGCTCCTCTCTATGGTATACTATGTTTACATTATTATCCCATTTAAGCCTGTCATGTATTGTCAGCCCTAAGTATTAATACTGTCTACGTCTGTTCCATTAATAATACCGGATATCGACAGCTGGTCTTTGTCTAAAATCGATTATCAATTCCTGTGCTTTTGATGGATTTAGTAACAAATTATTATTCTTGCACCAAGTTACTACTTGATATAATCAACTACGGTATTATCTGCATATTTCCAAATTAGAAATTCTTGTTGTGTAGCTTGGAAATCTATGGTGTAAATTATGAAAAGAAATGAGGAAGCACGCATCCTTGCAGGGCCCCTGTATTCAACCCTAGAACTGATGAATTACTATTACCAACTTTTACACACTGCTTTCTACCAGTGAGAAGTCAAGTGCCTACAAACATAAATCATGCGGAACATTGAACAACTGTAACTTAATAATTATTAAGTGAGGCTGAATGGTGTTAAATGCTGAACTATAATTTACAAGAAGCGTTCTGACTTTAGAACGCGACTGATCTAAATGAGTATTCATATATTCTAGGACCACAAAAATATCGTCTTCAGTCCCACATTCTTTCCGGTAAGCAAATTGGTAATTACCCATATGTTTATCGGTATAGTTCACAATATATTTCAATACACACTACTCTGAATATTTCTTAGCTAGAGCCACAGGCTGATAATCATTAAGCAGAGTAGGTTTTCTCTGTTGAGGTAAAGGTACTATTTATGATTTTTCTCAATTTGAATTTTAGCACAAGTGCTGAGACACCTCTGGTCTTGTTAATTTATTACTCCTTTGAAAAACACTTCTGACCTCATGTTCAGTTAATCTAACCGAAATTTCACATTCAGATAGTTCTTATATCAATTTTTCTTCGCTGGTTCCTATAAAGCGTGCAAGTAATCATCGATTACGGATCGGTTGTAGCTCAGGAGATAGAGCAAGGGACCGGAAATCTTAAGAACATAGGTTTCGATTCCCATCGGCAGTGACATTTATTGTATTCTTGTTCCTGTATATATATATATATATATATATATATATATATATATATATATATATACGTGTTTATACGAGCTAGTTATCAGTAAGCTCTTTCTCTCTATATATTTTTTCACACACATATATAATATAGAATATTTATATATAGGATATAAATATTTATATATAACATAAAATGTAAAAAAATATATAAAATAAAATATATATAAATATATATATATATATATATATATATATATATATATATATATATAGAGAGAGAGAGAGAGAGAGAGAGTAAACAAGGGAGGGAGAGAGAGAGCAAGTTTACTGATATTCAGATTGTAATCACATCAGTTTTTAAACATTTATTCGATTCAACACAGAGTGAAAGTTCAGAAAGAGTGGTCTCTGTCTGTAATCGGTCTCACAGGTTAAACATATACCGTTATACTTATATTAGAGGAACTGATACCCACCGGAATGATTTACTCATTGTTAGCCTAAAGATGCTAAGATTCCCTGAGAGGCACCGCTATACTATAAATAGGCTTATACTGTAAATTATCTGGTGTTATCTTCTTATTGTGGACAGTTATCTGACCTGTGTGTGATTTCGGCCTTGTGCATGATTACCAGGTACTTAATCTGGAATTCAATTCTCACAAACCATCTGGCTGAACACCTGAGAATAAATTTTTTATACCTCCACCTAGTATCACGCTCTCTGTCGTGTCCACGCATTGGGTTATGCACCAAAGCACAGAATAGAATATGATAATACCTTATTGCCCGATGCATGTGAATAGATTTGGAACTTTTTTTGTGGAAATAGCTCACAAATATCCTTATTCACTACATCTAAAGAAACATCGCCAATGATCATTTTCGTACACGAAATAAACACTAGCACTTTGTTACAAACTGTTGGTAAAATAAATACCTGACACAACAGTGTACTTATCAGCATTTATTCACAACTATTTAAACATTGTTGATTATTATACATATCACGTAATCGCCTTGTAACAAGCAAATTATTAACATGTAATAATTTCATTCTACAGATCATTATTATTGTAAAAATGACATATGGATAAATAATTTGATTCCCTTTAATACAAATCTTTTCTTAAAGCGATTTGATCTTTTGACGACTCACGAGGCTAATCTTTTTCCGAATTCCTTGAAAATTTAGTGTCTAGCAATGGGTAAGATTCATCTTTCATTATCTTGTTTACCATTTTCAGTATGTAAGTTTATATTACTAACTTAATTATTAATATTTCATTAGGTAGCATTTACACTAATCGTCCTAGAACATTTGACATTTTTTCCCAGTTTGTGTCTATCCTTGCCATTTAGGCATTCATAACATACAGTGAGTGAAAAACAGAGAACAGCCTCAAGGATTGCCTTATAATAGAGTGCATATTAAGCAATCTTATTGGAAATCCATTGAAACAACAGGCTGAATCTTTGGCCATGCCCAGCACAGGTAAAACAACAGCCGTATTATTTGAATGTATGGTATTTGGGGCATTATACGTATTGTTCAGATCTCTATGTTATTTCTCTCTCTCTGTATGTTTATATATAAATATTATTATAAATATTATATATAATATATCATACATTATATATTGTATGTTTTATTTTCAATGCATGTGTCTATAACTGACATAAACTGACAAAATGCAAATTTGGTGATAGTTTTTTTTCTAATGATAACAAAATAAAATCCAAACAGTCGTATTATAGAGCAATGACCTTTGAGGACATTATTTATGTAATGTTTGAGGTAGTTAATTTTGTGGTGGTCGTCCAGGGTGCCTTTTTTGTCGGAGACTCCGTTCTCTGTTATCAGGACTCCTATGTCACCGTACTGAGACTCCAAGAATTCCAAGGAGCCCAAACGGTGTCACTTTCAACATTCTCAGAGACAAGTGTCCCAATCTTAGCGGTTAATATTCCCCTGGCCTCTCATGTAATGGGTTTTGACAAGACATATGTATCTCTTCCGTACAGTTTATACAAAATTGGAAATTAAGTTGTGTGAAAAGAAGTCGGGAGTGATTTTCATTATGTTACTGGCAATGCTGTTGGCGATAATTCATTCATTAGTTTTTTTGGAAGGTGGGTGGTATGGCCTAAGGAGTGTAGATGTATCAGGCACTTTGAGCCGCAATTCATTAACAAGGAATTTTTCTTGTTTGTCATCTGAATCTGATTAAATTTTGACCGTTGCCTTCAGCAGTTTTAGTCTATAAGTTCTTTGTACGGCTCATCAACTTAGATACAATCATATGCAAGTTCTGTTATTCAAAGGACAAGGTCGCACAGCCTTCAGAAATTTATAAACCTGCATATTTAAGTTTTAGGCGTTTCTGTTATAGCAAGGGTCCCAAGCAATCGCTAGACGATATCATATAACCAGTATCAGGTAGTGAATCTGACTAAAAATTTAAACATGAATTCCTCACTATTCAGACATTATTGTACGAGAAAAAATTTAAAAGATAAAAAAAAACCTCTGTCCTTACAATACAGCACAGGATGCGGGCTGCCGTCACTTCCCATATGATGAGCGTAGTTGGATAATTTTGTTAGAAGACAAAGGTTTTGGTTTGAGGTGATAAAATATTCAAAAATTGTATTGTTAAGTTAAAGATTGAGTAAGGACATGTTACTCGAGCGTTTCTGGGTCATAGCTTTCTTGTATGTCACTGTCCGTGTCATAACTGGGCAGGTTAAGCCCTGGCGACTGGTGGGCCATGAGCCATGACGTGTAGATGTTAAATCCCAGATATTCATAGGTTCCTGTAAATCAAATAAGCCTTTATCCAACATAGGTCAAACATATATTATGATTAAATAAGTAAAAGAATAAAGACTAAAAAAGCGTGTCAATATAAAACAAGGCATGGTTCACAGTTCATCATTGAACAACATTATGATCAGATATCTGAGTTATATTTCATTCCTGTACTTATGCAACTGCAGTTTTAATAAACGTTCTGAGCATGTGCGAATACAAATTAAATAGAACTATATAAATAACAACAAGCATTAACTAGTTTAGGTCATGTAAAGGAAATCACTAACATAATTGACAACCATTCTCTTCCAGCTGATGATTATAACGTGGGAAATTATAACTATGTTTGTTTTAATGCTGTAGGTCAAAATTAAGCAACAAATCAGAAAAACAATCTCACGGTTGACAGGTTTCGTGTTACCTGAGCCAAGCTTTTATTCCGGAACTGTTCCTTCATCACGTCTCCGTTGATTTTAGACATTAAGCCTAGCGGCAGACATCAACTTTCGTAATTTAGGAACATGGGTAAGAAAACAGAGAGCTCTATTATTACATGGGGTAGATAACAGAGGGCTGTATCAACTCATGGATAAGATAGCAGAGAGCTGTACCATCACAAGGGTAAGATGACAGAGAGTTGTATCATTAGATGGGTAAGGCAACTGGGAACTGTATCATAACTTTGGTAAGACAGCAGAGAGCTCTATCATTACATCGGCAAGATATGGAAATAAAATATACATCAGTATAACAAGAGACCAGACAGACCTCTATCATCACATGCCTGACTTAATTTTGATAAATGTGAAAAACCTCTGATAATTGAGATTATTAGGTTACAAATCGTCTTTCTAAGAAACTGGTATATTTTTATAAAGATAATACCTACATCATAAATTTGGTTCATACATGAAACAACTACAATTATGTTGTCTGTTAAGGGATGTATGTTTATATTAATGTGAGCTATGGGAGTATTATGTTGCTAATTAATTTCGCGCCCCTTTTGGCAACTTCATGCATAAACTTTATTTATTTTACATGGATTGTACAACTAGTTATAATAAGTTATACGAGGCACTCTCCATGGCTCGGATGTTGGCGCTCGGTAGTAGGGTGGAGGAAACCGGAGGACCCATAGAAAACCACTGGCCTTGGACGGGCCACTACAACCCACTCTCATGTATTATGTATTGTGTATGTGTGTGACGAACATGGCAGCCAGTAAAATGTGTTAACCGTTAGCCTCCTCTTTTGTGGAGTGATTGTGTATGCGCATGGAATTACAACCGGCAAACATAGTCAACCTTTATTTGGAAGCTATATTTATCTTTTGATTATGTTTTTTATTTGAAAAAAGTATTTATATTCTAATTACATTAATGTTGATATTACAAATGAAGAATCAGACCTTGAAAATGATGAGTTTAAAGACAGCTATGATGAAGACTTAAATTGTTAGTTATTTTGGAAAATTTATATGAATGTATAGAGAATCAGATAATCTGAAGTACCAAAACGGAATTGATGTATGTTATTGAGTATGAGATAAATTTCAGAAGAAAAAGTCCACGTAGTCAAAAGAAGGAAATAAAAGGCATAAAATGTTTAATAACTATTGAGATGAAAGATGGGAGGGAAGACAGGAACAAAAAAAATTAAAGAGAGAAACACATGAAGAAAGTATAGAGGTAAGAAAATCTGCTAGTGCGTGTAATTAGTAGGAGCAGATTTACAATGCTGCAGGTAATTATTGTGTATGAGAGAGAGACTAAGGTAGAGAAGAAGCAGTCAGCTGGAATAGACTGTCTGAAGTAGTCCGCAAGGAGAGTTCTGTAATCAACAGGAACAGATGAAATGTGCTGTAGATGCTAAAAGTGAAACAGAGAGAGAGAAGCATTTGATTCATGAAATGTTAGAAGTGTTTGTGCTCTAAATAAGTTAGAGAGACTAAAGGTCATTATTATCATATGTGTATAAAATCTTGGATCCATAATGTTAAGTGTAAATCGTTGCATAAGAAAATATAGTTATGTCACATTTTAAGCATATTGTCAGATATCTGAACCTGCTATCAAGTACAAGAAACAATAAAAGAAATATCATAAAATCTATAGAAATAGAACAAACTTGCATAACACCCTGACTATATTTTTTAGATCCTGAGGAACGGGGGGGGGGGGGGGGGGTGGGATGGCCTCATCGATGCTTTTCTGTATTATGAAGTGTGGGACTTGTCCTGACATCTGGTGGAGTTTATAGAACTAATGATCACACTCTCCCGTTGTCATGCTCTCTTAAGCCATACCTGTGCTGACACCACCAGGTGATGTTGTGCACTGAATGCGTGGCATATTTGTTGTTGATATTCACAGGTGTGCTTAAGTTGTTGATGGGCTAAGATAGTAAATGGAAGGATGTATCAAATAAAGGTGAAGACCCAGCAATGCAAAGATGCGGGAAATAAGATATATAGTGCGGCTAAAATACATGATTCCAGTGTTGTTCAAAGAGCCAATTTGAACTGACAGTTTGTACCAGTGTGTTCCTGTCATAAATGCTGTTTCATCTACGGCACAAACAAGGCCAAAACCTTTTATGTAAATATTTCAAAACAGTATCAGACCAGGAATGATCCTTGGCATGTTTTAGCGGCGGTCCCCTTGAGCACGAACGAATCCATACGAGAACCGGAAAATCCGGATAGCGAAACTGAATCCCGCTTAGTCGGAGAACTGAACCTTCAGGGAGTAGACGAAACCCCCAAACCGAACGTGACGTAGAGGTTAATCCCGAGCTAGGAAAGCGACAGCGGCGTGAGATGCACGATGTGTTGAAGCAGTATAGGGAAGTTTCCACATGTCCCTAAACCCACTGATGTCATAGAGAGATTTAGAGAGACCATGCGATCGGATTTCAACGAGATGGTAGGATAAGGCTTAATTGAGAAGTTAGACTCGAGTTTTACGTCACCCTGTATTATGCTGCGTAAGCCAGACCGAGATATTAAGTTTGTAAACGATGGGATTATCGTAAGAAGAGCAAGTCGGTCGAATTCAATCGAAAAGCGATGCTTGAAATGGAAACACTATTCAATTAAGTAACCAAAAGTCGCTATTTTTCTAAATAGATATGACGAATGGCTACTGGCAGATTCCGAAGTCGGAGGATCTAGAGACAAAACGGCGTCCGTAACGCCTGACGGACATTAGCCGATTAAGGTAATGCCTTTCGGATTGGTGAAGGCAGGGGCAGTATTTACCCGCATGATGCGGAAGTTGTCCAGCAACATGTCGAACGAGACCTGTTACATCGATGGCGTGTAGAATCGTGCTGGCTAGGCTACAGCGTGCAAACCATGCAGCAACCAGCAAAAGCTTTCGTAGTTTATCGCTTTAAGCTTAGCTGGCTGAACTCCCGATTCTGAAACTGCCAGATTTCAGTTAACAGTTCTACCTAAAATTGGCGCGTCAGATATTGGAATCGGAAGTATCGTATCATAATGCAGGATCACGATGATATGATGCATCCGATAGCTTATGCAAGCAGAAAATTACTGACTAGAGAGAGAAATTACTCTTCCATTGAGAGAGAGTTTTAGCAATTGTTTGTTCAGTACAGAAATTTGAGATGTAGTTTTCATGTATCCCGTTCACCATTCAAACTGATTACAAACCTATCAAGTGCATTAGCAAAGCAATGTGCATGAACAAGGGAGTAATGAGAAGGGGTTTAGTGATACAGATAGATTAGATTTGAGATACAGGCATTATAAGTAAAACCATGATCCAGACTTTCTGAGCAGATTATCAGAAGTTGATTGGATATTGGCTATTTTGTTAAAATAGATAGTGTATATAGATGTGACCTGTATAATGTTTTCACATCACTTGAGATAGTTCAGTATTGTATAATGTTTTCACATAACTTGTAATGGTTCAGTATTGTACAATGTCATTAAATAACTTATGATGAATCAGTAATGTAAAATGTCATCAAATAACTTATGATGAGTCAGTAATTTTAAATGATACTGTGAATCGAGAAAATACTGTGTTTTCTCTTAAAGGGGGGGGGGGGTGTCACCAGAGGACGGTGACTCAGTTATGACTTGGTATATCTGAGCAGGGAAGAAGACCAGATGATTGTTTTGCTCTTTTTTTTTTGTTTATGAGTATAGAGTATCATGTTTAGATATTACTCTGGTAAAATTAGTGACAACACGCGTTTCGTTAATGTCAATTTCAAAGCACTTTAGTAGTGTGAACGCACAGCTGGCTCTTTTTGATGTTACTTTCAAGCCAACTTAATTCTATGTGGGAAGACTCTGTTAGCGGTGTCCATAGTAACTACAGTCTGGTTTAGACATCAAAGCATCTACAGGTGTTTAGGTAACTTTACTCAGGGTGTCATCTCTAGGGCGTGACCTCATAAAAATTTATGTTTATGATGGACATTCAATGTGGCAGGAAGTAATGTTTGGATAAGAAGCAAGCCGGATTTTGACGTACGCATAAAAACAATGCGTACCAAGAATTCTTCACAAAACGCCGGTTCAGTTGAACCAGTATGGTGTAAGCTGACGAACTGTGCAGTCAAGTGGCGGCTCTGCCAGACGTGTGGACACAGCTGAGAGATGGCGTCTATCCGTGGTGACAGTCAGTGTCTTGGGAAAACCGTTTGAATTGGGAGATCAGCCAGCTAAGCTTTAAGCGATTTGTCGGTCGACCTTTTTCCAATCCGTCTTGTTTGGCATTCCTTTCTGCGTAAGTTCTGTTAGCGGAAGCGGTATCTCAGGATAGTTAGGCACAAACTATCCGTAATAACCGGTAAGACCTAAGAAGGCTCCCAAAGCTTTCTTGGTTCTCGGTCTTTCTGCGCTCTGGGATATTTCTTAAGGAGCGGTGGGTTTGTAGCCAAGTGTCCGATGCCTGCAAGGTGGCCAAAATATTCCAAACTGCATAAACTACGAAAGATTTTGCTGGTTCAGCCGCAAGGTTGGCACGCTCTAGCCTAGCTAACACTTTTCTGACACTGTTCTCACATGCTCGTCCCAGGATACTGCACGTAGTCGATGCAACAGATCACCTTCGGCAGGTCGCTGAACTACTTCCGATTCATGCGGCTAAATACTGCCCCTGCCGTCACTTATCCGAAAGGCATAAGCCTGAATTGTTTAATGTCCGTCAGGCGATACGAACGCCGTTTTGTCTCTAGATTCCACCGAATCTGCCAGTTGCCTTTCGTCATATCGATCTTCGTAAAATACCGAATTTTAGTTACTTCAGTGAATAGTGTTTCCGGTTCCAGCATCGGTTCTGGATCTAATACGACCGACTGGCACAACCTACGGTAATCGATCATAAACCTAATCTCTCCGTTTGGCTGACGCAGCATTATACAGGATGACGCAAAACTCAACTCTGATTCCTCAATTATGCCTAATTCTAACATCTTGTTGATTTCCGATCGCATGGTCTCTCACAACTCGAACGGAACAGGTAGAGATTCGAACTTACGGGTGTATCGGACATCAGTCGAATGTTATGTTTTTTACATCAGTGAGTTTTGGGACATCTGTGGAAACTTCCCCACTCTGGTTCAACAGATCGTGTTGCGTAACTCGGCATTAACCTGTACGTCACGTTTAGTTTGGCTGCGCACCATATAAGGTCATCACAAGTGGGAGGTTATGTCTACTCCCTCAAGGTTTAGTTCTCCGACTTTGGGGATTCTGTTTCGCAATCCGGATTATCCGGTACTCGTACGGAGAAAGGAGATCGCCGCTGAAACATGCCGAGGATCATTTCTGGTCTGATACTGTTTTAAAATGTTTACATGAAAGGTTTTGACCTTGTTGTCGAGTTTGATCCTTGTCACCAACTTTGTCTTCGCTGCTGTAGGGGCCTTTCCACTGGACAAGTAGTTTGTTTCGGTCTGTCGGGAAGAGCACCAATACTTCGTCTCCGTCCTCAAATTTGTGGGCGTGTTTGCCTACGTCATAAAACTGCTCGCATCTAAAGGTGGATTTGTTCAAGGCCTCCCCAGCTAACGTACACGTATCGCTCAACATGTTCTTGAGATCGAGTCCGTATTTGTACGTAGTCTTGATTTCTGCACTCGTATCGCGTTTGGTCATGAGTTCGCGTAGAATGCGTATGGGACCTCTCAAACCTCTGCCGTGGAGCAACTCAAACGGAGATAAAACAGTGCTCTAATATTTGCACTCAATGCGCAAAAAGCTAGTACAGAACAAGCTATATGTAATCTTCGCGTCGGCAACATCCGCTTACTTGCAGTGGCGCGCGTCTCTTCTGCGGACGTTACCTCCCGTGGTGATTCGACGTTGTCACGCACTTTGTTTGAATCCCGATCAGACTTTCACGAAGGA
This sequence comes from Sipunculus nudus, assembly GCA_026874595.1. Classification (NCBI taxonomy): domain Eukaryota; kingdom Metazoa; phylum Annelida; class Sipuncula; order Golfingiida; family Sipunculidae; genus Sipunculus; species Sipunculus nudus. The sequence continues at coordinate 10,253,725 of CM049312.1, read as the reverse complement.
TTCGAATCGTTTGGATTCCGCATTCCTGATATGTTTCCTAGCGCTTAGTCGCACATAGCTTCTCCGACTACCATCGCCTCTATAGTTCCCAAAAATAGGGACAGTCTAATAGATCCGTCAAACAACTGACACTCGACGTTGTGTACGGTGAACTGATCCGGATCTACATATGTCTCAAGTACTAATGCTGAAGAGCAACCAGAATCGCGAAACACCTTGGCTGCCTTGCCGTTAACTAACCCCTAACAAATAGGTAAAAAGCTACCGCCCCCTTCAAGTGCAGTCAATCCGAATACGGGTTAGAGACCGACGAATTCCGACTCGGATTCCGTAACAACTTTTGACATAGACCCAGGCTTTGGCTTCGGATTAGCCCCCTGATCAGTACTAGCCTTATCCCCCCCCCCACCCCCTGTTCAACAGCTGAACGACCTACTTGTCGAGTAGACCTTAACCCAGAGCTGGCACTGGTCTGTTAACATTCACGGGCCTGATGTCCCAAACTATTGCATATAAAGCAACATAAGCCTCCCGATGGCTTAAACGGCTGATCACTCGATTCGCAATCTACCTCACGCTTCTCTCTCGGCTGAGCTACTTGCTGCCCTACTCGGGGAGCACTACCACGGGAACTTCCCGTAAAATTGTGTAAGCCGTTTGCCTCCGCATACCTCTCGACCATCTACGCCATGCTATCTATATCACGACACTGTCTCTCTATCAAGAATATAGAGAGATCCTTGCTGCAACAGTTCAAATACTGTTCTCGCACCAGCAAGTCAACTTACAGGTTGAAGTCCTCGCCTATACATGCAATCTCGATCCAATGGTCAAGGTATCCACTAAGCCGTACCGCGAACTGACTGGGGGTTTCGCCTCGCTTTGGCCTATTAGTACGAAACTTGTCACGATAACCCTCCTAAGTCATCTGATAACGCGTTAAAAGAGCTATAACTTGAGCTTATTGTAGTCCATGGCGTCGCTAACTGATAACTGCGTGGAAGTATCAGGCGCCTTAATACGTTTCAAAGGACTTAAGTACAAAGCCCAGCTATCAGGATCGTCGTTTTGACACAGAGCTAAACGCTCAAACGCATTAGAAACGCTTCTTATTTATCGCGCTGCTCATCAAGCGGAAAGAGCTTGAGTTTCGGGACCGATTTCTTACTCCTCATCTGTTTACTATCGCCATTCTCACTCGCACTGGATGCTGCTTACCTTCAGCACCTCTATCTTGTGAGCCCTGGCTTCACGTTCACGCTCTATCTCACGCTGTCCGCACTCTATTTCTCTCCTCCTTGCGGTCTAATCGCGGTTCAGCATCTTTTCGCTGCTTGGCCTCTAAAGCCTCTACACGCTTGTTAACAAACTCCTGTAAAGCCTCGTCCTGGTAGCCTAACGCCTCTCCATTTTCGGGAATGACCTTCAAAGAATCAATGGTAACGGCAAAACTAATCGACTATGTAAGTGAACCGTTTAACTTACACAAAAATCCGCAAAGGTAAACAGTAACCGCTGACAAAGTGAACCGGTGGTATCACACCTAGGTTGCACCGAAGACCAAAAGACGCACGGACAGACGAACATCAAGTATAATGTATGTGATATTAAAGTACCCAACCAATAAGAAACACCTGTCGTGCGACACAAACTAAGGTAATTTGATTAAACTAAACAGCTCAAACTGTTAAATCCCTACTCTAGTCTGAGTAAATATCAAACGTATAACAGAGGTTTACCATATCACTGGATAACTATCCAGCATAAAACAGTAATGCATCACATTAAAATATTGACTTGCACTAACTCTACGTGAAGTGTGTATGTATAAAGGCCCAGCACTTACTTTAAAATTCAAATATTACAAAATAATGAACAGTTCCAAGAAGTTATATCGATAATCAATATGAAAGTTTAACAAAATACTCCTGATGGAAAATTTCCTGACAGGATGTGAACTCTTAAACAGCTAATTCAATCCTGAATACGCGCCCGCCAGGGAGTGTCACCACTCAATTTTCAAGTTTTTGCGATATCGTTGTAAATCGTAGGAAATCTAAGTCACGATATCTGTTCAATACTGCAACACGCACAGACGTTTACAATAGTCATAGAGAGGGAAACAGCGGAAGATATAACGGGATGTTAACATGTAAACAACCCCTTCATCATTGAGACGTTATGTGTTTTTGAATAATCGTGTATTGGCGCACCCGATTCTCACTCGAGCCATTATATATATATATATATATATATATATATATATATATATATATATATATATATATATAACTTTACTATATAATCACATATCTGAGGAAATTTTTAGTCATCGTTACAGATTAGGTCGCGCACATGTGTGAGCTACCCGCGAGTTCGTGTGAAATGTCAGTTCAAGGAGATCACTTGCATGTCAATCAAAGGAAACTACTGCTCACTTATAGATAAAAATACAATAAGGCAGTCAGTCAGGGCATGCTTCGAGTCCTATTCATATATTAATTTAAAAATAAATCAAATACAGCCTGTCCTTTGCATTGTTTTTTTTCTCGATTATGTTCGGATAAGCTTATCACGAATGTCTGTGTCGTCAGACCCAAGCCAAAGACTCCCAGATATAAGTCCTTTAATGTCATAAACCGTGCCAGTGGTCGTTGGCGTGTCGCTAGTTTGATGGAAAGGTCAAGTAAATACACATTGTTTTATTACTGAGAGAGAGACGGGGGGGGGGGATAAAAATCACCTTGAGATTTAATCGGTTTTCAAGCATGAAAAATGCGAAAATATGCAGTTTCTACAAACTTCGATACCTCTTGTATTCCATTCGGAAACTTAATTCCTGGCGTTTAAGCTGCATTTGTATAATCGCTATGATACACACATCGTTTGTATATATGATGATGTGATGGGAGGCCTAAGATGTTAAATATGACGACCAAATCACGATCACAGAAAGTATAGGACCCATCGGTGTTTGACCGGGATTAAAAAAATATCTAAACTGTCATGATAATGAAGATTTCCCATTCATCCCGGTAAAAGGAAGGAGCAAATGAGTACAATAATCCTCTCTTTTTCTCTCTTTCTCTCCACCCAATGCAATCAATCGATCTACATTACCAAGAGTGTGTGCACATATTTGTTTATAAGTTACAAATATAAGGCGTGTACAACTCTTTAAAAGTCCAATTAAAAAAATTCGATAATAAAAAGAGTCTCTTGTTATACTCATGAGAGGAGAGATCGCTCACCGCAGAAGATAAGTATTTGGAGCTTATTATCTTAAAGAAATAATAAACGATCCAATTCCGATACTGCGTCATATATACATGGGAAATCATTGCGATATATACATTTGAGTGAGTAACATCTACGACCACCCCCACCCCACCCCACCCCCTCTCTATCTCTCAGTTTCTTTCGGAGCTTAATAGGAATGATTAGAAATGAATAAGAAACTCTTAATACCCAGTTCCTTTATTAAGAACATCATGAAGCATATCGTCAATACCCTTAGAAGGTATTATAGTATAAAATTTGCCTCATGATACACACTGATATACAGCTCATGCAAACATAACATGCCGCTGTCATTATATATAATCTCATCTGAAGTAAAGTGTGGTTACCGTCCAGGGTCCACTTAGTCCATTTTAGTGCTGCTAAAATCAAGAGGGATACAGTTTTTTTGTTCTCCCCTAAATTGTTCCATATAAAATAAACTTTTTTTTTATTTCCTATCATATTGATCAAGGTCTGCGAATTAAATAAGGAACATTAGCCTGAACAGTCATCGACATTATATAAATCTTGGTTACAAAGCGTTAAACAGAAGTACGTTTAGAATGTATGATATCGTACTTTAACTACTGATAATATGTTATTACGATGCTGTTTATATTGCGGTCCTGCCGTTTAAAGATGTACATTGTGCACAATCTGTCCAGGAAGAGCCCATTTTAGTAGAAATGACCCCAGGTGGGAGGGTGGTAAAATAAACAAAAAAAAAAGGAGTTGACTTAAGAGTAAATTGACTGACTAAAACATAAAAAAGAGTTGTCCCGGTAGTTGATTTTAGATAAAAAAATAGACTTGTCCGGAGTATATAAAGATGAGAAAAGAGCTGTCCCGGAAGATAATTGTTGATTAAATAGACTGGTCTCGTGAACAAGCTTGCCCTCAACCATACATATTCTCTAATAACGCCACTCGCAGACATATTACAAGATTTTGTTGAGCACTGCAAAGATTATAACTGTCCAGATTGATGAAACTATTGCTGAGGCAGAGCCAGAGGCCTTAACGAAGCCGTTATCTTGAATAATCGTCTTTAAATACTTGGCGGATTCTTTGGCCATGCGAGGTCTTGCTGGATCTGAGAAGTTGACGTAGTGCAGGCCGAACTTCTCAATGTAACCTTGTTGCCATTCAAAGTTGTCCAGTAGCGACCATGCGGTGTAGCCCGTCACATTAACATTGTCCAGGCGAATAGCTGAAAATACAATAATAGCAAAACCATTTATTGTTTGCAGACCTAAGTAAGGCGTCATATATTTTTAAACGTTTGACTCAGGACAGGAGTGGATAGAGAATTTTAGAAAAGGGCAGGATGGGGGTCGGCTAAACACCCTGGCCAAGCTAAACATGTGTGCAAGGGAATAAAGGTAAATTTTATACATGACTCTCACAAATATCCCAAAGCATTTTATGATTGCATATTTATCCCCTTCCCTTCTATTTAAATATTAATTATAAAATGCCTTTACAAATTAACAATTTTATTCCACGTCTAAATGGCATTAACTTCTTTTTAATATAAAAAAAATATAAGCAAATAAAAAATGATCACAATTCAGATTATATGTTTCCAAACATACGTTCAAAGTCTTGCGCTTTATGCCTGACAGTTTGCGAGAAAAGGACCTCTGAAGATGGTGTTATCCATTTAATTAATCTTTTTTTTTAGAAAATGGCTTAAAAATGTTTGGGAAGAATCCTAGAGTAGGCCGACTGAAATGTAAATGAAGGTGACATATGTTTAACATGAATCCACAGCAGGATTTTATTTTGTTCCCTTCTTCTTTTATTGCACTTATACGTTTTTTATCTATAAAAGTGTTTTTAGGGCCCGATTAACATATGTTAAACACAGAGGAAGGCGGAGCTTATAGTCAAAGGAAAACAACTGTTTATTGGGTCACCTGGCCAATCTAGACAGCAATGTTTAAGAGTCAATAAACAGGGCCCAGCACGTCAAGATAAGCAACATAAGCAGTGCCAAAGTTCAAAAGACTGCAACTTCAGGTCATAATCGTAGGGTTCGATCAAGCCATAGCTCCATATGCCAACTAACAAGAATATTTTGGTTCTCACAGACTACACATATGATTCTGTTTACACTCCACTTGGGTTGACAGGTCAGGTAAATAATGGCTAATTTAGACTTTTTTGGGGTGTTAAAATTCTACTGACATATTTGTGACGTCACAGTGTTTACATTAGTGCCTGGCACACGCTTTAAGCCCGATATTTGTCTTGGTAACTTGATTGAATAGGGTCCCTCAGACAAATGTCATGTAGGAGCACTGACCTTTGAGTACATTGTTGATGTAGTGTTTGTAGTAGTACACTCTGTGGTGGTCGTTCAGGGTGCCGTTTGTGTCGGAGACTCCGTTTTCTGTAACAAGGATTCCTATGTCACCGTACCGAGCCTTCATCCATCCCAGAATCCTCCGTAGTCCGAATGGTGTCACTTTTAACCAGCCGGACCCGGATCTGAATACAAATACAGGAGTCGTACAGAGAGGATGCCCAAACTCTGTATAAAATATCCCGCCGGTTAACAAGCTTTGTAGAAATTAAATCTCGTTTTAATAAGTTTTGAATGGTAAAGCCTTATTGTGGAGGTAAGATATCAAGTTAAAATTACATCAAGTCCCGCTTCGTCCCGGCGTAACAGGCCCATGCCTTCCCCGTGGTATATATCGCAATCACCGAATAATTGTTCCTGTAAATTAAGGGCGCAAGGCATATGTAGGACTTACCCACGAATGTGAGTATAGGAACAGTCTGGATATATCATTACGCGTAGAGTATTACTTTATAAAATAGATATGTAATAATATTTCTTATTGTTTAGTAACAGTAAGGAAATGTAAAGCTTAGTAATAGGTATTTTTTCTTTTTTTTTATTATTTGTATGTCCGAATAAATGTGGTTGAAAGTCTAATAAATCATTGTACAACTGAGACTACATTTAGGTTTTCCGCTTGTGATAGGTTGTAATGTCCTTTTAGTATAGGTTTGACTAAATTCTCTTTACGTTTAGTCTTCTCATAATCAGCAGCATATATATATATATATATATATATATATATATATATATATATATATATATATCAACGTTTCTTTCCCCTCTTAGTGTGGTCAGCGAAGGAAGTACAGTGTTCTGGATCAACCGTTTCATTTTTACAGAATCTGTCGAAGATAACTAGGTTTCAATGTCAGTTGTTACGGGGTGACATAAAAGCGGACCGAACTGTCTCGCTGGTGAAGCTTGCTTTGCTAGCGAAACGGTTGGTACGCCGGACTTGTGCGCCACCGACCGGGGTTCGACTCCCGGATCGGCCCAGGATTTTCCCCTTCACCAATTTCTCTTCGTAACAAAATGGGGGCTCGTCTAACGTGACGGTTAACTTTGTGGCCCAGGGAATAAGCTCACCAAAGTGTGACTCCTGGGATAATAAGTTCTGATAGCAGAACGCTCTTAAGAGGGGGTGTGTTACGGGATGACATAAAAGTTATATATATATATATATATATATATATATATGTAACTAAATGTATATATGTATATATAACTAAACGATAAGCACGCTGGAGCATCGTGTTATTACTCAGAGTTTCATGCCATTGCCATTTAGTTAACCTGCTCTACCTCAGCTGTATCGAGCACTATACTGCAGGCACTGGAACGTATTTAGGATGATATATATATATATATATATATATATATATATATACATATATATATACCTTTTTCGGCGTCTCTGAGTGACATATTAAACTCTTTCTATATATATATATATATATATATATATATATATATATATATATATACTTATTCATATTTCAAATAATTATAATATTATAAGAGAAAAATAAGTTATTTTGTGAATTCTAAGCAAAGTTAAGATGTAAAATTTTTATTAAATGGATCCAGAGTTTTTCAATTCCATTTATTAATATATTTCACTTGCAATATTATAATATTACTCTCTGAAAAGTTGGGGGGGGGGTGATTACATTGGCCATCCCCCCTTGCCAAAAAGTGGGGGGTATATATACCCCCCATCCCCCCTATATTGACGCCCCTGGGTATGAGCTGTTGTATAAAGCATTTTAGTTCTTACTGGTTAACCTTTAAGCCCTTGTCTTGATGGAAAAAGGTTTTGTGGTGCGTCCCCGTGAATAAAATAACGTAACCTGACAAGGCTCTCAAAACAGGTTGATATCGCCCGAGCGTGTTAAGATAATATCTTATCATGGTATATTTCAACCGAAGAGCGATAAACCTGTACTTCAAATATTGCACTTTTGAACAAAAAAAAAGAAAAAAGATTTACCCCCACTATAACATGACTCACGATTCCTGTCATGAAACCAAAAAAATAGCCTTCTAAGAGCTGTGATAACATGTACGACATGGATACGGGCACAACTATCTTTGATAATTGTAAATAAAAGAAGATATCACTTAGGTCGTAAGTGGATTAAATTTTTGTTTGCACGTTATCTACTAACTCGAGCCATTCTGGGTCAGCGCTCTCTTCGATGTCTTTGTCCGTCTCGTAACTTGGCGGGTTAGGGTCGCGCACCCGGTGGGCCACTAGAGATGACGTGTAGAAGTTCAGGCCCAGGTAATCATTCGTACCTGTTAATCAAAAAGAAGCTTCAATCAATACACGTCTCATAAAACAGTGTTATCTGTTTATTCTCGTTATAGCTGTCAAACGTTAAAAACAATAGATGTGTCAATAAAGAAAAAAATAGTCAATGTCATTGTTATACCATTTTTAATTGTAGCATATATTTATTTTTCTTACTCCTGTTTTCTCTCTTTTTTTTATTTAGACATGATCTATTTTATTTGATTATACTTGTTTTTTTCACAAAGGGACCGCATACTGAATTTCATATTCAGTTAACGGTTAATTTAAAACCAACCACGCATGTTTTATTACCACATTAATAAGCAGGACGAATAATAACATGCTAAATCAATTCTTTATAGTCGTGCATCAAGGTCTGAAATATAAGATCAACATAAGATCAATATAAATCTGTTTTTGTTAAATTGTATAAATGAGTGATATAAAGATGAATTTAACTTGGATAATATTCAGGATATGGACGAGTTAACGAAAGAACTTAAGAGTTACTGTACCGAGCCTGTGCTTATTACTGTGTGAAAACATCTGGCCGATTGTATGTGATGTAAGGAGTGGGGGACGATGCCAATTCATCGATACAGTACGGCTATGTTGAAAACTTGGGCGAAATCGAAACCACGAAAGTTTAAATTTAATTCAAACCTTTTTGCTATGTAAATTGTGTTTACTTATACGCGGTCGTTCATTAAATAAGTTACCTCGCGAGTATTTGGGAAAATGTGATCATATATAATGGCTTGTTTCACGCACACATTTATAAAAATGTTCTGAATAGTAGTCTATATTATACACTATAAATTATATTCAATGAATACGTGACAAGATAATCATAATGGTCTTGAGGAAGCCTGAGGTACGGCTAACTTCAAACATTTTAAAATGAAATTTTCGGTTTGCATGAAACATTTATATTGCAATAAAAATTCCCAAAAAGAAACTATTTAAATATACAGGATGACATTTGTTTTCAGTATTCAAAGGTTTCACTATAGTATTTAGAATTTTACTACAAATATATACATCGTATAAACTATGATCTATATTTATTTTACATGGATTGTACACACAATAATTATAACTAAATAATTGTTGACGTTCAGTATTGTCTAGATACAGGAGATCGAGAAAACCGGCTTTGGGCGGGTACCTACTACAACTCTCATATAGCATGTCCGGAAATCGAACCGGGGTCGCTAGCAGAGTGAGCTGAGCGTTTATGAGATTTACTTTTCGATAAATAAAAAAATCCGGCATATTCCAAGGCGGATTGGGATCGAAACTTGAATAAAATATAGAACTGAAATTTATCTTTGCCCTATTATAAGTCTCCTAAACAGGTAGTGAAGAAAAAAAGGTAGTTAATATCTAAAAAAATGAATAGTAGTATTTCATACAAACACAGCTATTGTCTGTCATCATGATAAATTTAGTTTTTTTCAACTAGTGATAAATCCTGGATTCTTTTCTTGTTTTACTTCACGTCAGAGAGAGAGAGAGAGAGAGAGAGAGAGAGAGACAGAGACAGAGAGAGAGAAGCACATGTACTCACGGTTGTTGTAACGTTTTTCCTCGTCTGTGAACTCCGGCAGACGGGATTCCGTGTAACCCTGAGCCAAGCTTTTATTCCGGACCTGTTCTTTCATCACTTCCGGGTAGTCTCCGTTTATATGGGTCGGATGGATGAACCATCCCATGTCAAACTGCAGCGCCCGCTCTGCAGCAGCGACATCTAATGGGTTGTTTGGGTCCTTTGGGATTTTCCAGCCAACATTGTACGACATGCCGACGAAACCTGGACAATAATAATAATAATAATAATAATTATAATTATAATTATAATTATAATTATAATTATAATAATAATTAAAGGCCGGGAAAGGTGAAACAGAAGACTTAAGGGCACTTCGATAAGAAATTGGATACATATCTATTATTCCTTAATGAAAATCAGAGACCGTATACCTCCGCCAACATTCTGGATAATCAGATTTGCAATATTACCAGGTTCTTGTTCAAACTTTGGTATGTGACACGTACACGCAGGATATATATAAGAGAAGATAAACTGTGGCTCAGGGGTAGAGCGTAGGACTCAAAGCCGGGAGATCGTGGGTTCGAATCTCAGCCGAGGCGATGAGGATTTTCACGGTCGGCCCCCACGCAGGGCTCTGCAGGCTTAATGGGAAGGCTGTGTCCAACAGCCGTTTATTACTTACATACGAGTGCGCCTTTGGGGGGATCCTCGGTGTTATGACCCAGCAATGGGGATGATTACACAACCAGGAACCGCAGGTGCGGTAGACACCGGGCCTGGATGACACCAGGATACAAAATAAAAAATGATAGGTAGCGCGTACTACCGCCCTGTCAAGTAATCCCAAAACCGAAATGGAAACCCTGCAGATGTACATACTTAGGTTAAGAATTAGATAAGTCAGCATTAAAAAAAAAAGGAGGCGGTTACCTCCCCCCTCCCCCAAAAAAGGGTAAACTTTAAAAAAATATCTCTCTTAAAATACAAGTGCGTGACGACGTCTTGCTTGGTAGGTATGACAAACAAATAACCCTTGCTCGCAATGGTAATGAATACTTTAAACAAAAGCAAATAGGTGATTTAACCTGTCGAAATGAGTGGTCAGCGTGTCTAACTAATGAACGAATAAATTGCCGGGGTTTAGTTCAAACCTGACTTCGGCAGGTGTCTGCCCATGCCGGACTTTCACCCAGAGTTTTAAAATAACTAAGAAAATATATTAGGGAAGCTTTGCTTTCTGATATTTGACCTACCCCAGCCCTAATGGGACAGTGGGTGGATAGGGGGACCGGAGCAGACTGTCTGGGCGACAAGTACTGCCAGCCCTCTCAGGGAAGATAATATAGCTATTCACCGTGTTGAACCAGGTACTGGCTCGATCTGACATATAGGTGCACCGACTGGAACACAAAGCAGGACGTCAGCCAGCAAGAAGAACAACTTCTTTGGTATAAATTAGTTGCAAAATATAAAATAAAGTCGCATTAATAAAAGGAGGACGCTACCCCACCAAAAACAAGTTATGGCGAGAACGATCACTTCCAAAATGTAATGGATTAATTTGTTCCCTGGTTGTTAAATTAGGATCAATAGCAACAAGCCAATACATTTAAAATAACTATTATGATAGTTATAAAACCGGAGAGCCACAGATGAAGCGACCTTTATTCACACAATATAAATTTATTTCAGCTTTATGGAAGCGGAACACTTGAACAAAAAGAAAAAGAAAGATCTTAAGGTACTTAAATACTTACCACAATGTTTTCCGCCTTCGGTTCATTTTGGCTGAATACAAAACATTCCACCCCTGTATACAGGCTAAGTTACTTTTATATGCTATCTGGGTTATGTGTTAATTAAAGCAATAAAGGTGTACCTAAATATAACAAATGTAACAAGGCCGCGTGGCTGAATGTACGACCTTTTATTTTTCTTTCCCCGAGACGTTCACCTAGAGTGTATTGGCATAAATGCTTTCAGAAAGAAATCTATGCAGATACTTTTACTTCTCCAGGTGAGAACACTGTATTACATGTATATATTTGTTCCTAGTAATAATGGCCTAGTTTAAGAACAAACCAAATATATTTGAGATTACCTCTCTGAGTAGCAAAATCATCGTGGTAGAGATGATAGGCTCTGGCGTGAGCTTTGATTAGGTTGTGACCAGCGATGTAAGTGTTGTTCCCGGGTCCCACAAGGCCTGGGGCTTTGCTGCCTCGACCGTATCCCTCCCACGCCACAATCCAAGGCTCATTGAACGTTACCCAGTATTTTACCTGTAAGATATACAGTTGCGAATAATTACATGTTTTTTTTATAAAAAAGTTTATCCCCATATAAAAAAATGTTCTAACAGTTACTCATTACCATCCTCCCCGGCAGTCACTCCATAACTCTACTGCCGCATCTTTTGATGAGCATGGTGGTCTGTTGCGCGTGGTTGTGTGTCAAGAGTGGTGGTATGTGGAACGTGGTGGTGTGCGGACCGGACCTTGGTAGTGTGTCAACAGTGGTGGTTTGTAAGAGTGAGGATGTGGGAATCATAATAGTGTGTGGAGCGTGGTAGTGTATGGAGCGTGGTGGTGTTTTAAGAGTGGTGGGATGTGGAACATGGTAGTATGTTAAGAGTGGTGGTGTGGGAACCATAATTGTGGTTGGAGCGTTGTAGTGTGTGGAGCGTGGTGGTATGTTAAGAGTGTTGTTTTTTTATATTGTTGTGGTGTTCATGAGTGATGGTTTGAGGAGCGAGGCATTATCTAGAGCGTGTTTGGTGTTTCGAATTTGGTGGTTTATGGAGCGAGGTGGTATGTCTATAGAGGTGAGCTGTAGAGCGTGAGTCGAATGTGTCGGTGTGTCAAGTACTACTGTATGGTGATTTTTAAGTTTGGTGACGTGTAGTGCCTGGTGGTATGTGGAATTGGGTGGTGTCACATGGTGGTAAGAGGAGTGTTGAAGTATGAAGTATTGCGGTGTGTGTCCGGCGGTGGTAACAGAGTGTTGGTGAAAGTAGCGTTATGGTGTGAGCCTTGAGTTTTAGTGACTATCATGACGGACATATTGCTTTAACCGACCGTCAGTTCCAAGCTAACAGGGACCCGAACGCATATGTAAACACAATGCGTTAAGCTCTTTAATACTCACATCGTTACCGAACTCCCGAAAGCACATACGCGCATAGTCGGCAAAATAATCGACCATAGCCACGTTCAGCCAGCCGCCCATGTCTTCCAACGTCTGTGGCAGGTCCCAGTGGAACAACGTCACCACCGGTTCGATGTTTTCTCTCCTAAGAGCTGCGATCAGTCGCTTGTAATAATCTAACCCTGGCTGGTTGATCGGCTCGGTACCGTTCGGAAAAACTCTAGGCCACGAAATAGAGAACCGATAGTGGTTAACCTAAGGAGAAAGAAATACCATATGTTTTTACCTTTATTATTTGATAGAACCATAGCTAATTTTTGAAAACCATATGATAAAATATTTTTATCGTTATTATTAATTCCTTTAAATTTATATGGGTAATCGATGGGTAAACGAATTTTTACTTATTAAAATATTCGTCAATTTTGGCTATCGTAGTCAAGGAGCGCTATAACTAGTCACCTTCCCCGACAGTGTCTAACACTCTAGGGTTGCTCTATACATAACATTTTCCCCCGGGAGCTGAGGTAGAAACTTTGATTTTATACGGACATTCAAGAGGAAGGATTGGCATACTTTTTTGTGACATAGGCTGCTACACTATAAATCCTACAGGAAAGGTTTCTTAAGCTGTAAAACCTCCAGACAGTTGATGCTTTTTTATTTAAGATACTATCCCTTCAAAATCCTTACTTTACATGGATGCCTAATGTTACCTTATTTGTCCCTCAATTATTAAAACAACATAGTAGCTAAGCCTATTAGGTTTCCATATAAGATATTTAAATTATCGCATAATAAGGTAACACTCGTAGATGTGCGTTTTCTGAAATTTCAAATTTGCCTGGTCCAAATCGAAGAGCACATGAACGGACAGAAGCGCACTCACCCCCATCTCCTTCATAAGCCTGATGTCCTCCTCGTATTTGTGATAGCTGTCACACGCCACGTCTCCCGTGGAATTATCAGCAATTTTGCCGGGCTGCCGGACGAATACATCCCAGTTGCTTAAGCCTTTTCCTATAATTAGGCAGAAAAATATACAGAAAATGCTTTCACAAAGTGTAACATCACTGTAGCGTCCGACTTGAGATAAAGTGATAAATGATTTTGGTGATAAATTTATTGTCTGTGATTTTCCCTTTGATATACCTTTTAGCCAAACAGGGAGTTTACAAAGATAACATACTTACCTAAAAGGTATCATACAAACTCAAAATATATCAAACCTTACTCAAAATATATTATACTTAGATATATCATAGCAATATGTTTAAGAAATTAAAACCTGGAAAGGTTGTGAAGCAAGTGTCTTTGCAATCTGAATATATATCATTTCTCTTCATTTTTTGCCGTTCTATGCACACAGTAAAGAGCAGAGGCCAGGCCTATTCCTCACCGTCGACATTCCAGGCTCCCTCGATCTGGTAAGCTGAAGTCGCTCCGCTCCAAATAAAATTATCCGGGAACTTTCCGTAGTACAAATCATCATCTGTCGGTCGTGCCTTGTCAGCATAAGCGCCAGACAACATAACTATAAGGCCACAACTGACCACACTTCTCCAATACATCTACGAAGGAGAAGAGGACAAATTTGATTTAAAAGCATTCTCTATAAGATGTTTTATTTTGTTAGGGCCATTACGTGTTCATATAAAACAAAAGTTATGGAAACGGATAAAGCTAATTTTAGAATACACTGCGTTTAATTTAAATTCCTTCACTGTTTTATTAAACTCATTTGATATGATCACTTTCCGCCATGCCATGTCATAATCCTAATTCGAATAATTCAAACTGAGTTGAACTTAAGTATTACGTGAATCTAATAAATACTAAATCAGTGTTATCGGACTCGATTCCGGATGTCCAATAGAGAATACTTTTATGGAACTTTGCATGGAAGGTGGTGGATCAAGCTTGTACTCAGACAGATTAGAGAAATCAGCTCTAGCCAATATCAAGTCTAGAAGGAAACAAAGTTTCTCACTCACTTAAAGTCTATAATGTTAAGATTGAAAAACAACAACTAAGACTTACATGTACCAACTAATGGCAGAATATTAGACACAAATTATTGTCCACAGGAAGTTGCCTCCATAAGGTTCAATGAGTGTGCATCGATAGTGAGTTGAAAATAATCTTATACCAAAATTAATGATCTGAGAAATCACAGAACCGTGGATGTTCGGGTGCATCTAGTTTTTTTAAATTCCCATAATGTTTATTTAAAATGTACAACATTGCCTTCTAAAAAGCAAAAATGATTTTCTTGAGATCAGAAACCCAGGTGCACTAATATATACGATAATCGTGATCTGATCTATTCCTCATGATGTATGCAAATTAGCTAGTTAAATTTTTATTATTCCTCCATGTACGTAAGGAGAAGATTAATTTGTGAACAGTCCCGAACAAAACAATTAATGCATTTTCTTCTAAACTATTTGCTACGAAAAGAGTCTTTTTCAATTAAATATCAAATAGTCACATATGCAAATTTTAGCTTGTAAAAATTTAAAGTTTACGGAGTAACAGAATTTGATGGTCGGAATGCATATAATATGCATGTATATAATGTATATTTGCTTAATATATATATATATATATATATATATATATATATATATATCAGGGTTGGGGCCGATGTACTCAGTACTTTTGTACTCGTGTACTCGAGTACATATTTTCATGTACTCATGTGTACTCAGTACTCGTACAATTTTTTTGTACTCGTACTTGTACTTGTACTCGAGTACAGTAAAAAATACCCTGTACTCTTGAGTACAATCTGAGTACATCCGAGTACTTTTTCCAAAGAAACATGCAATTCATGTATATTGTATTAATTTATTAAAAGCCAAAGTTACAGTCTAACAATGTTCAGTCACATGAACACTCTAAAAGTTAACATTAGAGTCAACAGGGCACAGCTGTATCTTTAGAGATGGCATTCTCCCTAAATGTCAGTAGAAAATGATCACCCGGCCCACTGCTTCTAGACATTGTTGTTACATCACCCACTGAAACACCCCTGCAAAACCTTGTTAATAAATGGCTGTAACTGTCTTACTTATTCATGTAGTGTAATGAAGATGTAATGTAGGTTTCTCTGAGTACCTGCATCTTCTGCACCAGTGGAGAGACTGTTTAGCATTGGGGGAAAAGTTTTATGGCCAGAGCGGTGTCAGTTGAGTGACAGCACCTTTGAACAGTTGATGTTCATTCGTAGTAATGGGATCTAAGCCTGACAGTGACAGTTTTTCTCCATGAACCGTGTATCCCACATATTTCACATGTTAATTTCATGTCTTAAAACCAGTTTTAGTTTTTTAAATGACATCTGCACCTTTACAACGTGGCCAAAGAGATTCTGAGACTTTTTATATTTTATAGTTTGTCAATATTGCCTACAAACATTGATGTATTTAATTAAAAAAATGTTTTAAAGGGAGTACCGATGTTGTTCTTCTTTAAGAATGAAAACTGTACTTGTACTTGTACTCGAGTACATTTTAATGTACTTGTACTTGTACTTGAGTACATTCAAAATTTGAGTACTCGTACTTGTACTTGTACTCAGGTAAAAGCAAAGTACTTGTACTTGTACTCAAGTACATTTCAGAGTACTTGACCCCAACCCTGATATATATATATATATATATATATATATATATATATATATATATATATATTTATATATATACATAAAACGCTGAAGAAAAACAACACTGTAAATTCACAACAGTCTGTTTCACGGGATGCGACCCGACCATCAAGTGAATGTGGCTAGAATGAAGCTTAAATCCGAGACTTTACAAGATTACCAGATTATGCTTTGTGCGATTCGGGGGGGGGGGGCATGTGAAGGACTGACACTGATCCTTTTGTCCTCGGAGGCACAATAGGATTGGTCGGAGTACACGTGCGATACTGGAACATAACAGGGCAAAGAAGTTGTTGTTGTTTTAATGTTTTTTTTTTTTATAAAAATACAAAGATATTTTACCAGGACGACAATTAGAACCTCTTTGCCCTGCTATGTTCCAGTAGTCTCGGCTTTTTGCCATTAGAAGACATTAACTCAGAGCTTTGAGCATAGTACTTTAATCATTAAACACACCACATTTAATATCTCTCTTATATTAATTTAAGTCCTACTTAACTGTGTTCAGTTTTTAGAGCGGGCATCTGGAGGGCATCTGTTACGGAAAATTGAAGATTGTTACTGGTGAACAAATAATCAAGCCTTGATGTATTTTTTTTTGTGTTTTTTTGTTAGAAAGAAAAACCGTTAATATTTGAATTTCGATGGCGCCATACATTTAATCAAATGTTGATCTTCCATCATATGAATAAGTCCTTGGGCAAATTTTGAGGTAACATTTGAGGTTACCGGTATTTTACCTTTTAATGGATTTAAGTGTGTATTTAAATCCATACCCAATATTAGACTGGTAGGTCCTTCTAGCTTTTCTATGGTTTCCTTTGTAAATTGCTGTCAAAAGTTCTAACTGCATATTTTCATTGTCAGCATTTCGTTCAAAAGTTAATAATTTGTAGAGCTTTCTATCACCATTACCAGTAGAAATCTACTGCTGTCATCTTTATATAAAGGTTCCAGTGGCGTCAATTTTTCTTCCAGGGTGGGGGGGGGGGATGACATGTATATATATATATATATATATATATATATATATATATATATATATATATTATATACCTTTTTCATCGTCTCTGAGTGACATTTAACCATATATATATATATATAATTATTATAATATATATATATATTATCTTATTTCAAATAATTATAATGATTTAGAAAATAAGCTATTTTTTAATTCTAAGCAAGGTTTAGATATAACATTTTTTTAGTAAATGGATCCAAAGTCTTTAATTCTAATTATTAATATATTTCTTTTGCAATTTTATAATATTATTCTCTGAAAAGTGGGGGGGGGATGATTACATTGACCATCCCCACCTTGCCAAAAAGTGGGGGGTATATATACCCCCCATCCGCCCTATATTGACGGCCCTGAAAGGTTCATATGAATACACAGGATTATTAGGTATAAGAATAGCAACCCGTCTACTTAATGAAGTGCCATGTAAAAATATCTGCTTCCCATTCATTCTTCCATAATTTTACGGTTTCTTCCAAAGAGAGAGTTTCTTGTAAACAAATTATGTTTTCGTGAAATAGTTTAAAGTTACCTTTAAGACCTTTAACTTTAAAAGTAACACATGTCAGTCAACCTGGAATGGTTTAACATATTCTGCGTTGAAAATCTTATATGGTAAGTAAAGCTTGGGCAGTTTGCAAGGAACAAAAACGTGCATGACGCAAGTTCCTGATTTTCTTTCAAATTTTATCACGAGTATATTTTCTTTATCTACCATATGAAATGTGCCATTGTCACATAAATAAAAATTTAAATAAAAAAATCACGTTTTACTTATCTTAATATTCTAACATAAAGATGTATGTTGGTAATCTAAATTTTTTATATAAATGATTTCTTCCATAAATTATACTTCCAAATATCAAGAATATTGCAGTAATAAATATTGGCAGTAATGTGTTACCTTTTCATGAACATTAAATAAAAGGGTACAGTTCTTCATATCTGAATCAAATTTTCTCGTTTATACCATGTTGTCTATTTTATAACATTCATATGCCAGGATAGGAAAGACCTACCTTTTCAATGCTGTGCCTTGGTGATGAATGGGGTAGAAACTGTCACGCCTGACACTTATAAGCGCCTCCAGTAGTTCATCAATATCTGATCTCGTTGTCAGATAAGGGGGTCATGATCTGGGGCACGTGCAGAAAAGAAAAGAGTCGAGTCATATATAGCCTGCATAAATTCACGTGTCCCTAACTGGTGCAGGCATGCCATGACCCACATGGCAGAATGACAAGACATACATGCTTTATCTTTCACCAAAGCATGATGACTTCCACGATGAAAGGATATTATATACAAGATACAAGATTTATTCCATACCAGCAAAGGAATTTGCTTTGCGGGTGATATTATATATAAGACATAATGCTGAATGCGAAACAAAAACACAATACAAAAATCAGGCGCGGATCCATGAGTTTTTGCAGGGAGGGGTCAACGGATGTAATGCATAAAATTGTCTAAAGGTCGTTGGTTAAGAGCAGAGGGGGTATGCACCCCCGAACTCCCCCCCCCCCCCACCCCCGCAGAGGGGGTCTCGACCCCCCCCCTGCCATGCAGAAAATTTGTCTATAAAAAGGACGATGAATGAGAGCGGGGGTGGGGGGTCTGGACCCCCCAACTCCCCGCCCCCCCCCCCCCACCCCCTCCACCCCCAGATCCGCGCCCAAAATTAGCAGTGAGAATTAAAAAAAAAAGAAATGATGTAATAATATTATATATAATATTAAACAATTAAATATATATAGAGGCAGGGACCGGAGAAAGAGAACACGTGTGCGAGTAAGAGAAAAAGCGAGAGAGAGAGAGAGCTTACTGATAATCAGTTTGTTATCACATCGGTTTTCACACATTTATTCGATTGAGCTCAGATTCAACTTTCAGAATGAGTAGTCTCGGCCTGTAATCGGTCCGACAGGTTGAAAAATATTAAGCTTTATGCTTATTTAAGAGGAACTGATACCAACCGCATTGATTTACTAAATATGATGCTAAGATGCCCTGAGAGACGCCGCTATACTATAAATAGGCTCATACTGTAAATTATCTGGTGTTATCTCCTATTTGTAGACCGTTGTCTGACCTGTTTGTGATTTCGGCCTTGTGCATGTTAACCTCGTACTTTATCTGGAATTCTGTTCTTACAAACTAACAGGCTGAACACCTGAGAATCAACCGTTCACATCTCTACCTAGTGTCTAGCCGTGACAACACGGCTCAGTAATGATAACTGGGCTGGTAAGCCTGCTTAAGAGGGCTGATATGGCGCTACCTAGTGTCAAGCTCTCTGTCGTGTCCACGCAATGAACCATTTGGGTATGCACCAGAGAATAGAATAGAATAATACTTCATTGTTTAATGCATATAGATACCTTTCGAAACTTTTTGCGGAGAGGGCTCATGAATATCATTGTTCACTTCATCTAAAAGCACATCGTCAATCATCACCTTCGTACATGACATATACACTAGCACCTAGTTACATACATTTGGTATAATAAATTCCTAGCATACCAGTGTATTATCAGCACGTATTCACACCTATATAAACACTGCACATGTGCTCTTGATTATTTTACATAACATATAATTTGTCTATGACTGGCTCCATATCAACATGTTACAATTTCATCATACAGATTGATATTTTTGTATAGATAACACATGTTTAAATAATTCGATTCCCTTACATAAATATCCATTCTTAAAGCGATTTGGTCTTATTACTGGCAAGGCTAACCCTTTTCCGAATCGCAAGAATTAAAATTTCCATACAAGGGATGAGATGCATCTTTCATAATCTTGTTTACCAGTTCCAGCATGCTAGCATCATATAAATCACTTAATGAGGTAGGATTTGCACCAATCTTACTAGAACATTTGACATATTTTCCCAGTTTGTGTCTAGGCAAACTGTATAGGCAACCATACATTTCAGTCACTGTGAAACTGAGGACAGACTCAACGATTGCCTTATAGAAAGGGGCATATTTAGCAATCTTATTGGAAACCATCCAAAATACCAGGCTGATTCTTTGGCCATGTGAGGTTTCGCTTGATCTGAGGACTTGGCATAGTGCAGGCCAAAATTCTCAATGAAACCTTGTGACAAGCCAGTCAACTGTGTGTATATATATATATATATATATATATATATATATATATATATATATATATATATATATATATATATATATACATATATATATATATATATATAGAGAGAGAGAGAGAGAGTGTGTGTGTCTAAATTTAATTTTGAAAATTAATTTGAAATTTAATTTGAAAATCTCTCAAAATATTATGAAAGGATAACGTGAGGTAGCAACGTCAATTAAAAGAAGGAAAGAAAGCAATAATAATAATAATAATAATAATAATAATAAAAAATAAATAAATAAATAAATAAATAGAACAATTACTTATTCACTTTACAAAATAAATTCCTTTAATATAAGAGCAAGAAACACCAACCTTTTTTTCAGATTCTACTCTTAACGAAAAGAGAAAAAAATCGCCTGTATATATGATTTTTTTTATCCTCATTAGGAGTTTGCATAACAAATAGACGTACCTTTTACCGTGGGGATTTTGATAAAAAAAGTCGAAAGAATCACCTGACGGATAGCAACACCTCCCTGGTTGTACTTAAACACAAAAGACATTGAACTGTTGCACCTATTGTGGGTAGAATATCATCCATGGTGATTATATTCTACGTGAATTATATGAAAAGTGAAATAAAAGTCTACTGTTATTACAGAGATAAAATCCAGAGAAAGTGTGTTGTAGTAATCACAGTTGCAATATTTCAACTTAAAACTCTAATAATTTAAATTGATTTTTTTTTTTGGGGGGGGGGGAAACTCCACATGGTTCAGACGGTGGCTCTTTAGGCCATGGAAACCAAAAAAAAATCCGGAGGGAACCCAGAGAGAACCCAGGGAGAACCCAGGGAAACCCGGGGAGAACCCGGGGGCGCGGATCCGGATGAAGTTCGATATTTTACTTGATCCAATATTTAACGTGGAAAAAGACCACTTGTATGTATATAAATATATAAGATACATATAAATAATACCAAAAGAAATTTGGGCGACTAACTAAATACTAGAGTTCAACTACAGACATACAGCAAATCTTTTGCATGGCCTCGTGGTGAAGGCCGCTAATGTAAGAAAATCTGTCTCATAAATGATATGTTGGGATCTTCTAGTATTTAGCCATGTTTGTGATTTCGGTCTATAGTAGTTCAAGTAAATTACAATACCCTTTTCTATATGATATCGTATCTTAAGAACTATATCTGCCTGCAGAAGAGAGAAATCAATGATTACTTCATAATTCAGCTTGTTCTCGCTCATTGGCATATGCTTGTGAAATTACCGCTCGGTAGAAAGATGGCCGGTATTAAGCCGTAACAGGCGAAGCCTACAGTTTTGCTACCAATGTATTGTCTAAACTGCAATTAGTTTGTCAGGCTATGTTCTAAGGGGCTTTGTTTCCGCGTTTCCGTATACCTTTAAAAAACAATGTTAAACTATCATAAAGTTTTAAATCAATTTTTTATACCAGTTGTATTAGAGCTATCGGTAAGCGTATCAAATTTTAATTGAGTTTGACTTGAAGCGATCCAGCTCCTCAAAGGTCACACAGTACATTAAGTGTGCCAGTCCCGCTTATGTACAGAACACCCATTGACCCCGCATTGACCCATGATGGTCCCCTCGCCCATTTAGCCTATATATACTATCAAAATGTGATTGTCTTATCATAAATCTATATCCTCAAGGTCCTGTTTAGGTTACGGCTGTTTACAATCCCAGGTCAATCACATTTAAGGTCATGTTATATAACATTTATGTATTTACATGCATTTATACATTAAAAGCTTTTATAAAAATGTAAGATATAGAATATCTGTTCATGTTTTAATGTATGTATGAATACGTCCGAATAACTTTTACATTTTCTATTTTCTGCGCACTTTTGAAATAGTATAGACGGGTTATTTCAAGTCAACTAGCTTCACTGCTCTTTAAGTAAAGCAAGCTTGTAAACACTTGTCGGTGCGTGAGCGTTTGTATTTATTTGAATACTTTAATAAATGCTGGGAGGGATCCTGAACGTTGTATACAGGGAGGGAGTGTTCGGCATACGTTTATGGGTTACATATACTTCTTACATATTTTGGAGCCCGTTTGCGGATCTGGCTCATCCGCCGATTGGCTTGGCAGGGAGGATTTGATACCATGCACTTTCTGACCTATCTGTAGTTTGGCTTGGCCCAATAACCGATTTTAGTTTTTTTTTTGTTATACGTTATTATTTTATTGTATAGATGAATTTTATACTCAGACAAACATTTCTAAGAACTTAAATATGTTTATTGAAACATAAATCACTATCACAGCCTTACATCAATAATTTCTCATAAAATTTCCACAGATGTGCATAGTAAACTACATAGATGTGCATTCAGTGTTACAATTCCCTATTTAATAACTTTTTACACAATTCTTGATAAGTCTACATTGCATTCGTGTGATGTTAAGAGTTTAATTAGGTTCACTTTTTACCAAAGAGTAATTACACCTGTTGCGAAAAAATCTGATTTACATCACCACAAATATGTGACTTCCATGGTACCATACAATTTTACTAAAGATGCTGTGATAGTGATTTATGTTTCAATAAACACATTAAAGTTCTGAGAAATGTTTGTCTGAGTACAAAAGTCATCAAGATAATAAAATAATAACGTATTACCAACAAAGATGGGCATATGGGCAGCCCAATGACGGATCCTCATATGGGCCAAGCCCATCGGCAGATGGGCTAGATCCGCAAATGGGCTCCAACATATATACTAGCTCTAACGGGGATCTGGGGGACCTTTTCCAGAAAATTTCGGTGATGCAATTTTCTGGCTTCTTGGTATGTAGCTCTAATGGCGGCTTTCAGACCCAAGGAGCGGATCAAGGATTTAGGAAAATGAGGGGTTCGACCCTGGAGGACTAATGATAAAACCTAAAATGAAGTCCCAAGGTCCGGAAAAAGGGGGCTCCAGGCCGCAATAATTCAAAGAGCCGGACCCCCCCCCCCCCCGCACACACACACACACACACACGTTGGATCCGATTCTGGACCCAACTTACACTTAACAAACCTGTTACCGTTTATTGACGTACGATTTAAAAAATGAGTAGAAGATAACATGTGTGCTTTGTTTCTTTTTAGCTTATTGCTTTAATCAAACGTTGTATCAGTAATATCCAGCTATCAGATATATTAATTTGATAAATTGTACAAAAATAATAAGGAAAGGTTGGCGTAAGTTTCGTGAACAATCAATAAATAAACCAATAAATAATATTGGCCTGAGGTCGGGGGTCTACTAATTAACATCAAATTATGGTATCTACTGAGCAAACTATATACACGTCATGGAGGGGCGAACGTTCCCTACAACGAAGTGTCTGACGGTAAGCAAAATTCTGTGTCCACTTGTGCGTTTCCGCATACGTTTTCGCATGCGTTTCCGTACCCGCCCCTACAAGGTCCGGTTGGCAAGAGCGTATCCGCATCCGCACTTCGCAAAGTCTTTCATAATTCCTTGTGCGCGATTTTAGCAGCGTCCGCATCCGTATCCGCACAAGCGGATACGCAGCTTAACTTTTTTAGAAGTGCTTTTACTTGTGTCGGAACTACTAAATGTATCTATTGGAAGAATAATTGATCGAAGGCGGTCTTTTATTTTGTATAATATATTACCCTTCTATGGATGATTTATTTTATTTCTGTTTGAATTATAAATAGGTCTGACGCCAGTCTATATTTCACTCTTTTTATTAATACTAAAGTAAGAACAACAATATATTGTTCGATATGGCTCAATCACAGGTGCATACTGATCACTCCTGGTGCAATTTCTTTATAAAATATGTTTAGGCTAACATTCCACAAAATGCTTTGAAAAATCTCTCGGAACACTGACACACCGTCATCCAGAGTATCTTACGATAGAGGGCAAGTTTCCTGAAAGTAAGTATACCTTGATAAGATCTACACAGCTTCACAATACGAGAACAATACAAGACGAGAACTCTCCCGCGGGAACAACGCGGCAACGGGATTTTGAAAATGGAGTTGATCACTTTAAACTCAAATGTCGTTGAATGTGTATGGGTTAAAATAATTTTGGGGAGAAAACCGGTCTTAATCGGTTCTATATATAGACCGCCTAATTCCAGTTCCAGTTACATTGAGGAATTACTCGATTTACTTGCTTCTGCCCTTAACTCATTCAAATATGTTGTATTACTTGGCGATTTCAATGTAGACTGCTTACGCTCTAAAACTTATATTGCTAGTAAACTGGGCTTGCTCGAAAAAATCTTCGGTCTTAAACAACTTGTAACAGAGCCTACTCGTATTACTCAGCTCACCTCTACAATGATCGACTTGATATTTTCTTCACATCCTAGCATGCATTCAAATGTGAAAGTTCATCCTTTATGTATAAGTGATCATTTTCTTGTCACTACCGTTTTGAATAGACCACCTAGGGTCACAGTTACAAAATCCGGATATCACCGTACCCTTCGTAAATCAATGAATACAAATTTATCGATGAATTATCGAAATCCAATTTTTTTCAAAAATTATGCAACTTTCTGATGTAAACTTAGCCTGGGAAATGTGGCGCTATGAATTTCTGAGAATTTCTAATAACAACGCGCCTTTTATTCGACGTCGCACCAAAGCTCGCGAAAATAAATGGTTCAAAAATGATTTACTTAATGAGATTCACTTGCGTGATTATGCACATCGGAACGCATTAAGAACAAATCACAGTAATGACTGGTCTGCGTACCGACATCAGCGAAATTATGTTACAAATCTTATCAGATCCACTCGTAGCCAGTATTATGCCACGCTGATACAAAAAAATGGCTCCAACCCTGGTTGTGTGTGGAAAGCTTTAAAACACATACTGCCTTCGAAAACCTCCTCGAATAAAGAAAGCGGAAAGATTGACCCTGATAAATTTAACCATTACTTTACTTCTGTTGGAAAAAATATTAAAGATAAATTTTCGAAAACAATATTTACCTGCGATCATATTGTTAACCCGAATTTGGAATCTTTTGATTTTAATTCAGTTTCGAGTCAATTTGTTTTATCACAGTTGTTGAAAGTAAACTCCAGTATGAAAGAAGATATACTGGGAATGTCAGGATTTTTCCTTAAGATAGCCGCACCTTATATTTCAGCTCCATTAGCCCACATAGGCCATGGGCTAGTGGGGGTCATAGTGCACCCCCCTTGTGATTTACTTTAATGTATATTTTCATGTAGCCCTAGGTCTAACAAGTCAGAAAATTGATGTTGCCAGAAAAAAAACTGGGATGGAAGATACCTCCCATGGACTTTTTAACCACGCCTACTTTTACAGCTGGAGGCAGATAATTAGGGGTATGGAAAATCCAAACAACCCTAACTCTGCAACTCTTGACCAAAATATTTCAAATGACCACTTAAAATGTTTCCCTTGCAAAGATCTACCAGTTCATGCAAATGATATGCAAATTTATTTTGTAAAAAGGTCACTAAAGGTCAAAAAGCCACAAACTTTGACCTTTTCCTATAATTTCTCGTATTATCAGGGTTAATTTATCGCCAAGACCATATAATGTTTTTTTTTAATTGAATTTTAATTAAAATGAAGGTTTATATGTGCTTTGTAATACCAGGAGTTAAAATGTTTGAAAATAAGTAGTGATTACCCCGCGGTGGGCGAGATATGCCTGCACTTTTACATACTTTTTGTACGTATTGCTGAATGTGCCGAATAGGAGTAAGGCAAAATCTAACAATGGTACTTTGAAATCTTTCATTGAAACTTTGCAAATGACCACAAAAGATTATATTTGTGTTTTCTATAAAATGAAACATAAATTATGCAAATATTTTCATCGAAGCGTTTGTTGGAGTCAAAAGTAATCAAAGGTTGACCTCACCAACACCATAGCCGTTTTTACACATATTCGTTATGAAGCGTGCCACGAAATTTTAATATTGAAACAAATGTATGTTACTTTCTTTCTTTCAATTAACACATTTCCAGTTAACATTCATCCAAAATTTTTACCAATTTGTATCTTATTTTATGACAGTTACATATGTTCAGATAGTTGTCACTGGTTCATTGATCTCTGTTAACAGCAAATCCCTAATTTTAATTTGACTAGTAACAGCCAATGTATTATTTGTTGCATAAATACATGTACTCTTATATCACATATATCAATTTCTATTACTAGTAGACAATATATGTTATTATAATTCATATAATAATTAATAATTAATTCTCTCAATAAATAGAGGACCTGTTTTTGTGACACAAAAACAATTATATGTCTCCTCTCACTACTGGCCTCACTTTCCCAAATTTGAGGGAATAAATGGACCCCTTCAAAAGTTTGGTGTTAACTTAAATCCTGCATTTCTAAAGATTTAACCTTGTATGATGATTATCAAGGTGACCAAGTTATTATCTGATCTGAGATTTTATTTTTTATTCTGGTTGATTTAACCTTGAAGATTCAGGTCAAGGTCACCAGTTATCGAGCTCCTCAAGAGACTCTATTAATAAAAAGTGTTTCAAATTTGAGGGAAAATATGTGATACTTCAAAATGTATCGGATTCACAATTTTTTTATTTCATACAGTATAACCTTGATGAAGAAGGTCAAGGTCACCAGATTTTTATCTGGTCCAAGACATTTCACAAGTTGAATTTCATAAACATATATCAAGAGATTCAAAAGTTATAGCGTTCAAAATAATTTCTATTCTTGTTGATTTGACCTTGAATATCCAGATCAAGGTCACCAGTTATCGAGCTCCTCAAGGGACTTAATTAAAACTTTGGTGTTTCAAATTTGGGGAAAAATATGCACTACCTCTAAAATTATCGGGTTCACGAATAATTCTGTTTCAGCCTATTTGACCATGATGTTTAAGGTCAAGGTCACCAGTTTTAGAACTAGCCGAGACTTTGGCAGAGATATTTCACAAGTCAAATTCCATGAAAATATACTGGGTGGTTCAAAAGTAAAAATGTTCACAAATACTTTCTATTCTGACTTTTTTTACCTTGAAGATCCAGGTCAAGGTCACCAGGTTTCAAGCTCCTTAAGGAACTTGATTTAAACAATAAGTGTTTCAAATTTTAGGAAAAAAATATACAATACTTCCAAATTTATAGGGGATAATGAAGAATAAGGTCACCGGTTTTCGAACTCCTCCAAGATTTTGGTGGAAACAATTTAAATTTTAAATTTCATGAAAAATTGTTGAATTGTTCAAATGTTATCACGTTCACAAAATATGACACAGATGATGACGATAGTATGATAATTGTGATAATTGATTAAAATTGCAATTTAGGAAATGAAGCGATCTTTGTATTTATGGCCCAGGGAGTAAGCTCATCAAAGTGTGACTCCTGGGATAATTAATCTTATTCTGATAGCAGAACGCTCTAAAGAGGGTGTGTGTTACGGGTTTACATAAAAGCCGACAGAACTGTCTCGCTAGTGAAGCTTGCTTTTCCAGCGAAGCGATTGGAACGCCGGGCATGTGCGCCACCGACATTGGTTCGAATCCCGGCCCAGAATATTCCCCTGAAAAATTTATCTTCGTAACAGTATTCGAGCAACTGCATAGTCCATTGAAAAATACAGAAACACTGCCAGTGGGGTTGCCAGTCAGTCAGACTACCACAGACAGTCAGTAGATAGTCAGAAGGGACAGTCTGATAGACCCACACAAAGCTTGTCAGGCAGTCACTGATATCTGATTTGATTTTGACTAGCTCTGGTGGCAAACCATTTCCACCACCTAACTATGACTCTAGCTGTTCATCTGTCATGGTCTTTCTGACTGACCTGCTCTCTAAAGGCCAGCTTGTTTGACATATTTATTATTTCTCTGGTGTGTTGTCTCCTAGACGATCAGTTAGCTAGTTCTCTGGAAGGATATATACCTGATAGTCAGATTGATGACTAAAGCTCTGGTTCTAGCATTTATGTATTGTTGAACAAAGGGGACGCCGTCTTGTGGATTACCAGTCTGGTAGTCAGAAAATAACTGACCACCTGTCGACAAGAAACATTGGTATAAAGACAGCTGGACTACCAGAGTGTTAGCCAATTAATTCAACAGACTGAACACCGCTAGAGCTATAGTCATCAATCTGACTATCATGCAAATATCCTCCCAGAGATATAGCTGGTCTGACTGTCGTATCTGACCTGATGATTGTAATGATGATCTACTGACTATGTGTGATAATTTTACTTACTGCCAATCCAAATGGCAGTGTTTCTGTATTTTTATGGACTATGCAGTTGTTCGAATACTAAAAACACAAACTATCTGTTAGTCAGACATTTAGTCAGAGATATAGACAATAACTCAAACAGAAAGTATGATGTACCGCAGGAGGGAAAGTCATTTGATCAGAGTCAAAATGAGAAACAGGTGTACCGGTTAGATAGTGAGCCAGCTTGTCAGAGAGTTTTTTTTGTTCAAGATGATAGTCAATAGACATGACAAGCGAACGAATAGACTTACAGACAGTCATAAGTAAAAGAAATGACTGACAGAGGTCCATATATAAAATAAACTAGACTACCATAGTCCGCCAAAATGCACGGAGGCAGGCCATTAATGTATAAGTAGGTGAGATATAATATTAATCATATGTAATTAATTAGAGAATTCATTATCAATTATAATATGAAATATAATAACATATATTGTATACTAGTGATAGAAATGGATATATGTGATATAAGCGTATTTACCCTCCCCCCCAAATAATATTTTGGCTGTTACTAGTCAAATTTAAGGGTTTTGCTGTTAACAGAGAACAATGAACCAGTGACAAATATCTAAGAACATATAACTGTCATGATATATGATACAAACCGGTAATAATTAGGATAAATGTTTACTGGAAATGCGTTAAGTGAGAGATAGAAAGAAATATACATTTGTTTCAATATTAAAATTTCATGGCACGCTTTATAATGACCATGTGTAACAAACAGCTATGGTGTGGTGTTGGTGAGGACAACCTTTGTTTACTTTTGACTCCAACAAACGCTTCGATGAAAATATTTGCATAATTTATGTTTCATTTTATAGAAACGCACAAATATAATCTTTTGTGGTCATTTGCAAAGATTCAATGAAAGATTTTAAAGTACCACTTGTTAGATTTGCCTTACTCCTATTCGACACATTCAGCAATACGTGCAAAAAGTATGTAAAAGTGCAGAAATATCTTACAAACCGCTGGGTAATCACTACTTGTTTTCAAACTTTTTGACTCAAAGTATTAAAAAGCACATGTAAACCTTCATTTAATTTATCATTAATAAAGAAAAAAACTTTATATGGTCTTGGCGATAAATAAACCCTGATAATGCGAGAAATTATAGGTAAAGGTCAAAGTTTGTGACCTTTTGACCTCTAGTGATCTTTCCATTAAATAAATTTGCATATAATTTGCATGAACTGGTAGATCTTGACAAGGCAAACATTTTAAGTGGTCATTTGAAATATTTTGGTCAAGAGTTGCAGAGTTAGGGTTGTTTGGATTTTCCATACCCCTAATTATCTGCCTCCAGTTGTAAAAGTAGGCGTGGTTAAAAAGTCCATGGGAGGCATCTTCCATCCCAGTTTTTTTGCTGGCAACATCAATTTTTTTACTTGTTAGACCCAAGGCTACATGAAAATACCCATAGAAGTAAATCACAAGGGGGTGCACTATGACCCCCACTAGCCCATGGCCTAACATATTTAACATCTCACTTCAAACCGGCGAGTTTCCAGCAGATTGGAAGACCGCTAGGATCACTCCTATATACAAAGGATCTGGATGTAAGGATGATCCAAATAACTACCGACCGATCTCAGTTATAGGCCATGTGCCAAAAATAATAGAACAATTCGTTAAATCGCGCCTCATTACGTTTTTTGAAAGTAATAATCTGTTTTCGGATAAACAATTCGCTTATCTTCCTAATCGTTCAACTTCATTTGCCTTGCACAGCATAATTGACGAATGCTTAATCAGTCTTAATAACAATAATGTTACCGCTGCATGTTTCCTCGATGTAAAAAAAGGTTTTGATAGCCTTGATCACACTGTCTTACTTACAAAAATGAGCGACTATGGCATAAAAGGTATACCGCTTATGTGGTTCGAAAACTACCTGTCTAATCGTAAGCAAGTGGTTTATTCTAATGGATTGCTTTCAGAACCACGCACCTTGGACATAGGTACCCCACAGGGCACTGTCCTTGGACCTATATTTTTCTTTTTTTATCTAAATGATCTTCCAATGTTCCTCAGTGAGAAATGTGTCATTTATGCTGATGATATTTCAATTTATTCTTCAGCGAATTCAGCCGCTAAAGCTATAGAGTCATTACAAGTAAATCTCGGAATTGCACTTAAATGGTTTAGAGAGAATCGACTGAGTATTAATCCCCAAAAATCATCATTTATATTATTTGGCCCCAAGTCTAAAACCAATGGAAATCAACTGAACATCTCCATGGATAACATTACAGTGATGCCGGTTGAACACACAAAGTTTTTAGGTGTTATCATCGACGCTGGTCTTACATGGAAAAAACATATTAAACTGGTGTGCGACAAAATAGTATCAAAACTAGGTCTCCTTTTCAGATTAAGTAAAACCTTAGATGTCTTTAGTTTAAACACACTTTACAATGCCTTAATTCAGAGTCACATTGATTATTGTATATCTGTCTGGGGTAATTCCTCCAAAACGTATTTATTACAACTCCAAAAACTTCAAAATAGAGCTGCTAGAATCGTTACTAAAACTTATGATACCAATATATCCTCTACATCATTGATTGCAACATTGGGTTGGATGAATGTTAAACAGAGATACCAATATTTTGTTTCTTTAATGGTCTTTAAATGTTTGTCTGGTAATGTCCCTCCCTCTCTTACGCATACGTTCAACCGTGTTAATAGTGTATATAATACTCGTTTTTCTCAGGGCTTCAATTTATCATTACCTAAACCAAACAGAGAATCCTTCAAAGCAAGTCTTGCATATGCTGGTCCCATCCACTGGATTCTTTACCTGTAAGTGTCAAATCTGCAACCAGTCTCTACCAGTTTAAATCATTGTACATGCAATTTATGCCATACAATTTTTCATAGCTTGTTCACGGGTGCCTTTTCGTCTTTGTATTCATCACCTATATTTCTGTGTCATTATGTAATATATTTATTGTGAAATCACGATCTTACATGTTTTAATTTTTAGTCAGGCCTCTTATTTAAATTTATTTACTCAATATTCGTGTATATCATTTAAGAATTTCTTTTTTCTATGATCATTTTAAACCATAAATGTATAACTGTTTTTTATGTATGCATGTATTTTAGTTTCAGTTCTTTCATATCTGTGTACTTATCGATATCATCTAGACCAGGACCCTCTTGAAAAACAGCTTTTGCTGAATAGGCTATCCTGGTTAAATATGTATTATAAATAAATAAATAAATAAATAAATTGACCGATATCAAGAAATTACACGTTATCTAATATAAATAATATATATATATATATATATATATATATATATATATATATATATATTATATATATATATATATATATATCTTTTAAGATAATGGGCATGCGTTTAAGCTGGTAGAACTTTTAGTCTGTGGGAAGAACCACAATTCCTCGAATCCTTGTTTGTTGGTTTAATATGTAGGAAGACAATCAAATCGAGCAAATGTAGCTTTGCTTCTCTGTTGGATTTCTTTTGCGAAATCAATTAACGTTGTGCTTACAGACATGGAATTATTATTATCATTTTTATCAGGAATTTTATAGTTATTTTTTTATTATTTTTAGAAGTGTCAGTGATATAAGTATTATATATAGTACAACCTTAGTAAAGATATACTTTCCCTCTCTCTCTCTCTCTGCCTCCCTCTCTCTTTCCCTCTCTCTCGCTCTCTCTCTCAGGCGCAGAATTTCTTTCAGATTTTCATCTTCAGGAATAACATTATATACAGGTAATGAAAATAATAGATAATAACTGTCCGTGAAAATGTCTTCTTAAATTGTATCCAAATTCTATATCATTGCAATATTTTAATGTGCAAATAAAATAAATTTAAATCATGCAAATTTACCTGTCGATCTTGATTAAACATTGCAAGGCTGCCGTGCTTTATTAATACTGTATTCACTTGACACTTAACCTTGCTACAGTTATTACTTGGAGGGGATAAGGAGCGAATGTTTAAACACAAGTCATTATTATTATGACCCGTTTTTTGGTACGTATTTCTTATTTTTGAAAATATATTTGTGATACCAATCGGTCATCGTTTAGACCTTCTATTTACTGGGACGGACCTTTGTTCATATAGATTATCGTGTCTACGTGAACATTTTGTGCAACCTATGAAGTGTCAATAAACAAGTCCAGTAGCGGCTTTCACATTCAGCCTTAGAGTGATTCTTACCCGTTTAAATATCCAAATGTGTAGCAGAAACTCATTTTACCACAATAAATCAATTTCATCAGCGTTTGACAAAAATAGAGAAATGTTGATATTTTAATACGATAGGTAAGTTGTGGGTCCTTTGGTTTGGTAGAATACTAGGAAGATAACGTTATCTAGATATATTACATAATCCATGTTATGAATCCAGACAAGCTCCATCAGCTCTAATGCTTCTAATGCCTATGAAAATCACGAGAGCAAACGACTATAAGATACTAATAGCATAGTATATAATATTAGCATTTGATCTTTGTTTCACAGCGCAGCGATGTTATTTATTGAATTTCACCTTTTACAGGTGCGTTTGTAATCAGCATCATCGATGCTTGATTAAACACATACTATCGGGTCTTTCTACAGGAGGTGTTGACCTGTTTGTGGTAGACAGGTAAGTGCAATGTATGCAAGGTACATTGACAATGGAATAAGAAAGATTCTCCGTCTCAGATATGATATTACTAGGGTAAGAACTGGCAGATTTTTATAGTTTTCTGAATTTCATGTTAACCAACATGTTTGATATTGTGATATACTTGATTTAACAACACAATGTGGGATGTGATGCACCTTCTAGAAACCTTTTAATTTCATAAAAAAACCTTTTGTACATCTAATGGCATGTTAAAAAAAAAATTCAGAATCATTTCAGAAAATAAATGAAATCTTCTGCTGAAAATCGTCGATCCGGTGTTTGTTTTCACCCTGTACTTAAGTCTTAAGCCACAATATATTGGGCCGCGTCTAGCAAGGTCCAAACTAAAAACATCCCTTGGTTTTCAACTCGATATAAATTCTACAAATTTTTACTTACAACAATAATTGTTCTCATTCAGTCAAGTCTTATACTGGCTCGGCCCAATTTGTTTCTGCAGCACATTAGGGCTGGTTCGGGATTACACCCATCTTTGGGGCCCGTGGGATGGTGGTTTAATGTAATTGATCAATAACCGCCACTTAGTTCACAAAAAGTGTGACTCCTGGGATAATTAATCTTTTTCGGATAGCAGAATATACAAAGAGAGTGTATGTTATGGGGTGCACATAAAAGCGGATGGAACTGTCTCGCTAGTGAAGCTTGCTTGTACGCCACCGAAATGGTTTGGATTCCGTAACATTATCTGCAGGCCAATGAGTGCACACAAACACACATACACAAATAAGAAAAAGTAAAAATGTAACACACATATATAGGCCTATATGTTTATAGGTTAAACTATGTCAAAACGTTAATGTACATCAGTTATCACATTAATATCATATGTATACAGGTCAAGTTGCCTGTGTATCTCATGCACTGTGTTTCGTACTTTTGTACTCAAATTAAATAAAACCGCCAATCAATCAATGTTTAATAGTGTCAAAAGTAAGGCCGTCCACCTACAATTACGTCCACGTCCATCATCCGAATTACAACAACTAAAACGTAAAAGGTAACATAGTGATAAAAGGATAACATGCATGGTAAGCCAGGATGATTATATATATATATATATATATATATATATATATATATATATATAAGAATTAGCCAATTTCGATATCCTTTCAACATTTACAGCTCAAATCAAATGAAAAAAAGTTCACTTATTAATCATTTGTTACCTGCAGATGATATTGTACAATAATGAAACTTAATCTTTAATTTTTTTAGCAGATATTTAGTGGTTGGATAGTTTTCCTTAAACAATACATGTGACGTAGGAGCTGGGGGGGCATGGTCCCCCTGCGGCTCCCCATGGCTACAGTTAAAAAGTACGGACTGTTTCACAGAGGGGACGTGTTTGTGGCGGAAACTTCATGTAGGACCTACTGACTCACTCCAGATATTTTTCTCAGAAGGCTATTACAAGCACCAAGTGACTTTATCTAATTATCAACAATGTCTATATGCAAAGAAAACAATTGACGGTAGCTTTAAACAAATGCATTAACTTCTTTGTCCCACTTAAAGAAAGGCTTGCTGCTTTCTCCCTCCAGGAACGACCAGATTCTTAAACGCTCCATCTCAGATGCTCCATCTTTCCTCAGACGAATATAAACATGTCACAATATGTGTAAACAATACAAATAAGAGATTGTCTGAAGGCGAATATCCAAGACGTTCAAGAAGATGTATCCGCGTTGATATGTTAAGCTTCATTTTAATCAGAGTATATGAACACTCGGACAGAAGCAACTCCCGCCTCTAAATGATATGTAGGTAACTCCTTGAGAAGCAACTCTTAGCGTTATCCTGGAATACCTGCTACCTCCCGGTAATGCTCCTCAGTATGATAACATGTACAGGGAAAATTAACACTTCATTTCTGCTGATAAACATCTTTAGATATTTTGTCCCTGATATCTAATTGAGGTTTGTAAAATAATAATATATATTTTTTTTTTGGGGGGGGGGGGCAGTGTGTAGTACATGAATTTGAAAATAGACACTTGAGGTGGATTTTATATGATGAATTATGTCGAACGTGGGGGCGTAATGGTTAGTGCGTGGACACGTGACCACACAAGGTTGTGGGTTCAATTCACGCTCTGCCCGCATTTTACTCCTAGCTAACGTCTTTACCACTAGGTGGTTGCGCTCTCTTCAAGAGTGAATGAGTACTGGACAAACATGTAGAACGAATAATCTTCTATGGCTGTGTGTGGCAGCTTGTGTATACTCCCCGGGGAGCTGAGAAGAGCTACAAAAATGAAGAGGCCAGGAAGGCAAAGTGAAAATTAGGTCGGATGGATTAATATGAACGTGATCAATTAATAAACACGGACGTTTTCACAGAGGGATGTGGTTGTGGCGGAAATTTCATGTAAGACATAATCTCTCTCTCTCTGTCTCTCTCTCTCTCTCTCTCTCTCTCTCTATATATATATATATATATATATATATATATATATATATATTATATCCGCTGCTATAATGAAAGGCGTGAGCAAACAAACTTCAGCTGACGATATTTAAATAGAGTATATGTCATACCATTTATGAGTGATTGATAAAAATCTTATTTCTGATACATGTCCATTAGCCAGAATTAATACTCCACAAATATGGGGTCAACTGCACATTACAGTATACCCTGGGCAGCACGAACAGACACTGCGTGGGAACAGCATCATCAGGAAGATGGTTTAA
The DNA here is from genome assembly GCA_026874595.1 of Sipunculus nudus. Lineage (NCBI taxonomy): Eukaryota > Metazoa > Annelida > Sipuncula > Golfingiida > Sipunculidae > Sipunculus > Sipunculus nudus. The sequence goes on along the minus strand of CM049312.1, from coordinate 10,217,616 downwards.
TATGATGTTATCTGCCTACCTGAATCTCAATGGATCGCCCGTGTATAATCACTGATTCCTATCTTTCATATCCGCAATACAGAAGGTAATTTCAGATGCGGATTATGGTTTTATGATGATGTATCAATCACAATAAAAAGGTACCTTTTGTTTGTAAATCATGGTACAACCTCATAAATTTGTACTATTGTGAGAGGAAATACTCATATATCGAAGGATTTATTAAGATAAGCGATTGTATGAATAAGAAGGGATCGAGAAAAAGGTCGATTATATTCTCGGAATAGTGACCATATGGAACACGACACACGACTCAAATAGTACTTTCGAGAACGCGTCACGATATACAGACTGGAGTGTTCAACAGACAACAAGCTCCCTTTTTGTGGCACAAATAGTTGTTCGCTTTATTTTGTCGGGATGGATCATTATCGGAAACATTTTCATCGTTCTCAGTCGGTTGATATACCCACCCCTGAAGAAGAAAATGTACTTGTTCATAACAAGTCTAGCTGTATCAGATATCATCGCGGGCATGACTCTGCTATCTCTCACCTTATTACGGACGATCCCTCAGAGTTTTACCTCGTCATCGGGAGCAAGAATTTGGTGCCTGTCCTCCTCGACCCTTTTTATGACAGGAACAGTGACCAGTTTGATGAATCTGTTACTGGTGACATTTGATCGATATTTTGCAATACTACACCCGCTTATTTACGAAACAAGTTTTACTGCGAGGAGGTGCTGGACTGCTATAGCTTCTGTTTGGATAGTTGGAATTTTATCGGTTCTGATTCACCAATTAAACCAATAGGATGGACTGAAAATGAATTCTGGTGCAGTGTTGGCAAGATGAAACTACACAGAAACTATATAGACTTTTGCTGCGTTTTATTTTGGATTGGTAGTTGGATTTTCGTATACTTAAACTATAGAGTATTCAAAAGAATACACGATTAACACAAAGGCCCTGGTGTGCGGCCTGTGACCAGATCTATGACGGACACTGATATAAACATCCAATGCACATAATCAAATGGTCACAATTATTGTGGGGATTTTTATCGTATGCTGCAAGCCTGCACTGATTTAGCTACAATTATCTGCCCACCAAAACGGATCCAATAGTTCGATATGGAGGAAAGTGTTCAGCGTTTTAGCTGTTTTAAACAGTGGTATGAATTTCTTTATTTACGCTGCAAGAAATGTGAAATATCGGACAGCGTTTAAGACATTGCTCACTGGTAGGAAAATTGAAGTCAACGTTACATCCTCTGTTCCGGAAGCAAGGATGGAGAATACATACCATACTATGTAACGATCCACAGATTATTTAATTGAACTCCTTAAACTCAGTTTAAATGTTTGAACTGTAGTCTGCAATCTATACGTTTCACTATTGTACTCCAGAAGAAACAAACATCATTTCTGCTACTGCCGTCTTCGTTCCCGGTGGTCTTCTTGATAAGTTCTACCTTTTCTTTGAAAGCAAGCTCATGTCTTTTCTTGGTCGCCATAATAGTTAAAGTGATCCAGACAGAGTTTGCGAAACATTTTATCCTAGTCGTGATTAATTATTCCGTTGTTGGTGAGATGTTCGCAGCACTGTTTTTTTACGATATCCATGTGATCACACGTACAAAAAAGAAAGAAAAAGGCTTAAAGTTTGCCTGTAAGTGGTAATGTGACATAATCATTGGGACATGCTGGTCCTTATCCGTTAATTAAATTAAAAAAAAAATAACTTGCTGAGCAAATCCAACTCGCGGCAAACAAACACATCGCAGGGGGGAAGCCGTGCCTGTGAGCATACTATTACTACTGAAAATGAGGCTTAGCGGTGTACGGCGACACTGCCACGTGACCAACAATACAGTCACGGTTGAGCGGTTGAGCGTTTTTGAGGCAGTCATTAACAGACAGAATCATGTGATGTCAACGGTGGACGCTCGATGTGGTCATTGACCGTAATTGCAGCGGTTACTGACTTGCGGGACCGCAGCAGTAGCGGACATAGGGCTGTGTGTATAATCTAGGGTGCTTATCACTTACATCTATCTGTAAATGACCACACAGGGCGGTGAGATTTATTAAAATGCCAAATTAAAATCCAAGGGGAAATGGGTCAGACCGGATACATGTGCCAACCACCTCTTGAATATAAAACAAGACAGAGACAGTGTTTACATCATGCCTAATTTTAACTCATTTTTTATCAATCGATTAGGGTGTTATTTGGATTTATAACAGTATTTTGGAAAATATCAAGTATATCCTTAAAACATAATGACCTGGATTAATTGCCAAATACATGTAGAGCTTTAAACACTGGATCGTGAACCACTAGTTGTAAAAGTATTGCAAAGAGTCAACAGATTAAGAGCATATAAGAGATAAGACATATGCATTAACTAAGATGAAAAATAAGTCCACACAATGAAGTAATATTAAAAAAATTGTTGCACCCAGTCATAGGGAAAAATAAGATTTCAACATTTCTGGCACAGCTAAGTTCTGTTTCCCACTGATTGACAATGACCAAAAACATTAATAAGGACTACAATCTAGTGATTATTTAGGGTCACATGATGGTTCCAAATGGAAAGTATATTTCATATGTAAAATATTCAAATGTAACTCAAACTCTGATGGGGTGGGTTCCTCATATGTTGGCTCCTCTCACCATAAGGTTAGACCTCACCCTGAGGTTAAAAAAAATATCAGGTTTTTATTAACCTGATTGGCAGATTTAAAATATAAATTGTAATTTTAACAAGGTTTCAACAGGGTTTAGACAAGTTTTGTAGCTTAAGGTACTCTAGCCATGAAAATATGACTCACAGACCTTTATTTGCATAGCGGGCGTGTAGTATCCTCTTGGCTGATCTACCGTTTTACAGACAGAATCAATTAATCTGCCTACAGATAATCCAGAAATTCCTTCACTCATTCTGTAGAAAAAAGTGGAGAAAGAGGCCATTACACATAATTTAGCTGACTTTTATACACAGAGTAAATGCAATAAAATATGATCAGGGAGTGCTGAAATAGGCATTGTTTGTACCACCAGAAAGCTTGACCTGCCAAATAACCCTCAGTGGACAGTTCCGGAGTAGATCTATTGATAATAAAACGCATATGAAATATAACGTTCTACTGTATAATATATATATATATGTATATATAAAGTATATAAATAGATAAATTATATTTATATAAAATAGATTGTAAAGTGCTCTAAAACCCAAAGTGCAGACAAAATCCAGCAAAATCTGAAATAGGTATCATCTGCAAAAAGCACCTGAAAAAAATTAATAGACAACTGAGACTGAAACCAACCTCAATCAGTGGCAAAATACCCCACAGGTAATATCTTGGTTCATGAAATTGAAGCTGAAACAAGAATCAAAGTTCATAAAGTTTGGTATCGTTGATTTTTACCCCTCGATCACAGAAGATCTCCTTATGAAAGCCCTCAAATTTGCCATGCCATGGTCTCCATTCCAGTTGATGTTATCAAAATCATCCTGCATAGCAGGAGAAGCTTACTGTTTAGCAACGATAACATCTGGGTGAAAAAAGTTCAAACTAGCTTTGGCGTCACAATTGGCAGTTTTGATGGCGCTGAAGTATGCGAAATTATTGGTTTATACCTCCTAGATATGTTGAAAAAGGAATTTGGTGAAAATGCTCTTGGCCTGTATCGAGATAACGGTTTAGGTTGTTTCCCCAACATGTCTGGACCCAAAGCAGACAGCACCCGTAAGAAAACTCTGTTCCCATGTTTGGTTAAAATTACCATTGAAACTAACCTGACCTGCACAGATTTCTTAGACGTAACACTTGACCTCCAAAATGACATTTTCTACCCTTACAGAAAACCGAACAATGACCCGCTCTATATCCACGCAATTCCAATCACCATTCAGCAATTATCAGGCAGATATTTATGATGATCAGCAAGCGGGTATCTGACACCTCTTGCAATGAAGAGCTATTTATGAAAGCCAAACCCATGTATGACAAAGCTATAGCGAAAAGCGGGTTCTCTGAAAGCTTAAATTATGTTGAACCCGCAGTGAAAAGCAAAAGGAAAAGGAAAATAATATGGTTCAATCCCCCCCTACAGCCGTCATGTAAAAACTAACATTGGCAGACAATTAAAACACTTCCCAAAACATCACAGGTACCACAAGCTATTCAACAGGAACAATTTGAAAGTTAGCTATAGCTGTTTACCCAACATGTCTAACCTGATCAGCAAACATAATATAAAGGTCCTAACTACTAAGAAAGCTGTGAATGTACCTCAAAAACAATGTAACTTCCGTGAATAAGTGAATGTCCTATGAATGGTCAGTGTCAGCTGAGATGCTTTGTCTATAAGGCATCAGAACAAAAAATGACAAGAAACACTACATAAGGTGTACTGAAGGTGTTTTCAAGACCAGATACATTAACCATAAACATTCCTTTCGTAACAGATCCCACGCTTAAAAACACTGAACTGTCTAATCACATCTGGACACTAAAAGACAAGAATATCAATTACAAGCTCTCCTGGAAAATCTCTGCCACGGCAGCACCTTCTGTGGGACTAGAAAGTGTGATCTCTGTTTGTCTCAAAAGCTACTTAAAGCAACGCCCACCTCCTGGATCAATGTTGAACTCAAGAGCAGAAATTCTCTCCAGGTGCCGCCACTAAAAAAACAAATTCACTCTGAAATGTTTTAAAACCAAGCATTCGTACAAATATTCAACGGGCCCGCTCACCCACGAGGATCCGCAGGGCAGACTTACCTGTTAAGGTAGTCGCTCTCTCAATGCTTTGCAGTGTTGTGGGACATGGCGTTGCCACTACCCCATTGTGAATTTGTCGAGTCGAGTCCACTTGGGATACGTATTGTATATTTGCCTTTTATATTGTATATTTGCCTTTTATATTGTGTATTTTCATAGTATATGTGTATTTTATATCACATGTGCATACTACTGTAATGTTCACTGTACCCAGGACCCTATTAAAAACCAGCTTACTTTGCTAAATGGGCATCCTGGTAAAATATCTTTGTAATAAATAATAAACATTTAAACAACAACAAACTTCTTTGCCCTGATATGTTCCAGTATCGCACGTGTACCCCGACCAATCCTATTGTGCCCCCGAAACAATAGGATCAGTTGCTCTCCCCGATACTACGCACAAAGCATAATCTCGTTATCTCTTAAAGTCTCGGCTTTTCAAACCACGCCGTTGGCTTCATTCTAACAACTTTCACCTGCTGATTAGGTTGCATCCCGTGAAACAGTCTGTATAGTGAATTTACAGTTTTGTTTTTATTCAGTGAGATATATATATATATATATATATATATATATATATATATATATATATACGTACGTGTGTCATCAAATTCTTTCCCAATACTATAAAAAATAGCGGATTCCAAAGGGATTTATTGCAATAGCACAGAACGTAAACCCAATGGCTGTAGGCACTGCAGAGACACGTCAATGTGTCCTTAATATATTACATAAACAATAATTCACGTATGGTGTGTATGTGATTACCTCATTACACCTCGAACTTTCAAATGTATAATAGACCTCAAATAGTGAAAAAAAAAACCTTAATTACAATATGCAAGTACTATTTATTTATATGTTTTCGAACAAATTTTAACATTGGAGGTCTCAAGTAGGTTTACACAGCAAGGTTGTCGTTTATTTTAGACCTACAGCTAAACAGACATACAGCATAAATTAAGAAAAGAAGTTAAAAATAAGGCAAAATAAAGGTCAAGCAAACGTATTCCAAATCTTTTTATCATCATATAACATAATTGCCGATGAAAAAAAATATTAATATAGATGTTACATTAAATGCGCTGAATTCCTGCAGGAAAAAAATATTTTTTTCTATCTATTTTTCAACGAAAAACATGAGGTTTTGTGATTTTTTTCAAAAAACTATTGGCACATCTATAGGCACTGTCAACTCGGCAGTGACGTCAAACACTGGGAAATTCCCTGTGACTAAAAATTCTAGATCTCAGTAAGAGAACAGTATTTCTGCCACTTTCAATTCCAAATTTTCAGCAGAGAATAAAAACAACATTCATTTGTTGATAAAATTTTGATAAAATTCCATGATATCATGTGTACCCGCCAATAAAATCAGGGCAAAGTATTAGATCCGGTTGAAATCAGGAACAGGAAAACTGCTGCCACTTCGCCATCTTGTCTCCAGGTCCGCACTGAATGAACCGCTTCAAAGAATAACAAGACATTTTTGCTCATAGGAAATACACTTGCTCATGTTTGTAAATTTAACTTAAAATACGCAATTAATTTTAATGAAATGACAAAGGAACAATTATCTGTAGATGAAACAATCGGTCACTAAATAAATCAGATACATTTGACACTTGGTAGACCACCAACAAATTGTTCCGTACGTGTCTGGGATTTTACTAACATTTATATAAAGTGACCTCAGCTTTTATTGAATAAACATAAACGGGGAAGCCCGATAACAAGTCTCATTTCAAAATGATTGTCACGCGGTCGGTGATAAATAATGATAAATATAATGCAAAATAAGCTCTTGCGTTCTGGCTAACGTTGTCATAATAAGCCGGTTACCTAATCTACCTCTTAGCCGGCCAATTTAATTTTATAGACCAGAAAGGTCCGCAAGTAACATTGATGTCTGGGTGCCCCCGCTCCTACCAGTTATCTCTATTATGAAGTTAGAAAGACGTATTTAATCACTTTTTTAGTAGACTTTTTTCATTGTTTGACCAAAGTACAAATTGGTCATCACATTTAAATTTAGTTCCTCAGTGACCATTTCTGACTCATGCAAGCTTTTATAAAAAGTCAAATAGATTTTAATATAAGTAGAATACTTTGCTCTCCTCACAACAGGAAGAAAATATGTTTATTCATGCATTACTAAGAAAAAGCGTTTTCCTGGAGGGTACCCTTTCAAAAGAGTCAAGGCACTCGAGGTATGTCAAACGTTTGTTCAATTAGTATAATCAATTTGTATATGACATTAAGAATAGTATAGCACGTGCAAGTGTGTAAATAGCAAGTTTACACTACAATATGTATTCAGGAGAGACGCTCATTTAACTTTTAACAAAATTTTGACTTTTTGCCAAAGTTAGTCAATCCAGATCATTATGCATTTTTTCTAGGCCGCTATATTGGAATTTCAATGCGCTAATTTGGCGAAATTTTGGGATATTGTGATAACGAACAGGAAGAAGCAATTCTATTTTGAGATGACTTTAAAGCAGCTTTTGACTCATTTGACCAGATCTTTGCATAAAATTGCATAATAACATGAAAAGCTGTGTTATTGACAATTTTACAGCACCATACTTTTTGTTGTCTCGGGGTAACAAACAAGGGGACCCAGACTTTGTTTATGTTAGTTTTGGAGGTGTTAATGCATCAAGTGGACATAAATAAAAATATTCCAGTAGTTCATGTTTGTTCATATGAACTAATAATGATACTTGTGTTACCAGAAACAAAGTTAAGCACGATAAATGGGTTTAAACAATTGTCTTCCCCACATGTCAGTTATAACAAGCAAATTCGTGTTATTAATGTCCCCCGCTTTGGGATCTTGTAGTCTTTCATGCTTGATATGCAACAAAAAATTATGACATGTTGAGAAAATCTTGAGGGCACTTAAAACTTAAACAGATACACTATGACATGTGGAGACATCTGCAGGCGAACATAAAAACTAAAACACATTGAGAAATAGGACCAAAATCCATTATGACATGTGAAGACGTGCAGGCGAACATAAAAGCTAAAACACATTGAGAATTGGACCATAATTTGATAATTTTGCTTTTGAGCTGGAGAGAATTAATTTTTAGATAGACGGTACAAAAGCCATCCCTACCAAGGTATGCATGAAAGCAATCACTGACCCAAATTTGAATGAAATCGAATAAAATTTAGGAAGGTTAAGGCACAGAAATGAAAAAAAAAACCTAACGGAGTGAAAGATAGACAGACAGAAGCCAGACACTCCTAATGCAATCCCAACTAAGGTAAGCATGTGAGCAATCACTGGCCAAAATTTGAAAGAAATCGAACAATATTCAGGAATGTTATCGAACGGAAACCTGACGGACAAACATACAGAGTGACAGACAGACGGACGGACAGACGGCCAGACAGACAAACCCAAATCAATGTCCCCCGCATCTGCCGAGCGGGGGACAATAAATGTGGTCGCATGGATCGGTGCAAGTAAAAATAACTCACTGGAACCAATTTCATGTAAATGGGTTAACTTGAAAAAAAGGAGCAATACAAATTCTTGGCAGTTTGCACTCATATGATAAGGAAATTAGTAGGAAACAAACTATTGATAATGTCAGAGAAAAAAAAGAAAAAAAAATCATACTGTGGGATCAAGCAGAAATTTGATATTGTTTGGACAGGCAGAAATATTGAGGACATTAGCTTTATCCAAAGTATAATATGTATGTCATATGCAAGTACCTCCTCAATCATTCATATATATTGTCATACCATAGTTGAAAGCATTTTGTATGGGGAGGAAAGAAACCGAAGGTCGCATGGATCGGTGCAAGTAAAGATAACTTAATGGAACTAGTTTCATGTAAATGGGTTAACTTGAAAAAAAGGAGCAATACAAATTCTTGGCATTTTGCACTCATATCTGTAAATCTTTTGATATATGTAGAATAAGGTTTGTAAAAAAACCTGGCATCAATGAAAATGAAAATGCTAAAAATGATAAGAAATGGTTACAAATATCCAGCTATTAAAACAAAAGTTTATCTCATATGGAGATCGATATTAGTGGCAATATGATATGACAGCGTCAAATTGTTGCTAGGTGAGTATTAGAAATATAATGAAGGTTTACCAGAGAGGCACATCATAACTACGACTAAGGGTAATTCATATATACAACTGTTACAACTCTTCTAAATATGTTCATAATATAATGGTGGAAAGGAAATAATCTGTACCCGCATCCTTGGTATAATTAAGAGATACAATACAGGATGATTATATTAACAGTAGAATTACTTTGGATCTATCCAAAAGACTTAGTTGATATGTATTCAAGAGAATTCTTATTTCAAATACTCCATAATTATCACCGACCTATAGTGTATTGTTCAACTGGAAGTTAGTTAAAAGCTATCGATGTTTTTTATTGCTTTACGGAATCAGAGAGCTAGGAACACGTTTTACGTTTTGTAGGGCTGCGTAATATTATCGATGTCGATATAGCGCGATACGATGAACTGCATATTGCGTGTCACAATACAGTTTTCATATATTGATATTTTTCCGATATTTTGTTAAACTTGCATAAAAACAGATTTTTTTCCGGAAAAATTCTGTTTCTGTTTCAAATGAAACATTTAAATGGATTGGGATTTCAGTTCTTATCTATCAGAGATCAAAGGTCCGTCCAAGGAAATACGCATGTCCTACCCTTGACGTATTTTTTACGAGAATATTACCATACAACAAAAAGAAGTGCTGGACACGGTCATAAAAAAAGCTATTGGCACCTATATATCTTATAACACAGTCCAGAATAATTTAATGGAACATATTTACATAGGTAAGACCTAACGAACTTCCTTTGATTTTAAGAAAATTTTTAAGTAATTCTTTACCAGTGAGCCCACACCATCCGAGCCCAATTCAAAGCCGAGACTTGAGGTTCGAGTACAAGTAATGCGGAGCTCGAGTCCTAGTTTGATACAAATATCCTTAAAAAAACAATTTAAAATGGAAATTTCAAATTATCATTTTTAAGTTAGTTCGCACATGGTTTTCCTATAATGTTTAATTACATGTGTCGCTCTCGAAGCTGAGCAAAACTTTGTATATACAATGTTATTATTTTGTAATATTTTGCCATCAGTTCGCACATGTATATAAGTCTCGATAATATCGGACAATTCTGTTTTTCTATTGAACTCGATATAAAGTCAGCCTTAAATCCAGTCCGAATATGTCCTATTCCAAGAGGCTAGAATCCAGTTCCGAGTCCATAAAACAGTGGACTCGAGCCAGGACTCGAGAGCAAGTTCAAACTCAAGTTCTACATCACTGTAATTTACTAAGTACATTAGTAAGTAGTATTTTCATATTTATGAGTAGAATATATTAACCAAACCAATTTCCTATAAATTTTAATACAATGAAAATATCGCTACGACATATCGAAATATATTTCAATACGGAATTTGTATGAGATAAACAGCCCTATTGTTTTGTAACGAAAAATGAATTTTAGAACGTTGGATCGAGCGAAATAATATCAATCATGCCGCCATCAACCATGAACGGATGGTTTCCAATTAAGAGTAACCTTCGGGATTATTACAAGAGCTTTACTTTGGACTATTTGAACTGTTCATCTGGATTATACGTTTTAACGGACTTGTTGTCGCCGCGACAGTGGTGGTATCCAGGAACTGTACACTTTATTTATTAAACTGTGTAATTGTATTAATTTGCTGGTGCAATGTTGTTATACTGTGTAATTGTATTGATTAAGTGTATTGCTTTAAGAATAAAATTATAATTATTTGTTAACAAAAAAACACTGACTTCTTTATTCTTTCCCCTAGACATTTCACGCTGCTTGGTGTTACAGAATCTGACTTTTTTATCTCCATAACCAAATTTATGCTCGTCACGACTACGTGATCTGTTGATATTAGGTTCCGTTACAATGTATGTACTTATTTATTTCAGTAAGGCGTTGTTTATGTTATTAGCATTTATTTAGATAAACACTGAATGGCACTTATTGTTGCATATTAGAAACAGTCAATGATAGCTGTTAGCCGCGTGCTACTAGGAAGTAAGATATGAGCGATATATATATATAACATAACCGGGACTTAAATAAAATGAGTTCATTTTTTTTAACTTGAAAGTGAAAATGCATATTCATGGATGTGAAAGTTAATATTAATATTGCGGTTTATAACAGTACTGTTAACTGGTGGGAGTGTAAACATCTAGCATACAAGGCCTTGTACCATAAACCCGAGGAATATTGGCCATGTCGAACATGACAGCAGAATACTTCACTAATAATACATCTCTCGAAAATACATCAAGATTTAAGAATGAGACTGCTGAACAAAACACAAGCCCCCCTTTTATAGGAGACATAGTAGTTGGCTTCATTTTGGCTGGATGGATTATTATTGGGAACATTTTCATCGTTCTGAGCCGGATGGTTTACTCACCCCTGAAGAAGAAAACGTACATGTTCATAACTAATCTAGCTGTGTCAGATTTAATCACAGGTGTCACACTGGTATCTGTTACAGTTTTCCGTGCTATGCCTCGTGATTTTATGCAATCCGACGCAGCAAGAATCTGGTGTTTTGGATCTTACTTCCTGTTCATGGTGGGAATGGTGACGAGTTTGATGAATGTATTACTAATGACATTTGACCGATATTTTGCAATATTCCACCCGTTCCTGTATAAATCAAGATATACCGTCCGATGGTGCTCGGCTACTATAATTTCTGTTTGGATACTAGGAATCACCGTCTGTACAGGAATATTCATTAAACCAAGTTGGTCTGATAATAGAAACCGGTGCAATGCTGGCATTTTAAACAGATACTACGTAGACGTCATTTGCGTTATATTTTGGATGGGAACTGTGGTTTTTATTTATGTAAATTTTAAAATATTTTGGAAAATATACAGTTTACCCAAAGGACATCTTGTTAGGCCGGTCAACAGGACTGAGTCACATAGTGATGTAGAAATAAAAGTTATCAAGATGGTTGCAATTGTTGTGGGGACTTACTTTGTTTGTTGGATACCAGCAATATTAGAGCTGCAACTCTCTGTCCACGGAAAGGTATCGAGTAATTTTCCGTGGAAGAAAATTTTCAGATCGTTGTCTATTATGAACAGTGGAATTAATTTCTTTATTTATGCTGCGAGAAACGGGGACTACAGGACAGCGTTCCGGCTGCTGGTGACATTTAATAAGACAAGAGTCAATATTCCATCATCATCGACTGCACTTGAGACAAGGCAAACTGATAATGTTTCATTGAACTACATTCTTCAGTAGTTATGAGGTCTAGAAATGAATGCGATGAAGATACTCTGAAGTATGATGTGTTTTTTAATACTGTATCATGTTATATTTCATACTCTTTGTATACATTAATCTTAAGGAGATGTCGATGTTAGGCAGGTAGCCTTTGTTTCCGAGAGAGAGAGAGAGAGAGAGAGAGAGAGAGAGAGAGAGAGAGAGAGAGAGAAAGTTGTATGTGACGTCATAGTATAAAGAGATGCAAAACTAATACACAGAAAAGTGGGTTCACGAGGGATCAGACCAAGACCTTCGGTCGTCTCCTCTACTATGACGTTCCCTTGATTCAACGCATTATGGTGTGGGATCTATGGTAGAGCAGATAGGAATTTGTTCTATTTCCACAGAACAGACTTTTCTTTGTGTTCTTGTTAAATCTGTCTTCTTGGGAGATACATGAAGATGTAACCGTTACTCATTTTAACTTGAAGTTATGCGGGAGTTTCACACATGTACTTTATATATTACATGACCCTGATGTTTCTACAGGGACAAGGTATTTAGACTTATAATGATATATAGTATGGTTGATTTTTAGATCGGCTTACATTAGTGTATTTGTGTACATTTTAAATTATTGTTTACGTGGAGGATTTTCCGGCCCATTGTCTTGTTATTCAATGTTATCCAGATGTCTTCACGCCTCAGGCGCACCCTATCTGTTCCCCCGGAATCTGAATAGACAATGATCTAATGATAACTAGATGTCATGTGGTCTTCGGCATAATTTGTTTTCCCGGGTTGAAACGTCATCAAAATGTAAAGTATCTGAATGTATAGCAGTTCAAAATTTGAATAAATCCACTGTTACATTAGTGTTGTTCTAGATTGCTCTAGTCCAGTTGCATACATGCAGGAGCATTGTCAAATAATGGGAAATAAGCAAATATAATATATCAGCCCCCACAAATATATATGTATATATATATGTATGAATATATATGTATATATATATGTATATGTATATAAGCGGGATGCAACGAGCTGGTTAATAGTGATTATTTACGAAAATGTTCATGAACATTTTCGTAAATAATCACAAATTATAAATAATTATATATATAATTATATATATATATATATATATATATATGTGTGTGTGTGCATGTGTCACCGGATGCGTTAGGGTCAATCAAATGCTTTTCCAACCCTGTAAAAAATGGTTGCATCAGTGCTCAACATAAATTTAATGCCCGTTGCCCTCAGGGGATAAACACGGCAGACCACTGTTAGTCGAATGTATAAACAATAGCTCACGTGTGGTGTGTATGTCATTATTTTGAGAATTCTTGAACAACAATACCTGAAATAAGCGTGCGTATGATGTGACAAGCAGCCAATCAGATGCCAATAAACAATCACTCGACAGGCATCCTGGCTCCGCCCATTGCTGCGCATAAAGCGCCGCTTGATGAGTTTCCGGTCGAATTTAAATTGCTTCCTCTGCATTCTTGCATCATCGACCGATTCGATTATGACATTATGACTGTGTTAGCGTAGCCATGTATCTGTTGTCTGCAGAACTGAAACAAGCCAGCGAGGTGTGCACGCAGCCTTTGTTGTTACGTTTCGTTTGAATTACAGCTCACCAGCCGAGCATCCTATGTGCCCAAGGCCCTAAGCAAACCACGTCAGGGGCATTTCTCTAAGCCTGTGGCCTGTTCAGACGGTTACGCGGGGCGATGAGCTGTCACTCAAAACGAAATAAACATGATTGGCTCCGTGTATTCCTCGCTTGGCCTTGTCTTCCAGCACAAGGTCTCATCTGATTGGACAAAATACAGTGCTCGCCTCTGGTGTAGCAATTTAGGATACGAGGTTATTACAAACAGCGCCTTACGATAAAGGTAGTAGCCCTATAGGTAAAGCGCTGTGTAAAGAGCGTAACAATCGCATATAAGTGCTCAACATAATTGGAGCATATTAGAAACATATTAAGTTCGTTACATAATGAGTTGCTATATTTGAGTTTCACGCACGCAGTAGTTGCTGATCCTGCAGCGACCTTCAGGCAACAGCGTGTCTGCGGGCGTCATGCAGGCCAATGCAGGCCTATGTATGGAAGAAAAAATTTAAATACTACTCAGCAAATTGGACCAAGAAAGAGAACTAATAACCAAGAGCAGTAAACTCATATTCAGGTGACGGCAACAAAGTAACACGAAACAGCGAACAACTCTTTTTGACCATAAGACAATGACCAAATAAGCTGTACCCGCTGACACGAAGTTGTCTGAAGATCGCCGCAGGAACAACACCTACTCAGTGTGCGTGAAACTCGAGAGTAGCAACTCATAATGAAAGTATGGTGTTTAATATGTTTCTCCTATCTCTCTCTCTCTCTCTATCTCTCTCTCTCTCTCTCTCTCTCTCTCTCTCTCTATATATATATATATATATATATATATATATATATATATATATAGGTCTATAGGCATAGCTCACTATATTATTGAGATGCACATGGCACTCTAACGACCATCACGGCAAACAGTCACATGCGTTTCTCGCATTATACTACCATTATATTTTTAAACTATTCTAATGCGCAAAATAGATTTAGATATAAACTGAGTATATTACTCTTGTTACCATAGTTCCGTAACTCTGTATATCTAACTAGTATTTAGATATGAAAGTTTGTATCATTGAGGGTGCTCTTTTAAGAAAGATAGGTCACACGACTGATGTCAAGCATATATTCAGGAAGTATAAATATGTTGTTACATGTATCTGTTTGTTATGCGCGGGATATTACATAACTTGGCATGCGCTAGGCATTCTGATTCGTGTTAAGTGCAAATCCTGTGCGCTGCTATGAGAAACGCACTTGCTGAACTCTGGCTTATAGAGACATAGTGCTCGTTGTAGCCTAGAAATTTCGGGTCTGTTCATGCGCTATGGGCGCGCGTGTTTTGTTGTGTTCTTTAGAATGTTCGTGAATATTGAAGGTTCTGGGCTTCAGGTGAAAAACTATAAATAGGGTCTGTGTTTAGAGCCTGGAAAGAGAAAAATACCGACGAACGGCGACTTATTTATCCATTCCCCTAGACATTTCAAGCTGCCTAGTGTTGCGGAATCTTATTTTTTTATCTTCGTAACAAAAGTTATGCTGATCAGGATTACGTTATCTGTTGTTATTAGCTTCCGTAACATAAAATTGTTGGCTTGTCTGCGAGATTTAATAATTTTAAAAATTTATTAGGCATTGACCTAGACACATTGTTTACGATACATTGTTTACAAGATTTATCTCAGTGGGTTTTTTGTTATTGTTTTAAGATCTCAACATGGCAGATTTCAAACCTGAGGTATTTTAAAAATCCAGTAGGGCTAGGTGTGAAAAAAGTTTTGAGAAAGCCTGATATAATTGCTAAAATCATGCAAGATCTAGTTAGCAAAGGTTTAATTGAAGAGAGTGAAGAGAAAACATAAAAAAGTGAAAGCCTTGCAATGCAGTAAGACTTAAAAAAAGTTAGAAATGCAACATGAGATAGCAAAGTGAAAGAATAGAGAAAGAAAAAGAAATAGAAATTAAGTTGGAAAGACTTAAACTAGAACATGGTCTACGTGCTGCCCCTACACAGTTTTGATGTTAATAAACACATTAGACATGTCCCATCTTTTCGGGAAAAAGGATTTGATATATATTTCTTACACTTTGAGAAGGTAGCTGAAAATTTAAGATAGCCAAAGGAAAGATGGACTATGCTATTACAAAGTGTATTGACTGGCAAGACCAGAGAAATTTTTACAGAGCTTTCAGTAGAAGCCGCTGCTGACTATGAACTGGTTAAACAGTCAATCCTAAAAGGTTATGAGTTAGTTCTGGAGGCTTACCGCCAGAGATTCAGAAATTGGGAAAAGCGCAAAGATTAGACCTTTGTAGAATTTGCTAGGACTAAAGAGCAGTTGTTTGTTCGCTGGTGTAATTCTAAGAATGTAATGAAAGATTAGAAAGACATTTTGGGTCAGAGTGTAGGGCAGGATCAAGTAAAACCTGTTGATGCTTAAATTAGTGCTAAACCTCCATTTCCTAGACCAGAAAACCAGAAGTAAATAATGCATTTTCTTGGTTCTGGTTGGATACTACAGAAAGTTTTGCTGTAGCTGAACCTTTAACTAATTTGTTAAAGAAGAAACAAAAGTTTGTATGGAATGTTCAGTGTGAAAATACATTTCGGA
Organism: Sipunculus nudus; assembly: GCA_026874595.1. NCBI lineage: Eukaryota > Metazoa > Annelida > Sipuncula > Golfingiida > Sipunculidae > Sipunculus > Sipunculus nudus. The sequence continues at coordinate 10,201,265 of CM049312.1, read as the reverse complement.
ATTTGAAAGCCATTCTGCAAAGTTCACCAGTTATTGCAGCTCCAGACATTTCTGTACCCTTTCTTCGTTTGCTGGATACCATTTATAATAGAACTGAAATTCCTTGCCCACGAAAAGGTACTGAATAATTCTCCATGAAGGATAATTTTCAGTTCCTTGTCAATTATGAACTGTGGAATGAATTTCTTTATTTATGCTGCAAGAAACGTGAAATATCGGACTGCGTTCCGGCTGCTGGTGACATTAAATAGGACAAGAGTCCATGTTCCATCGTCTCCTGCTGTATTGGAGACAAGGCCAGAGAATACAGAACAAATAAGATAATGTTTCATTGAACTAAATTCTGAAGAATACGTGACCTGACGGCAATAAAGATACTCTGATGTATATTGTGTTTCATACCGTATTCTTTGGTATATTATTCTCTATGTACACGTTAATGTTAAAGAGATGTAAATGTTAGGGAGGTAGCCTTTGTTTGCTGTATTTGAAGGATCCTTCATAATTAAATATATATATATATATATATATATATATATAGAGAGAGAGAGAGAGAGAGAGGGAGGGAGGAAGTTTTTTTTGGGATTTCCGGTCGTGTCCTCTGCTATTAGGTTAGCATGGGTCCTACGCAGAATGGATTGGGATCTGTGGTTGGTCAGTGGTACAGCAGACGACCTGAAATCAGAATTTGATCTTTTCCAATGCACAGGGAACGGACTTTTCTGTGCTCTATTGTTCCATTTCTCTTCTGAAGGAGATTTATGAGGAAGTACCGTTTCACATTTTTACTTGTAGAAATTTGTACTTCACTTATTACGTCAACCTGATGTTTCAACAGGGATCATTGCATAACACTAGTTATAGCACAATGTATATAATGATATTTATAATGACACCTATATTATGGTTGATTGTTAGATCGGCTTACATGAGTGTTTTCTTTTACATTTGAAAGTATTGTTTATTGGCCACCTCAGCCCATTGGCTCGTTATCCAAATGTTTTAAGATGATTAACGCCACAGGCGTATTCTACATATTCCCGCGAAGTCTGAACAGCCAATAATCTTTGATGACGATGATGTAAACTAGACGTTATGTCATCTCCGGCGTAGTTTGTATTCCCCAGTTTTATTCGAAAATGTAAAGTATTTGTATAGCGGTAGGGATTGAGTTTATGGTTAAAATTATGTGTCACCGGTCGTATATCAGGGTCCATCAAATGGTTTCCCAACCTTGTAAGAAATGGTTGCATTAGTTTTCATAGTAAACCAAATGCTCGGATCACTCCGGAGACTAACACGTCAGGCTACTTTTGGTAGAGTGCATAAGCAAGAACTCACATGTGGTGTGCACGTCGTTACTTGAGAATCTTACTTCAAATTTTAAGATATATGAAAGAGTTTCAAATCTGAACAACAACACCCGTTATTATAACAACACCTGCTAGGTACATTACACTTAGATGAAAGATCACGGAATCAATTAAGCCAAGTTTATCAAATATACACCTAAAATAAATCATTAAACAAGCACTATATATGGGAGTACTCTATATAGGTTTAAACAAGGTGTGTGTGTATTTCTGACGTTTTATTAACCATACTTACAGGAAAAACTGTGGTAAATAAGTTAAGAATAGGATAGATTAAAAAATTCAAAGGAAAATATATATATGTATAGAAGTAGCAATTGATCATTATATAAATGAGATGCGCAAGTCCCTCAGAAGAAAACTCTGCAAAGAGTGACATACGTTTCTCGCATTATGCTCCTCCAATTTTATAAAAAAAAGTGTCTTCTGTTTCTATCTAAATAAGAAAATGTGAAGCCCCACAAAAGTGTCACACTTTACAACACTTGTCTTACGGTGGACTGGGCAAAAAAGCGAAGTTAAAAGAATGATAAATCATGACTGTTCTGGTCAATGTTGTAATAATAGGCCAGTTTCTCAATCTACCTATTTGCTGGTCGGTTTCATTTTATCGGACAGAAATTCTCCAGGTAGCTTTGAAGTGCCCCTTTATCGGCTCATATTTCACACCTACCATTTATTAGGTATAAAGAGGTTTAACTGACGTATCTAATAACCTTTCCTATTAGGGTTTCATTTGATGGTTTCCGGTGTTAAACCAAAGTACACCTATTTTTATTTCATATTGATTACCTCATTGACCCATTTCTGATCTATTCATACTATTATAATATTATATAACCAATTAAATTTTGGATATAAGAATATATTTCTCTTGTTACCACAGTTCCGTAACTCTGTATATCCATCTATTATTTAGATATGAAATTGTGTATCATTGAGGGTACTGTTTCAAGGCAATCAACTCACAGGACTTATGTCAAGCATATATTCCGTTAGTATAAAATATATTGCGTCATCCCAGGAAAACTGCTTTGAATTGCAAAGTCATTTTGAATCAGAATAGTGACTTTTTAAATAATTGTTGAGAGACTTACAAATATTTGTTGTCCCTGAAACGTTCAATCAATCGGTATTCACAACTAATGAAGAAAAATTAAAGTATGATCTTGCGATAAAGGTCTAAAAACTTTCTCCACCTAGTGTTCGTAGCTGGGAATTTATTTGAGTCGGATTTTATAGGGGAGGGCCGAGTTCACCTGTCACCTGAAACCTTGAGACAGTTTCACTGTTCGATGAAGTGTGACAAACAATTTTCTTGGCTTCGACTCATTTATATGTATATATCCTGTACTTAAGTACCTCACACCAACGTATGAACAAGCTTCTGTAAGTAATCCGGATCTGGTGATCCAGAATGTTTGCGAAGGTGTGTGGTTTCCAGTCATTATATAATTTTCTTATAAATATAATTTAAAGAATGTGCACATTGAACTCTCCTATACCATCGTCTGTCACAATCCTTGAGGATCAGAGGAACAATGATAATGGCACTCTAGACGCTGAGTTCGCTGGTCGTACACTCTCTTATGTCAGAGAGCCAAAATGGCGCTACAGGGAGCCGAGTTAATGAGGTGCGCGGATTGAATAGGCACAGATGTTACGCTCATTGCTATTTAAGTGTTTACATTATAGACACAAGTGCCGACATCAGATGCAATAAATAACGTAATGCAGCAATTAATAAAAAATATATAATTCTAATTAATATTAAAATTATACAGGGACTTAATAGATGTTACACATCCTGTGTCATTTTTGCGGTAATCGATTTACATATGTATGTAGGTAGGAAGATGTTCTTTATGTATTTATGTATCTCAGTATATGCGTTACAGTTGATGTAGAAAATTAATCAATACAGTAACTGTTGCCTAAGACAGGCAGCCAGCTATTCCCAAGTAGAGCATGATTTACTGAATGTTAAACACGTTAAAGTTACATCGAGTTACTATTCGGTGATTCACGCCGATGTTTACACCGCCGATCGTCAGGTAACTGTTGCTGAAGACAGCCACCATGCTATTCCAGTAATTTGTTTTAGCACGGTTGGGTGGCTTTGGGGAGTGGCGGCATTCCGAAATAAGTTCATTCGCGCTTGTTCAGACTAATCCGTGTTGATGTATGTATTTGTGTATGTATTTCAAATAAAATTGGGCCGCAGAAGCGTCGTCATCGTTGATTATTAGAAGAAAAAAAAAGTGACAGGGATAGCTATCACCCGAGTGTCACTAGAAAGTAAGAGATAAGCTTTATATATAGCCGTCATCCGTGTGTTGCTAGGAAGTCAGAGTTAAGATATATATATTTATATATAATATGATCATTGTTAATTTTTCAGTGAAAATGCATTTCTTATCAATTTGAAAGCTTACATCAATATTATTGTTTAATAACAGCACTGTCTACTAAAATGAGTGTAAAAAAGATGGCCTACTTCATCATTATAACAAATATCCAAAATTGACCATTTCGAACATGACACAGGAATCCGTAACAAATAATACATCTCTCGAAATTACATCACGACTTGCGGATGGAACTGTACAACAGGACACAAGCCCAGCTTTTGTAGAACAAATTGAAGTTTGCTATATTTTGAATTGATTTATTATTATATGGGAATGTTTTCATTGTTCTCACCCGGATGGCTTTCCACCCTGAAGAAGACGAAAATGTACTTATTCATAACTAACCAAGCAATGTCAGATATTATTACAAGTATCACAAGTATATTACAAGTATATTACAAGTGGTGGGTACTTTGGCTTTCTCTTCTTTAAAATTTAAACTTGTTTGGAAAATTTTCTTGGCTTCGACTCATTTATATGTATATATCCTGCACTTAAGTACCTCACACCAACGTATGAATAAGATTCTGTAAGTAATCCGGATCTGGTGATCCAGAATGTTTGCGAAGGTGTGTGGTTTCCAGTCATTATATAATTTTCTTATAAATATAATTTAAAGAATGTGCACATTGAACTCTCCTATACCATCGTCTTGAGAATCAGAGGAACAATGATAATGGCACCCTAGACGCTCTAGGCACCATGTTATTCCAGTAATATGTTTTAGCACGGTTGGGTGGCTTTGGGGAGTGGCGGCATTCCGAAATAAGTTCATTCGCGCTTGTTCAGACTAATCCGTGTTGATGTATGTATTTGTGTATGTGTTTCAAATAAAATTGGGCCGCAGAAGCGTCGTCATTGATTATTAGAAGAAAAAAAACAGTGACAGGAATAGCTATCACCCGAGTGTTACTAGGAAGTAAGAGATAAGCTTTATATATAGCCGTCATCCGTGTGTTACTAGGAAGTCAGAGTTAAGCGAAATATATATATATATATATAAATATATATATATATATATATATAATATATATATATATATATATATATATATGTATGAGTATATTTAAGTGTGTACAAAACATAACACGAGTATGAATAAAATATGACCATTGCTAATTTTTTCAGTGAATATGCATTTCTTATCAATTTGAAAGCTTACATCAATATTTTTGTTTAATAACAGCACTGTTTACTAATATGAGTGTAAAAAGATGGCCTACTTCATCATTGTAACACATATCCAAAATTGACCATGTCGAACATGACACAGGAATCCTTAACAAATAATATATCACTCGACATTACATCACGATTTTCGGTGATGTAAGGATGTTAGGTGTCGATGTTAGGAAGTCGGCCTCTATATGCTCACATCATAAAGGCTCACAATTAATTGACACTTTGTTCCTCAGCACCTTACAGACCTGTCTGTCTTCAGAATACTACCTTCAACATATGTCGAAACAGCGTAAACGTCCAATGGTTTTGGATATACGTAGAATACATTACTCCCGTCACCACAATACAGTTAACCAAAATATCCATTATTTATTTAGAAAATCGAGTATAATGGTGGATATTTATTCAAGGTAACTAATTCACACGACTTATGTCTAGCATAAAATCACTACGGATAAAATATATTTTGCTCATGATATTGAGAATAGCTCTTACCATGTGCATGTATGAAAAAGCAAGCGCACACTGACATTCACATTATTTTAGTGCGGGAGGGTAGTGCAGAGTTTATCAGTGTACCCATCGAATCTGGTGAGTTTTCAGAAAAATTTTCTCGGCTTGGACTCACATATATTTCCTGCACTTAGGTTCCCCAGAGCAAAGCTTCATGAGGATCCTGTTAATAATCCGGATCCGGTGATCCAAAAGGTATGTGGTGTCCAATCATTGCACATTAACCTCTCGAGATATACCATCTGCTGTCACGGGACGTAATCCTTCAGAATCAGAGGAATAATAATAATAATAATAATCATAATAATCATCATCATCATCATCATAGTCGCAAAGGACACATTTCTCGCATACTTTAACATAAAATTGTATGAAGATAATAATTTCATAGCCAGGCGGTACTAAAGAAATTATAATTTAATAACCAAATGATACTGTGCTTGGCTTCATATTCGCAAGGCATATTTTCGCGATGATTTTCATTTTCCAATGTTTCTCGTGGGTTCAGTTTTCGTGATCCTATCATGCAGTGACCTGCAAATAGTATGCCCATCATCACATTATTAATTTGCGCTTATTATTAACATTTTGATGAGGACCCTTGAAAAATATTAGAAATTTCGGTCCCCTATAGGCAGATAATATGAAATATACTCTTTCCAATACTAGCCTTTGATTTACAGGAAACATATCACATGTATGTTCTTAATAATACTATTTATATCTGCCTTTCAACTGTGTAACGTACCAATGCGGTCATCGCGATAACATACATGAAATCCTTCAATGAGGTTAGATTGCAAAAGACCGATCACCTGTGTAGATATAGCCTCTTAATCACGAAGGTATAATTTTCGCAATTATGTATCTTTCACGAATATCGCAGATTTGAAAACCTTGCAAAAATAAAGCCAAACACGGTATTCTACAATCCGTGCTATATAAAACTGGATCAAGTGTTGCGGAATTACAGTTATATCTTTATATTAGGCGATATATATATATATATATATATATATATATATATATATATATATATATATATATATATATATATAACTCTGGAGAAAAGCAACACGGTTAATTCACAACAGTCTGTTTCACGGGATGCGACCCGATCATCAGGTGAAACAGACTGTTGTGAATTAACCATGTTGTTTTTCTCCAGAGTTATACCGCTCTGGCCTAGTCTGTAGGCCATAGAGCACTTTACATCGGAGGGTAACACTACCTTCTATATATATATATATATATATATATATATATATATATATTGTTACGTAAACATTTTTTTAAAGGAAACTATTGGGCTAATCCGAGATTCGAACCATTGTCGGTGGCATACATGTCGGGCGTTCCAACCGCTTCGCTAGAAAAACAATCTTCACTAAGGAGAACGTTTGGTGTTATGTGCACCCTGTAACACACAATTTTGGTTGAACAAGCTGGCGGGATTACCTAATTTCTACAAACCACATTTCCCCGCGCCCCAAAGTCGGGCGAGCCCCATTTGTTACGTACACATATAGCTCAGGGGAAAATATGGGACTTATTGCTATTAAATAAATATTAAATAAATTATGTGAATTTCCATCAGATTGCAACAAAGAGACAAAAAAAATTATGTTTATCTATGAAAAGAATAGAGCGATGTAACAAACTAATTCTTAATTAAGAGTTTCGTTTTAATTTTTTGGGGTTTTGAAGCAGATTTGTTTCCGGAATAAAGTCATGACACGGTTAGTAATATTCCAGAGCCGGCTTGATACTGTTCGGGTCATCGTATTTTTAAAAAACCTTACAGTGAGACCATATCTTGTATCGTCCGGAATGGAGGGTCACTAGTGCAACCAAATGACTCTCGTGAATAGTTTCGGACATTGACCACCATTCAATCCGGTGACTGAGTCAATTTGAATTACTGTATGGCCGAGGAATGGTTATTACCCGAAGATAATTGACTTTTTTTATTATTCTTTACCATTTTATATGAATCCCGGCCTTATACAAATTGCTTGTGTTTGAATGAATTGGCAGTATCCAAGGGCACCTAACCACGAAAAAAAAAAAATCATAAGATTCGCAAAGAAACCGGGTGTGACATTCCCTGCCCCGAGTTAGATCGCATTTAAGAGTCGACCATCCCGTCTTTACTTGGCATACGCGAAAGATAGTTACTTTTATGGCATTTTATATATGAAAGTTCTAGATTGTTACGTGTAGCCAATGCTTTGCAGATGCTTGGTGCCCCCCCCCCCCCCCCACACACACACCTTTTAATAAATTGGCGCAACGGCTATCGAGTATAATACATTGTAATTGGGTAGATGTTCTTGAGAGATAATTCTGGTTTATAAAACGTTCCACGTCTATATACTAAGGTTTTATGCATTTTTCACATTCCAAATCTAGTGTTCCGATTACAAGCATAGTGATAAACGAAATGATATAATGAAGCAATTAATAAAAATTATGAAACGAATTATATATATATAAACAGTGTAGCTTTATAGAAAAACATTGTTTTATTTATTTTTTTGCAAAAACTCATCAAATACCGTGTATATCCCGTTTCTGGTGTATTTTAACTCATTACTTCACAAAAATGGCTATTTGTGTTTAGGTTTGTCAGGGTATATAATATATTAAGTTGGTTACTGTCCGAATTTACAAATGGTTATATGGATTAATTTGAATTAATATAATCAGCTTTTGATATTTATACAAACAGATAGCGTTAAACAATTTAATAATTCTTGGATCATAATCTTGCAGTTCATTTATTGGGAAACAAAGCACCTTTGTCTGATTACAAAACATCATAAAGAAGCTAGCACGAGTCCTCGGGGTCTCCGTCCAGATTGAGCGCACCTGCAAAGCGGCAGCACGTGAGGTTCACTGCGACACATGCTGAAGAATTGGGCTGTTACAAAATGTAGAACCCCGTCAAGCTCTGATTAAACCAACACCATTTATTAAAGAGACATCCTATTTAATGACACGATAAAAAATCACCTGTCTAAGCAATACATATTACGTCAGTCCAAGGTTAAAAAAGAAGCACAAGTCTCGGTACTAGGTCAGATCACCGTGACCCCATTTATTAGCCAGATAATACTTCGCTGCACGGAGACAGAAAAGTAACGACAAATCACGAAACAACATGTCAAACAAAACGCCACATTCTTTAAAACATTTTATGTCTTTTGAGTACACGTACAGTACCGATTAATAATGAGTGTGCATACAACATCTATATTTTCATCATGTGATATATTGGTGTACAATACACTGGCGAAGAGGGACTGCAAATGTATCTGTTCATATCTAATGTTTTAGCGTGAGAAAAAAAATCACAGACAAAGTTGCACTGTATTAAGAATTATTGAATACCATTTCCCCGATACGTGATTCAGCTCATGATGTCCCACACAGACACTTTTATTTTTCTTCTGTTTTGATTTGATCATCATCCTTGATCATTTAAATACACTCATAAATGGTGCATTATAGTGACACCCTAGATGGCGCTATATGCCACGTATGCCTTGATCTCTTTATGCATATACAAACTATGTTTATGTAAGACAAAGAATAGGGTAACCAAAAAATGACACAATACCACGCCGAGTAGGAAGCATATCTGTAGATCGTTACATAGTATAGTCTGTGTTCTCCATATCTGTGGATCGTTACATAGTATAGTCTGTGTTCTCCATATCTTTGGGTCCTTACATAGTATAGTCTGTGTCTTCCATATCTGTGGATCCTTACATAGTATAATCTGTGTTCTCCATATCTGTGGATCCTTACATAGTAGAGTCTGTGTTCTCCATATTTGCTTCATGAGCAGAGGATGTGACGTTGTCTTTAATTCTTTTACAAGTGAGCAATGTCTTAAACGCTGTCCGATATTTCACGTTTCTTGCAGCGTAAATAAAGAAATTCATGCCACTGTTTGAAACAGCTAAAACGCTGAAGACTTTCCTCCATATCGAACTACTGGATCCGTTTCGGTGGGCAGATATTTGTAGCTCTATTAGAGCAGGCATCCAACATACGATAAAAATCCCCACAATAATCGTGATCATCTTGATTATTTGGATGTCTATATCAGTGTCTGTCGAAGATCTGTTCACAGGCCGCACACCAGGGCCTTTGTGTAAATCGTGTATTCTTTTGAATATTCTATAGTTTAAGTATACGAAAATCCCAGCACCGATCCAAAATAAAACGCAGCAAAAGTCTATATAGTTTCTGTGTAGTTTCATCATACCAACGCTGCACCTGAATTCGTTTTCAGTCCATCCTATTGGTTTAATTAGTGAACCAGAACTGATGAAAATTCCAACTATCCAAACAGAAGCTATAGCTGTCCAGCACCTCCTCGCAGTAATTCTTGTTTCGTAAATAAGCGGGTGTAGTATTGCAAAATATCGATCAAATGTCACCAGTAACAGATTCATCAAACTGGTCACTGTTCCTGTCATGAAAAGGGTCGAGGAGGACAGGCACCAAATTCTTGCTCCTGAAGACGAGGTAAAACTCCGAGGCATTGTGCGTAATAAGGTGAGAGATAGCAAAGTCATGCCCGCGATGATATCTGATACAGCTAGACTGGTTATGAACAAGTACATTTTCTTCTTCAGGGGTGGGTATATCAACCGACTGAGAACGATGAAAATGTTTCCGATAATGATCCATCCCGACAAAATAAAGCGAACAACTATTTGTGCCACAAAAAGGGAGCTTGTTGTCTGTTGAACAATCCAATCTGTATATCGTGACGCGTTCTCGAAAGTACTATTTGAGTCGTGTGTCGTGTTCCACATGGTCACTATTCCGAGAATATAATCGCCGTTTTTCTCGATCCCTTCTTATTCATACACTCGCTAATCTGAATAAATCTATCGATTTATGAGTATTTTCTCTCACAATAGTGGAAAATGTTCGAGGTTGTACCATGATTTACAAACAAAAGGTACCTTTTTGTTGTGATCGATACATCATCATAAAACCATAATCCGCATCTGAAATAACCTTCTGTTTTGCGGATATGAAAGATAGAAATCGGTGATTATACACAGGCGATCCATCGAGATTCCGGTAGGCAGATAACATCTTATTAAACCAACTTCCTGATGATGCTGTTTCCACGCAGTGTCTGTTTGTGCTGCCCAGGGTATACTGTAATGTGCAGTTGACCCCTATTCGTGCAGTATTAATTCTAGCTAAAGGAAATCTTTATGCCTATCAGTAATTTGTTGAATCTTATCAATTACTCATATATCAAGGCAAAAGTCGATGTGAATTTAATGACATATGTTCTATTGAAATATCGTCTGCTGAAGTTTGCTTGCTAACGTCTTACATTATATCCTCGAATATATATATATATATATATATATATATATATATATTATATATATATTGAAGTTGGCTGATTCTTATATATATATATATATATATATATAATTCATCCTAGTTTACCTAGTTATCCTTTTATCACTATGTTACCTTTCACGTTTTAACTTTTGTAATTCGGGTGGTGGACGTAATTGTAGGTGGACGGCCTTATTTTTGACACTATTAAACACTGATTAATTGACAGTTTTACTTCATTTGAGTACGAAAGTACGGAAATCACAATGCATGGGATACACAGGCATCTAGACCTGTATACATATGAGATATATGTGATAACTTATGTATATTAACGTTTTGGCATGGTTTTGCCTATGCACATATATGATTTTATATACATATATATGTTTGTGTTTGTTACTTTTTATGTGTGTAGGTGTGTGTTTGTGTGCACTCTTTGGCCTGCAGATAATGTTACGGAATCCAAACCATGTCGGTGGCGTACAAGCAAGCTTCACTAGCGAGATGTTTCGGTCTGCTTTTATGTGCACCCCGTAACAGACACCTTCTGTGTGTATTTTGCTATCAGAATAAGATTAATTATCCCAGAAGTTCCACTTTTGGTGAATAAGTTGGCGGCTATTGATCAATTATATCAAACCTCCATTCCCCGGGCATAAAAGATATCGGTAAGATATTCAGAAAAAATATCCATGAAAAGTCAAAGTTGACAGAGATTTCATGTTTAATTTTCGCGCTTCAAGAGTAGAGCAGCTATAATAGTCGAACTGGGGTGGCAAACCATATATGAGGCGTAATAACACACAGACTAAATGAACCAACTTGATTCTGGGAAATACCGCAATAAGTGCTTAAGTCACTGGAAAGACCTTTATTCAGCGAGGTGGTATGTGTGGCGCTGAATACCCGGAACAACCGTAGTTCACCAGTCTCTGAAATAAGAGGGCCGCAGTGGTAAATAGTTATTTAATTTGCCACAAGTTTGCAGTACCGACACAGTACAAGACCCCGAGAGAACGTTTGATTTTTTCTGTCAGAGGCAACAATTACGTGTAAACCATTGCATGGACCTGGCCAGTCTACAACAAGTCGTGATTTACGATATTATTAGATATACAAATATTAATAAAAGAATCAAAACAAAATGGTCAGTGCGTGACACTTTATGTTAAGCTTATTTGATGTTGAACTTCTTGCAATTCTTGTATTGGCAATTCTTGAATCTGCAGATAGTGTTCTACTTGACAAACTGTTATGTCACCTGAAAGCTGAGTCTTATGTATTTTTTTACATATTCTAGTAGGGATAATGGCAAGATGATTGTTTTAGTAATTTCTTGTGCATTGGTATGGGGTATCATGTTTAGATAATAGCGTGAGATAGTCGGTTAAAGGACACACGTGTCTCGTTTATGTTGATTTCAGGGCAGTTAAGTTGTTGGAGAGCACACGTGCCTCGTCTGATGTTAATTTCAGTATGGTTTAATTTAGAAGGAGCCGCCTCTTTTTTGGTGATAACTTTTGTCTGTTGTAAATTTCAAAGGAAGTGCACCAATGTAATGTAGGGTAATGCATTTCCTTATTAATATTCTCGCAGCAACCATACACCTGTTGATCGTTGATATGGATTTGTTAAAACCTCTTGTTTTTCCATTAAAAATGTGTAAATAACACATTGAAAATAACATTAAATTATGTGAATAAAGTAAGCAATATTTTTTCGAACAATTATTTATGAACATCTCTGCTTTCCTTAAAACGTATGATTTGTTGATTTGTCAATTTTTTTATATACTTATTGATCTCAAGTATTCTCTAAGTGGGTACTCGACACTTTCAGATTCGATAATACACATGTCTTAATGCATTGGTTTACTTAAACATTGAAATCTAACCAGTTACAGGCAAAAGAGGTTTGGTAAAACTTTCGTCTACACTGTAAGAAGTAAGGGTTTTCCATAAGGGTGTTTCTCAAACCCCGAGTTTCCAGTTGAATAAACCTTACCGGTATTAAGCCATAACTTCCTGCGTTAAACGTATTTTATCCTTATAAACACCCTGTTTTTGAAAATTAAACATATTTTCTCTGGATGCCACGAGAGGGCAATAGCGCCACCCACACGTACGGAGTTTTTCGAATACACCAGAGTGTCACCGGCTGTGATATCACGTGTTTTTTATGTACGCGCATCAAACAAAATACCATGTGCTTTTGAAGCAAGTTGCATTGACAGTGGATGAAGAAGTTTCTCTCTCAGATCCGATATTACTTGCGTAAATGCAGGCATTTTATTCTATTTTAGTTCTCTGAATGTATAAACCATGATTGATGTTGTGATAGACTAGATTTAACAATACAATGTGGTAGTGCAGTTTGAGAAGCTGGCAAAAGTCTTTTATGCAACAGATGCAAGATTTTTAACTATATTTCACAGACAGTCTACCAAATAAGACTTGACTGAATGTGAACAATGATTGTTGAAAGTATAAAAATTTGTAGAATTTATGTCGAGATTAAAACCAAGGAATATTTAAAGCAGGGACCTTGCTAGATGCAGCCCTTTTTATAGTGGCTTAAGACTTAAGTACAGGATTAAAACAAACACCGTATCGGCGATTTTCAGCAAATTTTTTTTGTTAATTTCTGCAATAATTTTAAAGTTTTTAAAATGCCATAAAGGTGTACAAAAGGTTATTGATGAATAAAAATGGTTTCTAAAAGGTGCATCACATCCCACATTGATTTTTTTAATCTAGTCTATCATAACATGAAATTCAGATGCTAAAAAACTGCCTGCACTTACACGAGTAATATCAGATCTGAGACGGAGAATCTTTCTTCATTCACTCTCAATGAAGCTTGCTTCAAAAATGTTTCTTTCCTTAAATAGTTTTGTAAAATTATTTCAAAAGGGTTGTAAGATCCCATTAAGGTGTAAAAAAGTTTTTTCTTGATAAATTAAAAAGGTTTCTAACAGATTTTTTATAATTCTATGAGTTTCTATAGGGTATACTAAAACTTGTGAAAGGTTTTTTTGGGGAGGGGACCCTTTAAAGGTTTGATAGAAAAGGTGTTTTAAAGGAAAACCTTTAAAGGGGTTTTAAAGGGTTTCGCTATTTGGACACGCTGAAATCCCTCTTTGACCACTTTTGAAAAACCTTAGTTTGAAGAGTGTAACTTACAGGCTTAGTCAACCTCAGGGACAGATATCACACACTAATACACACCATGAGTATTTTATTAAAATATAACAATGAATTTCCTTTTCCTAAGATTATTTTGCTTTATTGACTTCGTATCTATAAGCATGGTTGACGGTATTTTGTGAACCAGAGTTTAATTAACGTTAATCAACGCATTTGTGAACAGCCAGTTTAAATAATTTTTTTTCAGTGAAAGTATATGATTGTATAAATTATCTTACGCAGCAGATTAAGCGGCAATTTAATCAACAATTTACTTCTAGGTGCGGTTAAATTTTGTAATAATTATAATGTATGACAATATACATGTTGCAATTGTGATAAAACACTTTTTAAGTGCTGACAAAAACACTTTGAAATAAACAAGTGTCCAAATGCTACAGCAATATATTTTCACGATTTATCTGCTTCGTGTTTAAATATTGGCTTTCATTTTGTTATTTTGACAATTTGAGCAGTTGAAGACAGTAAGATTAACTTCAAACCAAAGTGTAAAACCAGTGACAGTAGCTGGGCATTTAGAGGTGATTTTAATTACCCAGAATCAAGAAACCAGAAGGTTTCATACAGTCTCTTGGTTTATTCCGGGATAAATTTTAAAAATGAGGCATAGCAAGCGTCTAGTGGCAGTACAAATAGCTTGCATGGATAGTTTAACAGTTTTGGCCATCCACCATCATGTAACAGAACAATATAGGGTCCGGAGACTTCATTTCTGCACACAAACAAAATGGAAAAGAGAGAAAGTAAAATCATGAGAGAAATGTGTAAATATATAATGCCTTTACTATTTAGATTAATTTTAGAATTTTTCAAAGTCTGACACTCTTTACATTTACATTTAAAAAAAATATCTTGCTTAAGCTTTTGTCCTTTCTTCACAAAATTTCAACAAATACACCAAAACTATAGTTTCTCTTTAGGTCAATAAGAACCTTAAGAACTGATAATAAATATACATTATTATATCAGATATATATATATATATATATATATATATATATATATATATATATACACACTACAGAAAGACCTTTCTAGTTTTTCTTCTTTCTTTCCCATATGGGAATAACATTACCATAACCGTGCACAGAGAAACATGAAAATATTTTTTTACTGAAAACATCATATTTTATCTATGTATGTGTATACTCAAATAATCGAACATAAAATAAATTCGAGTTAAAAAACAAAAATCGCCAGTAGTTGACTGGAATAAGTGTTAGCAAAATTTAGGGGGGGGCGCCCCTTTTCGCCCCCTATGAATACGCCCCTGATCTTTGAATCCCCGAACCGTCAATCGTAAAAAATGTTATGCATTACAGTTTCGTTACTAGTCTCGTTACTTCCTAGTTACTTAATACACATATAGTCCAGCGGTTAAGCTCCCAAATATGGACGAATTGTGCAAAAAATGAAAGAAGCAAGAAAGTTGGCAAAAGTATTCTTTGGAGCTTACTGATGAAGATCAGATATAGGGCCAAGCTAAAAATAAATTATCTTGGCCAAAATCCAAGATGGCGGCCAAGATGGCCGCCTAATTAGAAACTGTCTTTAACTTGAGTTAAAATGTCACGAGAAAGCATTGCAAGTACTCTAATATTATATTTTTTGGACTGAGAAATTACATTTTTGAGGTTCCAACCCTCTCCAGGTACTCATTAGCTGGGTTTTTGTCACGAATTTGGTAATATTCCCATAAGTCCAACAGTTCAGCTGCATATTGAGGAGAATTGATATGAAAACCTGGAAAGAAGAATGAAACTTTGCATAATAGTTGGCCAGACCATATTCCATATGTTCAGATATGAGGCCAAGCGAAATTCACAATATCTTGCTAAAGCTCCAAGATGGCGGCCAAAATGACCACCGAATTATAAAATACCAATACAGTCGGTCATATTTGTCCTGGAATACATTGCAAGTGAACAGTTTCTATGTTATTAGGATCGAAAAATTTATTTATAAGGGTTCCAGATCTGTATCATGCATGTGTGAATGAAGTCTGATTTTGTTGGTATTGAAATTTTGCTAAAATTACCCTTTTGTTACCAGCACATCTAACGGTTTGTTGATAACCCTGCCAAAATGTAATATATTTGTTAATTTCAAGTATTTGAACACTATGTCTCTTTCAATGTAATGAAAAGGACAGTCGATTGGTAAAACGGTCAGCTTTCTTCACTGGCGACCAGGTTTCTGTCCCCGATGTTGTGGTCCATACAGAGTCCGCTGTTTTCTTCCACTTCGCAATCCGAGCCACGGAAAGTGCCTTGTAGTAGTTATTATAACCAGCAGTACAATCAATGTAAAAGAAATTTTATTTGTTTATAAGTTGTGAGTCTTTTGCCTTGAGGTGACGGTGTAGCCTTAAGACTCTTTGCTTGCATGAAGAAAGAATCAGTACATATTTAGCGGCTCACCACATTATGCTGTATGCTACGCTTTCTTTTAAAGTGATAGATTTAGACCTGTTGGTTTCACTTTCTACTGAATGAGAATGAATTTATCCGTATGATAAAGATGGTATGTTGTTAGAAAGAAGTCATAACCTATAGTTAAGACATTAGAGAAAATCTCATGGTTTGTGCGTTTGCGACATCGACGGGGTTTGAACCGGGGACCTACAAACACGTCCTTAACCACGCATATACTATCTTTGTACTATGGTGATGGTGCATGACAGAATCTGGACACTTGTAGACACTTGTGTAGTTTGCCGTTTATCGTCTACATTGATAATCTGATTTATGATCCTTACCAATAAGCTAACCTTGCATTTCCAAGTGATGTCTTAAAATACTTCGTTTGCTTACATAATTTACACTTTTAATAAATATAATGATAATTAGAAATAATAAATATTTGATTCATTTATTGAAATAATTTATCTTCATGTGCACATATTGCAAGATTGTAGGTCGGACTAAACTTTGCACATAAGATAAAGAGAACCGATAGTAAGTTGGAATTGTGGGTGTTTTACTTGAAGAAAAACGCTCTTGTCCTGCAAAATATAAAAAGAAAATATCCAGGCAAGGTTATTAAATTTGCTGGCAATATTAAAAAAATAATGTAATAAACTGTTCTGTTCAGTAATAATATTCAGAAGTAGTCTTTCCTCATTAATATATGTTCACTTGATGAAGCGAATGGTATGAAATACAAGTTTCCCAAGCATTCTGCATTTGGGCATAAAACTGACATAAAAGGGAAAGTACAATATCTCAGAAGCTGATAGCACAGCAAAGTTACAATCAGCAATCAAGTCGATAAAAATTCAAACCAAACTTTGTACTGAATTTTTAGGTAATCGAGTTAATGAAGAAAGAGTGCATGTCTGGAACATAGGGTGCATTATATTTTTCAACCTTTTGTGAATTAGACTTTCTATCTTCCGTCTTGCTGTACCATTTTCTTAGCATCCATTTATGAAAGATCAACTAGCTTGCACCTGGCAGCACCGACTCATACATGTGGTGAATATTTCTAACAATATATGCATGTACTACATGAATCTACAAATGTGCATCATGTCTGCAAATGGGAGTATTTTGTTGACACCAACGCATTATGCAAAGTGAATTTTAATTGCAACTCGTTGGGAAGGAACAAGTTTTATATCACAGAAGTTGAATCACACCAAATGGCAGTAATACTTTACTGACACATGTGTCGGTTCTTTCCTACGATCATGCAGTCTAAAGTCTGCATCGTCACAATATCACAAAATTAGTAATCTGCATGAGTGTTATTTCATGCATTCATCACCATAGTACAAAGGCATAATACAACAACATGTTGCGCACCTCTAATGTGTGTGGATTCTGTTTTCTCGCCAACATACAGTCTGAAAGCCATCACTTCATGGCAAAAGAAGCTTAAAATCCATACAGCAGACAGGTGTGAGCATCTACATAAGCGCTTATCTTGGCATGCACGCATATTCTCTAAATTCATTATAAATAAAAGTCTTTCCTTTTAAACAGATATGGTGTTCAAATACTTTTAACTAGATCAAGTAAATTAAATTTCAGCAGAACTATTTGATTTTTTATTGCACTAATCAAGATTTACATGAATGTTTAGTTGATGGTAAAGTTAAATATCATTTTTGTAGATTTTGGGTAAAACCCTACCTACCTATTCTTCACTGATATATGAAGCTCCTACTGATCCTAGACAGGATACCGAAGTTTCTTTCATCCCTTACCTCGGCAAAGCAGTTAATACATTCGTTAGCATGCAAATAAAGGGATTTCAAACAGAGGAAGTCAGTTATTAAATATTAATATAATAAAACTTACCCCAGCAAATGACACTTTCATTTAAAAGTGCAGTATTCAGCAAATTTTATCAAGTTTACCGTTGGGTGTACTGATAGTAGGTACACACAAGGTGGAATCTATACAGCTGACAGGTGTGAGCTTCTTACATAGGTCTCTATCCTGCCACGCACGCATCCAGTCTGATATAAAAGTTATAGGCAGGATAAACTTTATATTATATGGATTGTCTAATTTGTTTTATTATAATATATAATTAATATGGATTGTACAGTTAATTGTAATTACTATTACAAGGACAAGGAGGAATTCACCCACCTTGGATGGGCCATTATAACCCAAGAGGAATAGGAACGATGTTGTCTAAACCTGGGCCGCCAGTGGAGATAGCCGAGCGTTTTACCACTCAGTTGTCCACTCCATTACATTGAGACACATTGGGCTCAAATATGTAAAATTAATATATATGTTAAATGTCAGCACAGTTGGATTTATCATTTTGAAACTTTCCAATTGCCCTAACAAAGGTTTACAAGAATGCTGATCATAAAACCTAAGTACATGTATGTAGTTTTCAAATATTCTAATGGTGTTTACGGACATATCAAGTTCAATCCTAATTTCATTGCAGATTTCGACAGATATGTTTTTTTCACCCTTCACCTCTTCAAAGGAATTATATTTGTTAGCATGCAAATAAAGGGGAAGTAAAAGGAAGAAAGGGAGAAACATTGCAAAAAATTTTTTCTACTATTAAAGCATCCAAATTCATGACAAATCAGACAAACCTAAGCCAGCAAATGACACTTTTATTTGACTACAATCACAATGTATGCGACTACTGTGCAGAACTCAACAATAATGTTTGCTATCTATTGTGCTAGTAAACAACGGAAAATGTAGGACAATTTCAATATAAACAAAACCAGGATTCATTCAAAGAGTCATGATACAGACATTTAACCCTTTTAAATGAATTTATCGACCCCAAAAACATAGAAATAGTGTACTTGGAAAGCATTCTAGGACAAATATAACCGAATTTATTGATATTTGATAATCCGGCGGCCATCTTGGCCGCCATCTTGGATTTTGACCAAGATCGAATGAATTCCGCTTGGCCCTATTTCTGAAAATGTTAAGTATGGTCTGGCCAACTATTATGCCACGTTTCATGCTTCTTTCACATTTTGCACAATTCTTCTCTTAACAGCTGGACTAATAGAAGGCGGAAAAGAGTCCATGATAATTACATCCATAAACATAGATTTAATATGTATTGCACACATGTATACCAGTATATACCGTTCAGGTAGCTGCTATCTCACTGCCCTGCGGTGTTGAATGAGGTGGGGTTGGCACTACCTTATTGTGAGTCTGTCGAGTCGAGTCCACTTGATACGAGTGTAGTATATTTGTATTCATATGATGTGTATTTTTTAAAGTAAATGTCCATTTTATACCATATATGTATTAGAGCCCTGCGCGGGCCCAAACCAGGGCCAAAAACATTACCTGCGGGGCAGCGGAAAGCTGGGATATGCAGGGTGGGATAGACTACATGGTATTTAAGTGCATTTTTCTGCGGGCCAAAATATGGTTATACCGAGGATATGATTACATTTACTTAAGTACTGCAGGTCTGTTTATGTTCTCAAGGTTTTCTATTTTCTGAATTAGTATACGGCACTGGTGATATATAAAATTCCTGAGTTTTGAAACAGATCCATCTTTGGAGGGACCTTTGGTCAAAATATTGTACAAATGTACCTGGCAATAATGTTGTATATTTAGACAGCTCGACAGGCCTGTACTTGTGGCCAGCTTTGAGGTATTTCATAACATGGCTGAGGACAGAGCACCAGGAGTATTACCTGCACATGTGATCTTCTAATAGTCACTGCATAGGTTGCATCTTACTCTTTCAACACTAGACATAGCTTTAATCCATAACTCACAAAGGCTGAGGTGTGCTCATCATGGATAAGCTGAAGACCACTGGCTAGATAGGATGAATGCATTGGCAAAGCAAAATGAGATAAAAGAGCATGATGCTCATTTTAGACCATGACATAGAGCTGACTCCGTCTGCAGTTCCCTTGCCTTCCCCTTTCAGTTAATTATCTGATCGTCACTGACAGGATTAATCTCTTTGTCAAATGAAAGGTGTGAACTGTCGCGAGCAAATACTGTCTTCCAGCTAGTGCAGCTAGTGACCCGTAGTGTAACATACTGGTCTTTAGTATTTTTACGAGGCATAAATAATAGAAATTGAGTGTTTCTGCTTGATTATATATTTCTGTATATGGCAACATATGCATGGAAAATATGTTTAAACTTTAATTATGTACATTATGTTATCTTAACATCTGAATAGGTTGAATTTATAATAATGTTAATATTTAACAAAGGCAGTATTTGATAAAATATCTGACATTTCCACTTACTGTGCAGTAAATCATTTTATTTAGTACAGTGGAAATTCTTAAAATAAAAAAAAAAAGCTAATTCTGTGCATGTGACACTTCGTCCTTACCAGCGAAAAATGAAAAAGTCATATCATCAACAAACATGGTAATGCTGTCTGCTTACCAAAGATGGCTATTCATTAAAAATAAAATGAAAATAAATTTTAAATTTTTAGTCAGTTTCACTTTTGGTTGTCCCTTGTGTTTATCTGCGGGTTAAATGTGGTTTTTTTTTTTAAACTGCGGGACGGGGCGGATGCGGGCCGGGAGCTAAACGTGCGGGGCGGGTGCGGAAAGATATATTTTTTATAGGTGCGGGGCGGTGCGGGGCGGTTTTTCACAACTGCTGGGCAGGGCGGATGCGGGCTCTAAATTCCGTCCAGCGCAAAGCTCTAATGTGTATACATATGAAATGTTCACTGGACCCAGGACCCTATAGAAAATCAGCATACTGAGCTGAATGTGCATCTTGGTAAAATATTTTTGTAATAAATAATAAAATTAATAAATATTTAAATAATAAAACAATAAAAAAACCTCTTTCCCCCGTTATGTTCCAGCATCGCACGACTGATATTATTGTGCCCCCGAGGACAATAGGAATAATGTCAGTCATTTACTTGCTCTCCCCGATACGCACAAAGAATAACCTCGTAATTTCGCAAAGTCTCGGATTTTCAAACCATTCCATCAAAATATACCTGAGGTTTATATATATAGAAGCGAAGGTTAAGATATACAGTGACGCCTTTTAGATAAACTAACTGGTTTATTAACACACACACACACATATATATATATATATATATAGAGAGAGAGAGAGAGAGAGAGATGTATGAAGAGCCATGCTGATTCATTGTATATAGAGATGGAACTAGAATACATGTATACAGAAAAGTCGCTTCACTGCCGATGGGTATCGAACCCATGATCATCCGATTTTCGGTCGGCTACTTTAACCACTAATGCTACGGTCACAATGTGAAACTGCCGCATGTCGATTTTTAGACATCGGCGGATTTTTAAAGTTAATATAAACTTATTTATTTTACATGGATTGTACAAATAGTTATTATAACTAATCAAGGCACTCTCCGTGGCTCCGGTGATGGCGTTCGGCAGTCTGCAAAGGTGGAGGAAACCGGAGTACCCGGAGAAAACCACCGGCCTTGGACGGGCAACTGCAACCCACTCTCATAGCCACGCCGGGGATCGAACCCGGGTCGCTAGCGGAGAGAGCCAAGAGTTTTACCACTCAGCTGTCCAGGCCCCAGATTTTTAAAGTTACATGCCGCCGGCCGATTTTTTGCAAATCGGTGCGAGTGGTCATAAATAACTGCCAGTAAAAGGCCGCCTGACGGGCTCCGGGCGGCCCAAGGCAGTGTCTAAGTTCGAGGGGGTGTGTGACGTCATCAGGGTGTTGGCCGGTGGCAGTTAGGCGACAGGCCGGCAGCCGTCAGATTTTACCTGCCACCTCCCAGTGACCTGGCGGACACCGGCCATTTACACCTGCCACCGGCCAATGATCGGGCGTTCTAATTGCCACTGGCCGGCGCCCGCCCGATAATCTGACGGCGGCAGTCTGGTTCCCGGTTGGATATATAAACCTCGATTGCTCTCGTATCACTACAAAGTGTACCATCAACCGTTTATTATCAACCATTTTCCATCAACCATTATTATCAAACATTTCCTTCCAACAAGATGCCCCCTAAAGGCAAGGGAAAGGACAAGGCGCCAGCCGCAAAGCGAGTATTTTGTATGGTGGATGGCCTCGGATTTATATTCAGGTGTCCGGGAGTCTGCAATCGGCAGATCGCCGTCCTGCCACCTACCAACACCGACAGCCGCCTCCCAGCTGCCTTTCAATCCCCGCCCTGCCGCCGGCAGATATTTTGAAATCGTACGGTGGCATGTCGGAAGCATAACGGCAGCAGGCCGGATGCTAGAGAGTGGCAGTTAGATCCTACCGATCGCCGGCCGAAGTTTGAAGGACCTCGAGCCCCACGACCGAATA
This sequence comes from Sipunculus nudus, assembly GCA_026874595.1. Classification (NCBI taxonomy): domain Eukaryota; kingdom Metazoa; phylum Annelida; class Sipuncula; order Golfingiida; family Sipunculidae; genus Sipunculus; species Sipunculus nudus. The sequence continues at coordinate 10,178,427 of CM049312.1, read as the reverse complement.
AAAATCGCGCTGCTGCCCGCCTGCCGCTTGATAGCCACCGCACGACTTCGAAATGCGCCCGGCCGGCGACCTGACGACTGGCATAATTGGAAAAAATCGGCCGGTGGCAGACAGAATTTTAACTTTTTCTTAAAATTTCAGCGGCGTCCTAGCGGCGTCTAAAATGCCGACTGCCGCCTGCCGATTGTGCCTGCCACCGAGCTGCCACCTGACGAATTTTAGTGAAAACTGGCAGTTACCACGCCGGCAGGCGGCATTTAGTGATTTGTGACCGTAGCGTAAGCTACGACAGATCCCCAACCACTCTATGTATTGCACACTTTTATAGGAACCAGCCAAGTGACGTCACGGTGACGTCAGAATACTACCCAGTACATGTGTCGGCACAGCGACTTTGTATGCAGCAGGGAACACCAACTGATATATAATGGGATTATTTTTGTCAGGAAATTTACATTTGCAACATATATCATGGTGGGAAGTAAGTTTATAAAGCGTGAATGATTATATCTATCAGAGCCGAAGATATACTAAAAGGTCTCTGGTCACTTATGCAAGGCCATACATTATCTTCACATTTTATTTCAAATTTAGTATTTCTTGCAAGAGTTCAGACAATTCCATTAAAATAAGAACGGTCATCTCACAGAAGTGAAAAAGATTTTATGACATTGCACTTACCTGTTCACCACATACTGGTCGACACATCCTGTAAGAAGGCCGATAGTGTGTGTTTAATTGAGCATCGAGTATGCTGATTACAAACGCACCTGTAAAAGGTGAAATTCAATTAATAACATCGCCGCGCTGTGAATCAAAGATCAAAGGCTAATATTATATGCTATGCTATTAGTTTCTTATAGTCGTTTGCTCTCAATTTTCATTGGCATTAGAAGCATTAGAGCTGATGGAGCTTGTCTGGATTCATAAAACGGAGTGTGTAACGGTAATATATCAAGATAACCAGTGGCGTAGAAAGGTTTTTTGTTTTCATTGGGGGTATGATTGGCGCGAGAGAGCCAATATTCACGCTAGCGCGAAGAGGGGGATGTCTGAGGGGGGATGTGCCCCCCCCCCCCCCCTGCGCTTGAAGTTGGAAGTTTTTTTTTTCTAAGTGGTGTAATTTGATGAATATTTTTAAGTGAAATTTTGATTAAAATGAGCATACCAATTACCACTGAATATGACATATTTGTAGGATAATGAATTATGATCGTATATGATAAAAAAACACATCGAAACTTGGACTTTAAAAATATATGACTGGTAGTGAGATTTTTTTGGTTGTTGATTTTTGTTTACTGAGATAACTTTCAGAAATGCTTGGCAATAACGACGGCTGTTTCCTTTGTCGTGTCGTCGAGACAATACACTTGCACAATTCACAACATTAAACCGAGAAAATTTTGACTTAAGATCCAGGAACTTCCTACTGAGAGATCATTAAGACCAACATGTCAAAGACCTTTTAATTTTCATTATTAATTCATTTCATAAAGAAGCTCAACTTTCGTAATAATAGCCATACTGATCGCCATGAAACTTATTTTATTCAGAGGAATAACTTCAGCAGTTTCACAAAACTGATTATGCCACCTTTATATTTTCCCACTGTTTAATCAAACAAATATTTTAAACTGAAAAGATAATACATGATAGAAAGTTAATTCAAACATGTGTTGTTGTCTGGAGGAATGGTAGCCCCGCAATTTCTTAATTTGCGACATATTGACATTATAAGCACATTGACAGTGAACATACACACTAAAACGAATATTTCTCAGCAATCCTGAGAATTGGTGTGCTTACTGATCAGTCATATTGTTGGTTACCAAATACTAGTGGCACCTACAGTTACCGTTATGTTAAGGCAAACAGTTACTTCCCATTGTTTAACAATTTGACGAGTGTCACGGATAAATAAAATCTCATTTACGGATAAATCTGTATATTTTTATCTGAAAATTTATACCTAACATTCTTCAGCAATCCTTGCAAAGATGAAGATCAACACGTTGATCCTGGCCTCGCATCTACTACAACTTGATGTTTCCACATTTTATTGTTGTTTTCAACGCTTTTAGTACTTCAGCCAGACCCCAAAGTTTGGATCATTGGTACCATTTTGGTGACAAATTTGGTATACATGTGTAGGTAACAAAAATGCCTGATAGCAGTATGAAAGTGGTAGCTTGGTTGTAAGCCCCATACTACTAAATTTGTAAAACGTATCCAGTCAAAGTTGGTCTCAAATGATAGCTGTAACCATACGCTTCAGTATGACATGCCATTTATGGCCACTGGGGGTATACTGCTTAAGTAATACATTCCTATAGTTACACTCACCCCTAGGAAAAACTAAAAAGGAGTGGTTATATAAATATACTTCATACAACTTTATATGCCAAACTTATATCAAGAAAAATAATCTTTTCAATGATGTATCATTTATGATCAATAGGTGTTTACCTACAGTTAAACATTCTTATACCCTCACAGGGGCAGATCCAGGATTTAAAATGGAGGTGTCCACGCCAGGACTGATGGCAAAGTTGTGAAAAAGGTCCCCAGGTTCGAAAAAAGGGAGGGGTCCCAGGACACAAAACTTTGTCTGAAACCTATCAAAAAGTTGTGGCGACTGGAAAGGGGGGCAGACACCGCCCCCCCCCCCCCCCCCCCGCTTCTGCCTCACCCTTAAGAAAAATACTCCATATATAGAATACGTCAACAGATATAACGTTATTTCGGTAACCGAATACAGCGGGAACTGCCGCAACTGTCATCCCCAAGTTCTGTAGTAATATTGATCAATGGACTGGTATTTTGTTTGTAAGCTATAGGTTGTATAACTTGTGCAAGCCAAAAAATATAACTCATTTCATTCCATGGCTTATTCATTGGAGATGATAAATAAGTATGAGGTGTGCTGAATTATTATAAGATTTGTCTCTACTCCATTTTAACTTTGCTGATCACAAGTGTTTGTATTCATAATGTTATGACCAATACCCAGCATATTGATCCCATGACTGGTATGTCAGTAATAGTTGCAAGTATCGCCACTTACGTTGACTTTAGTCAGAATGAACTTTTTCAATTCTTCCTATGCAAGTCAGGAAATAAAAAGAGATAGCTTTTATGTGAGAGATAGCATAAACTTATGTTCGCTTATTGTTGTATTTCATTTTTGATTTTACCTACGATTTGTAATGTGGTTTACCAAACATTGATCATGTGACTTTTACGAGTATATATACTACAGATGACACCATTTATGTTTACCTATCTTGTGCGAGCAAAACCGGTACATTTCCAGTTTTTTTTCTGAATGGAAAAAAGTTGAATCTATATGTAGCTTACCGATTATAATGGACTAGAGCTGAAATGGTATTTCTTAGTTCACTCTCTATTGTTCCACCATTATTCTCGATTATGAACAATGCAAAAAAGAAAGACTTTTTTTCTTTTTGTGAATAACAGACTGCAATTATCATTGTGATATAAATCAAGGCACAATTCATGATCGCTAGTCCTATGATGTTCAGACGTTGGGTATACAGATTCTCTTAAACTCTCCTTAGTCGATAAGAATTAGATCACTGACCAATATAGATTCAGCTGAGCATTATGACCAGCGGGGCACTTAGTAAAGTTAAACATTTAAAATAAACAGAAGAGGTAACAGGTAATTATGTATTTAAGATATAGAATATGTTTACTTATGTAAACATGTACTTTGAACATGTACTTATGTTCAGCGTGAATGTTCGCTGTGTGATATGCCTCTTTAAAGAATTGATTGTTACATTATTTCACAACGAGGCCCTTGTGTATTTTAAACTTCCATATTCCAAAATAAAACTAAGTAATGTTCAATGTAAGTTAAAAGGAAAATAAGCAATATCAGTTTATAAGTTCATAATCATATAAATATGCAATCGCTTTCTGACAGAAAAACATCAAATCTGATGAGTTCTGTTTTGCATTGTTGGAAAGATAACACCGAGTGGAAAATGAAAATCATTTCGTCATTTTTATTTTGGATTATAACCGGGGCTTTTATAAGTCTATTATAGCTTATAGTTATTTCAAGCCTGGCTACCTTGCCAAATCAAGTCATAAGAAAGTTAGCACTTGCAAGGAATTAAAATAGAAATCACCAGGAGAATGACTAAGCAGTTACTTTCATGTTTATTATCATGTGTGTTTCTACTGAAATGTTTAAATAAAAGAAAATAATATGAAAACAAAACTGTTTTAGAATATGCATCTACATTTTGTGATCTAACAGTTACAATTATATCCTACTAAGCGAGAGATGATATTAAGGCAAAACCATAAACCCCATTGATATTATATTTGTTCGGCCAGTAGAACAGTCAGTGATTAACATGATCTCCCTCAAACCTGGGGAATGACAGGGACACATGGTGTTTTGACAGTTCAGTGAAAAATTGCATTTTAAAGATCAAAACAAAATGATCTTAATGGCACTCTCTGGTGCAAGTACATAGCCCAAGGCGAACCATGTATGTCTTCCAATCCGGTAAAGTTGGTTGACACTGGTCTGCTAGGGTTTTGTTTGAAACACAAACCACTGAGCTCCTGAGTCAAAGCAGGTTAGAATTAAATTAGATTTGTTCAACTTCAACAAATGATTTTATTTATTTGGGCTTAACACTAGCATTTACTGGACTTTTGTAAAACATAAAACCGGAACAGGATGAGTTATCGCACTTACTGGCTTTATAGCAAACAGGTTTATATTCTCGTTAAAACACTGTTTGCCCCACGATTCAAATAAACATCTGGTTTCCGTTATAGAAAATAATATTTATTTAGAAATCTCTCTCCTGTAAGAAATGTTAATAGTATAAAACATAGGCAACTCAGAATGAATAATTTACAGCTCTGCTTCACCATTAGTCCTGACACAAAGGCAAACTGCAATATCTATAATTTATTTATGGTGCCACCCAAGCAAAATGTTGTAGGTACATTTACTGCTTTTGCCTTGATTTTATATGTTAATTTTGTTAGAATATTTACATTGAACTATTTCAGCAGACAACATAGCCCTCTCTCAGCCGAATGCTCTTATATATTTCATGTAAGAGAGCGAATTTGGCCAGAAGTGCAGATACGGCGGCCTAGTTTGTACGATATCACAAGTGACTTAGGCACCAATATATCATAAACATACAAATAAAAATATACTGCATAAAATGACTTGTCGCCCTTTTTTATTCAACCGGAGACATGCAAAAAACATATATTCAAACAACTAGCCGAGTACCCGTGACTGCAATTATGTCATGTGCGACATTCGGCTTGCGACATCCGAGTTTTAGTCTATACATCGGCCCCCGATAGCATCCACGTCGAATAATTGGGAGGATTTACTAATCAGAATTCAAAAAGGGCGTGGGTATGCGACACAAAAGTACTCAAAAACATCAACCAGGCATTAATGTTTTCTGCAGACAGTTCGTGGCAATGGGACATATATACCGGCTAACTGAAGAACGGAATAACACCTTTCTCTGACCACGCCCAAATCCACACATTGTAGTTGGGTGCCAGACATGTTTTTTTTCAGCTAAAATACTTCAGACTTTATTAATGACTTTATAAAACCAAACTGGTCACGGTTGATCTTATCAGAAATACACCTTGTGTTTTTAATAAACTAGCTATAATTATACAAATTGCTATGATACAGGGTGAAGAAAAGCAATCATATCTTTAGAATTTGGAAAGCTATATACATGAATGACACACCAGATAAAAGCTATAAATGTCTACTATTAACTGACATCAAACTTGTTTTAAAACAGGCATTACATAAAATGTTATAACTAAATAATATTTTTTATATAACTGTGTCTTGCAAAATCGCAATTTCGGTGCAAGTACATTTCAAAACAGGCTGATATTTTACAGAAAGCTACCACTTTCATACTGCTATCAGGCATTTTTATTGTCTACACACATACACCTTTCAAAAAATCATTGATAGCAATTGTCACCTGTTTGGTACCGATGAACACTCTGGCTGATGTACTATTTGAGATACTGAAGGTTGCTACAAAGCACATCAAATAAATAGTTTCAAGTAATCAGGAATATTCAAGTAGTCAGAACGGCTTCTGTTGCTCAGAGGTAAAGCGCAGGACTCAAAGCCGGGAGATCGTGAGTTCGAATCTCAGCCGAGGCAGTGATATTTTTCATGGTCGACCCCCACCCAGGGTGAGCGCTCTGCAGGCTTTAATGTCATGTTTCACTCACAAACGAGTGCGCCTTTCGGGGGTTCCTCGGTGTTATGACCCAGCAATGGGGATGACACACACCCAGGACCCGCAGGAGTGGTACACCGATCTTGGTTGACACGAGGATAACCGCGTATAAGCTCCTGCCACGTAGACCGAAACCGAAATAGAACTCTGCAGATGTATATAGTAATAGTTAAGCAAGAATTAAACACATGGAGGCGGTCACCTCCACCCCAAAAAAATTATCAAAAATATGAATATTTGCCTTTCCATGCCTGATAAACATAAAGTTAGAAGAAATTTCTTTCTTATATTTACAAATCTATTTGCAGAATTACTTGCAAAATACTCGCAAAATACCCAATAGGCAAATATATTTGAAGAACAACAGATGAATGAAGGTAGGAGGTACTATATATTGCCAATAATGCTATAATGTGAAATGATTCAATATATACATAAATACCAGAGAGGTCTTGCCATCATTGTGTGTTTAATTTCATTTCTGATTCTTTGGATTATTATGGTTATCTATTGAATTTCGCTTACAAAGAAAAGTTGTGTGACCAATTATCGACATATTATTGATTTTTAACATAGAGAAATTCATCATTTAAAAAGGTAAATGTGAAACTTTTTGTTACATGCAGACAAAGCGTTATATATGTTAAAACGTTTATCTTATTTTCACATAATAATGTTCCTCATTAAAAGTAAGTCAAGAGACAGATACCTATCAAACTAAAAATACTTCGATTTGATATAAACTAACTGATATCATTGTACACAACCCTTCAGTGTGAAAATGTGACTTGTTGTAGATACAACTTCTTAGGACAGAAGTGCATAGCTTAGCCTATTGGTACCAGATAATTCCTATGCTGCCCAAATAATTCTGTCACCAAAATTATGCTATTTCTTATTCTGGGTAAACCCATAAGACATTGCAAAATATTTCTAGTATCAAAATTTTTCACATTACTTCAACATTTTATCAAAGAAATCTCATAGTAATCTCATTTGAATTATGGGCAATAGATGTTAACTTTTCTTTTTGTATATATTGAGTCATTTTTTTTAATTTGTTGAATACATATCTTAAGAAGAAATATGCTACACTTATTGAGTAAGCAGATTTTCTCTACTTATGATCTTGTAAAGCATGTGATCTTTTATGTTTGCTTATTAGATGATGATTTTACAATTTGTCTATGATAATTATCACCGGCATGCAAAGGGTTTACAGATTTACATAATAATTGGTTTCGTTCTTTGATTTTGTTCAGGCATTGGCAGCTAGCTATTAAGCATTGTTTAGCCACAAGAGCCCAAACCTGGTTGACTAATGTGGTAACTTATTAATTTATGTTTCTTTCAGCATATTTGTGGGTTTTCCTCTTCCACTTTTTAAAACCCAGGCATTTCGGTAGCAATCATTGACGACATCCCATTTTAATTAGGAATTCTTTGGCAGGGTTTTAAAGTGTGAAATCCCTATTTTATCCCAAACCACATTCAAAACATTGGAGGGTATAATACAATGGGCCATACCCCCCTTATCAATTATTTGGGGTTTATATACCCCCATCCCCTCCGCGGGATCTACGTCCATGGTAACATTCTAGCGATCGTTTTGGGTGGAAAGCTAATAACGGCATCCATGCAATGGTCCTATGTATGACCGTAGAGTGTAATGATTATTTTCCCGGGTAATGGTTGACGGTGACTGACGAGACAGTAGGCCAGCACCACTTAACAGTACGGTCGACGCAGGGAACTTTAGATTACTACAAGGCCGAGAGAGGGCGCTCAGGTGGGACCGGTGGGTGAGAATCATTGGGACGAGTCAAGCGAGTGAGATGGGTTTTGTACGAGGCTGGCGAGATACGGCGGTCCGGTTAGAGATCTCAGGAGGCTGAAGGCGCCAGAGTCCGCCCTTATGTACCAGAGTGCAACGGATCGTGTGGGGCTCCAGACATTCTACTTTACGGAGCGCATTCAGGATGTAGGGAAATGAAGAGTCCAACCCAGGAGGACAAAATTAAAAGAAAGGTCCTGGGACTAGGAAACGGGGATCCAGGCAGAAAATGGCCTGACAACCTTAAACAAATGTCGAGGAGGGTGCAAAGTGGGGGGGGGGGGGGGGGGGTGGTGGAATCCGGACCCCTCTGGATCTAATTCTTGTTTATTGGCATCGGAATAGGGGTAAATGTATTAAAGATATGTTTGTCCTTCATCCTGGTTGCCCTCGATTCAACTAGTTTGGGTGCATGTGTTTTTACACGAATGTGTCCGGATTCTGCAATCCATATTATAGGCCCTACAGTTTCAGCAGCTAAGTTCTAATTGGTCAGATTTCTTTGCTCTTGCGACTATGAAAATTCCATTGATTGAACTAAACTAAAATATTTGCGGACTTGATATAAATACAGCTATAGGCTTTGGTTTCTATTATTTTAAAATAAAAATTCCCTCAAATTACCACTATCATTATTTAGGTAACTGCCAATATATAATCAACTTTTTACAACGTTTAATCCCTTGCCTCAGGTCTACTTTTTATCGTTTGATAAAGTCATCACAGATGCACAACGCTCATTAATCAAAAACCTGGAAAGATAAAATCTTGGACGAAACCATTTTTTTTATGAATTAAGTAAAGATCTCGGTTGGGGCCTGCCGTTCTAGGGTGATCGTCTCGTCCAAAAAAATTATCCCTTGCTTAAAAAATGAAAGGTAAATATATAATATCCATAAAAACGTGAACCGTATACAATAACGCACAAGCAATTGGATTTACGATGAACAAAAGAAAAAATACCTAAAAGTCCAATCCCGAATCATTTTGTTACATTTGTCATCCACAGGCCCATCATGAAGTTAACTTTAAAAGCCATAAAACAAAATTAAATCATGGCCGGATCTTTGTGCTCTGAGCGAAAATATTGAAATTTAGTTTTACTTTGTATGATATTAGACATAAAACGTCTTACCAATAATGGATAAGAAAGCTTAAATTCACGCGTATTTTCTCAGGATTTTGTTTTTCATGAAAAAAAATCCATTTTTTATTATTTATACTTACCTTGCTCAAAGGCAATAAGTATATGCTTACTCCATGATGCCTCTTGGCCTCACATAATACCCAACACAAAGTTTGTAGCCTCTTGGCCTCACATAATACCCAACACAAAGTTTGTAGCCTCTTGCCCTCACATAATACCCAACACAAAGTTTGTAGCCTCTTGGCCTCACATAATACCCAACACAAAGTCTGTAATTTGACATATGTGTTTAAGAATGCTGAGTCACGTTTACATTTCTTTATTTACCTGTGCGGTTTTATAATATATACATTTTAGGTTGCTTTGTTCCGACTCATAGCTGGCATTACGCGTATTCTCCAATGATCTGAACATGAGGATTCGTGTTAGCTAGCTGAGATTAGCTCCTATGTTATTTCTACAGCAACAAGTTTTAGTCTGCTTTTTTCTGACCTCTCCTGGATGACCTGTTTACTGATTAGATACATCTTAGTCCTCTGTGGATGTTTCTTTCAACTAGTGTTGATGAGTCTGCTCTCTAAACTTAATTAGTGTTACCTGGATGTTGAATATCACATTTCGTGGTCACCAAATGTGCGGCGATAGATCAATCATTCACCATTACCTTTCTACAAAATTTGGCCTAAGCTAGGTACAACCCAGATGTATAAAAATGTACATAAAGAAGTAAATTGAATAAAATATACAAAAATCATTATTTCCAGCTTTCAACATGCTACGTTAACACAGTTTGATTATAATGAGTCCGTATATCTGGTTATGTTTCGAAACCAGAGACTGGCAAAGATACGACAACAGTGCAGTAAGACAGGTATATCGGGACATGGATCACATTACTCCTGTAGGTCATATTAAAAGATCTGATATTAAATTAGAATGATACATATGGAAAGCAAAAGAATATAAACCTGATATATTGTTTGTATCTAGTGTACATTCTGTGGCTAACATACAATGGCACAGTTTGAATTACAAAATAACACTTCAGAATTATAATAAATTAACAAATTGATGTACACAAGTACAACGGGTCTAGGTGTTGATTTCGACATAAAATGAATGATTGCAGCGTAATGCGCTATCGTATTGCTCTGTATTTTGAAATATCACAATATTTCAGGTCCGTATTTATGTAACTTTGTTTGAACATGAAATATGTTTTACCTTGCAGACGCTGGTTTTTAATGTATGGATAGGGGTCTGTGTTTTGTTCATCAGGTCCTTATTTATCACTTGACATCATTAAAAATATATGTTCAGCCAATTGTAGCTATACAAATGTATTGTTGAGATTCAGAATATGACATTCTTAATGTGATGATTGTTAGAAGAACGACGAAATATCAACTTTATAAATCAAAGTCAAATGGGTGCTACCTCCGCGTGATCTGTAACAGGTGTGGCTGATTCCGATAGTTCTGGCATATTATTCCTTCTCTTTAAGTTGCATAAAGAGAGCAACTTGCAAAAGCCCGCCCGATACTTGTCACTCCTGGCTGCATAAATAAAGAAATTTAGTCCGGAATTTATTACTGGCAGAAAACATGAATATGCCAGTTTGTCATCATCTATTATACCAGCAATAAACAGCTGGAAGCATATGATGTACGGGATCCAACAGAAAAAGAAAATTCCCACAACACACAGAGCAAGCTGGACAGCCCGTACTTCTGTTGACCGGTTTTCATTGATACTCCGACTGCTAGTAGCGTTGAGCCTGGCAGCCAGGGCGCGAACGTTATATATTACGATGGCATTAAAGATCGCCAACAGGAGGAGAACAAGCCATATTAAGGCGCATTGAAACATTGCATAGTAAGGATTCAGGATACCAGAACCGCATGTGTATCCGTTTGCCTCATACCCAATTGGGCTGATGTATGAGAAGGCTCCGAACATGAATGCAGTTACCCATGTTACTGTTATCAATACCCAGCAATGACATACTTGAAATCGGGTTTTGTAAAATATTGGATATAGAACTGCTATAAAGCGGTCCAGGGTTACCAGTAATAGATTTAGCACGGAACACATCATAGCAGATATGACTCCGAGCATGAGTATCATGCAGCATTGTTCAACTAATTGTCCAGTTTTACCCGGTATATGGAAAAATACCGTCAACCCAGGAAGGAAAAGGGCTGTTGCAAGATCGGACACTGCTAAATTTGACAGGAAAAGATAACACCTTTTTTGTAGTGGTTTGTAGACCACCCGGCTCGCAATAATGGCAAGGTTTGAAACTATTATCCACAGTACCGTCACGTTGCTGACTATTGAGGCCGGAATGAAAACACTTCCATCACCTGAATTCGATGCATTAGATCTGAAACAAATATGCTACAATGTTAGGCAAGATATGCATCAAATAATAAGAAAGGGACATGGCCCTGCTAGGTAATACAAGTCGCTATCAGCTATATAATAACATCAAAACTCACTTGTCACTTTTGCTTTATTTGAGAAATATATTATTCTTAACTACTAACTTATTACCCATTATTGTTATTATAATAATATGCAACGTAGAACAATAGCACTGGGAGATAATATGATGGGAAAATACATGACATTCTTCAACATAATTACTCTACGGTTATATCTGTAAATAAAATTATACCAATTGTGTCATTAAATCGCATGATAAATATTTGTCGTCTCTGCCATCTTATTGTTTTATAAGGTCTAAAATTAACATGATAACCACATGGTTGAATGACAGTTCACAAGCAAAGAATACACGAATGCGTGATAACATCCCTGCAAACACAGTACGTAAACCTAACGTTCGTGGAAAGTTACAGGTCATAACATTATTTAGAAACGTGCAGGCAACGTCAAGTTTACGTCATATTGAAATACAGGAACGTCCGTCCAAGGTACTTTATGTAACGTTTTAATATAACCTTGTATTTACATTTAAAGAACGTTGTCCTGTACTTCCAAAACGCCTTTGGTTAAAACGCATTGTATTGTTATTATGTAACGTACATCAAACGTTATGTACACGTTAATGGGCACGTTCTGAATTTCGATAAGGTTCCTTATTCTGCAATATTGTTTAAAAACATTTGTAAAACATGGTGCGAACGTTATACTTAACGTCCTAACTACTCTAAAGTAAAATATTATTGGCAACGGCAAACGGACGTTTTAGAAAAGTTGCATTAAAAGTTTTTTATGTTGTGCATGCGGTTAGGTTTGCGACGTTTTTCGGCACGTTATATGGACGTATCGTAAACATTGCAAAGTTTCGGTCCAATATGTTTAAGTTACAAATATACGCAACGTTATTTCAAACATTAATATATGGTTTTATATACGATACGGTGGACAATGTAAAGCTGATGAAAATACAGATTTTTACGACGCTGTATACAACGGTCAAGAAACATGTTGGGAACGTTATGGTGAACGTCTGCAATACCCGGAAGTATAACATTTTAGGCAATGTCGAAGAGACGTCTGCAAATTGTTGCACATAACGCTTCACATGTTGTGCATATGGTTACATTTGCGACGTTGTTTTGCACGTAAAATGTACGTATCCTAAACATTGCAAATTAGTCGGGTCTGTGAATGTAATTTTCCAATGTACACAAAGTTATTTAAAATATAGATATACTGTTATATATACGTTATGGTGCACAATCTAAAACAGGTGAAAATACAGATTTTTACTGCGCTGTATACAACGTATTTGACACATGCTGAGAACGTTTTATTGGACGTCCTAAAAGTCGGAAAGTATACATATTAGGAAATGTTATAGAGACGTTTGCAAAATGTAACACATAACGTTATACATGTTGTGCGTGTGGTTACATTTGCGACGTTGTTTTGGCACGTAAAATTAACGTATCCTAAACATTGCAAATTAGTCGGATCAATATGTTTAAATTACAAATATACTCAACATTACTTGAAACATTAATATACGGTTTTATATACGATACGGTGGACAATGTAAAGCTGATGAAAATACAGATTTTTACGACGCTGTATAAAACGGTCAAGAAACATGTTGGGAACGTTTTGGTGAACGTCTGCAATACCCGGATGTATAATATTTTAGGCAATGTCGAAGAGACGTCTGCAAAATGTTACACACAACGTTTCACATGTTGGGCATATGGTTACATTTGCGACGTTGTTTTGCACGTAAAATGTACGTATCCTAAACATTGCAAATTAGTCGGGTCTGTGAATGTAATTTTCAAATATACACAAAGTTATTTAAAATATAGATATACTGTTATATATACGTTATGGTGCACAATCTAAAACAGGTGAAAATACAGATTTTTACTGCGCTGTGTACAACGTATTTGACACATGCTGAGAACGTTTTATTGGACGTCCTAAAAGTCGGAAAGTATAACATATTAGGAAATGTTATAGAGACGTTTGCAAAATGTAACACATAACGTTATACATGTTGTGCGTGTGGTTACATTTGCGACGTTGTTTTGGCACGTAAAATTAACGTATCCTAAACATTGCAAATTAGTCGGATCAATATGTTTAAATTACAAATATACTCAACATTACTTGAAACATTAATATACGGTTTTATATACGATACTGTGGACAATGTAAAGCTGATGAAAATACGGATTTTTAAGACGCTGTATACAACGGTCAAGAAACATGTTGGGAACGTTATGGTGAACGTCTGCAATACCCGGAAGTATAACATTTTAGGCAATGTCGAAGAGACGTCTGCAAAATGTTACTCACAACGCTTCACATGTTGTGCATATGGTTACATTTGCGACGTTGTTTTGCACGTAAAATGTACGTATCCTAAACATTGCAAATTAGTCGGGTCTGTGAATGTAATTTTCCAATGTACACAAAGTTATTTAAAATATAGATATACTGTTATATATACGTTATGGTGCACAATCTAAAACAGGTGAAAATACAGATTTTTACTGCGCTGTATACAACGTATTTGACACATGCTGAGAACGTTTTATTGGACGTCCTAAAAGTCGGAAAGTATAACATATTAGGAAATGTTATAGAGACGTTTGCAAAATGTAACACATAACGTTATACATGTTGTGCGTGTGGTTACATTTGCGACGTTGCTTTGGCGCGTAAAATTAACGTATCCTAAACATTGCAAATTAGTCGGTTCAATATGTTTAAATTACAAATATACTCAACGTTATTTCAAACATTAATATACGGTTTTATATACGATACGGTGGACAATGTAAAGCTGATGAAAATACAGATTTTTACGACGCTGTATACAACGGTCAAGAAACATGTTGGGAACGTTATGATGAACGTCTGCAAAATCCGGAAGTATAACATTTTAGGCAATGTAGAAGAGACGTCTGCAAAATGTTACACATAACGTTTCCTATGTTGTGCATATGGTTACATTTGCGACGTTGTTTTGCACGTAAAATGTACGTATCCTAAACATTGCAAATTAGTCGGGTCTGTGAATGTAATTTTCAAATATACACAAAGATATTTAAAATATAGATATACTGTTATATATAAGTTATGGTGCACAATCTAAAACAGGTGAAAATACAGATTTTTACTGCGCTGTATACAACGTATTGACACATGCGGAGAACGTTTTATTGGACGTCCTAAAAGTCGGAAAGTATAACATACTAGGAAATGTTATAGAGACGTTTGCAAAATGTAACACATAACGTTATACATGTTGTGCGTGTGGTTACATTTGCGACGTTGTTTTGGCACGTAAAATTAACGTATCCTAAACATTGCAAATTAGTCGGTTTAATATGTTTAAATTACAAATATACACAACGTTATTTCCACCATTAATATACGGTTTTATATACGATACGATGGACAATGTAAAGCTGATGAAAATACAGATTTTTACGACGCTGTAAACAACGGTCAGGAAACATGTTGGGAACGTTATGGTGAACGTCTGCGATACCCGGAAGTATAACATTTTAGGCAATGTCGAAGAGACGTCTGCAATATGTTACACACAACGTTTCACATGTTGTACATATGGTTACATTTGCGACGTTGTTTTGCACGTAAAATGTACGTATTCTAAACATTGCAAATTAGTCGGGTCTGTGAATGTAATTTTCAAATATACACAAAGTTATTTAAAATATAGATATACTGTTATATATACGTTATGGTGCACAATCTAAAACAGGTGAAAATACAGATTTCTACTGCGCTGTATAAAACGTATTTGACACATGCTGAGAACGTTTTATTGGACGTCCTAAAAGTCGGAAAGTATAACATACTAGGAAATGTTATAGAGACGTTTGCTATATGTAACACATAACGTTATACATTTTGTGCGTGTGGTTACATTTGCGACGTTGTTTTGGCACGTAAAATTAACGTATCTTAAACATTGCAAATTAGTCGGTTCAATATGTTTAAATTACAAATATACTCAACGTTATTTCAAACATTAATATACGGTTTTATATACGATACGGTGCACAATGTAAAGCTGCTGAAAATACAGGTTTTTACGACGCTGTATACAACGGTCAAGAAACATGTTGGGAACGTTATGATGAACGTCTGCAATACCCGGAAGTATAACATTTTAGGCAATGTCGAAGAGACGTCTGCAAAATGTTACACATAACGTTTCACATGTTGTGCATATGGGTTACATTTGCGACGTTGTTTTGCACGTAAAATGTACGTATCCTAAACATTGCAAATTAGTCGGGTCTGTGAATGTAATTTTCAAATATACACAAAGTTATTTAGAATATAGACATACTGTTATATATACGTTATGGTGCACAATCTAAAACAGGTGAAAATACAGATTTTTACTGCGCTGTATACAACGTATTTGACACATGCTGAGAACGTTTTATTGGACGTCCTAAAAGTCGGAAAGTATAACATACAAGGAAATGTTATAGAGAAGTTTGCAAAATGTAACACATAACGTTATACATGTTGTGCGTGTGGTTACATTTGCGACGTTGTTTTTGCACGTAAAATTAACGTATCCTTAACATTGCAAATTAGTCGGTTCAATATGTTTAAATTACATATATACACAACGTTATTTCAACCATTAATATACGGTTTTATATACGATACGGTGCAAAATGTAAAGCTGATGAAAATACAGATTTTTTACGACGCTGTATACAACGGTCAAGAAACATGTTGGGAACGTTATGGTGAACGTCTGCAATACCTGGAAGTATGACATTTTAGGCAATGTCGAAGAGACGTCTGCAAAATGTTACACATAATCTTTCACATGTTGTGCATGTGGATACATTTGCGACGTTGTTTTGCAAGTAAAATGTACGTATCCTAAACGTTGCAAATTAGTCGGTTCAATATGTTTAAATTACATATATACACAACGTTATTTCAACCATTAATATACGGTTTTATATACGATACGGTGCAAAATGTAAAGCTGATGAAAATACAGATTTTTTACGACGCTGTATACAACGGTCAAGAAACATGTTGGGAACGTTATGGTGAACGTCTGCAATACCTGGAAGTATGACATTTTAGGCAATGTCGAAGAGACGTCTGCAAAATGTTACACATAATCTTTCACATGTTGTGCATGTGGATACATTTGCGACGTTGTTTTGCACGTAAAATGTACGTATCCTAAACGTTGCAAATTAGTCGGTTCAATATGTTTAAATTACAAATATACTCAACGTTATTTCAAACATAAATATACGGTTTTATATACAATACGGTGCACAATGTAAAGCTGATGAAAATACAGATTTTTATGTACGTATCCTTAACGTTGCAAATTAGCCACCAATCACAATGTGGTTTTATATGATACGGCATGCAACATACATTAAACGTGTAAAGGACGTGAAATATCTGTTGTCTCCCATACTCAGTAATATAACGTTCAACGTCACTGAAACATATGCAGTATGTTACACTCAACATGTTGTGAATATGGATATATTCCCGACGTTTTCCGGCAGATAAACGCAATGTATCAGACACATTGAAAAGCGGTGAATGTTGTTAAAAAGCATGCTACACAATTGTAATTACAAGTATATAGATCAAAGGTTATCCAAAATACATTTATCACAGCCACTTGTGAGCAGCAGGATTTATTAGCAGCAGCCACATGTAAATTGCAACCATGTATAATCACCAAAATATCAGTATTATTCTGCATGTTCAACACCCTAGGTGAATTTTAACCTAATCATATGCACAAAAAGCCCTGTTAAATGCTAAAAATCTTTTTTTTAAAGACAGCCCCTAATGGCAAGTATTAACAGCGGCCATCTGCAATCTGCAATCCTGTATATGTTCCCCAAAAGATAAGTTAAATCCTGCATTTTCAACACCCTAGCTGAATTTTAACCTGATCATATACACAAAAAGCCATGTAAAGTGCTAAAAAATCATTTTTTTTGCTCCTCATTGGTACAAAAACACAGCCAGCTCTCCCAATTTTTGTATACATATTTCTCCAAGGGGTCATCTGCAGCCCAAAACTTTTCAGACTAATCAGCCAAATAACAAAATTTAGCTCAAGACACCACATGTATTAAAGCCAAGTTGAGTCGGTACAGATGAAAACACTTTAAAGGATACCCCAAAACGGTAGGTATTAACAGAAGCCATATGCAAATTGCAACCATGTATGTTCACCAAAGTATCAGTAAAATCCTGCATTTTGAACACCCTAGCTGAATTTTAACCTGATCATATGCACAAAAAGCCTTGTAAAGTGCTAAAAATCCATTTTTGCTCCTCATTGGTACAAAAACACAGCCAGGTCTCCCAATTTTTGTATACATATTTCTCCAAGGGGTCATCTGCAGCCCAAAACTTTTCAGACTAATCAGCCAAATAACAAAATTTAGCTCAAGACACCACATGTATTAAAGCCAAGTTGAGTCGGTACAGATGAAAACACTTTAAAGGATACCCCAAAACGGTAGGTATTAACAGAAGCCATATGCAATTTGCAACCATGTATGTTCACCAAAGTATCAGTAAAATCCTGCATTTTGAACACCCTAGCTGAATTTTAACCTGATCATATGCACAAAAAGCCTTGTAAAGTGCTAAAAATCCATTTTTGCTCCTCATTGGTACAAAAACACAGCCAGGTGTCCCAATTTTTGTATACATATTTCTCCAAGGGGTCATCTGCAGCCCAAAACTTTTCAGACTAATCAGCCAAATAACACAAAATTTAGCTCAAGACACCACATGTATTAAAGCTAAGTTGAGTCGGTACAGATGAAAACTTTAAAGGATACCTCATAATGGTAGGTATTAACAGGAGCCATATGCAAATTGCAACCATGCATGTTCACCAAAGTATCAGTAAAATCCTGCATTTTGAACACCCTAGCTGAATTTTAACCTGATCATATGCACAAAAAGCCATGTAAAGTGCTAAAAATCCAATTTTTGCTCCTCATTGGTACAAAAACACAGCCAGCTCTCCAAATTTTTGTATACATATTTCTCCAAGGGGTCATCTGCAGCCCAAAATTTTTCAGACTAATCAGCCAAATAACACAGAATTTAGCTCAAGACACCACATGTATTAAAGCCAAGTTGAGTCGGTACAGATGAAAACACTTTAAAGGATACCTCAAAATGGTAGGTATTAACAGGAGCCATATGCAAATTGAAACCATGTATGTTCACCAAAGTATCAGTAATATCCTGCATTTTGAACACCCTAGCTGAATTTTAACCTGATCATATGCACAAAAAGCCTTGAAAGTGCTAAAAATCCATTTTTGCTCCTCATTGGTACAAAAACACAGCCAGGTGTCCCAATTTTTGTATACATATTCCTCCAAGGGGTCATCTGCAGCCCAAAACTGTTCAGACAATCAGCCAAATGACACAGATTTAAGCTCAAGACACCACATGTATTAAAGCCAAGGTGAGTCAGTACAGATGAAAACACTTTAAAGGATACCCCAAAATGGTAGGTATTAACAGAAGCCATATGCAAATTGCAACCATGTATGTTCACCAAAGTATCAGTAAAATCCTGCATTTTGAACACCCTAGCTGAATTTTAACCTGATCATATGCACAAAAAGCCTTGTAAAGTGCTAAAAATCCATTTTTGCTCCTCATTGGTACAAAAACACAGCCAGCTCTCCCAATTTTTGTATACATATTCCTCCAAGGGGTCATCTGCAGCCCAAAACTTTTCAGACTAATCAGCCAAATGACACAGATTTAAGCTCAAGACGCCACATGTATTAAAGCCAAGGTGAGTCAGTACAGATGAAAACACTTTAAAGGATACCCAAAAATGGTAGGTATTAACAGGAGCCATATGCAAATTGCAACCATGTATGTTCACCAAAGTATCAGTAAAATCCTGCATTTTGAACACCCTAGCTAAATTTTAACCTGATCATATGCACAAAAAGCCTTGTAAAGTGCTAAAAATCCATTTTTGCTCCTCATTGGTACAAAAACACAGCCAGGTGTCCCAATTTTTGTATACATATTCCTCCAAGGGGTCATCTGCAGCCCAAAACTTTTCAGACTAATCAGCCAAATAACACAGAATTTAGCTCAAGACACCACATGTATAAAAGCCAAGTTGAGTCGGTACAGATGAAAACTTTAAAGGATACCTCAAAATGGTAGGTATTAACAGGAGCCATATGCAAATTGAAACCATGTATGTTCACCAAAGTATCAGTAAAATCCTGCATTTTGAACACCCTAGCTGAATTTTAACCTGATCATATGCACAAAAAGCCTTGAAAGTGCTAAAAATCCATTTTTGCTCCTCATTGGTACAAAAACACAGCCAGCCCTCCCAATTTTTGTATACATATTCCTCCAAGGGGTCATCTGCAGCCCAAAACTTTTCAGACTAATCAGCCAAATGACACAGATTTAAGCTCAAGACACAACATGTATTAAAGCCAAGGTGAGTCAGTACAGATGAAAACACTTTAAAGGATACCCCAAAATGGTAGGTTTTAACAGAAGCCATATGCAAATTGCAACCATGTATGTTCACCAAAGTATCAGTAAAATCCTGCATTTTGAACACCCTAGCTGAATTTTAACCTGATCATATGCACAAAAAGCCTTGTAAAGTTATAAAAAATCCATTTTTGCTCCTCATTGGTACAAAAACACAGCCAGGTGTCCCAATTTTTGTATACATATTCCTCCAAGGGGTCATCTGCAGCCCAAAACTTTTCAGACTAATCAGCCAAATGACACAGATTTAAGCTCAAGACACCACATGTATTAAAGCCAAGGTGAGTCAGTACAGATGAAAACACTTTAAAGGATACCTCAAAATGGTAGGTATTAACAGGAGCCATATGCAAATTGCAACCATGTATGTTCACCAAAGTATCAGTAAAATCCTGCATTTTGAACACCCTAGCTAAATTTTAACCTGATCATATGCACAAAAAGCCTTGTAAAGTGCTAAAAAATCCATTTTTGCTCCTCATTGGTACAAAAACACAGCCAGGTGTCCCAATTTTTGTATACATATTCCTCCAAGGGGTCATCTGCAGCCCAAAACTTTTCAGACTAATCAGCCAAATGACACAGATTTAAGCTCAAGACACCACATGTATTAAAGCCAAGGTGAGTCAGTACAGATGAAAATACTTTAAAGGATACCCCAAAACGGTAGGTATTAACAGAAGCCATATGCAAATTGCAACCATGTATGTTCACCAAAGTATCAGTAAAATCCTGCATTTTGAACACCCTAGCTGAATTTTAACCTGATCATATGCACAAAAAGCCATGTAAAGTGCTAAAAATCCATTTTTGCTCCTCATTGGTACAAAAACACAGCCAGCCCTCCCAATTTTTGTATACATATTCCTCCAAGGGGTCATCTGCAGCCCAAAACTTTTCAGACTAATCAGCCAAATGACACAGATTTAAGCTCAAGACACCACATGTATTAAAGCCAAGGTGAGTCAGTACAGATGAAAACACTTTAAAGGATACCCCAAAATGGTAGGTATTAACAGAACCCATATGCAAATTGCAACCATGTATGTTCACCAAAGTATCAGTAAAATCCTGCATTTTGAACACCCTAGCTGAATTTTAACCTGATCATATGCACAAAAAGCCTTGTAAAGTGCTAAAAATTCATTTTTTGCTCCTCATTGGTACAAAAACACAGCCAGGTCTCCCAATTTTTGTATACATATTTCTCCAAGGGGTCATCTGCAGCCCAAAACTTTTCAGACTAATCAGCCAAATGACACAGATTTAAGCTCAAGACACCACATGTATTAAAGCCAAGGTGAGTCAGTACAGATGAAAATACTTTAAAGGATACCCCAAAACAGTAGGTATTAACAGAAGCCATATGCAAATTGCAACCATGTATGTTCACCAAAGTATCAGTAAAATCCTGCATTTTGAACACCCTAGCTGAATTTTAACCTGATCATATGCACAAAAAGCCTTGAAAGTGCTAAAAATCCATTTTTGCTCCTCATTGGTACAAAAACACAGCCAGCCCTCCCAATTTTTGTATACATATTCCTCCAAGGGGTCATCTGCAGCCCAAAACTTTTCAGACTAATCAGCCAAATGACACAGATTTAAGCTCAAGACACCACATGTATTAAAGCCAAGGTGAGTCAGTACAGATGAAAACACTTTAAAGGATACCCCAAAATGGTAGGTATTAACAGAACCCATATGCAAATTGCAACCATGTATGTTCACCAAAGTATCAGTAAAATCCTGCATTTTGAACACCCTAGCTGAATTTTAACCTGATCATATGCACAAAAAGCCTTGTAAAGTGCTAAAAATCCATTTTTTGCTCCTCATTGGTACAAAAACACAGCCAGGTCTCCCAATTTTTGTATACATATTTCTCCAAGGGGTCATCTGCAGCCCAAAACTTTTCAGACTAATCAGCCAAATAACACAGAATTTAGCTCAAGACACCACATGTATTAAAGCCAAGTTGAGTGGGTACAGATGAAAACACTTTAAAGGATACCTCAAAATGGTAGGTATTAACAGGAGCCATATGCAAATTGCAACCATGCATGTTCACCAAAGTATCAGTAAAATCCTGCATTTTGAACACCCTAGCTGAATTTTAACCTGATCATATGCACAAAAAGCCATGTAAAGTGCTAAAATCCATTTTTGCTCCTCATTGGTACAAAAACACAGCCAGGTGTCCCAATTTTTGTATACATATTTCTCCAAGGGGTCATCTGCAGCCCAAAACTTTTAAGACTAATCAGCCAAATAACACAGAATTTAGCTCAAGACACCACATGTTTTAAAGCCAAGTTGAGTCGGTACAGATGAAAACACTTTAAAGGATACCTCAAAATGGTAGGTATTAACAGGAGCCATATGCAAATTGCAACCATGTATGTTCACCAAAGTATCAGTAAAATCCTGCATTTTGAACACCCTAGCTGAATTTTAACCTGATCATATGCACAAAAAGTCATGTAAAGTGCTAAAAATCCATTTTTGCTCCTCATTGGTACAAAAACACAGCCAGGTCTCCCAATTTTTGTATACATATTTCTCCAAGGGGTCATCTGCAGCCCAAAACATTTCAGACTAATCAGCCAAATAACACAGAATTTAGCTCAAGACACCACATGTATTAAAGCCAAGTTGAGTCGGTACAGATGAAAACACTTTAAAGGATACCTCAAAATGGTAGGTATTAACAGGAGCCATATGCAAATTGCAACCATGTATGTTCACCAAAGTATCAGTAAAATCCTGCATTTTGAACACCCTAGCTGAATTTTAACCTGATCATGTGCACAAAAACCCTGTCAAATGCTAAAAATCCATTTTTCGCACCTTATTGGCACACAAACTCAGCCACCTCTCCCAATTTTTGTATGTAATTTCCCCAAGGGTTTACTTCAGCCCAAACATTTCAGACCAATCAGTGTAATAACACAGAATTTAGCCCAAAACTCCAAATTTATACAGCCAATGTTGAGTCTGTATGGATGATTTTTGTAATATGCATGTTATATGTAAAAATTCCTATTTTTTATAATTTTACATGCAATTTAAAAAAAAATTCCCCAATGGATGTCATTTAATCTATTGTACAAATCACACATAAACATATATATATATATATATCCTATTAATAACTATGGTTATAATGTTGGTTCCATAGTTCAGTTTACCATGAGAGAGAGAGAGAGAGAGAAATATTTATTTGACATAAAAGTAATGTATCCATAAACAATTATTCAACATCATTTTTTGTTTTAATTGTGTCTGGAGACTGTTGTTAAGGATTTTTATCTGCTGACACAAAAGCAACCTGTGACACGTATAGAAATATACATACATAATACATAATATGCAGGTTATGTGTTGTACATTTCACAAAATATGAGATTATATGATTTAATGAGGAAAATTAGTGAGAAACTGGGAAGATTATCCACCTGAGTTACTGAAATAACAGTTTGTAATCTATTTTAAGGGTTTTTTTTTGTGTTTGTTACAGATATAACAGTTTATATGAAGACATTTGTCTTTATATGTATTAATGAAATTTTGTAGCAAATCAGTCTTTGGAGACTATGAGTGAAATTTTGTCAATAATGAATTGGTCAGTTCATTTATAACTTTTGTTGTCATATAATGTTTTTCAATTAGTTGTCTGCTGTCTTATTTTTAGTTCTGGTTTTATTTGTAACAAGGGTATCTTTATGTCTTATGTCATGTTCGTGTGTCATTGTCCTTGTTGAAAAATTAAATGTTTGTTAAAAATCGCTGTAGTGCTTCATGACAGTATTTATAGTATAATTTTATTAAATTTAGTCTGAAAATGTCATTTATTTTTAAGAAAATTTTAATGATTTATACATTATAAAGATAAATCTGGATTAGAATTAATTAAACCTAAACTGGAAACATGATATATCTTATTTTTAAAACATTATACCTGATTTAATTCCCCAACCCTAACTTTAAGATAAGTTGACACTTTATTTATATAACGTTATGGTCTATACCAGCACTCAGTGATGTATATTTGAACATAGTTTTCCTTAATTTTGGGCGTAATACATAATCAATGTTTGATGAAGGCCTATGTGTCACTGTGTGTTGCTAGCCTCCTCTCAAAATGAAGATAATTTTTTTTTATTGTTTCGTATATGGCACATTTCCGCTTTTATATGACATCCATATTTTGCTATTATAAAAAAAAGTTCATATAGATCAGACATAGGCCTATTTATAAGGGGGGGGGGGGACTTTATTAAATACAATACATATGGCTTTTTACTTATAACCTGTTGCTATAATTTATGTGATTGCATGGACAACGAGATGTGTGTGTGTGTGTGTGTGCCATTCTAAGTCATTATTCATGATGTGGAGAGTGGTTCCATCTGGGGAAGGTGGCTTATAAATAGACGATAAATAAAATGAACCTGACACTTTTTCATATATATTTTCCTACCCATGTCTACAGGCGTAACAAACTTGTGAATTTGGCGGGTAAAAAGTTTCAAAGCACCTATCGTCCAAGTTTAAAAGAAAATATTTGGATATGATAGGAGGTTACGATTTCGGCATTTACTTTGTGCTGGCGGGAAATATGAATCTGCGGGCAGGCAGGACGTGGTCGTTAGCTCCTTCGGTAAGTATATAGTATGACAATAGGCCCATCTAGGCCAATGTAACCAGCCAATGTCTTCAGGCACATCACTGTTTTCTTAGGTATGCGAAAAACCATAAAAATATTCTCTTCAAATTGAGTAATAATGACCATATGATAAGAAAGTTTCTTCGATCTTTTATTATCGCTCAGGTCAAGTTTTATGAATGTATGTCTTTGGTTTAGATTGCCTCGTCCAAAGACACAATATTCCAATTCGCGCTGCTAGCTGTCAGCATAAACAATTACGCATGAAAGGAGAATCCTAGTTGTTGATTCCACCACAAAGGTTCAGGGCAATTACAGCCAACCCGGACATAGTCAAAGACCATATCCCTAGAAGTGCAGGGTAGAACATAACTGCATTAAATGCGGCGGTATCCAGGACTCTGGATACCGCATAAAAAACTTCAGAGTAAACTGGAGAACTTCAAACCCTTTTCAGAAAAAAATCGTGTAAAATCAAATATTGCGTTTATGACAAGGAAACTGTAAGTAATCTGAGGGAGATATAGTACTTTATTCGAATGACCAAGAAATTCAGATAAATATTATGTTTTAGTTTGTAAACAAGACTCACTTTTAAAACTTTGCAACCCTTGCGCTTGAAACTGTCTCAGAATCTGAAACAATGAACTGTCTGACCTTTGCTCGCTGAGCCAACACGGCCCGTTACCACTGGTTACACAGGCGGCTGCCGGCCAGCTGTGGCTGGGGGAAAACCCCGAGCACACATCGTTCCCTGTGTATCACCGTTTATATAGGATAATACATATTCTTCTAATCAACATTTGAAGTGGACAAACACTGTCTAAGTGGTATGTTATATGCGTATTTGATTAGAATATCTTTATTTCCTAACGAATATGACATTTTTAGACGAAATATCAGAATTTAATTGTCATGTGGAATGTCACCAGTTTCCTCAAATCATCTTCTAGGGCTCTTGCACAGCTTAGCGTAGTAAGAGAGCACAGGTGCTAGGGCTAGGTAGAACAGAATAGTCTGTCCTTGGCTGGGACAGACTATTCACTGAAATGGAGTAAAATTGACTGAAATTGACCATGATAAAAACATTAAATGAATTGGTTGTTTACCTGTTTACATGTTACCTGTGTCAATTTTCATCGAGTATGAAAAAATAAGAGCATTTTATTTAAACTTTGATGAAATTTTTTATGAAAACTTTGGTAAAACCCCGGTAAAACTTATTTTTCCCCAACCTGGGTTAAACCCAGGTTTTTACCGTTATACTAAGTACAGGGTTGGCAAACCTGTTGGGAAGATAGGTATTTTCCCCTTCTCAGGGAAGAAAAGGAAATTTCTGGGAAGAAAAAAAAGTCAGGGAAGAAACTCTTTTTCCCACAGGTTCCCACAACCTTTTATTAATAATATATAACATAGTAAATAAGCATATATACAGAGAACCACTGAATAATATATATCAGTTGTTCATTAAGCACACATTGTTGTTCAATATTTACACACTCAGATAGTTTAGACTTATATTTCATAGAACACAGTGAATCCAATAGTCCAAAACATGGTTTCTACGCAGCATCCTGTAAGTAGATACAAGCTTGTTTGTATGTTCCACAATGAACCTTTTCGAAGTTTTGACTGAACCACACCCATGGTTGAGACAGCCCATTTTATGGATACGGAGGATGCATATGCTGTGTGGAGGTTCAATACTAACTCCGCAAACCCTGCAGGTAGAGTAGGGCTCCCATTCTTTATTCCCATTTACCAGGATACAGCAGGCAAAGACATAGCTGAGAAGTAGAAAGCTGGATATGGTGCAGATTTTGTCTGAAGGCTGTATGGCAGCTGTGATGTACTCATGGTTACGCTTTGCCAACAAATCTATAACTCGCTTCTGCTGTCCAGTGGAGTTTTTTTTACATTTTTTATTTGGTGGAGGTAACCTTATGCTTGCTTAACTATTACTAAGTACATCTGCAGAGTTCTATTCTGGACTACATGACAGGGGCTTATACCCAGTTATCCTGGTGTCAACAGGGCTCGGTGTAACACTCCTGCGGGTCCTTGGTGTTTGTCATCTCCATTGCTTGGTCACAACACCAAGGAACCCCCGAAAGGTGCACTCATTTTTCAGTGAAACATGACTGTTAGGCAAAGTCTCCCCATTTAGCTTTCACAGCGCTAACCCTGGGTGGGAGCCAACTGTGATAAAATCTCACCGCCTGGCTTAGATTCAAACTCATGATCTCCCGGCTTCGAGTCCTGAACTCTACCCCTGAGCCACAGAAGCCGGTAGTCCTGTGTCGAGTTGATGACCTTGATAAGTTGGATGGAGTAGGTGAGCTACCAGAAGACATGGCTGGACTGCCAGTTACTAAGCTAAAGACCAGCTCAACTGTACAAGCCGACCTCCATCCCTGAAGGGTATAAACTAATGTTGAGTTCATCCAAATTACTTAACTAAAAACCAGCTCAACTGTACAAGCCGACCTCCACCCCTGAAGGTTATGAACTAAAGTTGAGTTCATCCTTATTACTTAACTAAAAACCAGCTCAACTGTACAAGCCGACCTCCACCCCTGAAAGGTATGTACTCATTTTGAGTTCATCCTAATCACACAGCTCAAGACAAGCCTTCAGCAACAACAACACCAATGGACTGAGTGGACTCAAGTTGAATTCATCTTGATTACTCAGCTGAAGACTACATCATCCAGCTCCATAATAAAATGACACACCAGTCACATCCACATGGTTTGTTTGCATGTCCTTTATTTACCAAAGGGTGTGAAATCAATCATTCTGATTTGCACTGATATAACAAGCCAAAATGACATTTGAACAACGTGAAATACAGGTATGTTGTGAATCTTATTTCTTCCCTGGGAAGAAATTGTGGGAAGAAAGTATTTCTTCCCTCCCGAAAGAAAATATTTCTTTCCATCCCTTCCCTTCCCTCCAGGAAGATTGTGCCAACCCTAAGTAGTGGGTAAAACCTGCAAACCCTGAAAAATACATTAAAAACAAGGGACCCATTGGTCACAGCACTCAGCGCATTTTGTAAAATTTTAGAAAAAGCAAAATAAACATTTCTTTTTTCTATTTTTTAGCATTTATAGAACTAAGATATATCTGGTGATAATCATGATTCCCTACTCAGGTCAGGATAAACATAGAAACCACCCCAAGTCATGTACTGCTGCTCATGTGTTTTAAGCAGTCTGTTACACCTGCTTTTATATATGCTAGGCATTTCATCTGAACAGCAATATGCTGTCAACTAATGATATTTTACTATAATACTTCAATATTTATTTTGTTTTTAAATAAAAAAGGACTCTTAACTTAATACTAACTGTCTTTCTGCCAAATTAACCAAATGTACCATTAGATTCATTATATTTAATAATTCCTCTCCAACATATTAGTTTGGTTATGAAATCCAACAGTGTAACATGCAGTTTGCAACATGTACTGCATGGCCATTTATTTTAAATATATTTTGTGCACACTGACATACCATTTGTTAAAAATGATAATATTCCTTTTGATTTATGATTTTCATTTCATGCTGACTTCTCTTCACACACACACACACACACACATATATTAATTTGAGAAAAACCTGTCAAATGCAAATAATCTATACATTGGACATTTAGCCATTATCTGAACACATTTATAGACTCCACAAACACTTATAATTTATTTTACAATATTAAATTTAAAATAAAATTGACATTATCTGTCTGAAGAAACATAAGAATAAAAATGATTGATTTTTTAAAATAGTCTCTGTGAAAGAAAATCTAAAACCCCTACCCTTTCAGTTTCTCGCCTGAATTTTATGCTCTAATAAATTGGTCTTTTGAAGAATATTGATACTTGTACGTATCAATATTCATCAGAACAAATCAAAATTAGTAGTGATAAACTATGCAACAGTGCATTTGATGAAATTAAGGTCAATGATCACTTTCGGTCAATTTCAGTCAGTTTTAGTTAATTTTAGTCAATTTTCAGTCAAGTTTAGTTGAATTCAGTGAACAGTCTGCTCTTTGCCAGTATCATAACATCTAGCTACAGGGCTGTAATGCAAACAAATCTTTTTAAATATACCTGTAATATAGTGTTTTCATCTTATAATAGTATGCTTCAGTTTGTATAATCCTGTCCATGATTGGGAATAAGCTTCTCGTTTTTTAATGGTTGCCTAAGTGCAGAATCAGACCTTTAATAAAAACAAATATTTATAATTTTCATAGCCTGAAAATATATATATATACATATACTTTTACATATGTATATATATATATATATGTATATACAGTATATATATATATATATATATATATATATATATATATATATTATGTGTATATATTAAACAAAACTCCCCCTCACCCCCTGATTTTGAATAACTGGATCCGCAACTTTATATCTATAACCATATATAAACATAAATATAAAATGTTACCTTTTTTCACCTCTAATGAAGCTTCAGAATGAATTATTATTATAATCAAAACAATAAAATAATAATCATATTGTTGAAAGTAGTTCCTCTGACTTTTAATATAATTTGAGTTATAATCTTCACTTGATTACTTAGTTGTCTCTCCCATTTCAGATTCTAATGTTGCCAGAATGTCAGATCACTGCAGGGGAATGCTAGAGAAGACCAGTATGATTTAGTTATGAGGTGCAGCAGCATTGACGGTAACACATAGCTTCTTGATTCCTTGTGGTTACAATCCATATTCATGAAAGAAAATAGTATTTTTAAATAAGATAAGCTACATCTTTTTTAGTATTTTTTAAATATTTGCATGGTCTTCCTTTGCTCAAAGTTACTTCATATATGGGGCCTTAGCGTATCAGTAACCAGAAGAGAGTACAGGGACAAGGACATGGTATTATCAGTTATGGACATGCCTGAGGAACATAGGCCGTGCATCCTTCTAATACCGGTATTGTAAAGTTAACCACTTCTTTTTCCACCCTCAAGATGTCCAATGCAGTGGAATAAAAAATGTCATCACATTCAAATGTACATACATGCCACAGAAGCTAGGGTACTCTTCATCTGTTGTCTCAAGTTTGGTTCTCTCCATAATGTTTCTTGAAACAGTATTTTTATTGAATGTATCAATTAGGATTGGGAAACAGGGCATAGCCATGTATAATGCCTCTCCTGAGACATACGTTTAAAACACTGCTTTGTCATCTTTGATAACGGACTTGGGGTCAATTCAATTTTTAGCTGACTATAACCCTTAGCGAAAATTTTTATAAGTGCCATATATGTGAAAGTTATATGGCACATATAAGGTACATATATGTGCCATATATGTCCATTATGTCCAACCTTATAGCACCAATATATGTCACATATATGTCTGGTATATGGATTTGATATGCAAATTGGATAGGAGCCTTATATGTAACATATATGGGCCTTATATGTCACTTATAAGGCTTCCACATATAGGTCCCCTATAACTCCCATATATGTCCCATATATGTCCCCTATAACTCCCATATATGTCCCATATATCTCATAACTCCCATATATGTTCCTTATAACTCCTATATTCGGCCATATATGTGCCTTATAAGTGCCATATATGTCCCTTATAAGTGACATATAACTCACATATAAGTCCAGTGTATGCACCTTCTGTGCTGTTTGTCAGTAGCTCAGTTATGTCTGTTGTTCTGTTTTGAACGGTGTTTACTCTTTTCTTTATTCCACAAGAAATTATGGTAGACAATAGTAATTAAGGTCTGTGTGTGTGTGGTGAGCTTCCTTCACTGTGCAGTTCCTTGAAATTAAAGCTGGCCTCGATCACACTGGGGGTCATCAACTTCATTCAGTCATATGGATGTAAACACATGAAACAAGAAAGTATGAAAACAAAATATCCAAAATAAATGTTTATTTACACATTTATTAACTGATAATAATATTTTCATAAGATTTTTAAAACTCCCTGGTTCTGTCAGATATGAGATAGTTGTCATTTTAGGGAATTAAGGCTGAAAGGAAACATACACCCTTGCCACACACTAAATCCTTTTCAGTCCCCTCCTGTTTGACCTGCAAAAACAAATGTTACCAGTCTAAGTATACACATATAGTCATTACTGCTCACATAAATTATTTAATCAAATAAGTTTAAAGATAAACTTTTGACATTGATGCTTAGTAGTGCTTTTTAACATTTAAATTTTCTGGAGGCAACACAAGTAAAAAAAAGAAAAGATTTCACTGAAAGTAAATCTACTCTCTATAAAGGGGTTTTAAGTGTTCTGGAAATATGCCTGTTTAAAATTAAGGATTATAAGAAAATACAGTTGGACTTCTCAATTACTAACACAGGAAGAGTTTTCTAGTTATACAGAGTATATACAAACATTAAAGATTATCAAATATACTGGTCACAGGATAGACATTGTGGCCTAAAGATGCTCATAGGCTGAGAAAGTAGGTTACTCAGTTGAAACAATTTTAACATGTAAGCAGTCATATGAATATCCCTATCACCATAAATGTTAAACACTAAATTTGCACTTCAAATATTGTATGCTCCAGCTATTAGATAAAAAAAACACTACAAATCATAATATTGCCCATTTGCTTAAGGATTTAAATGTTACTTTATATGATAAACTGAATATGCTTACCAGAAAATTCTTGCAAGGGCTGGACATATTTAGGTTTTCCTTATACTTTCAGCACCATTTCTTCATACTGGTTGTATGAAAAGTAAAGAAACCATTACAAATCATAGAAACAAAGGTTGTTGGAATTAAATAATTATGAACATTGAGCCATGCCTATTTTGAAATTTAAGTAGACAAATAAACATAAAACAGGACCTCACATCATATCATTTAACTAAAACAGTACATCAGTGATATCTTGGTGGTCAGTAATGTTCGAAATGATGTCTTGACCTTTCAAGGTGAAATGGCACTACTACTTAAAAAGAAATTATTCAAGGTGGGCAAAAAATCCACTTTTGATTGCCCTGTAAATTGAATTTGATTTCTCTTTGGGAATCAAAATAGTATATGATGCAATCATCTGATCCTTAGTGAAACGAATTCCCAAATCATCATGCCTTTTCCTTTTGTAATGAAAGTGAACATTTCAGAAGAAACCTCAAATGAAAAAAAAGTCACAGGACCAAGCCCATTAAAATTAAAGTGCTCATAACCTATGTAAGAGTGTTCTTGACCTTCTGATGTCACATTCAGATTAAATTCTACATATGAATGGCTTATGGATTGTTATCAAACATAGTGTGTTTATGTTTAAAATTGTAAATTAAGTGGTGTTTACAGTATATGGAAATGACAAGTAGAAAGGCATATTACCAAATTAAAGCTTAATTTAGGAGCTTTTGTGTGATAGACCCCAATAGTTAAAAAATATATGATTAGCTGTAATGTTTTGGTTGAGTACATTAAACCCCTCTTCAATTTTGTAAAAAGTATTCACCAAAATTGAGACAGTGGCTGTAAAATCAGCAATGATCAACAGTGTTTAATGTTTACTTTGGCTGAAAGAAAAACTTATGAGCATTATATAAATAATAATTTTTTACCATATTATAACTTTTATGCACTCTAGCAAGACAGAAAAATTCAAGTCAATTTCGAAAATGAAGAGAACATCATTACCTTGTAGGGCTTTATGTGTAGAAGCTTTTTCTTTTCATGACCCAGAGTTCAGCTAAATAAGAACATGGTCAATAGCCAAAGGTCCAACAAATTAAATGGTAGTATGTGGTACTCATAACATTTGTATGCTGATCTGATGAAGCTTTATGTAGATTGATTCATAATCTCTTCACAGGTTGGGGACATTCAGAAATTACATCAATATGTAAATTTGGGGCCTGCTGTTTACTCTTGATTTTTCCACACCCAATTGCAAATAGCACCAGTGAAAAGGATTTGTTCTTAGCTCAGTTCCTGTTGTAGTATAGAACATGCAAATTGTCACTTTACAGGGGCAACAGCATCAGCTTTTTGTCCAAAAATGTTGTATTTTGTAAAATGGGCTACCAATTAGGAAATGTTATCTTGAAACGCACAGATTGTGTTTTTGCAGGGCAAACCAAGATGGGTTAAGTCATCTTTATGCAATCACTGGTTTAATATGCAAAAATAACTGAAGTAATGCAAGATTACTCACCAATGAGACATTTTCAGTGATACATTCCCCTTCTGCTTGACAAAGAACTTGTCACTCAAAGTGTGTATTGGTACTCCTTAACTATTACCGGATGTTATCACTGATTCAGATGTAACTGAATCTGCATGCCTTTGTCCTGCTGATGTGCACAGCCTGTACAGCATTCATGTGACATCACCATGCACAATTCCAGGGCAGGGTACAGTTAGGTCAAAGGTCGATTGTAGAGAGTGCCTGTACAGCAAGCTTGTCTGCTGGGGGGGGGGGGGGGGGTGTAACATATACTTGTGAAAATTACTGATTAGTGCACCTGAAGAATGCTGGTTATTGTCACAATAAGAATGCAGACACATATTTGTTTTAAGTACATATGCTTTGATCATATACTTGTTGAGTTTTGGCAATATATTTTACAGCTGGAAAGAGTGGTTGTTCTAGCTGTTTCTAAAACCAATATGATATTAGGTTAATGCTTATGTGACCATAATTGGTCAGTGGCACACTACTTCAGTACCCTTTGTTCTGTATTTATGAAGTAGTTATCAATTGCACTTGGATGCTGAAGTACTTGTATATACACAACATTCCAAAAGAATTACTGTTTCTTATAATTATCAATGGCGGTTATTATAAACAACGTGAAATATAGTTAAATTATTTTTATGTATTGTATTTTGAGAAAATGTTTTTCTGGATGCATGATTACTATAGTTTACACCTCTTAAAGTATAAATCAGATGAAAAAAATCTTTATTTATAGTATTATTTTTCTAATAAACATAAAGTTCTGAGGAAGCTAGTTATTTTGATACCCATTTTAACATACTTCTTCAGTATTGATTATTCAATTAAAATTCATTTTCTCAGAACAATAATGGAGCTGAGACAGAGAAGTTTCTGCAGCATTTGTGTTCCCTTGGAAAATGTGTAAGTCCTATCTTGTAGAACAGTAAGCCTCAAAGTATATAAACTTATAACTGACATATAACTGACATATACAGAACTCCTTCATGTGCACTTCCCTTATATCTCCCATACAAGTCACATATAAATGAAATATACAGAATGGCCTCATGCGCAACTCCCTTATAACTTTTTTTTTTTTTTAACTGGCAAATAACAAACATACAACTCCCTTATAACTCACATATAACAATGCCTGACTAAATCTGTAGCTGCAAAATAAATATAACTCACATACACAGCATTTATATGGGAATATATGTCCCTTATAAGGGACATATAAGGCCCTTATAAGGGACATATAAGGCACATATATGTGAGTACTTTTCATTTTCGTAAGGGAAGTCATCTGAGCTATAGTCGTGATCCATTGTCTGTTGTTAGTCAATCTGTCCATCCGTCCCTCTGTAGATGTGGCAAGTTTTGAAACCGTAAGACCTAGGAATACAAAAAACTACCAAGCCAAAAACTAGGTCTTTTTGACTTTGTTCCTTTGAGAAATTAAGGAAAAACCACAACTTTTAATTAAAAAGCTATTTTCACACTTCAGGACTGTCTAATAACAAAACCACTTATCTGTTTTTCCTCATATTTACCATAAATATACCTCTATATAGTTCCTATGTACATGTATGCCAGAAAATTGTCTATTTTCCCCAAGTATATTACTATGTTTAATTAAGATTCAATTGTTTACCCAGAATAAGATCTGAATTTTGTAAATTTTTTAAGTTATTAGCATAAAAATAAAATAAGTACCTAAAGTTTTGCCCAACTTTGACCATGGCACGTTTTTTTTCCTGTAAGTACACCATTGATTTAATTTTCACAGTATGTAAACATAAGTATTAAATTTGTTTTAATTTGAAATTTGAAAATAAAAGCTTGAAAATTAGGCTAGTTATCGAATTTTTAGCTCAGCTGACTATAAGTCATCTGAGCTATAGTTGTGGTCCATTGTCCGTCCGTCCGTCCGGATGTCCGTCTGTAAGACTGGCACATTTCGACACCATTGGACCTACGAATCTGACATTTGGCATACAGTTGGATGTCCTCAAAATCTCCTACCATGCCAAGAATTGGGTCAATAAGACTTTGTTCCTTCGAGATATTGAGGAAAAACCTCAATTTTTTATTAGAAATCTATTTTCACACTTCAGGACTGGCTAATATCAAAACCACTCATCTGGTTTTCTTCATATTTACCATAAATGTTCCTCTGTATAGTTCCTATGTACATGCCAGAAATTAAG
Source organism: Sipunculus nudus (assembly GCA_026874595.1). Taxonomy (NCBI): domain Eukaryota; kingdom Metazoa; phylum Annelida; class Sipuncula; order Golfingiida; family Sipunculidae; genus Sipunculus; species Sipunculus nudus. The sequence goes on along the minus strand of CM049312.1, from coordinate 10,143,007 downwards.
TCAGTATTACTACATTTAAAAAAGTTATGGGCCGAAACATAATGGACTTTGTAAAAAAATCAGGGAAGATATTCGGTCACTTAAGACCAAAAGTGTTAAAGGTAGGGGCTTTTTTCCAGTAATACAACTTTAATTAATCAAAATTTAATTGTATAACAAAAATTAGATCAAAATCTGTTAAATTTTTTTAAATATTGGCAAAAATATAAAATTGGTACCTTAAATTTTGCCCAACTTTGGCCACGGCACATTTTTTTCCTGTAAGTACTGTGGATTTAATTTTCACAACATGTACACATAAGGATTTAATCTGTTAAAATCTGAAATTTTAAAATAAAAGCTGCAAAATTAGGCTAGTTATTGAATTTTTTTGGAGGCTCTTACTGTATTCCCTTGCATTGTCAAGCAGTCCACTTAGGTGACTGTAGGTCATTCAGTGCACATCTCTATGCTCCCCAGGCTGTTGGCATAATGTTATGCAATCCCATCACCAGGGCAAGCCGTCTCTCCACTGAGTTGAGCTTGATCAGGCTGTCCGCAGTTAAGACCATACCACAGGGAGCCTTTTCCTCTGGCAACCCCCCCCCCCCCCCCCATTCTGTTAACAGACCTGTACTATGAACTAGATGAATCTTAAAATTAACATTTTTTCATCAACGAGCAGTAACAACTGAGATCCCTCCCCCCACCCACCCCTTCAATACACAGGACTAATAAACAAGATGAATCTTATAATTTTAATATTAAATATATTCTTTTTGATGAGACTTGGACAATTTTGTTTTTTTTTTTTAAAGAAAAAAATTTAAGGAATTTAATCCTAATATTCAAATGTGATCAAATATTAGGATCTAATGTAAGTGCTAATTGACAAGATTTAAGAAAATATAAATACTTTGTAGCCTTTCATTCATATCTCTTAAAGTTGGCGGGGCCTAGGTGTGAATAACACTGTTAACTTAGTATTAAAATTAGGAATATTGGTCAAACTTTGTGGGATTAATTTTTAACTCATATGGCCATATATTTAACTTTTGAAAACTTAATTACCTTCACACATTATTTTTTTATGAAATGTTACTTTTATATAACACTTACTGTAGGCCTATTTGTTCCCTTGGTGCATCACTAAATGGTTTAGCTCATGTCCATTATTCTATAATTTACAGAGTTTCATTTTAGCAGGGCCATTTTCTCATAGCTTTTCTAATGATAATATACATGAAAAACCAAAAGAAATAAAAATATTTTGCAGTTACTAATATTTATCAAAATTCAGCTGAGCGATGTGACCAATGGGTCCCTTGTTCCTTGAGGCTCTATTGTAGTCATTTGCTTTGATTATAGATTACACATGCAGGGTCCCACTCCAGGTCACTGGAAGCCAGCCATGCCAGGGTTTCTAATTTGTTACAGTCACTTGGGGAGATCCCCTGCTGTGTCAGGTGCACAGTTATTCTCATATCACCACCCCAATCCCCCCCCCCCAAAAAAAAACCAACCCATGAATTAAGTGTTGTGCAGTAATTGTTATTGTTTTCACTGTATCTCCTTAATTATAATGCTGTTTCCACTCCAATATACAGAAACTTTCCTTGAAAAAGTAATTCAAGGTGTAATCCAGAAGATGCCATGTTGTGTTAATGCAGCATTTTTAAAGAAATCAATTTTCTTTTAAATGATTTTAACAAATATAATTAAACCCACCAGCATGCTTCAATTTATAAAATGTGAAGCACATTATGGATAAATAAAGACAGTTTATACTTGTGAAATCTAAATCGAGTATTATTTTTATATACAGTGGAACCCCGCCATGCGACCACCCCACAATTGCGACCACCCCACAATTACGACCACTTTGCTTGGTCCTGAATTTTTTTTAGTTTATTTATGTTTAAAAATGACTCAAAATTACGACCACCCCTTAATTCAGAATTACGACCAGATATCCTGGCCCCAGCGCTAATGCGACCCCGTTAATGCGACCACCGCCGAGAAGTACTGAAACAACATTTGTCACGAGTCAATGGCTGCGCCTTGTCACAGGCGCCTTAACGAAAGATCAAAGAGGGTAACAAGGGTTCCCAACCCTAGTGTTACCTTTCCTGACTCGGTGTCCGCGCTGAGACTTGTTGAGGTGTAAGTTGTAGATCAAAGAGGGTAACTAACGGCTGATTACCTAATGAGCCGGTCTGCCTGGCTACCTGCCCTGGGATCTTGGGCTAGCGATACTAATTGCCCCTCAGTGATCACCTGTATTACAGCTACCAAAAGTGCGGTGGTGAGAGATTAATATTTTTACTCATCACATAATGTTCGATCCTCATTGGTCAAATTAATGATCTAGTTAATCCTAAATGTGCTCATACCTTACTCACACTGAGTATTGAGCAGTCAGTCAAATGTATAAATACAATGCTTTCATTGGGACAAATCCGTTGTCTTGCCTTATCAGATAAATCGCTGTCAGTTTATTTCTCTGCTGGTTCAGTTTGCGTTTAAATTGCTTGCTGTTGTGCGACCATGCCTCGGAAAGAGCGCTCCTTGAAGGAGAAAGTGGTGTTAATCAAGGCGGAAACACCAGGATGCAGTCAGCGCCAACTGGCTCAGCAGTTAAGCGTCGGTAAAACTCAAGTGCACGCAATATATACTCAGGCAGAGGGCTAAAAATATGACAGCCACGTATTATGTTCAATTTGTTCAAGTAGGTTATCTTCGTATTGTCTCTAGTGTAATTATGTGTTAATCATCAGTCACTACGTATGTGTCAATGTATATATATTTTTATCATGAATAAATATATAAAACAATTTTGTTTTCTTTTCAGATACACAAAATAAAACATTCCTAATAAGGGTTCTCCGCTTAGTAAAATATTTTGTTATAATTCACATTAAAGATATGCAATATATACAAACTGATACACATTAAACATCGCCGTGATATATGCGACCAAGGTAAGAGTTTCACAAATACGACCACCCCAAAATTACGACCACTTTGCTCAGTCCCCAGGGTGGTCGTAATTGTGGGGTTCCACTGTATTTATTGTTTTGCAGATTTAAAAGATATATTTTTGTGGTAAAAAATAAATAAACACTTATATTCATGATGTGGTGTTATCTGACAAGATTGTGATTTATGATGATGCAATTGAGAATTATGAATCAACTTTTATATTCAGATATATGTTATTTTGGAAATGTATAGAAATATAAACTTATAATAAAAAATAATTGATGTGATAAAAAAATGAGGATCTAATACAAACATTTGTTCATTATTTTCCTGCCTCAGCAGAATTGGAGATAGGCTTTGTTTGCCCTATATGTATGTTGTTAATTAGTTATATTTCAACTGTAAATTTCATAAAATAAAAAATACATATTTATTTAATAATATAAATTTTAAAAAATAGATTCAATGGAACAAATGTGTAGACTACTGAAATATCAACAGTTAATCAAAAAGCCAACTAATGTGCGTCAGATCATGGTAACAGTGCAGATCTTTTGTTCACAAACTGCTCACATGCTTCAGTTTCAACATTAGGAAACACATGGTCAGGTAACAAAATATTATTTGCAACAGTTTCTTGGTCATCAATACCAACCAATCATATAAACCAACCTTGGCCTATATTACCTCTTCCTCTTTCATTTTATCTCCATTTGATATTATTTTAGATTTTTACCTTCAAGGCCATCTTCAGCTGAGCACAGTGACCCATGGGTCCCTTGTTTCAATTACAATTCAAGAAATTTTATGAAACTTCAGTTCAGATTTAGTTTAATGTGCTGGAGAAAAATATCAGTTCAATTCAAATAATTTTTATTCAATTCAAATTCCCAATTCAAAAAGTTGCTTTAATTTGAATACATTTCATTTGTGTGATGCCAGTGTTATCACAGGTGGTTTTTTTTTATTTTTACACTAATTAGTTTTGTTCAGAATTGGTTTAATTTACTCAAAAGCTAGTTGAAATATCATTAATTACAAGTTTTGCCATTTCATGTGGTAAGGAATAGCAGCCAGATAGGGTTTACTTGTTCTGTTGGGCAATTATACCTTAAGATCATGTAAACCACCCAAAGTCAGTGAAAGGTTTATTTGGATTTCAAATGAGTGGCTATTATTACCTAGTGCAATGAATAAATATGCAAATAATCTTTTTGGGTGGTGAAAAACATTAAAGTTCTTTTGATTATGGGGTGGTGGAGGGATGTACAAACAAAGGCCCCCAACACAAAGAGGACAAAAGCCCTTCCCTCCACCTTATCATATTAAAAGAAAATGTCTGTCTACACTTAAATTCTGAACATTTTATCTGTTGATATGTGTTAAATGTATGTAAGGCATTAAAGGGGCCTATTTACATACCAGGCATTGCAGGCATGTTAAATATACATGAAATATAGTGTTTTCTTATCGTAGTATGGTATGTGCCAATACAGGAGGGGGAATGAGCTTCTTGTTTGTGAATTGTTGCCACAGCACAGTATCAGACGTTTGTTTGCTCATGCTTTCTTACTATAGTTAACATACACACCTGGACATGCATACTGTTTATTTACACACAGAACCATAATAATGTATAAAATTTGAAACTGAGATAGTAAGTTCATATGCAAAGATGAAAGATGGTGTTGCCCTACATCCTATTGGGTGGGGGGGGGGGGGTGTGGCTGATCTCTGTTATATCCCCTAACCACAGCAAGGTCAACAAACTTGATGCTTGAATGAGCACAATCATGTGCAATATAATTTTACCGCTTTTAGTCATCAAAGACCAGTAATCTATAGAATATATACAAGTACTTTGCTATCTCATGGCTGTTGCTTGTTCTGGTCAGTAAAGTGCCCTAGGTAATCAAAACCAATTGTCACCATGTAGCACCCTCTGACATTAGAGAGTCTACAACCAGTGTGCTTGCAGTCAGAGTGCTGTTACATCCTTCAGTGATGAACACCCTTCAAAGCTCTATAAGGATGCAAATATTTTCATCAGTTCTGACAACACCTCATCGGCCTACAAGTATGCTGTCACATGATATACACCTTACCGATTGTCAGCTTTTCAGTATACTTTTAGTTTTAACAGCACCTGACATGAGCTAGAAAAATTCTGTTTTAACTTAGCACTGATAAACCCCCTCAACATATTTGTTTAATTCTGACCTTATTAATACAAAGCCTTGCTCACAAAGGTTACCAAATGAATCTTTACCATAGAGATAGAGTTTCAGTTTGGGTTCATGAGTTCACATCATATATTCTTTGTGTGAATTCATTATTTGTAGCCTAATTGATAGTTAGTTCAGCGTTTCTTAGATTATAACATTAGAAAATGGTCAAAATGGTAATTTCTCATGATCATAACAGGATCTATGGAAATACTGTGCTATGTTACCAATGCCTATTTAACCCTTTTGGGCAATTACTTGAACTTGTCTGAAACATCTTGGCTGGGTCACAGAATAAGTACCTTGCTTGAAAAAAGCTCCCTTTCAGAACCCATAAAGGTGAGATGTCATGCCAGAAAGCCCCCTAATCCACCCTTACCCCGCCATTTTTGTCCTCTAGCCTGTCACATAGATATGGGTGAAACCCTAACCCTTGAAATACAAAGAGCACACTATGTCACAGTAAAACATACCTGTCACATATATACAGGTGAAAGCCTAACCCTTGAATTACAACCTGTGCACACATTGTCAAAGTAAAATGTGCTTGTCACAGAGATAAGAGTGAAACCCTAACTCGTGAAATACAAGATGAACATGGTGTGTCACAATACAATGTGGCTGTCATATAGTTATAGGTGGAACCTTAACCCTTGAAATACAAGATGAGCAAATTGGTCACTGTTAAATGTACCTGTCTCATAGATATGGGTGAAAGCCTAACCCTTGAAATCCATTATGAGCACACTGTGTCACTCTACAATGTGCCTGTCCCATAGATATGGTTGAAACCCTAACCCTTGAAATACAAGATGAGCATACCGTGTCACTGTACAATGTGCCTGTCACATAGATATGGGTGAAACCCTTACCCTTGAAATACATTATGAGCACAGTGTGTCACTGTACAATGTGCCTGTCCCATAGATTTGGGTGAAACCCTAACCCTTGAAATACAAGATGAGCATACTGTGTCACTGAACAATGTGCCTGTCCCATAGATATGGGTGAAACCCTAACCCTTGAAATACAAGATGAGCAAATTGGTCACTGTTAAATGTGCCTGTCTCATAGGTATGGGTGAAACCCTAACCCTTGAAATACATTATGAGCACACTGTGTCACTGTACAATGTGCCTGTCCCATATATATGGGTGATACCCTAACCCTTGAAATACAAGATGAGCACACTGTGTCACTGTACAATGTGCCTGTCATATAGGTATAGGTGAAACCCTAACCCTTTAACTACAAGATGAGCACACTGTGTCACTGTACAATGTGCCTGTCACATAGATATAGGTGAAACCCTAACCCTTGAAATGCAAGATGAGCATGCTGTGTCACAATATTAAAAATACAGCTGTCATAAAGATATAGGTAAAACCTTAACCCGTGAAATACAAGATGAGTACACTGTGTCACAATATTATAAATGTGGCTGTCATATAGATATGGGTAAAACCCTAACCCTTGAATACAATATGAGCACACTGTGTCACAATATTAAAAATATGGCTGTCATATAGATATAGGTGAAACCCTAACCCTTGAAATAAAAGATGAGCTTACCGTTTCACAATACAATGTGGCTGTCATATAGATATAGATAAAACCCTAACCCTTGAAATACAAGATGAACACACTAGTCACAATAGTATATTGCTGGCCAATAGGCCGTTTGTTTAGCTTTTTTCCGAACTGATTTCAAAAGGCTGAATCAAAGTGAATGAGTATCACTGTGAAATGTGCCTTTCACATAGATATGGGTGAAACCCTAACCCTTGAAATACAAGATGAGCACACTGTGTCACTGTACAGTGTGCCTGTCACATAGATATGAGTGAAACCCTAACACTTAAAATATAAAATGAGCACACTGTCACTGTACCATGTGCCTGTCACATAGATATGGGTAAACCCTAATCCTTGAAATACAAGATGAGCACACTGTGTCACTGTACAATGTGGCTGTCATATAGATATTGATAAAACCCTATCCCTTAAAATACAAGATGAGCACACTGTGTCACTGTACAATGTGCCTGTTACATACATATGGCTGAAATTGTAACCCTTAAAATATAAGATGAGCATGCTGTGTCACAATATTAAAAATACAGCTGTCATCAAGATATAGGTAAACCCTAACCCTTGAAATACAAGATGAGTACACTGTGTCACAATATTTAAAATATGGCTGTCATTTAGATATGGGTGAAACCCTAACCCTTGAAATACAAAATGAGCACAATGTCACTGTACCATGTGCCTGTCACATAGATATGGGTAAACCCTAACCCTTGAAATACAAATGAGCACACTGTGTCACTGTACAATGTTCCTGTCACATAGATATGAGTGAAACCCTAACCCTTGAAATACAAGATGAGCACACTGTGTCATTGTACCATGTGCCTGTCACATAGATAAGGGTGAAACCCTAACCCTCGAAATACAAGATGAGCATGCTGTGTCACAATATTAAAAATACAGCTGTCATAAAGATATAGGTAAAACCTTAACCCTTGAAATACAAGATGAGTACACTGTGTCACAATATTAAAAATATGGCTGTCATATAGATATAGGTGAAACCCTAACCCTTGAAATACAAGATGAGCTTACCGTTTCACAATACAATGTTGCTGTCATATAGATATTGATAAAACCCTAACCCTTGAAATACAAGATGAATACACTAGTCACAATAGTATATTGCTGGCCAATAGGCCTTTTGTTTAGCTTTTTCCGAACTGATTTCAAAAGGCTGAATCAAAGTGAATGAGTATCACTGTGAAATGTGTCTTTCACATAGATATGGGTGAAACCCTAACCCCTAAAATACAAGATGAGCACACTGTGTCACTGTACAATGTGCCTGTTACATAGATATGGCTGAAATTGTAACCCTTGAAATACAAGATGAGAATGCTGTGTCACAATATTAAAAATACAGCTGTCATAAAGATATAGGTAAAACCTTAACCCTTTAATACAAGATGAGTACACTGTGTCACAATATTAAAAATATGGCTGTCATATAGATATGGGTAAAACCCTAACCCTCGAAATACAAAATGAGCACACTGTGTCACTGTACCATGTGCCTGTCACATAGATATGGGGAAACCCTAACCCTTGAAATACAAGATGAGCACACTGTGGGACTGTACTATGTGCCTGTCACATAGATATGAGTGAAACCCTACCCTTGAAATACAAGATGAGCACCCTGTGTCACTGTACAGTGTGCCTGTCACATAGATATGTTTGAAACCCTAACCCTTGAAATGCAAGATGAGCACACTGTTTCACTGTACAATGTGCCTGTTACATAGATATGGCTGAAATTGTAACCCTTGAAATACAAGATGAGCACACTGTTTCACTGTAGAACGTGCCTGTTACATAGATATGAGTGAAACCCTACCCTTGAAATACAAGATGAGCACACTGTGTCACTGTACAATGTGCCTGTCACATAGATATGGGTGTAAACCTTAACCCTTGAAATACAAGATGAGCATACTGTATCACAATATTAAAAATATGGCTGTCATATAGATATAGGTGAAACCCTAACCCTTGAAATACAAGATGAGCACACTGTGTCACTGTACAATGTGCCTGTCACATAGATATGAGTGAAACCCTAACCCTTGAAATACAAGATCGGCATACTGTGTCACAATATTAAAATATGGCTGTCAAATAGATACAGGTGAAACCCTAACCCTTGAAATACAAGATGAGCTAACCGTTTCACAATACAATATGGCTGTCATATAGATATGGATAAAACCCTAACCCTTAAAATACAAGATGAGCACAGTGTCACTGTACAATGTGCCTGTTACATAGATGTGGCTGAAATTGTAACCCTTGAAATACAAGATGAGCATGCTGTGTCACAATATTAAAAATACAGCTGTCATAAAGATATAGGTAAAACCTTAACCCTTGAAATACAAGATGAGTACACTGTGTCACAATATTAAAAATATGGCTGTCATATAGATATGGGTGAAACCCTAACCCTTGAAATACAAAATGAGCACACTGTCACTGTACCATGTGCCTGTCACATAGATATGGATAAACCCTAACCCTTGAAATACAAATGAGCACACTGTGTCACTGTACAATGTGCCTGTCAGATAGATATGGCTGAAACTGTAACCCTTGAAATACAAGATGTGCATACTGTGTTACAATATTAAAAATATGGCTGTCATATAGATTTAAGAGAAACCCTAACCCTTGAAATACAAATGAGCACACTGTGTCACTGTACAATGTTCCTGTCACATAGATATGAGTGAAACCCTAACCCTTGAAATACAAGATGAGCACACTGTGTCATTGTACCATGTGCCTGTCACATAGATAAGGGTGAAACCCTAACCCTTGAAATACAAGATGAGCATGCTGTGTCACAATATTAAAAATACAGCTGTCATAAAGATATAGGTAAAACCTTTACCCTTGACATACAAGATGAGCTTACCATTTCACAATACAATGTGGCTGTCATATAGATATGGATAAAACCCTAACCCTTGAAATACAAGATGAATACACTAGTCACAATAGTATATTGCTGGCCAATAGGCCTTTAGCTTTTGCTGAACTGATTTCAAAAGGCTGATTCAAAGTGAATGAGTATCACTGTGAAATGTGTCTTTCACATAGATATGGGTGAAACCCTAACCCCTAAAATACACGATGAGCACAATGTGTCACTGTACAATGTGCCTGTTACATAGATATGGCTGAAATTGTAACCCTTGAAATACAAGATGAGCATGCTGTGTCACAATATTAAAAATACAGCTGTCATAAAGATATAGGTAAAACCTTAACCCTTTAATACAAGATGAGTACACTGTGTCACAATATTAAAAATATGGCTGTCATATAGATATGGGTAAAACCCTAACCCTTGAAATACAAAATGAGCACACTGTGTCACTGTACCATGTGCCTGTCACATAGATATGGGGAAACCCTAACCCTTGAAATACAAGATGAGCACACTGTGTCACTGTACAATGTGCCTGTCACATAGATAAGAGTGAAACCCTACCCTTGAAATACAAGATGAGCACCCTGTGTCACTGTACAGTGTGCCTGTCACATAGATATGAGTGAAACCCTAACCCTTGAAATGCAAGATGAGCACACTGTTTCACTGTACAATGTGCCTGTCACATAGATATGAGTGAAACCCTAACCCTTGAAATACAAGATGAGCACACTGTGTCACTGTAGAACGTGCCTGTTACATAGATATGAGTGAAACCCTACCCTTGAAATACAAGATGAGCACACTGTGTCACTGTACAATGTGCCTGTCACATAGATATGGGTGTAAACCTTAACCCTTGAAATACAAGATGAGCATACTGTATCACAATATTAAAAATATGGCTGTCATATAGATATAGGTGAAACCCTAACCTTTGAAATACAAGATGAGCACACTGTGTCACTGTACAATGTGCCTTTCACATAGATATGGATAAAACCCTAACCCTTAAAATACAATATGAGCACAGTGTCACTGTACAATGTGCCTGTTACTTAGATGTGGCTGAAATTGTAACCCTTGAAATACAAGATGATCATGCTGTGTCACAATATTAAAAATACAGCTGTCATAAAGATATAGGTAAAACCTTAACCCTTGAAATACAAGATGAGTACACTGTGTCACAATATTAAAAATATGGCTGTCATATAGATATTGGTGAAACCCTAACCCTTGAAATACAAAATGAGCACACTGTGTCACTGTACCATGTGCCTGTCACATAGATATGGGTAAACCCTAACCCTTGAAATACAAATGAGCACACTGTGTCACTGTACAATGTGCCTGTCACATAGATATGGCTGAAACTGTAACCCTTAAAATACAAGATGTGCATACTGTGTCACAATATTAAAAATATGGCTGTCATATAGATATAAGTGAAACCCTAACCCTTGAAATACAAGATGAGCACACTGTGTCACTGTACAGTGTGTCTGTCACATATATATGAGTGAAACCCTAACCCTTGAAATACAAGATGAACACACTGTGTCACTGTACCATGTGCCTGTCATATTGATATAGGTGAAACCCTAACCCTTGAAATACAAGATGAGCACACTGTGTCACTGTACAGTGTGCCTGTCACATACATATGAGTGAAACCCTAACCCTTGAAATACAATATGAGCACACTGTGTCACAATATTAAAAATATGGCTGTCATATAGATATAGGTGAAACCCTAACCCTTGAAATACAAGATGAGCTTACCGTTTCACAATACAATGTGGCTGTCATATAGATATGGATAAAACCCTAACCCTTGAAATACAAGATGAACACACTAGTCACAATAGTATATTGCTGGCCAATAGGCCTTTTGTTTAGCTTTTGACGAACTGATTTCAAAAGGCTGAATCAAAGTGAATAAGTATCACTGTAAAATGTGCCTTTCACTTAAATATGGGTGAAACCCTAACCCTTAAAATACAAGATGAGCACAGTGTCACTGTACAATGTGCCTGTTACATAGATGTGGCTGAAATTGTAACCCTTGAAATACAAGATGTGCATACTGTGTCACTGTACCATGTGCCTGTCACATAGATGAGTGAAACCCTAACCCTTGAAATACGAGATGAGCACACTGTGTCACTGTACAATGTGCCTGTCACATAGATATGGGTAAACCTGAACCCTTGAAATACAAGATGAGCACACTGTGTCACTGTACCATGTGCCTGTCACATAGATATGGGTAAACCCTAACCCTTGAAATACAAGATGAGCATACTGTGTCACAATATTAGAATATGGCTGTCAAATAGATATGGGTGAAACCCTAACCCTTGAAATACAAGATGAGCTTACCGTTTCACAATACAATGTGGCTGTCATATGGATATGGATAAAACCCTAACCCTTGAAATACATGATGAACACACTAGTCACAATAGTATGTTTGCTGGCCAATAGGCCTGTCACATAGATATGGCTGAAATTGTAACCTTTGAAATACAAGATGTGCATACTGTGTCACAATATTAAAATAATGGCTGTCATATAGATATAGGTGAAACCCTAACCCTTGAAATACAAGATGAGCACACTGTCACTGTACAATGTGCCTGTCATATAGATATGAGTGAAACCCTAACCCTTAAAATACAAGATGCGAACACTGTGTCACTGTACAATGTGCCTGTCACATAGATATGGGTGTAACCTTAACCCTTGAAATACAAGATGAGCATACTGTATCACAATATTAAAAATATGGCTGTCATATAGATATAGGTGAAACCCTAACCCTTGAAATACAAGATGAGCACACTGTGTCACTTTACAATGTGCCTGTCACATAGATATGGCTGAAATTGTAACCCTTGAAATACAAGATGAGCATACTGTGTCACAATATTAAAATATGGCTGTCAAATAGATATGGGTGAAACCCTAACCCTTGAAATACAAGATGAGCTTACCGTTTCACAATACAATGTGGCTGTCATATAGATATGGATAAAACCCTAACCCTTGAAATACATGATGAACACACTAGTCACAATAGTATGTTTGCTGGCCAATAGGCCTTTTGTTTGGCTTTTGCCGAACTGATTTCAAAAGGCTGAATCAAAGTGAATGAGTATCACTGTGAAATGTGCCTTTCACATAGATATGGGTGAAACCCTAACCCTTAAAATACAAGATGAGCACACTGTGTCACTGTACAATGTGCCTGTTACATAGATATTGGTAAAACCCTTATCCTTGAAATACAAGATGAACATACAGCGTGACAGTGATATGTGATTATCACACATGGGTAAACCCCTAGCCCTTGAAATACAACATGATCACACTGTGTCACAGTAAACTGTGCCTGTCACATAGATATAGTTGATACCCTATCCTTTGAATTACAAGATGTATCACAGTAAAATGTGGCTGTTAAATAGATATTGGTAAAACCCTAACCCTTGAAATACAAGATGAGCACACTGTCAGAGTAAAATATGCCTCTCACTGAAACACTGTTGCTCAGAGGCTATGTAGAATTATGAGATAACTATGTTGATTTTGCTGTTGATTTATAACTTTATTGAAAAAGAATATATGTGTTCTCATTTCTGACCACCATGTTTTTTGCACAGTTCTGATCAAAATCATGCATGTAGCCTTCTGTCTGAACGAAAGTATATGTGTAAAAGGAGCAATATACACAATATTTTGTGTACATAGGTAATAATACGCACAGTATCAGGTAAATAGTACAAACTTTGCAGGATATCATGCAAACCGTAGTGTGCATGCCTGATGCCATGCATATAGCCTCAGGCGAGTAATTTTGACTGGGTGATATATGAAGGCTTTGAAGCTACCATTTAGAAAACAACCTGGTAATGAAGTAATGTGGACCATGAACTGATTCACAAACCATGTTAGTATGTCAGCATGGTGTGGGTAAGATACTGTGCTGCAGAATAAGTCATTCAGCTTAGTTGAATTAAAGACTGGTAGGAATACAAGCAGTCCCAAGTATACAGAATTAAGAGTTTGATGAGGGTGCACCACTCATTTAATAAGTATCATACTAATATTAATATTGATTGCATGATAATTTGAGAGTGGTTAAGATAGGGCTTCAACCACATTTTATCCCAAGTTATTCCATTCTACGACTGTTCTAAGGGGAAAATGGTTATTAAAAGGGTCCTGTTATCCTACCTGCATGGTATGATGAAACTTCCATGCTAATTTTTAGTGGGTGCCACCTCATGGACATTTGCCAAAAATAATTTATTACCCAAATTTGGGCCCTAAAATTGACCCTCTGCTGTCTCTTATGATATTCATTTGAATTGTTGTAAATACACATTTTTTTATATGTTGATAAATACTGTTTTGGTCTGTTCCATACCTTAAAATTTCTATATAACTTTCCTGTTTTCACTTGTAGAATCTTTAAAAAAAATATACCACTGACCATTTTAAGAATCAAATATTATAAAATCCCATCTCAGTTATCGGTTTTAAAGTGATCATTATGCTGACATAGTGATCCTTAGTAGCTGGCAAAGCCAAGATGCTGAAAAATAATTTGTATCAAAACTTGAGGTTCAAAATTGGGGGGGGGGGGGGGTCGTCTGATACATGGGGTGTCTTATACAAAAGTAAATACAGTAATGCTAGTTTCTTTTTCCTAATCTGTTGATACTGATACTCATGGTTAGGTCTTTTAATTGTTATACACTGATTGATGCTTGGTTACAGGTAAACATACTCATAAAGCTAAAATATGCATTTATTGACAAAATGAAGTGTACTACTAGGCCATATGCTTATTTTTGGTGACTGTTGGAACTATTGATGCCTGTCAGAAAAGTAGGACCTTCATACACACTGTTATGTCTGTACTGTCATTGAATGTCAAAGCTGTCGGGGGGGGGGGGGGTTTCTTAGAACATTTAGACCTTTATACTACCAGAGGATATGCTTCCTGCAGGAACTGTCGGCGGCCTATCAGAGCAGTAAGACCTTCATATTGCTAGTTTATATGATCACTGTTGGTGACTGTCAGAGCTGTAGGAGATCTCACAGAACAGTAACACCTTCATATTGCTACATTATATGCTCACTGTCAGTGACTGTCAGAACTGTTCGAGGCTTCTCAGGACAGTAACACCTTCATACTACCAGATGATATGCTTACTGTTGGTGACTGTTGGAACTGTGAGAGGCCTCTCAAAACAGTAAGACCTTCATAATATTACTTTATATGTTCTCTAGCTCGCAACCACTGACTTTCGGAGGCCTCTAAGAACATAGTTATAGTTATCAATGTTTGGTATGTTTCCAAATAGAATAGTTTCAATTGGTTGAATATTTACCTGCATTCCTCTCAGTAATTTCATAATTTGTAAAACTTTGTTGGAAAATCCAGTGGAAATACTGTGAAGATGACAAGATAACCATAGAACCTGAAATTTCATTCTGTAACATTACAATAAGTTATGCTTATGGATATGTGAGGAAGGATGTGTCTGTGCTATATTTTATGTAGTATTGGTATGGTAAAATAAATGCTTCACTTTTAAAATGCATGATAAGACTGATTTATAAGGTTAAAATTGAATTAATCCCTTGCAAGGAAATTGCATTGTCTTGTTCTTTATACATTGCTTATTAGAATATAAAGTAACATTTGTAATGAAAATATTGATCGTTAAGGTTACAAAATGAAAATGAACAGCGTTAAATATGTTTAAATAATTAAGGTGTCAAGCATTATAATAAGCCTTCTGTCGATGACAGACTTCGTATAAGAAAATGTTAATAAAACTAGGTCATATATCGCCTTCAGTATATTTAAATTTTAGTTTACACAAGTGATGATAGTGCTGGTTTAGCACTGTTGGCTGTGCGAGGTGTAGAAGCATCCCACATGTATAGGTAATAGTAAGAGTAATTGATACCCCAGTAATAGTAATAATAACAGATGGTAAAATGTGGTAATAGTAATAGTACGTGATATATCACAAACAGAAAGATATTGTTATAATAATACAATAACTCTAATAGACTCCATGTCTATTTAAAACATCCCACCAAAATATCTTTGAAATATAAAAAATATATAAATGATATAAAATAATACAAATTTTATATTTGACATATTATAGATAGATTTACCAACATTTTATCAAAATAATCCACCCAATGGTTGTTTCGGTGTAGATGTATGAAGGTTTTGACCATGAACCATCCAGTGGTTACTGAGTTAGTGTGACAGACAAAAACCCATCCATACAAAAGCCCATCCCTGAACTTGCAGAATAGGACAAAAGCCCACCCTTGACTAAATATATATTTTATATATATATATATATATATATATATATATATATATATATATATATATATATATATATATATATATATATATATATAAAACATTATTGTGAAACCCACAACTTTTAAAGTATATTACCTATTTTCCACTCATCTTTGTTATATGAATCATGTCAACTAATTCTTTGAGAATATAAAAAAACTAGTGACCTGGCCCTTTTTTGTCAAGGTCATGCAAATATGCAGATATACGTACACTGACTGACTGAACATGTTTTATTGAGCAGCTACAGGTGGCTGTAGTCAAGGCTCCAGCCCTTTGTGCTCCTAAAGCATAATTGACATTTGATGGAGCGTATAGACGTGATGCCATATATATATGCAAGCATTGCAGGGAGCCGCGTGACCACCAGCGTTTTACCCATACTGGTGACCTGAGGAGAGCCACAGCACCCAAAGCCAAAAAGGCCAGGCAGAATACAAACCTATACCAACACCAGCAGCAGAGACCCAGCCAATCCAGAGAGCAGAACTTGATCTTGAATGATTGGAGAGTGATTAACATTTTCATCATAAGCCTGCAGCCTGGAGTACTGTTATGTTTTCCATTTTACTCAATAAAGGTGTATGTATTTGTTTTTAGTGATATGAGGTGTTTGTTTATGTGTATTTGTTGTGTTGTTTGTTGCCTCTTGCAGGTGTGCGTGATAAGTTTGTATTGTGTTATATACGGTAAGCAATGATGAGAATACAATAAATGCTGGTAGGGATAGTCTGTCCTCAAAATATAGTGCTGCCCTTCCAGTATCCTCCAGAGAACCCCCGTCATAGCATGTTGTTATCCCCTGCATATTTTATATATTATTTTTGTAAAAGGAATAAGTGTATTTTGTGTGTGGGTGTATAAGCAAGTGTGTGTAGCAGAGAAATCCTGACCATGCAGTTTGTTTGATGTTGTATCTGAAAAATATTAGGGTGAATATCATGTGCAAGAATAATATAATACGGTGCTTTTTTTTTAATTTTTATTTTTCTTGGCTAGTTTTTCATATGGTAATGGTTTGGTATTACCATACATTTTATTAGTAGCTTCTATAGTGGTTATTGCAGTGCATTCTTCATGCAGAAATACATTAATATTCTGAACCCCTTAGCTTTTGAAGAATTGCTTATTTCCCTTGAAGTTGGATATATAATAATTGTCGAGGTGTGTATGTAATTATATATACATTTTTATGCTCTGCAAGAAATGCTCAGTTTTCATATTTCTATGTGACGTTTTGAATTTATATTTGTAGCAGACATTTCTTTATCACCGACCACAGAACACTTTGAGTACAGTCTATCCTTTAATTCAGATGCAGAAAAAGGAATTTGATGAACTCAAGCAACAGAGATAATAAATGACTGTCCAGGATCATTCCCAAAGGTATAGATGAAATTTTTGTAATGTATTTACTCCTTTTAGTTCTTCCAAGATTGCTCCTTACAAATAAACTAGTAAGAGCTTCCCATTGTTAAGCTTCCAATCATACATGTTGCTCACAATGACCTTGGTAGAATATTACCTGTTCTTGAGTTCAAGACTTCAGCCAGGTTTCCATGGGCCGAGTTCACCTGCTGGATACACTGATATATAGTTTCTAGTAAATTGCACCGCAATACACCCTTCACAGAATTTACTTTTTTTGTTGTTAGAACCCTGCTTGAAAAGGGGTGTATTATAGTGATTGACTTGTCCATCTGTCCACCCTTTCATCTTATCTTTTCTGTCAATCCGGGATGCTTTCTTTCGAGTGCAGTATTTCAATGAGATCTTTCTAGAATTCATGGTTCAAAATGGTGCCTGTTATCCAATTACAGACCTGCTTAATACCTATTATGGAGACTGGACCTCAGTAAGTGATTTTCATGCAAAATTTTGACAGAACATTGACACCCTTGAGGGTTTGTGTGCTTTAAAATTTCAGACTGCTGTTGAATCCATAAATATATGGCTGCCAATCAAATACTTTAAATCTTTTTACAATAACGTTTTAGACAATCCTGTGATTGTTTTATTAATTTTTTTCCCTTTTAGATTATTTATGGTAAAAAATTTCAGACCAATCTGACTTTCAATATGGATCCCTGTCCCCAATGGGCTGCCATTTTAGGAGCTGGAGCTAATTGAGGACCTTCAACCTCTAGTTTCATAATTGACTAATTTCTTTTGTGATTTTGTACCTGTAATTTGCTTCAAAATAAGTTATTTACAATGAGGTCAAAATTTGTCTAAGGACACTCTAATTGGATTAGTCTTAGTAGAAACAGCAGTCCTAATAGCAAAATAAAAAAGGATCAGAGTTTGTCTAGTGACAACCCCTCTGAGTTTGGCCTTGCAGGATCAATGATTCTGCTCCAACAGATCAGAGTAGGAATTGCTACATATAGTTTATTTATGTTAATATTTTTTTGTGATTCTTCAGTTGATATAAGAAATTTCCACCATTGTTTTAATTCCTATCACAGAACTCCTCAGCAGACATTATTCTTTGATTGGGATGCAAGAAAGGCCTGTGATGTACACTCAACAACAAAGATGTTCGAAGTGACAACCCTGGACAATTCCTGAAGGTATAGTTGGAATTATTTTAATACAGATGTTCTCAGAACATACCCTTGCAGAAATGAGCATGAGAAAAGATGGAGCATGGTTTAAGCACTACTTAGGCATGTAAAAAATACCTTTGAGGTATTGTTCAGTGTGCATAAATGTTATCACAATTGAATGGTACTTTGAAAATATTTGAGCAGACCTAGGAGCACAATAAAAGCAGTTAATCAGTTTATTTGGAGCACCAAAGCAGCAATTTCAGCACATTGTATTTCTGAAGCACAGAATCAGTACACTTGGAGCACTAAAGAAGCACATGCAGTTTCAGCATTTTCAAAGTATTTCTGTACAGCATTTCAAGTGAAACATTTCACTGAAAGCACAAAATAAGCACAAATGAAGCACACTTTAAGCACACTTCATGTCCCAAAATTTCTGTAAGGGTATGTTCAAATGGATGGTGGGATTATCCCAGATGTAAAATCATGGGACGAATTTACCGTACCAGCAAGTATGTGTGAACAGCCTTTCATAATTAATATATTTACAGTTCTCCTGTTAATTCTTCAGACATTCTTTCATATAAATATATTTGTTTTAAAGAGAAACAGCTCCCATTTGTCATCATACATGTTGAACACAATGATCATGCTAGTATATGTGTATAGCCAATTCTTTAGTTCATGACTTTTTTCCAGGTTTGCATGAACTGAGATCACCAAATGGAAACTCTTATAGTTTCTGACAAATGGCACTGAAATACACCCTTCACTAAATTAAAGATATTTTGAATTATTAATTTCTTTTTTTTTTATTTTGTATCTTTTTTGGTAAATTACTTTAAGTAAGATCAGAATTAATTTAGGATATTCTAATTGGATTTTGTCCCAGTGGTCAAATTTCAATCCTACTAGCATAAACAAAGATCATGGGTTTGTCTGACATCAACTCCTATTGGAGTGAGTTCTTACAGGATCAGCATTTCAAATTGATTGGAACAGTCATTGTTACATTAAGTATATTTATTGGAATATTCTTTTTTGTGATTTTTAAATTTATATGAGTCACTTATATTGTTTTAATTCCCATCACAGAACCCTGTTGCAGTTTTTCTCCGCTGATGGGGTTACAGAAGTGCTCTACTGGTGGAGTTACAGAAAATTTATGGTTCCTTAAAAGCAACCGAGGTGAAATGACAATACCTGGATACACCTTGAAGGTACACTCAAGTGACATTATTTTTAGCTCAGTTGACTGTAAGTCATCTGAGCTATATCTATCACTATTTAGCACTATTTCTCCTTTTGTGTGTTCATCTGGGGCACAACAGTTCATAGTTCATAGCAGGGCACATATTGTAACCATTCAACCTAAAAACTTCTCACTACCTAGGAACTTCTCAAAATAGAAAACCTTGTGGGAGGACCTTGGAAAATCTCCCAAGAACCTAGGTCAAAACTGTTTTACATGATCAATATTCTGTGAGCTTCACAGCAAAAATATGCCTTGAAGCACTATGATTATCAGTTGATTACCTTATTAACACAATGTCGTTTGAAGTATAGTTTAATTTTAAATCATGTTTGATACAATTTTTTTCTCTAAGTTTTGGCAGGAGTTTTAAAACTGATGACCTTGAACTTCATGTCAAATATGTGGCTTTATAGGATTTCTTGTGAATTTTGAAGTATTGCATATTGTTTTCTCAAATGGGATAAACATTTTAGTGACAGGCAAATACCTGAAATGTGTGGTAAACCTCACGCAAAATGCAACAAAAGCAAAATCACCTCATTTTGATTCCTGATTATGGCCTTAATGTAAAAAAAAAAGTTTTATGCAATAGTGTGTTGGGAAAGTTTAAAAATCATCACACTTGTCCAGGCAGAAAATACCTTTATTTCACTATACATCAGCATTCAAATGGAGTTGTATGAATGATCTCATCTCTTGGTTATCATCATGCTTATTCCTGTTCAAGATGTTTTGAAATAGTGTATTTCATGAACTACAATATACAATAGTATAGATCTAAAAAATCAGTGAATTCAAGGGACATCATGTGCAACACTATTCAAGTTGAAAATGATAAAAATAACCAAAGATCTCTATAAAACATTAACATTGTAAAAACTGTTGATATACATTACAATTTTTAATTCAGATGACTTAATGTCATCTGAGCTATAGTTATGATGAATTGTATGTCATCTGTGGGTCTGTCTGTCTGTTCATTAGACTGGCACATTTTGAAATTAGACTTACGAATCCAAAATTTGAGACACTTTATTTAATCAAGATTTAATTGTATGAAAGAAATTAGATCAAAATATTGTAAATTCTTCAAGTTTATAGCATATATAAGTGTGCGATCAGCAACTTCCATTTTGCACAACTTTGACCATGGCACATTTTATTCCTGTAAACACACTGCTGGTTTGCTTTTGACAGAAGGTACACATAAGGGTTTTATCTGTTAAAATATGAAATTTGAAAATATAAGCTCAGAAACAGGGCTCTTTCTTGATTTTTTTGGGGGGCTCTATTGTATTCACTTGCATTGTTAACTTAGTTCTAAGCAGCCCACTGTTGGTCACTGGAACTCATTTAATACAGCATTGCCTGCATACCCCACTTCCAGGGGATAATTATTCCATTACACTTGATGTATATGGCCGGGATATTGCTGTGGGGGTGGGATGAGATATGATTTGAGATTAACTGCAACAGTAGGGTGCTTCTGAGTGATGCATTTCATATCAGGTATAGTGTTCAGCTCTGTCCATCCGTGAACAATTTTATTCGACATAAAATATCTAAATAAGGCAAACAAAATAAAAAGGTATGGTTCTCAGGCTCTTTTTTTTTAGAAACACTGCAGGTGGGCGTTCTTTTCTTTTACCATTTATTGTATGTTTCAGTGAAAATGTCATATGACCATGGAAAAGTATGAAAATAACAGGGTGTTTTTGCTAAACAGGTAAAAGCACTACATAACAAAGGAAATTGTATCAAAATTGTATTATTTTAATTTCTTGAAAGATGAAAATCAAAACAAGATGACCAGAGGTCATGCGCTTGCCGGAAATGGAAATGATACAGACAGATAGACAGAAAGCCTGCATGTAGAAAGAGTCATATGAATGAGCAACATTGTGGGGGCAGCAGAAACGGATAATATGTTTATTTATGCATGCTGACCTTTAACAGCTGCATATCTTTCTAGTGTAAAAGGGACCAAGTTCAAAATTTTTTCATGAAATCCCGTTAATCTCGTTTGACAAGAAGCAGTGAGACGTTTTCAGGTTTGTCATGTCAAGCTGGCCAAATGATATGAAATGCTGAAAACTAGACCTGTCTAGCTATAAAAGCCGCTGAGTTATAAGCATTTGCATGAAATCTCGTGTTTTCTTGTTTGACGGGAAATGGTGCGAGCTTTGGCGAGATTTCCAGTTTTGTCATGTCAGGTTTGTCAAATATTACAAAATGCCGGAAACTAGACCTGAGTAGCTGTAAAAGTCGCCTAGTTATAAGCATTTCCATGATATCTTGTTTTTTTCTCGCTTGACGAGATATGGTGCGAGATTTGGCCTGATTTCTTTTCTGGCGTGTCAAGCTGGTCATATGTTATGAAATGCCCAAAACAAGACCTGTGTAGCTGTAAAAGTCGCCAAGTTATAAGCATTTCCGTGAAATCTCGTTTTTTCTCGTTTGACGATAAACCGAGCGAAATTTGACGAGACTTGCAATTGAATGACTTAGAACCAAGGGGAAGCAGCCTTATGCAAAAAACTAGACCCTTGAAACATAAAATTAACCGAGATAGAAGCCAAAAACTGCATATTTTCAGATCGTCAAGTTTAACCCACAAATTTGGTAACCATGGTAACGGCAGCACAAAGCTACACGTGCGGAGGAATAAGCCAATGTTCCTAGTTTAAGATACAACGATAAAAATTGTGCCATGTTTAAAATTATTTTAGATATTGCAGAAAAATGGTATGTTACAGTGTTTCAGGTACCACGTCCCCTGGTGGCTATTTCCAAAAAATGAAAAACTGATTTTGAGATATTTATAAATAACACAAAATATATCAATTTCAAAGCCATTGTTAAAAAAATGCAACCTGTAGGTCATATTTAATGAAATCTCGAAGACTCGTTTGACGAGAAATGGTGCGAGATTTGGCGAGACTTACATTTTTTCATGTCAAGCTGCCTATATAAGGTACATAATGACCAAAACCAGACGTCTGTAGCTTAAAAATTGACAAAGTTACAAAAAATGGTCGTGTTATTTCCAATTTCCATGATTTTTGCCCAAAAAATGTAACTATGGTAACGGCAAATTTAAGTAAGCTACATGTCAAAAGAAAGGCCAGGTGATGACGAAAAAAATGAGCTATTGCAGAAGTGGATAAGCCTATTTATGGCGAAGTTATAGTGCAAAAACCGTTAACCATACCTGTCGTGACCTTGACCCTTGACCTTGGAGCAATGTTGACCAAAAACAATAGGGCACCTAGAAATCGGTTTGTCAATCAAGCCTGCAAGTTTCAAGTTGATTGATGCAAAAGTGTGGCCTGGAGAGTCGTGACAAACAAACAAACTAGACGACCATAGGTCGAGAGCTTGCCGGACCGAAATGACATACAGATTGGACAAACATGACAAACTGTCGGTTTTCTATCAATTGAATGAATTTTAAAGTGATTGCTGGAAAGTTTGGCCTGTAGAACGACATATATTACACAAAAGAACATAAAAGCAGACATAGCTCAAAACAGACAGATATACTGACACACCTGAGATAACAGAATACCAGAAAAAAAGTTGGGAACGTAAAGAGAAGCAAAATGAGCTATAGTTTTAGTAGGTAGAGTTTATAATGTTGGAGATATGGCCCAAAAATGATATGGTGTGGAGGCTCTACTGCAGCATCTCCTAGCGGCCATATCCCAAATATTAAAAAATTTCTTTTGAGATATACATATAACAAATAAGATGTTTAAATTCCAAAAGGATTCCTGGAAAACTGTGGCCTGAAGATTGCTGAGTGTAAGACGCAAGATCTAGCAAGCAGGCGAAATTGAGGATCACTGACAAACAGACAGACATACTGAAAATGTGACACAAGAATAAGACCAGATGACTAACTCAGATTATGGAGTAGATTCAAAGAAAGACAATCAATAAGTGTTTGTAATTGAGGTTTATAGTTTTGTAGATATGGGCAAAAATATATATATAGGGGAGGGGCGAGTGCAGCCCCCACTATGAGAGCACTTCGGCCACAGGCGGAAATTCTGTGGTAGTTTTGGTCACTGGTGGCCACAGCTAATCAGCTGGTCATTTGCTGTGGTACCCAGTGACCATACTGGTCACTCACAGTCACAGGTTATCACCCAATTCCCTTAATGACCTCTGCCTAATGACTTAATAGCCTGTGTGGCCAGAAGTGACCAGAACAGATAACCAGTGACCACTTAAAAAATAAACAAGACAGGTCTTGAGTGGATGATTACAGTAGTGGTAGGGGGTGACCCTTGTTTTGAAATGATTGACAGGGAGTGACTGTCTGTGGTCAGTAGTGACTGCCAGTGGCCAGTCCTGCTGCTGTCCTCAGTTAAATTTATTCTGGTGGTCCTTTATTTCAGAGTTTCATGCTGTATCCTGTTTATCAAACTGTTATCATACTTGTCAATCAGTTGCATGATAGCATCACAAAGTGTTTTCACACTAGCAAGTGTCATTATTTTCATTATTGTTAAAATAAAATGGTGAAATGTTTAATATATTGTAATATTCTGGGGTTATATAAAGTCTCTGAACAATGTCACAAATTTTAGCAGGAATTTAAGTCACAGATTTGTGTAGGAAAACAGACACAAATTGAACTGGAGAAAATACCCCATAAATTCTCACTTTTCATTTTATCTGGAATTTGAGCATTGCAGCTTTAAAAAAAGTTACTTGAATTTTAAACGAAAAGTTTTATTTTAAATGACTAATTTATGCTGAATTGGAATTCATAGCTAGATGTAACCCCCGCCCACAACTGAGTGATATGATAATAAGGTTAAGGGAAAAATGGAAATTAAAAATTAGTTGCAGTTTTGTGACCTAGGGCTAATATGAATATATAGAAATATACATGTCAACCCCTGTAAACACCCAGGGGGGGGGGGGAGCTTTCTGAACACTTTAATATGTACGGTATCTTCTGCCTCAGATGATGGTTCCATATCAAAGAGTACATGTCTGTTGCAAGTCCCTAAGTAAATGGAATGGACTTCTTATTTATAATTTTTGTTATAGTTTAGTGGTGAATTTTCAAAACTTGTAAATCAAAAGTGAAATATAAAAAATGCTATTTAAGAATAAGGTGTATTTTTTGCTCTACTCAAATTGTGACGTTTTCCCCTACACAATCCTGTGAACCTCTTGACCAAAGTTTGTGACTTTTCTGTGAGTTTATTTATTACCCAAAACTGTGACTTTTTTTCTGGCCACCACTTAGTCATAGTCCACATTTTTTTTTTGAGTTCACAAAACAAAAATTTGTCTACTTACATGTTAAGAAAAGTGATATGAATATATGGCATAACAATTTATACAACAAATGGAATGACCATGTCAATTCAAGATTTTAAAATAACAATTTAAGAAACTGGTACATGTTGCTGAAAGATGCGAAATTTCACATAAAATCAATCTTAAGTATATATATTCATGCAGTTTCTCAATATTTAATACATAATAATTAACAATAATTTGCTATGCTTGCACAGCTGAACTTGGATTTACCTATAGAATGAATAGAAATTTTGGCTTCATCATATACACAAATCTAATGGTTATTTTGAGACTAACAGTAGTGTAGGAGTTGTGTCAAGAGTATCAGCAACTTTGTTGTCAGATATTTTAAAGTTGATCATCAAATAGAAATAACAAATTTAAGATATTTCCTTGTATTCTTTCTAAAGATGGGTTCAAATATGATTATAACAGTTAGGATAGTTCTGTAAACTGGTCTGTATTGAGTAAATAATTATACAGAAACCCAATTTCTAAATAGCCCTACCATGGATATATTTTATTTTGCAATGTATGTTGGTCTGAACTACTGTATTATGCCAGCGACATTAACCTTTAATTTTTTTCTTTCCTGGCTTCATGGGTGTTTTGAGACTGGCATATCCCAGGCAAAAATTCCATCTAGTCATACTGCAGTATTTACAGTTCACCTGTAGTTTTACTCTTGTTTATCTTTTATTAAAAAAAACTAGTTTTACCCTTGTTTATCTTTTATTAAAAACAGTACCTGTATGCAACAGCAGTAGTATTTCACCTGATATTTCTGTCTTACTGGAGAACTGCAGTTAACATTTGGGAACTAGAAATCTGCATTCTAAAGAATACAAGCCACTCCCACATTTGGGGTCCCTATTGTGCGATGCTCCTAAAACAATGTATGCATTCACTTTTTTGGCCCTTTTCCCCATTTCATTCATGCATATGTGTCTGTACATTTGTGAATATTCCTTGCTGACATTCCTGAATCTGATCATGCACTGGATCAACACTAAACTCTAAATGTACCTTCATTGGTCGATTTTACTGCCCTGAAAATTCAGCATGAGATACTATGATTTTGTGAGTTATATTGTGAACAAACACACAAACACAACACAGATGGGGATGAATGCATACCTTCCTGGTGGAGGCAACTAGTTCAAGAACATTTTACCAGAGAAGGATTAGTTCAATTAAAGTAATAACCTTAAAAGTTAAATAAAGAAAGAATATAAAAATAAACTGACACATGTTTCAAGTTTTCTGCTGATCTTCCTACTAACTGAATATAAAATTTGTATGATATAATATCATAGATTTTCTTGACTAGATGCAGTAGATGAAACTGTACAGTCAATGATAATCTCTTTTGTTCGTCATATTAGTATTTTTGTTATTTAAGTTTCATATAAAACTTCATTTCATCACTGAATTTTGTTTATGTTATATTATACCATTTACACATTTATTTATACAAGTACAAGAGCAAATAATAAAAGCAAACAATTGTGATCTTATAATGATAATTATGACTTTGCCCAAGGATTTGTTCTGATTAAAGTTGCATTTTAGGGATGGGTTTCTGTTAGCTATGCCGTTATTTTTATACTTGGCAAAAAAATGGCTCTCCAAGGTTTAAGATGAATTACACAACCTGCAGTGGTTAAAACCTAGTGGTTACTCCTTCAATTTCTACATTTGTTTGTGTCAATCCTGATATACACCTATGACCTTTGTAACCTAAAGACACACTAATATACAGACCCAAACCAGCAGTGATGTAGCAGGGTTTCCTTTGCTGAAAATCTCATACATTGCATAACAGGCCAGGCCCAGAGCCTGAGCTGGTCATCCTTATAATTAGTTACAGGGCTCCCAGGGGAAGATAAAATGGTCATTTATCTGTCATCTGTGTCTTGCACAGACTGACACAGTCCCACCACCCCACAGTATACTAAATGCAGGCAGCTCCTTTCCAAGTTGTAATCTTGATATGTCCATGCCTCGCAGGGATGTGTCACACTGACAGATCAGTGGGTAAGACCATACATGTTTACACATTTTCATTTTGATAATTACTTGTGATGTTTTAATATTTTTTTTTATTATGTTAACCCTTAAGCAATGCATATGAGAGAGGTTCTTTTCATATTAAATAAATAAATATTAAAATCTAGCAAATATAAGGCTCTTCTTCATATTTTTACTCTGGAATTTGCTACACATTTTGAACTTTAATATTTCTTCAGTTGTGTGTTGAATGTGGCATCACATATATTTGTATTTTTAGCATGTTAAATAGTGCATATGTAACGGTCAGAGACCATTAATTTATTTGTTTATTGATGATCATGACCCATGACCTTGCACTGTTTCATAAAACTGAAACTACTTCAGTTTGAAATGCCGCTCCATCATCATGCAAAGTTTAAACAAATCAGGCCAGTTATTATTAAACATTCAGACACAAGACCTGGTTTCCCAATTATGGTAGCTGTGCATAATTAACATTCATAGCTTGGTGCAAGGAAAAAGCCAACCCCGTACGTATACGTATATATACAATGAAACCCTGTTGTGACAAATTTGAAGGGACCCTTTGAAACTTCAACACATCTGAGGTTCAACACAAGTGGGTTTTATTTGGTAATAATTTAACTAGAGTTGTGCCCAGACCTAAATTCAGAGCATGCCTACATTCCTGACAGGACCAATTCCTGATTAGTCTTGACCAATAGCCGATTAGTCGAGATCAGGTCCCGATTGAGGTGTAGGCTGGACCAAATCCCGATCAGGATCAGGTCTGGAACAATTCTCAAATGGTCTAGACTAAATCCTGATTGGGATTCAGTCTTGCCTAAACCCCCGATTGGGATCTGGTCTGGACCAATTCCTGATTGAGATTCTAATTGGCAAACTAAGGCAAGCTTTTCTTGTAAACAATGTAATTCCATAAGGTTGAGACATGAAAATAATAATTAGATCTGGTCTGGACCAATCAGCAATTGGTTCAGACTAGATCCTGATCGAGATTTCATCCAGGCTAAACTACGGTTGGGAATTGGTCTGGACCAATCGCCCCTTCCCATATATATATTTATAAATTTTCTTTCTGTAATAAATGTTTATTCATAGATATGTCTGTATTTGCTTTACCAAAACAAGTCAAAATTAAAATAAGTATATATATATTTAGTTACAAAGACAAATTGCTCGGGGAAAATATTAGACTGATTCAGGATTCAAACCCATATCGATGGTGCACATATCCGGTGTTCCAACCAATTTGCTAGAAAAACAAGCTTCTCTTGTGAGACAGTTTGGTCTGCTTTTATGTAACCCGTAATAATATATGTTATTTTTGATTAAATATATACATAAGCAATATCATTGTATACTTTACATTATTACATGACCTACACTAAGAAAGTTGTGAAAAAAAAACTAATAATAATCATTTACTGAAATTACAAATAAATCAATGTTTTGACCATTTATTATTCATGATAATTATGATGCATATATTGCTGAAATTTATATTGCTGATATCAAGTGACTTAATTGTGGATATTAACAATATTCTTACAGTGTTACAGTGCATTGTAACAGGCTTTACTTATGATAAATAAATTTACGGATTTGAAATGTAGCCATACATTTACTTAAACAAGAGACCCATGGGTCACGGTGCTCAGCTGAAGTTTGAAGGACAAAGGACCATGACTATAACTCAGATGACTTCTAGTCAGCTGAGCTAAAAATAATCTTAATGAAATAAATTATTTTCCTATGTAATTAAAATGAGCAGGTTATTGTTTGGATAAGCAAACAGAAAACACGTTTACTTCCTAATTTACAAATTTTCAAATTTTAGACATGGTTATCCAATGCAACATTCTGTTATTAATAGCAGCAATTATCATTCTTGTCTCTGATGTTCATTATGTATGTTATCTGTCAGATGACCTGACTTTTCAAGCCTAACATAAAACTCCCATCTGGTTGCATGTTGCCTATTCAGATACAAGGACCATTCCTTTGTTATTTTTATGCTATCATTTAAAATAATTCTTCAGACCTTCAAATATTCTGGCTGAATCAGTCTTATGTGATTACTTAAACAGCTGTGAAGATTATCCTGAGAAATATCAAAGCCTCAAAATTGATTTGTAGTTGCCAATTAAAGTACTGAATCCCAGCTAGACCTTGCTTGTCAAATAAATTTCTGTTTCAATAACGTTTCTTTGCTAAGTAATGAATAGAAATTCACTGTGAGCATTCTATTATAGATGTACAATGCCTAGAACAAATATTTATATCAGAGTATTTTAAATATATGTCACAGAAGGTTATTATATTTGATGATTTTAGCTGAGCTGACCATAAGTCATATGAGCTATATATATAGTCATGGTGATTTGTCCTTCGGACTCAGTCTGTCCTAATGGTCATCAGTCCATTAACAGGGCAAGTTTTAAATCATTTGACCTGCAAAACTAAAATTTGACATGTAGTCAGATATCCCTAAGTTCTCCTACCAAACCTCAAACTGAGTCACTGCGACTTCAAACCATTTGTTACACATATTTTACAACATTTATTTCGGTTAATAAATTAAAGGTGTATTATTATATGTCAGCTAATCTCTACTATCTTTTTTCTTCTGTTATTGACAGGGGTTCATACAATCCCATGGTTATTTTATGCATATATTACTGCCACATTGCTGAAATAATGATAATTCTATAAATATTTGCTCATGAGAGATTCCTGCATCTTTAATACATATATATAGTAAATAGCAGTGAACAGTAATTGTTCAGAAAAAAACATATTTAGTTTGTGACTATCACTGGTTAGCAGGGCCATTTCCTCTTAGCTTTTCAAATACTAATATAGGTATAATATATATATAATTTTCCAAAGTTCAGCTGAGCATAGTGGCCCATGGGTCCCTAGTTTTAATTCTGTGAAAGGCATACATCATAATCTATCATTTACTAATAACACTTAACAAGGGCCCAAGGACCCAAAGCTCACCTGAAAAATTTTCCCATAAGATTATGCTGGAAAAACTAGAAATATTATATTTTATATATAAATCTACTTAAAATATAGGGGTACACATTTCAACTGCAAATGCAATACCTTCATAGTATATTCCTATAGAAAACTGGGACATACGGTACCACATAAATTTCTTATAACAGGGAGCAGTTTGCAAATTTTACATGTCTACTAGGTATTGGACATGAAGCTGCTGTAATTTTTTTAATATTGCGAATCATGCTATGTTGTAATTTTATTAACATGCCCATGACAATTTTTAGAAATTAATGGACTGACTCTGATAAAAACTTTTTATGATTCACAGAAGTATAATTAAGCATACATGATCAATACACTTTAATGTCTGGAATGTTGTGCACAATATTGCCTGTACACAAGCTGAACACACTTCAATGACTTCTAATTCAAGATCTGAAAGTAAACAAGAGCCCAAAAAAATCATATTTAATGCAGTTTGTGAACAAAAGTTGTATTTAAAATACAAGCCCATGTTTAAAATTGATGGAGAAAAAAAAAACAACTGCATCAACAAAGGACTTAATAATAAAGTCTGAGTACTGTTTTAGAAATGTTCCAGCATATCTATTAAGATACAGAAGAGCCAGCTCTGGTCATTATTTTATTTATCAAAAAATATTCCATCCTTGTTTTTTTATACGGATATTCACTTTTTATATTAATATGTTCATGGCAAGTTTTGACATTTATTTTGAATTTATATTCACTGAAATAAAAAAAGTATATGATGAATTAATGAGTGATTTTTAAAACAAAATAATTAAATCATGATACAATTGCAGTGATATTTAATACAGGGAAAGAGGGAGTGGTATACTGTTAGTCTCTCTCATTAAGTTTTAAGCCCGGGGGGGGGGGATAAAGGGGGAGGGAAGGGATTCCTTTGCCTCCTCAAGAAATTTTTCTCAGAGCACATGCATGTTCAATTCAAGCTGTCAAGCAGGCCTGGTAGCGAGGTGGCCTACATTTATTCAAACACAGGCTTGC
Source organism: Sipunculus nudus (assembly GCA_026874595.1). Classification (NCBI taxonomy): domain Eukaryota; kingdom Metazoa; phylum Annelida; class Sipuncula; order Golfingiida; family Sipunculidae; genus Sipunculus; species Sipunculus nudus. Next base: position 10,111,680 of record CM049312.1, on the reverse strand, counting down.
AGGGTCCAGTAAACCAGCACTGGACACTAATGGTTTTATCAGTGTTCTTGTGCAGGCCAGTAATACCCACTAGTGAGCTGGTCAAATTAGAAAATAATGAGTGTCATGGGAGCAGTTTCACATATTCAACAGGACCAGAGTATAGCCAAGAAAACTTGGCTCCAGGTAAAGAGAGAGTGTTCAAGACTATCTGACACTCTAAAGTTTGACAGCAATATATAACAGTTCTTATAAATTTAAGTCACTAGACAGCTTTAAGGTACTAATTAGGTTTCTTGTGGAAAACCCCTTATGTATGTAACCTTCTGCATTCCATTCTAAATTCAAAGTGGATAAAATCCAAAAAAAGTCTATAAACTTAAGCATATTTAGATGCTCCTGCATTTATAAATACATTAGCTTATAAGATAAATAATTCCATTAGTTTTTTTCTAAATGTTTGAGTTATTCCAATCTGGTCAGTACGAACTACTTTGGAAGTGGTTTTGTTAGCAGGGTTTTAATTTTTGCACTTTTATGCTACGGTCACAATGTGAAACTGCCACCTGCCGATTTTTAGACATCGGCGGATTCTTAAAGTTACATGCCGCCGGCCGATTTTTTGCAAATCGGTGCGAATGGTCATAAATAACTGCCAGTAAAAGGCCGCCTGACGGGCTCCAGGCGGCCCAAGGCAGTGTCTAAGTTCGAGGGGGTGTGTGACGTCATCAGGGTGTTGGCCGGTGGCAGTTAGGCGACAGGCCGGCAGCCATCAGATTTTACCTGCCACCTCCCGGTGACCTGGCGGACACCGGCCATTTACACCTGCCACCGGCCAACGATCAGGCGTTCTATATAATTGCCACCGGCCGGCGCCCGCCCGATAATCTGACGGCTGCAGTCTGGTTCCCGGTTGGATATATAAACCTAGATTGCTCTCGTATCACTACAAAGTGTACCATCAACCATTTATTATCAACCATTTTCCATCAACCATTATTATCAACCATTTCCTTCCAACAAGATGCCCCCTAAAGGCAAGGGAAAGGACAAGGCGCCAGCCCAAAAGCGAGTATGTTGTATGGTGGATGGCCTCGGATTTATATTCAGGGTTCCGGGAGTCTGCAATCGGCAGATCGCCGTCCTGCCACCTACCAACACCGACAGCCGCCTCCCAGCTGCCTTTCAATCTCCCCCCTGCCGCCGGCAGATATTTTGAAATCGTACGGTGGCATGTCGGTAGCATAATGGCAGCAGGCCGGATGCTAGAGAGTTTGAAGGACCTCAAGCCCCACGACCGAATAAAAATCGCGCTGCTGCCCGCCTGCCGCTTGATAGCCACTGCGCGACTTCGAAATGCGCCCGGTCGGCGACCTGACGACTGGCATAATTGGAAAAAATCGGCTGGTGGCAGACAGAATTTTAACTTTTTCTTAAAATTTCAGCGGCGTCCTAGCGGCGTCTAAAATGCCGACTGCCGCTTGCCGATTGTGCCTGCCACCGAGCTGCCACCTGACAAATTTTAGTGAAAACTGGCAGTTACCACGCCGGCAGGCAGCATTTAGTAATTTGTGACCGTAGCATTAGCGGGAGCTAGATTTGCACTGAATTAAGAACACGTTTGATTTCATACAACCTAGACAATATTAGACCCTCCTCCCAGCTTTGAAGTATGACAGAGTATTGTCAGCTCTGTTTGTTATTCACACATAGCAGGCTGCTTCTACTGAATAATCACAGTTGTTGTTTAGCAATACTACAACTTCCTCAGATGTGAAACAACTTGCCTGAGTGCAGTACCATGGCATCATCAAAAGTGATGAGGTAGGTTGTGCTAAAAACCTATGTTTTATATAATCATTTAAATATTGTAATAATCTGATTCAAAATGAATTACCTTAAGGTTCTGATTTGCACAAAAAATTCAAATTCACTAATGCTGTAAAATGAAAAAAGTGCTAAAATTCAGACACACCAAACTAACCACTTCCACAGAATTTTTTTAAGTTATCATCATGGAATTATGCAAATAAATTTAAATCTCTTAGTGTATATCCTGTTCAGTCAAAACACTGCCAAGCAAGCTTCACCCATACAACCGTTGATGATCGCAACTGCAGTCACAAGTGAATAGCAAATTTTCTTACATATGCCATACTTAAGGGAGACAAGGGACTCACAGCAGTAAAATACAGAAATCTCAAAGTTTTATAATGTAGACTTTGCAAGGAGACGTGCAGGCTTTGGTGGGTTTCCTCAGAAGCCCAAAATAACCTTTAACAATGGGTTTATTTCAGCTTAGCCTCCTGACCAGTGAGCCAATATTGAGTAGTAAGTTATGTTTCTCATCAAGACTTTTTTTTCATCTTATTATTTAAAGTGGTTATGATTTGTTCCTTTTTAACTGAAACAAATATAAATGGTAACATCACAGTAAGAGGAAAGGTCAAGATTAAAATTGTGAGAAGACAATTTTTTTTATATTTTTTCAGTGAAAACAATCCTCTCCATTCCATGAAATGTTGAATAAGTTTAAGTACAGAGATGGGAACCAGTTTCAGTTTAGAACTACTTAACAGTGCCATATCACATGCTTCCTCCCATTTAATTTCTTGATGTTAACCAAGCCCAGTGACTACCGCATGTGCAGGTTTTGGGGGTTTAACCTTCCCCACTGCTGGGTCATATCCTTAATGCATGTGGCTGTGAGGCGCAGTTTCTGTGAAGGTGGGGTGATCCAGCCTGAAAACATGGGAGCAGATGAATGGTTGTGCTGACTGATTACCTGCAGGACAGGCACACCATGTGATAATTAAGCTGATAAGCATCTCAGTCAAGCCAGAGATGTATTATGTGTATGTATTCTTGTATTTATTTAGTATATTTTAATTAAAAATAAACATTCAACTGCTTACATTTGTATTATCTTTTCTTTTTAACCCCCACAATTTTTATTGATTCTACAGTATGTTCATATAATCTGTTTTTCTACACAAAAATGGAAAATTTCATGTTAATTGTTAGTAAACTGAAATTTTTATTTTGTGAACTCCCGACAAAATTGTTTTCCATGACCATGACTTCAGTTATACCTTTAACCACTGTATGTGAACAATGCAGAAAATATTGACACTTAACCAGTGTTTCTCTCAGAACATTTTGTGATTCCCTCATTCAACTGATTGTTTTTAATACTAGTATGATACCAGTTTGATAAACAGAAATAAGCAGGAAACTCAACCTTATTTATTTTGACCTTTTTTCCAAAAACTTTTTTGTGAAAGACTATATATATTTATATTTCCCCTTTTTTCAAGAATGATGAAAGTAATAACAGCTAGTGTCAAAACAACTGATGATGCTAACTGTTTGACAAGTAGGATACCAGTTTGATAAACAGGATACAGCATGAAACTTTGAAATAAAGGACCACCAGAATAAATTTAACTGAGGACAGCAGCAGGACTGGCCACTAACAGTCACTACTGACCACAGACAGTCACTCCCTGTCAATCATTTCAAAACAAGGGTCACCCCCTACCACTACTGTAATCATCCACTCAAGACCTGTCTTAATTATTTTTTAAGTGGTCACTGGTTATCTGTTCTGGTCACTTCTGGCCACACAGGCTATTAAGTCATTAGGCAGAGGTCATTAAGGGAATTGGGTGATAACCTGTGACTGTGAGTGACCAGTTTGGTCACTGGGTACCACAGCAAATGACCAGCTGATTAGCTGTGGCTGTCAGTGACCAAAACTACCACAGAATTTCCGCCTGTGGCCAAAGTGCTCTCATAGTGCCCCCTATTGACAATATCCGGAAAATGAATAATCGGTTTCGAGATATTACTGTAAGATATAAGATGTATTAGTTTAACAAGTGAGCCATTGGTCATGACGCTCAGCTGCCAAGCTTGACCTACCACATCATGGACTGAGATTCACAACTTCCAGTCACATTTTGATGAACCAATTTGCCAATATGTTGAAATTTTCTACGACAACAGAAATATATATCACCTATGTCTGGTTAAAACACAGTGACTGGATGGTCTGAGGAAAAATGTACGATTGTTAAGCTATCAGTAACTATTCCCATAGCTTGCTTGATACCTGTCAGCCTCAAAAGGAACACCACAAAGGGGAAATATAAGATCAAAATATATAGCAAAAATCAAGGAAATCCATGCAAGAATTATTGAGAAACGGGTGCTTATAAATATGAAGTTTGAATCAAATTGAGTGATGCATAGATGTGGCATATGTGAAAGACTGAAGGTTTGGGTTGAACAGTTTCACTTGCAAAATGTTCACAACCATTTAGAATAATTAAGTGTTGTGTCCTTGACCTTTGACCTCTTGAACTCGACATCGATAGGCTTCTTCCCCTATTGGTAGGTAAGCCATATATGACAAATGGAAGGTATAGATTGAAAAGTTTCCTGAAAATGACTCTCCACAAAAAGTGGGTGCAGTGAACTTCACCTTTGACCTCAAAATCAACAGGTCATTTCCCCTGTTGGCAGATAAGCGATATCAGTGCTGGAAAGTTTGGAATGAAATGTCTAGCTTGAAATGTTTTCACAATCTTTTAAAAAAATTGGATCCTGTGACCCTGATCTTTGACCTTGTGACTTAAAAATCTATAGGATTCTTCTCCCTCTTAGTAGGTGAAATATATGTTAAAGATCAAAGAATGGGGATGAAAGATTTGGCTTAAAATGCATCCACAGGCATTAAAAAAATGGCTCCTGTGACCTTGACCTTTGACCTGTTGACTTCAAAATAATTATGGTTCTTCCCCTGTTGGTAGATGAGCTGTATGTGAAAGATGGAAGGTTTTGGATGAAAATTTTAGCTAAAAGAATTATTTCTGGGGGGTGCATACACACCCTGTAACTTCGAGAATATAGGTCAGTGACCTAATTTCAGGTTTGCAAGGAGATCATTTTAGAACCTCTAAGACTACATAGGGTTCATGACCCTAGCCCGTACAGTTACGATTTGTGCCCTGCTAACAGACGGACGGCCGGTCAGCAGGATGGACAGATGGAAGGACGACGGACAAAGACTGATCGCTATAGCCCAGCATGACTGAAAGTCAGCTGAGCTAAAAATGATCCTTTCAAAACGGTGGCCTGTAGAATGCTATCAGTGAGACTCAAGAACCAACAAGCCGGCGAATTTGAGGACAACTGACAAACAAACAGACAAACTTACAAAGGGACACAAGATGGAGACAAGATGACTTAACAAGGTTATGGAGAAGACTCAGAGGAAGAAAATAAGCTATACTTTATGTAATTGAGGCTTATAATTTTGGAGATATGGCCAAATAATGATATACTGGGGATGTTCGACTGCAGCGCCCTCTAGTGGACATATCCTGAAGACGACAAATGCGTTTCGTGATATTAGTGTATGACATAAGATGTAATAGTTTCAAAAGGAATCGTCCACATATCTGACTTGTTGATTACTAAATCTAAAGTGCAAAAACTAGCAAGCAGGCGAATTTGAGGATAAATGACAAACAGACAGACATACTGACAAAGAGACACAAGATGGAGACCAGATGACTTGACCATGTTTTGAAGAAGACCAAGAGAAAGAAAATAAGCTATAGTTTGTGTAATGTAGGTTTACTCTTACGGAAATATGTTTAAAAACTGATTTTTTTGGAAGGGTCAAGTGCAGCGCCCCCTAGCAGCCATATCGGGAAAATGAAAAATAAATTTTGAGATATTAGTATAATACATAAGATGAAGGAACAAACATACACGGGTGACCAACATGCTTTCGAAAAACGAAGATTTCTGGCAAGCAATAAAGTTTAGACTGTGCCTCCAACATGTATGACAATAGATAGGGCCCGGAAAGGCCGACACGCACCGCTGCACACGCCAGCTGCCTACCGTAAGGACCCTGTAGCCACCTGCGGCAATTGCACGTGTCTTCGTGGTATGTATCAGTTTCAAAAGGATGCCTGCATATCTGTGGCCTATAGGGCATGTTTCCGTGAAATCGCGAAAATCTCATTTGACGAGAAACGGTGCGAGATTTTGCAAGATTTTTGGATGGATCACCGAGAACTCACCAACGGCTACAAGATGCAAAAATTTTGATCTCTCTAGCATAAAAACTGACAGAGTTAGAAGCTGAAAACTGCATATTTTCAAAATTCAAAAGTTTTACCCGAAAAATAGAGAAATCTGGCAATAGCGCACTTTGGCACCTATGCGCAAAAATAAGCCCATGGACCCTAGTTTAAGGTGCTGTGATGGAAATGGCCCAATGTTTCATAGTTCTGGAGGTATAGCACCAAAACAAATTTTCATGTTTTTCCATCTGCAACGCCCCCTGGCGGCCATTTCCAAAATCTGAAAAAACAATTTCGAGATATTCTTATGTTACATAAAATATCTCAGAATCAGTAAAATTGCTGCAAATTTGAAAAATATCACGAATTTCCGTGATTTCTCCCCAAAATTGCGTAACCATGATACCAGCGAAATGGGGCAGTTTTGCAGTGTTGGAAGTGGCCATGCAGTGGCAAATAAAACGGGCTACAGTTTAGGTGCCTACGGCTATTTTTGACGAAGGTATGAAGAAAAAAACGTTTTTGAGCTTTTTGGTGACCCTGACCTTGACCCTTGACCGATCATGACCAAAAACAATAGGCTCCGAGAAGAACCGATTATACACTCTATCTATAAGTTTCAGGACGATTGGTGCAAAATTGTGGCCTGAAGAGCGGGGACATACAGACAAACAAACAAACGGAACTGATCAACATACTTGTCCAAATCTCTGATTCCGGCAAGCAATAAACTATAACGCGACAGAAATGGCAAACCGGCCCGCAAAGAGTGCCTGTGGTTACTTCTTTTATACGGCGAAGGCTATAATTTCTGCAGTCACGGTAAAGCGTGTCTGTCTTTCATACTAAAAGGCGTGCATGCATGCGTGATGGCATATGTATATGTGCATGCGGGTTTTAATTTTTACAAAGTTGCTAAAACTTGTGGCGACCGTGTATGATTAATCAAAAGAGGCCATGGGCAGAAAGGCCATGAAACGCCAATTCATATGGTGTACAGTTTATGTACCTAAAATGTGTAGTTTTGGAGATATGGTTAAACAATGATAGTAGGTATGGGGTTGCAGTGCAGCACCCCCTAGCGGTAATTTTCCAAAAACTGAAAAATTGCTTTCGAGATATTAATGTATGACGTAACATGTATCAGTTTCAAAAGGATGCCTGCATATCTGTGGCCTATAGGGCATGTCACCGTGAAATTGCGAAAATCTCATTTGACGAGAAACGGTGCGAGATTTTGCAAGATTTTTGGATGGATCACCGAGAACTCACCAAGGGCTACAAGATGCAAAAATTTAGACCTCTCTAGCATAAAAACTGACAGAGTTAGAAGCTGAAAACTGCATATTTTCAAAATTCAAAAGTTTTACCCGAAAAATAGAGAAATCTGGCAATAGCGCACTTTGGCACCTATGCGCAAAAATAAGCCCATGGACCCTAGTTTAAGGTGCTGTGATGGAAATGGCCCAATGTTTCATAGTTCTGGAGGTATAGCACCAAAACAAATTTTCATGTTTTTCCATCTGCAACGCCCCCTGGCGGCCATTTCCAAAATCTGAAAAAAACAATTTCGAGATATTCTTATGTTACATAAAATATCTCAGAATCAGTAAAATTGCTGCAAATTTGAAAAATATCACAAATTTCCGTGATTTCTCCCCAAAATTGCGTAACCATGATACCAGCGAAATGGGGCAGTTTTGCAGTGTTGGAAGTGGCCATGCAGTGGCAAATAAAACGGGCTACAGATTAGGTGCCTACGGCTATTTTTGACGAAGGTATGAAGAAAAAACCGTTTTTGAGCTCTTTGATGACCCTGACCTTGACCCTTGACCGATCATGACCAAAAACAATAGGCTCCGAGAAGAACCGATTATACACTCTATCTATAAGTTTCAGGACGATTGGTGCAAAATTGTGGCCTGTAGAGCGGGGACATACAGACAAACAAACAAACGGAACTGATCAACATACTTGTCCAAATCTCTGATTCCAGCAAGCAACAAACAAACATCCAAAGAGACAAAGAGACAAACAGACATACGCAACTGAGGAACATGCTTGCCGAAATCGAAGATTTCCGGCAAGCAACAAACATCCAAACAGACAAACAGACATACGCAACTGACGAACATGCTTGCCGAAATCGAAGATTTCCGGCAAGCAACAAACATCCAAACAGACAAACAGACATACGCAACTGACGAACATGCTTGCCGAAATCGAAGATTTCCGGCAAGCAATAAAAATGTTTGATGCAAGGTATTAAAATTGACGCGGGCGGTGCTTGAGAACCTTACCTTTTATTTTTTTATGCCTAAGATATCTCAATTTTTACTCAGATCTACTCCTAATTGTTGTAGCAGGTGCATCGTATGGGTTTCTAGAGCTGATAAGGTTTTGGTCATACTTGAATGATTTTTTGATTTTTAAAATCTTTTTATACAAAATTTTTACATTTCATATGTGACACTAAAAAGTTTTCCTGGGATTATTGGAATAGCACAAAAACTGTCAAGGGCTTTGATGGATTTTCAAGAAACTAACTATAACTATTTACCAATAGATTATCTCACCCGAGTTTGATTAAAGGCAAATCCCCGGCCACATATTTAATGAGGTCAGAGGTCACAGAGCTATTTTGAAGGGTTGCCGTGATAACTTAGTAGGAATATGATGGATTTTTGTCAATCTCAGCAGAAATATTAATCACTTAAATATCTCACCTAATTTTTATTCCCAGCCAAATCCACGCATATTTAATTAGGACACCAAACTTTGGTGGCACCATTGTGACTTACCAAAATTCTTATGGATTTTCATGAAACACTATAAACATAAACACTAATAGAGTTTCCCACTTGAATTTCATTCTCATAAGCATATTTCATGAGGTCAGAGTTCAGCAGATTAGGTTCTCTGATTAAGCCTGCACAAAGTGTTTTTGAACAATTTTGTGACTGTGAGTGTGTGTTTTCTAGTTGTTATTGTTTGAACTGTATTTCCAAAACTAAAGTTATTTCATCGCAAATGTAATCCACAAGATGCCATGTTGTGCTATTGTGGCACTTTAAAGAAACTAATTTCCACTTGAATAATTTAACCAAGTTAACATTCAAAATAAAATTTAATCCACCTGTGTGCATAATGTGATGTTATATTACCAAAATTAAGGATAAATGATGATGATATTGAGAAATTTGAATTGACTTATAGATCCAGATATATATGTTATATTGCAAATGTACGAAAATCAAAATGATGAAACAAAGAAAATTGATAAAGTAATAAGTGAGGATCTAATGCACATTCATTATTTTCCTGCCTCAGACAAATTTGAAATAAAGTGATCAGCCTTGTTTGTCTCCCCTGTCAGTCTACCCATTTTTATATTCAGTAATCATGGATCAACTGTTGAATTAAATTTTATATCCCATAAGTATATTCAGAGATGTTGTAACTCCCACCATTTAGCGCCATTGAAAACCCCTACCTTGCATCTGGGGACTGGGGCTGTTAGTTATTTGAAAAAATATATATAAAACTGAAAAAAAAAGGTGTAGAAAAAAATTAGAATTTAATTGAACACACGTGTCACCTGCTGAGCTGTCAACAACTTATCAAGGAGTCAACCACTGATCATGGTGTTGGTATGCATCTTATGTTTAAAACTGCTTACAATGTTTCAGTTTCATCATTAGAAGACACATGGTCAGATCACATAGTATTATTTGCAACAATTTTCTTACTTGTCAGTACAAATCTATCATATTAACCAATACCCACCTTATACTACCTTTTCCTCTCAGACTTTATCTCCATTAGTTTTTATTTTAGTTTTTTCCTTTAAGGTCATTTTTAGCATAGCACAATGACCAACAGGTCCCTTGTTTTAATCACCATATCAGTAAAATCATGCAGATGTGTAATGATTACAATTTAAATTAGACATCCTCTTTCGATTCTTATCACAAAGTGTCTGTGAGTTATTCACAGGGTTGCCAGCAGTCAACTCTGAAAAAAATCTTGGACTTTTACCTGACTGTTCCTGGACTTTTAGTTGATTTTCAGGGATAAACTAACCAACAAAATTTAAATTCCCTCTAGGAAATGTCATTCTACTGCTAACACAAACCAAATGTTTATTTGAAAAATTGTAACTGTAAAGCAAAGCAATCTGAAACTAGAAATTTGGAATGACAATGTATCATTTAAAAAAAGATTCACTTTGTTATCTAGCATAAATCATGTTTATAAATTTATCATACAATAACAACGAATGACTTCTATGGATCAGTGTAACTGCACTGTGTTCTGCCTTTCTAGTTTGTTACCTGGTCAGATTCATGTCCTTGCATAAAATGTTTTACTAGTACTAAATATTAGTTCTATATTACTGCTAAGAAACAGGTGACCTTTCATTGATGGTTGGTGCTATATGCATACATTTTGTGTATCCATGCTCTGCATCATCAGTCAATATGTATGTTCAAAAATCAAAGGGATTTAAGATTTAATCTACTTACATAACACAACAATATTTGAAAGGAAAATGAAAATGTAGTATGAAATTATTGAATCCTGGCTCATGAGATGAAAAGGTCTTCCTGTTGGATAATCAACTGCAGTTGCCATATAAGCCATTAAAATTCCGACTTCTCCCTTGCATACAATCATCAGAAAATCCAATTACTTTTTTTGAAATTCCATGACATTTCCCTGCCCTTGAAAACATAATATTTTCCCTTGCAGCTAGAGCCCCCACAGTTTCCACAAGCCAGGGTGCATGATATGTGATTCTTTTTGCATGTGCTTTTGAAGAAGCAAATACCTCACCACTTAACATAAACCAGACCGATCATTAGCTGTTTTAGTATACTTTCTAACAACATCTACTAACCAAGAGTATTGGTCAATCCCTCTGTATCACGGTTGAATATCTAATTACTACAATATCAGTGCAACAGAATAGATCAGGTCCCCCCCCCCCCCCAAAAAAAAAAAAAAAAAAAAAATTGATACCTTCTAGGGTACAATGTTTTTGTCCAGCAGTATGACAGGGGAACCATACATTCATGTCTGGATAAAATATTTTTGCAGTTTCAGGACCTAAGGAAGAATATCTTACTCAGCAGTATTATATCAGAGATCGTGTACATTGACACTTTTATTGCATAAAATTCTCTAAGGTGCAAATTAGTGGTTGCCATCATTTTCCTAGCCGTGACAACCAGCCTCAGTAGGCAATTGGATAATTGGGCTGGTAAGCCTACTCGAGTTGTGATACAAGTAATATCAAGGAATGCATCGCAGTGGTCTTGCATCAGGTTGCATTCATATTGTGGTAAACGTTCTGCCCATAATCTCAATATCATGCTAAGAATGATGAATTAAAACAGTAGTATACATGTGAGCTCACAACCCAAACTGAAACACTGTCTCCATGGACACGGGTCATTTCCTGTATTGTATGCAAGCTGCCTGCCTATTGTAACCTGTACGAGCCATGCTTGTGTTCATGCCGTCATAAATTCAACAAACATGCCAAGGGTTTTACCAATGTGCCGGGTTAAAACTGAACATTTTCGCACATGCTAGGTACTTCTCCTCCCCCAACACACCCGTTCAATACACAGGACTAATAAACAAGATGAATATTCTTATAATTTCTGTATTAATTTTTTTGTTGAGACTTGAAAAATTTGCAGGATTTGAATCCTAATATTCAAATGTGATAAAATATTAGAAACTTATGTAAGTGCTCATCGACATATTTTAAGATTTAGTGAGAGATAATTCTTTATTTACATTTCATTCATTTCTCTTAAGGTTGACTGGCCCTTGATATGAATAAAACTATTATTTACTTAGTTAATCAGGAATATGGGATTAATTTTTTCGCTCATATGGCCTTATATTTAAATATTGAAAACTTGATTACATACACACATTTTTAGCTCAGCTGACTGTTAGTCATCTGAGCTATAGTCATGGTTCCTTGTCCATCTGTCTGGCCATCTGGCCATGAACACGGCATAATTTAAAACTCTTGGACCTATGAATCCAAAATTTGGCATACAGTTAGATGTCTAAAAAATCTCCTACCATATCCAATATCGAGTCACTATGACATTCATTCCTTTGAGATATTAAGGAAAAACCTCATTTTTCCATTAAAAACCCATTGTTGCACTTAATTCAAGGCTGCCTGATATAAAAACCACTGATCTGTTTTTAATCATATTTCATGTTCCTCTATATATTTCCTCTAATCATACCAGATATTATGTCAGTATTGCTTTATATTTTTTAAGTCATGGGCCCACACATAATGCACTTTGTAAAAAAATCAGGAAATATATTTACTCACTAACCATGAAAAATGGAAATGACTTTATTAAAACTGAATTTTGCAATATTTTTAATTTATTTGCATAAATATAAAAATCAAACTTGGCCATGAAATGTTTTTTTAGCTCAGCTGACTGTTAGTCATCTGAGCTATAGTCGTGGTCCACTGTCTGACCGTCCGTCTGTCTGTCCATAGATGTTGCACGTTTTGAAACCGTAAGACCTAGGAATCCAAAATTCTGCATAATACTAGATGTCCTCAAGATCTACTACCAAGCTGAAAACTGGGTCTTTGCAACTTTGTTCCTTTGAAAAATTAAGGAAAAACCTCAATTTTTTATTAAAGACCTATTTTCACACTTCAGGACTGCCTAATATCAAAACCACTTATCTGGTTTTCCTCATATTTACCATAAATATTCCACTATATAGTTCCTATGTACATGCCCGAAATTAGATCTTTATTATATAATTGTATCCGCCAAAACAAAGTTTTGTGGATACTATGTTTTTGACCGGGTTCTGCCGCCGCCACATTTGTTTCCGGAGAACTACTGTGAGACTATTGGACAGATTTTTCCAAAACTTTCACCAATTATCGGGTCACAAGTGAACTGGTGCCTAACCAATTGGCCTTGACCTCTGACCTTTCCTCTCTGCCCAGCTTCCGTTTGTTTCCACACATAAACCCACATATCTCGGAAACCGTTTGACCGATCAGGAAAAAAATTTTGTACAAATGTAGGGCTTGGATAGCTTTATAACATACACAAAAAATAGTGGCGCCACCTGCAACCATGTTTGCACAGTGTCCATCTGTTCATCTGCCTTGGGTTAAAATCACTCATATCTCTGCAGTTGTTTGACTAATTCACCTGGAATTCGGCATGCGTATACATCCTGTATAGTTTCTCGTTCAAATAACAGGTGGCACCACCTACAATCATGTTACTTGGCAGACATCCATTCTAATATGTAATACATGTAACTCTATTTCCCCTTAAATTTGCCACTCAATCCATGCGTCACTTAACCCGTCCTACTCTAATTTTTGCGGATACACATAGTCGCTTGTCGACTACCCGTATTCTAGTTTTTAATAAATAGTTAAACTCTTATATCATTTGTGCTAGTGCTACTCTTGGGCATAGGTAACCTGTAATTATTGAATAACTGTAAACTCGGACGTTGTTAAAAGCATGATAGTAAACATGACTTATAGTGGACATTTTTTTTTTCCATACTTCTGCTGCAATGTAGATAAAATTATTAGGCCAAGTCAAAACCTGTGTGACAATAGCACTCTTTTTCCAAATGTAAATAATATAAATGACACCAGCCCTCTTCCCTCTCCAAGGATTTTATCAAGATCTTTACATAACTTCAGTTAAATGCCATCATCCTTATAAATCAGCATATATAACAACACAAAACTAACATTTGTCCTATCCTTCATCCAAATCATATCTTATGATCAAAAATAAAAGCTAAGTGCCATGACCCATGGGTCATTTGTTTACATAAAGCCAGTGTTATGCAGTATTATGTAACTGCTTCACTCCTCAGCTCATCTGTCTTGATCAGGCTGTCTGGAGTAACTACCACAAAGAGCCTTCTCTCTCTCTCTCTCTCTCTCTCTCTCTCTCTCTCCACCCTATCCTGTTGACATGCCTGTTTAATAAACAAGACAAATCTTAAAATATCACATTTTTTGAGCAACCAGCAGGATTATAAAGAAGATGACTCATAATTTCAATGCTAAATTCAATTTTTTGTTGAAACTTGACCAATTTTGAATTTAAAAAAAATTCAGGATTTGAATCCTAACATTCAAATGTGATAACATATTTGGATCTAGTGTGAGTGATCATTGACATTTAAGATTAAATAAGATATAAATACTTTGTAGCACTTCATTCATAGCTCTAATATATTAAGTTGGCAGGGCTTTTATATGAATAACACTGTAAATCAGAAATATTGGGCAAATATTCGTGGTATTAATTTTTAGCTCATATTGCCATTTATTTAACTATTGAAACCTTAATAAGATAAATAAAATTTAATAAAATTCACACATCTTTCGTTTATGAAATGTATCCTTCCATATAACATTTAGGCCCATGTTTGCTTTATTGCATCATTAAACAGTTTTGTTTATTACACAGTACAAATGCAATTTATATATACCTAATTGGCTTGTTTAAACATACTTATTAAATTTTGTTCATGCTCATTTAAATTTTTACAGCAATTTATCTCAGTTGATATAATCAGTTATTCTGTAATTTAAAAAAAAAAAAGTTTCATTATAGCAGGGCCATTTACTCAGAGCTTATCAACTGCTAATATATATATCAAAAACCAAAATTTATTTTGCATTTGGTAATATTTTCCAAAATTCAGCTGAGTGATGTGACCCATGGGTCCCTTAATTGTTTGTCTATGAACTGTATCCTTTCATATAACACTTAGGCCTATTTATTCCTTGTTGCATCATTTAATGGTTTCAAGCCTCAAGTTTCATTTATTAAACAGTGCATATGCAATTTATACCAAATTTTTACAGCATTTTATCTCAGTTGATAAATTAATGTTTATTATTATGCTTTGCTCATGTCCATATTCTATAATTTATAAGGTTTCATCTTAGCAGGGCCTTTTCCTCTTAGTTTTACAAATGCTAATATATATGAAAAAAAAACCAAAGAAATAATTTTCCAAAACTCAGCTGAGAGATGTTTATCTTGACTATTTCTTCCTCTACTGAGGACAGGTGTTGCCGCCTGTATTTTTTTTTGGTTTTTAATGCATTTCTTTTATTTTGAAAATAAAAAATGTATTGACACAATCAGGTCAATAATTACAGTAACTTTGGTTTCATCTGGCTGCCCTACAGTAATCACCATTGTCCTTCCAAAAATTTGTTTCTGGATGGTAACTCCAGTTTGGGTTGACATGGATTTTATACTTTACTTACTTATGTAAGAACTTTATTGAATCTGAGGTCATGAGGAATAATAAACCCCCCCCCCCCCCCGAAAAATAAAAAAATGTGATACAAAAGCTCCAGTATCTGAACACTAATGCATTGATCACCATGATTCTGTGCATGCATCTTCATCATGGAGTGTTTGAACTGTTTATTTAAAGATACAGTCATCTGTCAACAGGGCACAAATCATAACTACTTGAACTAGAATATTTTACCTGACATCCTGGGAAGTCCATGAAAAGTCTCCTTTGAAACCTGAAACTAGGTCACTGTTGTCCATATCCTATGAGCTATGCCCAGGTCAGAAGCATCCCAAGAATATTAAAAATTTGATACAAAAGCACCAGTATCTGAACAACTAATGCATTGATCACCATGATTCTTTGCATGCATATTGAACATGGAGTGTTTCATCATTTCCTGCAGACTGGTGGCGCCACTTGTATTTTTTTTCTAATTTTAACACATTTTTTCTCTATTTTGACACCTTTAAATATGTGGTCATCCGTTAACAGGGCACAAATCGTAACCGTTGGTCCTAGAATCTTCATACTTGACATCCAGGGAGGTTGATGAAAAACTCTCCTTGCAAACTAGAAATTAGGTCTCAGTTACATATATTCTCCTTGCTTTGGGGCTTATAAGCTCACCCCAGAATAATTGAAAATTTGATACCAAAGCAGGGCACAATTCATAACTATTGGACATAAAATCTTCTTACTTGACATTCTGAGGGTTTCTCAAAAGTTCTCCTGAGAAAGCCGTGGCTCAGCTATGCACAGAGTTCAACGCACTATGTTCTTGTTGACACCTTCGATCACGCCCAGTCCACTGTTTTTAGGCAAATGGTCTCAGGGCAGGGGGAACATGTAATACAATTATTTTAAAGAGAGGAAGCTATTTTTCATGTAAATTCAACATGCTTTATAGGTGATTGGGCACCCTTAACACTGAACGAAACCATTTTAATAGTCATAATTCACAATCATGAGGCAGACACACATTAATACATAAATATACATAAATCTCACAGAAAAATAGTTATAACTACATTGAAGCACTGTCACAGATATTATATTCAAGCACTTGCAAAGATCTAGAACTTACAGAATTGTTATAAATTTACTTTAAAATATTTTAATACATAAGAGCATCACTTTTCACTAAAGACCTAAAGAATCATGATAGCACACCCTTAAATAAATAAGTATGTATCTTGTGCATATAATTATTCAGCTGATAAACATTGGCTCGTAAAAAATCAATACTATATGAAATTGATAAGCTAAGTACATTTGTAAAGTGTAAACCTAAAATTATTATACAGTAAAACACTATGTACTATATTCTAGCACTTTTGAAATCAGGGATATAGGATGAAAACTTCTAAAATTGCGATAAATATAGTTTAAAAGAAATAAAGAACAACATTGTTGTTTGAATTAACACAGCACTTTGCGTTGACTATTATTATAAATTCATTTATACAGTGTCAGCTTACACACATAATCAGTTAATATCATTGAGACAACTCATAATTAGAATATATTTGTTGCATCATTGCAAAGTACTAACTTTAACATTAACTACCTCGCTTTCATTCTCATAATTCAGACACAAACATACAAAAATTCAACTACAAAACACTATAGTTTTACTATTAATACTTCATCTGATGCCATATCAACATAAACTCCCTATAATCATTATGGTCCTGCCTGTATCATAATCTCCTCCTTCTTACCTAAGAAACAGGGGCGGATCCAGGATTTAGGAAAAGGAGGGGTCCAACACAAGAGGACAAATGACAAAAGCTAAAAAGAAGGTCCCCAGGTTCGAAAAAGGGGGGTCCAGGCCGCAAAAATAGGTCGGAAACCCTTAAAAAAAGGTTGCGATGGCTGAAAAAGGGGGGGGTCCGGGCCCCCCTGGACCCTCCCCATTGATCCGCTCCTGGGAAATAAAGCTGACTGAGGACATTATAGATCCAAATTAAGTCTCTATACCGAACATACCTAAATAATTTAGGTCTCATTGTAGTCTACCTATACCATGCATATTGGGTTGACATTGATTTAAAAATGCAACCACGTGTCGTAAACATGATCCAAGTCATTTCAAGCATTGTGCACAGTATTTCCTCTTTCCAAAAGTTGTCACTGTTTGGCATGATTTGTGGGACCAGTTTGTGCAATCATAATTGTCCCATGTAGTCATGTTTTTCTACACTATCTAGATACCCACACTGTTTCTTTTAGGAACACATTCTATTTCCCTTGCTCTAAACAATAAACTCTGTGACTCCTGAGCATGTCTTGATCAAAAATATTTTCCCCCATTTGTATTCCATAAAACTTTATGAAGCAAAATTGACAAGCTTTTCTCCCTGTCCCTTTCAACCCCCCATCCCAAACCAAAAAAAGTAGTTCGGCAGTGATTAATGGCTCCCCACTGGGATCATTATCACACTGCTGATCAGGTCTGTATCAACTGATTACCTCAATGATGGCCTATTAAGTAGCAGTAGGGTGGGAGGAACCCAGAATTTTGTCCAAGATTTTTAATGGGGATGTAGCGTCATGCTAATATCAGGTCACTGTGAAGAGTTGCGGAGCATGTTTGAGCACCCAGAAATAATGCAAATTACACACAAATTGCCGGATTCCTCATAAATGGCTGGATGGATTTTCATCAAATTTGGTGTGCTAATGAGTCTTGATGAACTTATGCTAATATGCATGAATGATGATACCACCTATATTATCTTAATTTGTTGCCTGTGCATGGACATATTGTCAGCATGTCACCATGCTGAGTGTCATGAACCATGAGCGTCATTTGTTTTGTAAAAAAACACAAACGGAAAAAGCATTTGAAGTTTCAGCATATATTATATAGTACTTAATGGTTAATCAATGGGTTTTAACCTCGGACATTCTTTTTTCAGACCTGGGTAGAGATTGACCATATCAATTTTTTTTAAATTATCATTTTGTCCATTGCACACTTTTTGGACAGAATAGTATTAACTCATTTATTGAAATTACTAATCCATTAATTACAAGTTGAGATCCATGTGTTTAAATTTCTGTTACAAATTTTCATTCACTCAACCTGTGGAATTTGGATGTATTGAAGGGCACTAATTGTAATCATTGGATCACCACATGGGTGATAAGGTCACTATGGCCTTTTTGGCTTATTTTACAGAATTTGTAGAGTTCCTCAAGACAACCAGTACGAAAAATATTGTAGCCAGTACCAATATATCAGTCAGCTGGAATGATGCCTGGGTGACTTTTGCAGTGTAGAAACACCTATAGTTGTTCGCTGTATGTCGTTATGCATGAATAAAGGGGAAGGGGGTCCTGTAAGACAGTTTGCAGGAAAGCTATGTTTTCCTGCCATTAAATAAGTATTGGACTATAAATATATATAAAAATAGGATTTGTATTGTTCCCAATACTTGAAGAGTACGAGCAACTTTAAAAATGCTCTTATGAAATTACTTAATACAAAATAGATGAAGTCGATTTAAAGTAATTGAACATATATATATATTATATATATAATATATATATATATATATATATATATATATATATATTACAATTAACTTACTTTTCTTTTACAGGCCGTGTAAAACCTGAAAGAAGAAAGGCTGAGAGGGACCAAGAGTGGTATCACACAGAAATACTTGAACTCTGAGAGTACTACAAGTACTCTGACTCTGTTGTAAAATAAATAAATAATTTTAATGTCTTTTAGTATTTTGTTGAATACATGAAGAGAACGTTTGGTTGGTACCTTTCTGTTGGTAAATGGATTTGACAAATGGATGATCTCCTATTTTTTGCCGGAAAACAATAGATATGACTGGAAACCAGTGTCATGGTCAGATTTATGATTAAAGCTATGCACATGCACTCATCAATTTTAACACTTCATTGAAAATGTCTTCCACAGACTGAAATGGAAAATACACCTGCGGTCTAATCAGAAGCTGAAGTATTGCCAGTTATATGAAAGCCTACTCTGTGCTGTATAAATAAAGTACAATGTACTTTCTTTTAAAATGTATTAATGTATGTGGATTAATCATGCCGGTTCACATGGTCGGTGACAGATCATAAGAATTGTCAACATGTTGATAACTTGTTGAATCATCAAGATATTGGTTAAAATACTCGAAACTTTTTAACAGAATTAATGTTAACTTGATATAGACAATTTTTCAATGGACTTACTCCAGTGAACAAATATTAGGATAAATCGAGTATACAGGCATTGAGCACTTTCCCCTTTTCCGGTATTTTTGTACCTTAGCAATACATTTTTTATGTTTTAAGAATATCGTTAATATGTTATCATTATACTTAGGAGCAAACATTGATGGGATGTATTCCCAACGTAACTGCAACAACATTGTGAAACGTTGTAGATTCATGAGAAAATCGTCGACAAAGAAGGTGTTATCTTACGTTAAATATACCGTAGATAAAACCACATTTATGTGACCAAAGAACGTTATCAAAAATGTTGCTAACACTTTATTTAACTAAGAGCAAATATGTATGAGACATTCCCAGCGTATCTACAAAGATAAAGTGAAACTTTTTATACAAGAAATAAAAACTATGAAGAACGTTAGGGTTTACGATCAAAGTCCGTACATAAAACCATACATTAGTATGTGCTGAGAACGTTCTAACAGAAACGTTTCTAACATGTTATCATTATACCTAAGAACAAACGTCGGTGAGACGTATTCCAAACATAACTACAATGATTTAATGAAACATTGCAGGCACGTAATAAAAACGATGACAAAGGACGTTTGGTTTTACATTCAAAGTCCGTACAAAAAACCATACATTTGTATGTGCTTAGAACGTTTTAACAGAAACGTTGCTTACATGTTATCATTATAACTAAGAGCAAACGTTGGTTAGACGTATTCCCAACATTACTGCAACGATTATATGAAACATTGCGGACACGTTATAAAAACGCAACAAAGAACGTTTGGCTTCGCGTTCAAAGTCCGTACATAAAACCATACATTTTTGCGTGCACAGAACGTTTTAACGGAAATGTTTCCTACACGTTAGCATTATACAAAGACCAAACGTTTATGACACGTATTCTTAACGTAACTACAACGACTTGATGAAACGTTGCAAAAACGTAATAAAAACAACGACAACAAACGTTTTATTTTATGTTCAAAGTCCGTACACAAAACCATACATTTTTGCGTGCACAAAACGTTTTAACAGAAATGTTGCTTACACGTTAGCATTATACTAACAGCAAACGTTTATGAGACGTTGTCCTAACATTACTACAACGACTTGATGAACGTCGCAAACACGTACTGAAAACCACGACAACGAACGTTTGATTTTATGTTCAAAGCCCGTACACAAAACCATACATTTTTGCGTGCACAGAACGTTTTAACAGAAATGTTGCTTACACGTTAGCATTATACTTATAGCGAACGTTTATCAGACGTTTTCTTAACATTACTACAACGACTTGATGACCGTTGCAAACACGTACTGAAAACCACGACAACGAACGTTTGATTTTATGTTCAAAGTCCGTACACAAAACCATACATTTTTGCGTGCACAGAACGTTTTAACAGAAATGTTGCTTACACGTTAGCATTATACTAATAGCGAACGTTTATCAGACGTTTTCCTAACATTACTACAACGACTTGATGACCGTTGCAAACACGTTATAAAAACTACGACAACGAACGTTTGATTTTACGTTCACAGACCGTACATAAAACCATACATTTTTGCGTGCACAAAACGTTTTAACAGAAATGTTGCTTACACATTAGCATTGTACTAGGAGCAAACGTTTATGAGACGTTTTCCTAACATTACTACAACGACTTGATGACCGTTGCAAACACGTAATAAAAACAACGACAACGAACGTTTGATTTTACGTTCACAGTCCGTACATAAAACCATACATTTTTGCGTGCACAGAACGTTTTAACAGAAATATTGCTTACACATTAGCATTATACTTATAGCAAACGTTTATAAGGCGTATTCTTAACATAATTACGACTTGATGACCGTTGCAAACACGTTATAAAAACTACGACAACGAACGTTTGATTTAATGTTCAAAGTCCGTACACAAAACCATACATTTTTGCGTGCACAGAACGTTTTAACAGAAATGTTGCTTACACGTTGGCATTATACTAATAGCGAACGTTTATCAGACGTTTTCCTAACATTACTACAACGACTTGATGACCGTTGCAAACACGTTATAAAAACTACGACAACGAACGTTTGATTTTACGTTCACAAACCGTACATAAAACCATACATTTTTGCGTGCACAGAACGTTTTAACAGAAATGTTGCTTACACGTTAGCATTGTACTAGGAGCAAACGTTTATTAGACGTATTCTTAACATAACTACAACGACTTGATAAAACGTTGCAAACACGTAATAAAAACAACGGCAACGAACGTCTGATTTTACGTTCACAGTCCGTACATAAAACCATACATTTTTGCGTGCACAGAACGTTTCAAAATAATGTTATCCGAACCTAACTAAAACGTTGTGAGGACGTTTTTAGAACGCATTATTGTTTGCAGGGATAGAATGCGATAGACGCGATCGGTGAGTTTGATAATTTCCCGTCTGTGTAGAGAAAGACGTAACCTGAAGCAATGAAATGCTCTGAAACACCCCTCATATCTCACCCCATATGTGAGTCCAGCTGCGCGTGTACCATGATAATACAACAAACACTTATGCCTGTGGTATTTTTTTTATTAATATAGTCAATTTGAAGGGTTATCTTTTTTTATTTTGTCATTCCTTTTTGTTAACTTCCGGTGACTCATAATATCATTATTTTACCGTTTATTAGTTCAGGCGGTTTTTCTTAAACAATTAGCTTTTATTTATTTGGTAACATATCTATCGAACTAAAATCAATTGTCAAATTCAAATTTAAAAAATTGATTAGAAAAATAAAATATTTGAAAGATACGTTAATTCTCACTAACAGTTTGCGTTTACGATTTTAATATAGGATAATATAGATAATATAATAAAACCCCTTTCAAAGTCGGCCGCAACCGTCATCAGCACCCAGTAGTGCATATACATTGGCGATGTAAGTGTTATACTAATAAGGTCATAGGTTAGTCACCTTTACTTACACCTATGACTAAATATGACCTGCAAACGACCATGTTACAAACTTTTTCCTATGTTGCGATGGCACTCCCTGGGTTCCTGTCAGGAACAGGTCTTACACAGCTTATTTCTTTCAATGACTAAAGTTTGAATGGCTACCCAATAGGATATAATGGTGGTATTGAAGGTAAACAAAACAAAACAGTCAGGTGTTAACCTCTTAAAAATAAACAAGGGACCCATGGGTCACTGCGCTCAGCTGTTATATATGATAAAAGATATGATTTGGGAAAAAGGCACATGCTTGTTTTGTGTGGTAATAAATATAAGCTTTATTATGAGTTGTTGGTGTTTAGCTTGTGTATGATTTTGATAGTATCTTTGGAGACAGGGAAGAGGATGATTTCATTTATTTTATTAACAAATGGAGTGCTATTTTCACACAGATTTTGACTTGGCCATATAACTTATAAGCAGCACATATAATAAAAGAGTGTAACTATTTATTAAAATTTAATAACAAATATTATGCCAATATAATTTTTATTAAAAAAAAAAGAAAATTATATGATTTTTTAAAATAAAATATAACTGAAATGATTATTGAAATAATATTATAGAATATATTCATGAATGCATTCATGAATACATTTTTAAAGTATCTGCACTGGTATTCAAATACTTTCATTTTTACCTGAATTCCCATTCTTCTGCAATAAAATTTTTAATGCAGTACATATTCATATTCGTATTCAAATACATTTGCAAAGCATTCGCACCATGTCTAGTATTTATTCAGTTTTAGCCAAACAAAGATGTTGAGAATCCAGAATATACAAAATTCACAAATTTAAATAATGATCATAAGTACCTGGTTTTATGGCTTTTATTTATATTAAAAAAATAAATGTAATATATTCATTTTGGACTACTTTCACATCAATCTACACACTAGACACAGTAGGAATCTAGATTAATATTATCAACTGCATCTTTGTCTATCATTAATTTCCTTCATATGATCCCTAATGATTAGTAATGAATAATATGATTTATTTTTTATCATTAAAATTTCACTGAAAAATACCATAGGTGACTGCATGGTGTTATTTGGAATAAATTTGACATTGACATTCTATCCATCCATACAAGATTCTTACATCATCAGTAACTGCAAGTTAATTTTCTGTTACTCATCAACTAACAAATTCCTTTTCTATTAATTTTTCTTTAATTTGTTAGAAAACCAATACAAAATTATTAATTAATTGTTTATTGTTATGGTGTTTTTCAAAACAACTACTAGATGAGTTGGGTTGGACACCTGGATCAATTGTGGCTGGGCATTAGCTGCCTGGCTGCCCCAGTGTATGCTTCGCTCAAGCATGCATAATCTGATGAAAGGTCAACAAGGTCAACATAAAGGTGACTGAAGAGGGGCTGGATTAAGCCTGGGTCTGACATGGTCTCATAAAAACATTAATAAAAGCTACAATATTTGGCCAATTTCTTTCAGCTTTCTAAACTACAAAGATGAAATCCTTATGTGTGCATGATATGAAAATTATATCAACAGTGCTCTCAGGAAACAAACGTGCCATGGTCAAAGTTGGGCAAAATTTATAATTTTATATTTATACTAATAACTTCAATTGAATCTTGATTAAATAATATTACATCCCTGACAAAAAATCTCTAGCTTCAGCAATCCTCTTGTTAAGGGAGTAAATATATTTCTTGATTTTTTAAAAAGTGCATTATGTTTGGGCCCATAACTTAAGACAATTACGCAATACTGACATCATTTCTGGAATGTGCAGAGCGAATGTATAGAAAAAAATGTATATTATATATGATCAAAGCCAGATCAGTAGTTTTGATATTAGGCAGTCTTACAGTGTAACAATGGGTTTTTAATGGAAAAATGAAGTTTTTCATTAATATCTCGAAGGAATTAAGGCCTAGTGATCAAATTCTTGGCATGGTAGGGGATTTTGGGGACATCTAACTGTATGCTAAATTTAAGGAACTTAGAGCTGAAGCTGGGGAGCTGAGCTCTAGCAAACTGCCAAACACTAGCTTGATGTAAACTTGATGTGACATGGTGCTTGAAAACTTCAATAAAATCTACAGTTTTGGATCAACTGGTTTCAAATTTTTGGTGTTAACAGACAAAATGCTAACAAAAACATGCTGTGAAAATTAAATCCACAGTACTTACAGGAACAAAACGTGCCATGGTCAAAGTTGGGCAAAATTGAAGGTACAATTTTATATTTTTGCCAATATTTAAAAAAATTTAACAGATTTTGATCTAATTTTTGGTATACAATTACATTTTGATCAATTAAAATTGTATTACTGAAAAAAAGTCCCTACCTTTAACACTTTTGGTCTTAAGTGACCAAATATCTTTCCTGATTTTTTTACAAAGTCCATTATGTTTGGGCCCATAACTTTTTTAAATTAAATAATACTGACTTAATTTCTGGCATGTACATAGGAACTATATAAAGGAATATTTATGGTAAATATGAAGAAAACCAGATGAGTGGTTTTGATATTAGGCAGTCCTGAAGTGTGAAAATAGATTTCTAATAAAAAAAATTGAGGTTTTTTCTAAATATCTCGAAGGAACGAAGTCCTATTGACCCAATTTTCGGCATGGTAGGAGATTTTGGGGACATCTAACTGTATGGCGAATTTCAGATTCGTAGGTCCAATGGTGGACATCCGGACATCCGGACAGACGGACGGACGGACGGACGACGGACAATGGACCACGACTATAGCTCAGATGACTTATAGTCAGCTGAGCTAAAAAAATGTGATTTTCGTGTATGACATTGATCAATTCATACTTATTATCACCTTACTTACCCCCTGTTATCAGAATAAACAAAAAAATTGGAATGTTAGAATATTATAATAAAAACCTACAAATACATTTCAACATAGCTTACCTGTTCATCATTTTCGGGCGGCTGCTCACAGAGTTGAGCCAGAGAGTCACCCTCTGATTTTCCTATTAATTCAGCCCTTTTTGGCAAGAAAAGCTTATACAACCATATGGTTTGAAACTAGGGTTTTATATTCGCGGTTATACATAGCCGCAACACAGTGTTTCTTTATCTTGTAACAATTGTTCAATTTGCTCTCTGAATTAATATGTATGTAGGGTAATATGTGAGTTCCTGTTCGCAATTATCATCGTGGTTAATCGACAATTACGATGATGCATAAAGCATGTAGTCCATATCTCCCACAACAAACACTTTGTACTGAAGTAAAAGTAACCAGCAAAATAAGTGATAGTTACACCTTACAAGCAGTAAACTTACCATTACTTCGTTGCAGTGAAGTATATTGTAAACTTATGTAGGAAAATATCCATAACCAAGGAGTTTACCTGTAAACTCTTTGCTATAACATAGACTTTTACCTGGGCGATTATGAAATAAGCAATAACATTGCCGCGGTAATTGACTAATTATTTGCCTTTCGTCTTGTTTTATTAATCAAAATGAAATGATAAAATTAGCATAGTGATACTGATAGTGGCAATTTACACAATATATTATTATAAAATATAAACACTAGGGCTGTATCAATATACCGATATATCGATACGAATCGATACACGACGTCGATACGATAACCGAAATGCGTTGCATGCTGTATTGGTCGTATCGATTGCTTGCTAATTTATAGCATTCTAACTCTAACTTATAACCATGACGATTTATAAATCTATATGCACTGCAGCCCATATATTGGTTGCTTTGGCTTTTAAGACTTGTTAATAAATGTATATACGCATGCACGTCAGTACTTCACTACTCCCATGGCAAGCATGCGCTAGTGAGCGATAATAGGAGAATGATAATAACGTTTATCTTTATTAATGAAATCGATATTCACATCACATATTGCTACTAGGAACAAAGTACATTCATGTATATATCCTTTCTATATATATGTCATTTAATCTGTATTTTTTTTTATTTACGCAGCCGGTCATAGGTTACTCGGAACTCCCACATTCGAGATCAGATGTCAAATAAATGGTTTTACGCATTTGGACAAATCCTGTACAAACAGGAGAGTGACTAATGGGATTCATAACACAGAATTATACAAAACTGTGTAATTACATGACATAAAAAAACAGCCTATGATCTTCCCCACCAAATGCAATAAAATATGTTTGTGCGGGGGGGGGGGGGGGGACGCTAGAGCTCAAAGAAGATCGAGATTTTGCTAGTCTTGATTAGAGAGATTTTTACAATTAAAAGCAACTGGTTTGTTTATTTATTTAATATCAAGCTTAAGCTGCTTAAGTGCATGGCATACTAAATATGTTGTATGTTAAAATATAAAAAAAAACCATAAAAACAAGAAACAGAGCTTTTATTAAGAAATGATACACAAAGAAAAATGAAACGTATCGTCAATACGTATCGGTATCGAATTAACTGTATCGCAATACGTATTGTACCGGAAGTGGCGTACCGATACCCAGCCCTAATAAACACTGTTTTTATTAATTACCAATCTATGCTATAAAAGAATAAAATATACAGTTTTCTTAGATGTTATGGTAATCTTCGTGGATTGTGCTCTATCTATTTATTAATTTCACTTTCAGATATATCATTGCGAGATATGGTTGGTGATGCAATCGCCCCTGCATCCGGATTGATCAACCATCAAATCCTGCTGCACTGAATTACCGTGACGTGCCTGGCCTTTTTTCTATCAACCTTATCTCAGACTTTATCAATGTATAATATTCGCACCTCATTTGTAATGCAAATTACGTCAATGACCCGAAGGTAAGGAAGCAGCGGTAAACACAATCAAGTCCAGTAGGAGTTTCCTTTTTCTTGTTGGATAACATACACAATATACTCAGGATTTTATCTCGTCATATGTGCAGCCAGGACGTTTAAATACCGGGCAGCCTTTCCGAAGCTCAGCCACCACTGTAGTAGCAACAGAATGCTAGGCAAATGAAAATTGCAGGAGTTATGCTGTTTCGTTTAAGATCACATCGAGATAAAAACAAACTTCTGAATGTAATTCATTATATTTTGAACTTTTTAATGTAACGGCATATCAGTAGTATTTTTTTTAAAAAGCGGGTAAGCATGGATAAGTATTTTTTTTTTATTTATTTTGTTTTATATATAACTTGTTATTGTTTGATTTACCTGCTCCTGTATTTAGCCGTAATGTGAAAATAATCTATATGGAGAGTCAGAAGGCACTTGTGATTTTGTAATGCAATAAAATCTCTTGCACCTGAACGTGTACCGTCGATATACTTCAAATATGCAATAAATACTACCGGATGTCAATAATGTGTTCATCATTTCCTGTCAACATAAAATACAGACCATATAGCCCTAGGGCGATAATTTTTACACTATTACTAAATTACCCTTTACGGACACTTTCAATATATCAAAAACACTCCATTGAGAATGTCATCTGAATGAGTCAAAGTTACCCAGATGACAGGACCTTGAAATCATCATTAAAACAAGTCTAAATGGCCCCTATTTAGCCTTATGCTACACTTAGTAATATAAAGAAACAAGGTATGAAACGACTGACTGTATAAACTATCCATTTCTAACCTACCGACAACATGGCACGAACTTATCTCTAGCATGCACATAAAATTGAACCAAATGGTTCCTACTGACACAAAAGTAACTCGCGTTACGGTTCCTGGTCGCGTATAATTAACTCTTTGATGAGGCTGAGCGTACAGTGTGTGGCGGTCTTCCACTCCATCCAAGTCATCGAGGCCAGGGCGGCTTCCGGCAACCATCGTGGGATTGTCGACAGACCGGCGGCACTCTCATTGGTTGGATATAAATAACATTTATCTCAATATCACATAGTTGTTAAAAAAAAGGGAATTTGTGCTTTGTATTGAAAAGTGGACAAAAGTTTGCGTGAAAATCATATGGTTTACTACATGGTCTTCCTGGATAGTACACATCATAAAAATGTCTATTATTTAAAAGTATCATATACATGTATCAACGTTAGAAAATTTTATTGCTAGTTTGTGGTTTGGTTAGAGTTTATTTAAATTGTGTCTGTTATATTGCTCTTATTCATATCTGGTCCATCAAAAATATACCTGTTTACATGCATCGATGGTTCAATCCTAAAGGAAACAAGGCGCTTCTAGCATTCTGAGAATAAAACATATTTTTAACTTTAAACATGCATACAAATGCTCTTCCCGTGGTGGAAATATAAATGTTTTTGAACTGATTATTTTCACCCTGGAAATTCTAGAATCGAGATCAATGTGGAATCTAGAATCGGAATTCTGAATCCATATTAATTCTAGAATCTGGATTATGGATCCATTTGAAGTTAAGAATTAGGAATTTGGATCCATGTGCATTAAGGATTATGGATCTATGTGAATTGGAGAATCTGGGTTCAGGACCCAGGTTAACTCTAGAATCTGGATCCTGAATCGATATGAATTCTAGTATCTGGACTCTGGATCAATTTGAATTTTAGAATTTGGAATCTTGGTTCATGTGAATTCTAGAATCTTGATTCATTTTAATTCTAGAATCTGGATCCATGTGAATTCTAGAATCTGGTTCCATGTGAATTCTCCATTAATATACATATCACACACATACATTCATACAGGGAACCAGACAGGCAGACAACCAAATGGCAATACATTCGCGGAGACACCAAGCGGAGAATGAATAGTATAGGTGGTGACATATAGATGTCGCCACCCATTGCAGGGACCTGTCAGTTAATGTTGTTTTGGGTGATAAACAATTTTAAAAAATTATATCACACCAAACAACTTCTTAACTTGCCATTTTTATTGAATCCTCAATAATTTTACCAATCGAATAACTCCACAAAGCATTTAGACTCTTTAATTAAACCAGCTAATATCTTGTCCAATGTAGCATTTTCCTCCTATTCGTTTGTTGGATTCGCCATATCCCATCGCGGCGGATGACACATAGCGGGGAATGAATAGTATGGGTGGTGACATATAGATGTCGCAACCTATTGCAGGGACCTGACAGTTAATATTGTTTCGGGTGATAAACAATTTTCACAAAATTGTATCACACCAAACAACAAACACTGAAGTAAATATGCCTAATAATGAGAGAAAAGATACGTGAAAAACGTTATTACATTTGAAATACCTTATCTGTAAAGTCAGTGGCCGACTTCGAATGCACATAACGCTGCTCAAACACCTCCTGGGATTTCCACCTGCCAACTTTCCGAACGGAGTCTGAGGAAATATTAACCTCAATAGCAGTCGTCGCTCCAGTAGGCCCAAAACATGTTGCAGTGAAAACCCTGCCTTCTTAACCTGCCTTCTTGACTCCTTAATTTTAACAATTTAATAACTCCGCAAAGCATTTAGAGTCTTTAAAACAGCTAATATCTTGTCCAATGTAGCATTTTCCTTCGCTTCGTTTGTTGGATTCGCCATATCCCACCGCGGCGGAGGACAGGTAGTGGAGAATGAATAGTATGGGTGGTGACATATAGATGTCGCCATCCATCGCAGGGACCTGATATTTTATATTGTTTCGGATGATAAAGAAAAATTTCTTTATTTCAACCATTAAAATAAACTCTAGACCCATGGTGTTTTTGTAAAGTCAATTACAGGTACACGGGTATGGAAGGGGGTATACCCCTCCCCAACTGAGAAAATAAAAAAACGGTGTAAAAGAGGACATTTTGAGGCACCTTTCACAAAAAATATGAAGGTTTTTTATGTTCCTCAACTGTTCTTCTCTTAAATGTCTTTGCATAACGTTGTCAAACTTTTGGGGGTTTGGTTTCACTTGTGGCCGGCTTTAATATTTATATTTCTTCAACATAAGGATACCAACTTGAAAGTCCAAATATTCAATCTTGTGTAACTTGTATGTCTACATGGTTAAAATGCGCATCTACGTTTATAACTTGCAACATTTCATCGTTACATGTAATCCTCGTGGTAAAACAATTGCTATGTTCAAATTGATTGGTTAGTTAAACTTTGCGTTTTCCGGCTTATGTGGTCTAGGCAGCGTACCGGAATAAACAGAGCACGGATCGCGAGTTCCGAGTATATCAACCGAGGCGAGTGAAATTTTTCACGATCGACCCCACTCCAAGCTGAGCACATGCCAATGGAAGGTCGTGCCTCACTGACAGACGAGTGCGATTTTGGGCAAGGGAAGGTAGTCCTCGGTGTAATGACACATAAAGGATAATATCGAAAAGACCGGCCTAGTAATAGTTGAGTGCTATCTTAATTAATGGAGCAAATCACAGAGCTTTTCACCAGAAAACTGTGACTTAGTTATTTTATTGCACATTCAAGTACAGTCAGATCATAATTTCTATAATGTGTTATAAATTAATATGCAGAATCATGTATCGATATTACCGTGGGACTGTCGGTTTAGAGATCCCAGGTGTTTTATTTGATGTTGATTTCAGTACAGTTGTCTACTGTAGAATTCAAAGGCAACGCAATATTGGATTTTCCCATGTTCTGGTGTCTGGAGGCGTGTCCAGATGTATGACGTTAGCAGGCGTATAAAAACTGCGGAGGCAGGAGAAACGACACAAACTCCTCGGTCAGGGCGCCAGATGGTGTAGTCCGTCTGTTTGTCTATCAGTCCGGAGGGGGGGGGGGGGGGGTTCGAGGTTGTCTGATCAGCTGAGCGACGCTTCCTAAGGGTAAAGAACGTCAGTGTCTGAGGGCTACCATCATAGATCTCTCTTACGGACTTGAGAATGGATTCGAGTTTACAGAAGGACTTGTAAACAGGCGATGTGTATCTGCTGTGGCGAAGCCCAGCAAACAGACCAGGAGAACTGATACGCTGATCTTCTTGTATAGTACCGAATATTGTTGTCCGCGGTGGCATATTCGGCTAAAGAGTGCTGGATACATCAAGGATTATACTACAGTGACAAACATTGTCTAAGTGTTGTTACAGAAAGGGCTGTGAGCCTATCTGTCAGTGATTCAGGATATCGCCTTGGATGGGGAGCGCGTACTTTAGTGTCATGACAGTTCTGCTTAGCTGAGAGAAGCGCCAGTGAGTGTCTGTGAATACAGTGATAACTGGTCTGGACTAAAGGAGTACATACCAAGTCTCATGCCCGACGATCATGTGACCAGCAGTCGGGTTACCGAGATGAACTGTCGGTGTGTGACAAGCAGTCGGGTTACCGAGATGAACTGTCGGCGTGTGACCAGCAGTCGGGTTACCGAGATGAACTGTCGGTGTGTGACCAGCAGTCGGGTTACCGAGATGAACTGTCGGCGTGTGACCAGCAGTCGGGTTAACGAGATGAACTGTCAGTGTGTGACCAGCAGTCGGGTTACCAAGATGAACTGTAGGCGTGTGACCAGCAGTCGGGTTACCAAGATGAACTGTAGGCGTGTGACCAGCAGTCGGGTTACAAAGATCAACTGTCGGCGTGTGAACAGCAGTCGGGTTACCAAGATCAACTGTCGGCGTGTGACCAGCAGTCCGGTTCCCAAGATCAACTGTCGGCGTGTGAACAGCAGTCCGGTTACCAAGATCAACTATCGGCGTGTGACCAGCAGTCGGGTTACCAAGATCAACTGTCGGCGTGTGAACAGCAGTCCGGTTACCAAGATCAACTGTCGGCGTGTGACCAGCAGTCCGGTTCCCAAGATCAACTGTCGGCGTGTGAACAGCAGTCCGGTTACCAAGATCAACTGTCGGCGTGTGACCAGCAGTCGGGTTCCCAAGATCAACTGTCGGCGTGTGAACAGCAGTCCGGTTACCAAGATGTACTGTCGGCGTGTGACCAGCAGTCGGGTTACCAAGATGAACTGTCGGCGTGTGACCATCAGTCGGGTTACCAAGATTTACTGTCGGCGTGTGACCTGCAGTCGGGTTACAAAGATGAACTGTCGGCGTGTGATTAGCAGTCGGGTTACCAAGATGAACTGTCGGCGTGTGACCAGCAGTCGGGTTACCAAAATGAACTGTCGGCGTGTGACCAGCAGTCTGGTTACCAAGATGATCTGTCGGCGTGTGACCAGCAGTCACGTTATCAAGATGAACTGTCGGCGTGTGACCAGCAGTCGGGTTACCAAGATGAACTGTCGGCGTGTCACCAGCAGTCGGGTTACCAAGATGAACTGTCGGCTTGTCACCAGCAGTCGGGTTACCAAGATGAACTGTGGGTGTGTGACCAGCAGTCGGGTTACAAAGATGAACTGTGGGCGTGTGACCCGCAGTCGGGTTACCAAGATCAACTGTCGGCGTGTGACCAGCAGTCGGATTTCCAAGATGAACTGTCGGTGTGTGACCAGCAGTCAGGTTACCAAGATGAACTGTCGGTGTGTGACCAGCAGTCGGGTTACCAAGATGAACTGTCGGCGTGTGACCAGCAGTCGGGTTACCAAGATGAACTGTCGGTGTGTGACCAGCAGTCGGGTTACCAAGATGAACTGTCGGTGTGTGACCAGCAGTCGGGTTACCAAGATGAACTGTCGGTGTGTGACCAGCAGTCGGGTTACCAAGATGAACTGTCGGCGTGTGACCAGCAGTCGGATTACCAAGATGAACTGTCGGTGTGTAGGGTGCGTTCAGGATTAAACAGGACTCAGTGTATTTATGTTATCATATGGACTCAAAAGGGTCATCATATCATGTGTGTGGAACGTTTCTCCAGAGAAATGTAAGTTGAATTTAATATACTTTTATAATATATTTTTAGTACACCGTTAAAATGATCCAGGAATGTCCTTCGAGGGTGTGACACAGCTGTTCCTTGATATCCTCAATTTATGAATTAGAAAGATATAACTGTGGATAAGATAATAATTAAATGACTAAGGAATGAGAAAAAAAATCTGAAAAATGATAATTTATTATGAATACTGGAAAAAGAAGAAGATAAAATGAGAGATATGTCAGCTCAATGGGGGCCCCTCTGAATCCGCCACTGCATTTGAGCCATTTCATTTAGCATTGTGGATTATTTAAAAAAAATTAGTTTCACATACAGATCTTAGATTGTTACAAATTTTTATTGAGAATGATAAAAATGTCTTTTCCTAGCATATAACAGTAGAGTACACTACGACCGCAAACGGTTTTGGAGTTGACACCGGTATTCGAAAGAAAGTGTCTGCGTGACGTGCGCTTTGTTCGAATAATACCGCATGGTTTACAAGTTTTGCAGGTTTAGAAGGGACCTTGACACACAGTCCTTGGTAGCAACAACGCCTGACCAGAGTCAAAGTAATACTATAAATATAAATATCTCAATGCCCAAATGTTAAAAATGCATATGTAAATAAGCCTCCTCTAATGATGGGAATATTTTGTAAAGGTAATATTTGTGACTCATGGAACCTGTGCTGCTAATGGATTTCAATCTGATTCATATATATTCTAATACAAAGCTCTATTGAATGCAACATTTGTATACTTTTCACTGACACATAAACATTACCAATATCTCACCAATGAGACGTGTATACGTGTGTTTGTTTAGGGCTATGCTAACCAAGCTATAAGAGAGGATATGAAGGCCCAAAGTAGCGGGGCAAGCATTTATCGATGGGTTCAGTTTCTTCCAGTACGGCGGGACCTTGTCTTTTATTTTACATTATTTTACTACTTCGATTTATTTTAATGGATAGGGCTACCATGTTTCTCACAATTCATGAACTACTTTTCATAATGGATCTGTGCGTACACCCCAGCATGAGCTGTTCCTTTAAATATTCTTAACAACGACGGATTATAAGAAGTCAGGGCAACCTCTTGAAGATACGAAAACCTGAACACAGCTGAAATTCTGATGACACTGGGTTTGGTGTTATTTACTGCAGATTTTTGCTTGTCAATCCGTTTTATAAACCAACTAGAACCAGGTACACGTCCGTTCTGCTTTATATTATAACAACTCTGTCTCAAGCTCTTTTCTCTTTTGTCGATTTATGTTTTTGATTCTAACATTCAAGTCACATTTTTTATTGCTGTTTCTTCCGTATCGATTGATATATCTACCTCTTAGTAAAATATATACCATATGAATGCCATGTAATGGCTGCATAATCATTTAGATTAAACTGCATGCTTTTGTCTACATTTTTTTTCTTACAAATATAAACTTTGAATATTATTTGAATTTCGTGCTTGTTCCTGGATGACAAAAATTTAAATCCCCTGTCTCACTTTAAAGGGTATTCCTGTCAGTTATGTATTATTTTATCTGCTTTTTATATAACCGGATGGCTTTGAAACATTTTTAATATATAATTTTTGTGTTTGATTTTTTATTAAGTGTGTTTTATATTATAAGATATTGCGGAGCATCATTCTCTCCTTGTTCATCATTGAATGCTTTATCACTTCGCTAACTGTAGGTCAGGTTGGCTGCCTCCAGGGTATCTGGTCTCCCTGGAGCGACTGTAAGATGGAATCTGCTGTCATTGAAAGAAGTCGAGGGTGCACAAAACTGATGAATTTAGAATGCTGGCCATAACAGGAAGAAAGACGGATATGTGAAAAAACAGAGACAAAAACTCATACAAACCCAATTCTGAAACCTGTTATTGCAAGGGACGCTGGTCATTCTATAACATCTGAGCAACCACACGGCCCACGTCAGAGGGCAAACATTGATTTTGAAAATACTACAGTTTGGCCCGATGTTACTACATCTACCGGAAACCCAGGTGCAATAAAGCGGTCCGCTCCCTCTACTAGAGGTTTAATGTAGACATTTTTTTTTGTGCTTTTGGATATAGCTCCTTGTAGAATACTGCTGTTAGCGATTCGTTTGGGTAGCAGTTGAACCAATTATCGAATTTGTAAAACTCAACAGCAGTTTTTAAAGCTGACCTATTTTTTTAATGTGGTGCCAACGTAACTTCCAGTCCTACGAGACAAAACATGGGAACGATTAGTGTAATCAATAAGAGTCATTTTACACAATATCGTTATATATGATGTCGTGGAGTCGGTTGTGGCTGATGTAATAGGTATATTCAAAATTGACTCAGTCAGGGGTTGAGTAACTCATCAAATTGATGAAAATAGACTTGCTGCCTTGAATAATTTTTCTTTATGTTGACGAACAGATCATGGATCCAGTTGAATTAAAAAAATGATAACCGAAGTGCATCGACAAATTTGTTAAAATAATAATGTTCATGTCCGAGCAGCTGAACGTAGTGTTTTCAGAGTTAAAAGCATTAAAAACCTTCCAGGATTGAATATGTGCATTCTGCAGGCATATATGTACATTCTACATATAGCAGTAGTATAACGTATTATGGTGTTTCAAAAACAGATGAACAGACACAAAAGGATAGATCCGATATCTGACAAATGCAATACATTTTCTTTGATTTCACTCATTTGCTTCGATATTAATACCCTTTTGATACATAGTATAACTATAACAGGGGGTGATTACGTCTATAACATCGAAAATAAATTGAATGCCGCTTCGGAATCACATGTTAATGACGAAATCAACAATATCAACAGTTATTTTACCAGTATTGCAAACCTGGGAATTATAATTATGGGCTTGATAATGTGTATTTTATTTTGATTCCTGAATTTGTCCAGACAGTCTATGCCCGTCAGGATATGTTGATTACCTTGCGAATGGCCGGTGGGCGACAAATTGAGAACTGAAGGCTTCGTGTTACAGAATAACTGAAGCACGCAAACCGTGGAATGAACTGAGGGCGGAATGTCAAGCATCCGTTGGGGACTTGATTAGCATTGAAACTCAGGCAGAGCAAAGTTACGTTGAAAAAAACATTAAGGAACAAGGTTGGTATTTATTTTGATTTTGGTGATTTTTTTTTTATTTATTTATTGGTTGTAGACCTTTTAAGAAAGGCCTTAGTAACCTCGCAACCAGGTAACCCGTACGAGTAAAGCATCCAGAAATTGAATGTCTTTGTGGTACCCTGTCCCACCTATTTTAGCTCTCTGATTAGCATTATGATCTATGCCTGAACATCCTTTGTTGTGATTTAAAGGGGAACGGGCTAACTACCTTTCCCTGTCACCCATTGGTACTGCAAAACAAGGTTTTTTTCCTAATTTCAAAGCCTTCCTCTGTAGAAACAAATGACTGATTTTTTTAGATTTTGCTTTCTTTAATATATCAACAGATATGTAAGCAAGGCGTTATAAATAAAATTATGGATATTTTTGAGAATTTATAAGTGGGAATACAGTAGGAAAGATATTTACTTATCTAGGAAATGTAGCTAGAACACTCTGGACTTCTGGTTCGGACGCCGAAGAAGAAGGAATATGGCGCTGGGTAGCAACAGGTTCAGGTGGCGCTGATTTTGAACACCAACTGGGTGCCCGGACAGCCAGACAATGGGTTAGCCAATCAGCATTGTCTATCACTGAACGTCTTGCTGGGAATGAAATGGCAAGATACTTACAAGGATATATTCCCAAATAAAGGAATTTGTGAAAGTGACGCTTAGCTTTGGATTGAACTTATAATGCACTTATTATATGTAGAACAATCTTGCTAAATTAAATTAAATTATATTTGTTACTTCGGTCTATGCTGTTAAATGGAAGACCTGATTGAGAAAAATATCCCAGAAACCGTATAGTTATTGGTTATATTGGGGTTATAGGATTGATTATTTACTTTACCAAGATATAGATTAATTGGATTACGCATAGTATGAGTATAAATAACTGAGACTTAATCAGCTCATGGAGTGTAAGAAATGAGTAATATATGAAATTAATCCAAAACGGATTTGCATTTGAGAGACATCACCAATATTAAGACGTGCTTGTATAGATAGATAATACACCAACTATTTAGATACTTCCGTAGTTTGGTACCACTGCACGACTCTTGAGTGTTACAAAGAGTCCCGGGAACTTTCTATTCATGTCAAACTGCCTTCAGTTCATGCGGGCTAATTACCTTCAAGACAGTTTGTTTAAATGGTAAATTTCAGCCTTGGCCAGCAAAGTACTGATCAGCTGCTGATTTTTGCTGGAACGCATGGGCTGTTTTTAATACATGGCCACTCAACCTTGATGATTATCACGATTAAGGCTTGATAAACAATTCGAAACCTGCAATTTAATATATTAACCTGATTATTGCGTGTTGATGGAAATTGATTGATAAGAGATTTTTCCCTATTGACGCTGGGCATATATTGTGGAAGATGAGAGAGAGAGCAAGCGAGATCAGGATATTTAAATATTCAAACAAGAATATTTATGTTTTCATAACGGCAGTGTCTAACCCTGCCCAATTTTTTGTGGCGAAGGAATACCATGTCCACGGCCCTTGAAGTGCCTTCTGGTGTGTCCACGGTTTAGTGTTGTTATGTCATTACCAGTATTTCCAAGTTATATATTGTGGTATACTGCAATGTTATAATCAGCACTCCCTGTTTTCATAGATGACCCCAAAATAAAAAAAAATAATTTACCTTTGAATATTGTACGTTAGCTACAGTTGGCAGTGATCTCAGTACATTTGTTTGCTTTGTCGGTAGGTATGGAACAACTTAACACAACGAAGATATCGCGTCTTATGAGTCAACGACGAATTAACCATGTTATTCAAATTGATAAATGAAATAAATATCTTCATCTTAAAGTAACATATTTTTGTTCAATATCGCACAAAAAACTGAAACATGATCACAAGTGATAGTCCAAATCTACTGAAAACGGTATTCTGAATTTGTTTATAGATTAGCTTTGTAAAATCAGTATCAGGAAATTCAGATCACAGTACTTTGCAGCAAAAGGACGTTATTTAAATCTCTCCGTTTTAATTTCATATTCAACAGGTTTTGAACTGAAGGGACTTTAAGAATTCGTTGAGGACATATTCGAGTTTATTTAGTAAGACGTTTTACGTCCCTTCATACGCTAGGAGAAACATATTATATTAGTCTTTTATATTGTCATTTTAAAAATATAAAGTCATTCCGTCAATCTTAATTAACCCACCTAGCCACTGATTTCCATGACACGTTCATGAAAGCAACAATATTACATTGTATATTGATTTACAAATCATAGTTTTAATACGCCTTACGATTTGGCCCTTTAACAGGAATAAGGCAATGAGGAATCTTCATATTGAATAACAATGGTCATATTCTGAAATTATCACAGAGCACAAAGGAAAAAAATGGCGGTTTAAAAAGCGATTGACATATCTCTTTTCAACACTACCTGAAGTATCTTTATAGCTTGCAAGAGCTTTGTCTATCCTGACTCGAAGCTTTCATCGATTAGGTGACAACTACAATCCACATTTTCTATGGTATCACATTCACATAATAATACCCGATATATGGATGAGTATAATGCACAAATAAAAAATTGTCGCTCTAAATGATACCGTTCTGCAAAGGCAACGCATATTGTCCACAGTCCATGAAAAACGTAAATCTAATACGTGTATTTGACGAGAGACCAATGTAGAATATGTTAAATGTAGATCTACATCATAAATATCATATATTTTTAGAAAGTGATAAGAAGAACGTTAAGGCTTCAATTAGAACTGTACATGTTATCTTATGCATCTTTAAAACTAAGATATAACAAATAAATAGAAATGTTAATTTCTGTGATGGTGTCAGTCGAATTTAATTTAAAATGAATTGACCACGTTACAATATTGTGCAACTATTAAAATTTTTACTATTAAAAAGGTATTTTTCCACGTCGTGTATCATTGGACGTGAAATTTTAGTCTTGTTTATAGTTTTACTTCGATATTCCATTGAATATGGTGGTTTCCTGAGCCGTTTTACCATAACGGATATTTATTCTTAGGTTATTTCAATGAATTATTACTTTTTAGACAACACTAAAAAGACAACCATCCTGAGAGAAACAAAAAAAAAAAGCCTACAGTGTCGTCAAACGAGAGTTATACATATATTTCTAGATTTCACCTTGTATGTGTATTGAGTATCCATATTATTATCATTTGTAAATCTCAGCTCATGATTTTTAAGCGGTATTCTTCATCTTTACTTCTGTGATACTGCTAAAAGCGCGAGCCACCGGTTAAGAAGCTGCCAGAATATCCTAAGATTCGTTAGCAATATTTAACGCTCTAATTCATTTGACTTTCGATTGGATTTTCCCAGTATTAAAATATATATGACATGATATGTATTAGTTAAAATTTGAGTTAGGACGTTTGTTATCCAAGAAATATAGCGCAGACTTTAGGGACCTCTGGTTCGGACGCTGATGAAGAAGGTCTATGGCGATGGGAACAAGAAGACTTGTGTATTACATTAACAGGACAACAGGAATGGCAGCCAATGGATTGTACAACAAGAATTATCTTTCAAGCAACACGGGATCGGGAATCAAATGAAGAGACACAGTATATTTATATAATATGGAATCTGTGAATGGGATGCATTTATTCAGAAAGGCCTGAATGGATCATTCAGGACAATTGGTAATGACAGTGAGAATATGTAAAAGAAAGAGACTCGATGCCTCTACTGGCAAAATCGTGTCAGACCTTATTGCTCTAAATCTTGCAAGCGATATCTGATAAAAAAGTTATTTTCATATTGTAACATGATGAAAGTTCTAGTTAAGTTCTAGAAAGTTCTTCCCTATATCACAGTGATCTACCTCAACAACTCAGCTATGACCTCTGAGTATAATTTAAGTGAACCACCTTGATCTCTAGGGGCTGTGTGATGTTATAAATGTGTACCCTCTATCAAGACGTTGGCAGATATACCCG
The DNA here is from genome assembly GCA_026874595.1 of Sipunculus nudus. Classification (NCBI taxonomy): domain Eukaryota; kingdom Metazoa; phylum Annelida; class Sipuncula; order Golfingiida; family Sipunculidae; genus Sipunculus; species Sipunculus nudus. The sequence continues at coordinate 10,071,226 of CM049312.1, read as the reverse complement.
CTTTTCACAGGACAGCACCTCGCCAAATCACAATGACCTGCTTGGGAGTTAAACGTTAATCAACATAAGGGGACACCTCATTATGCTCTTAGATTATCACGTTTTACCTAAGAACTGACATTATATATGTTTCGCCTTAACAAAAAACAACAATTCTAAATAAGAATAAGACCTATCGGCCATTTGGAGATTTTGGAACTTCTTGTTTTGTATTTATGTATAGAAGATATCATACAACTATGTGAAACAGAGACGTGAGAATGGCAGAAAAAGAGGTGCGTAAAACGCAAGATTCCAAAGAAGTTTTGCCGGAAGTATTCCTATGGAATAACCAAATTCAAGAATTTAAAAAAGGCATATTTTAGGAACGATTAAGAAGAACCTCTGGAGGTGGGCCTGACGTGTAATCTGAATGAATCAGGAATACAATGTCAGGGTAAAAAGAAACGAATAACTTCGAAAAGAAATGGGATAGGAATTAGCCTAATAGATAAGGCGTTTCACTGAATGTCCCTGGTACGAGCCTCGTTCGTGCCTCACTGGCCTAACGGTGAAATCTCGCTGGATTCCTGTTAATATATAACGATAGGTTATGATTTATAGATTATTTCTAACCCAGTGCATATAAAACTTGAATTCTTAAAGACTTAATAATAACACTGTGATAAATGTATCACAGTGAAGTTATGGCGGTTGCGCCATTTACCGATATAAGCTATGAGTTCGAGTTTAAGACCAGTTTTATGGCAACGAGCTGCACATGTCGCAGTCTATTTAAAACACTGAAGGGATTATGTCAACATCTTGTGTTGTTGAGTTCCACCTGCCTAAGACACCACAACACACATAATAAGAAAAAAGGGGGGACGAACAATTAAAAAAGAGGGATGGGGCAGCTGGCAACATGCAGCAAACACAGGAGAAGACAGGTAACAATGACGATTTTAAAATAAAATCATAACAGCTTTCATCGTGGTGTGTTGTCCGTACCGTTCTCCATAATCAGTAATCTCTGCAATTTTAAACGCATGTCACCAAACTTATTATTTATGAATTCGGCTATTCGGTTATCTGTATTATAAATCCCATCTGAAATAAAATTGTTATTAGATTTTTTTCTTGTACACGTTAATACAATTAGCTCTGCCATACCAAGAAACCAATACCATTTTGTCTGACCCGGAATATATAAATGGAATGTAGCATGTAGCAGTCATATTGCAGAGGTAAATCGAAGGTAATTCTAATACATAATAAGAGCATTGACATGCCTTTGTCAGTTCGAGACAGACCTTGTATCGTGTAGCCTGAGTGCAACAAAGATCTGACACTTACTAGATCATCATATACGGATTAAAACTTGTGGTGCATCGATGTGAACAATGCATGTGCCAATAACGTGTCGGTCTCAATGAAAGAAAGTTGTAAAGGCAGCAGGTATAGTTAACGGTAGCTTTGTCAATACACGATTTAAATGTAAATCACATGTATATACCGAAGTCTGAAATGAAGCTGTATATGAGATGAAAACTGTAAAGCATTGGATCAGCTTTCAGTGAAATCAAGAATATCACACTAAATTTATACTTTGAAAGGGCCGCACAAGGTTGATATCATATACAAAAGAATAATTCTTGTATCTATAAAGGACTAATTAAAGGTAAGTTATATTTTAGATTGTAGAGATTCAGCAATGTGACCTTGTCACTCGTGTCATTTTGTTTTATTGATAGAGCATAGGACGATATATTTTTTTTGTTGTAAAATTACTGGAGTTAAACGTACGCTACACTCATATATGTCAATTTATTTCGTATTCACACCAATTCAAGATGCATTAATTTTCCCTTTTTATCTAAAATTAGACATTTCTCTAATTCAAGAACTGTTTTACATTAACGGACTTTATTGACACGGCTTTTCGCAATTGCTGGTTAACAGTCAGTAACGAATTCCATTTCAGTGAACAACTCCCGATAGTGTCCCAACCTGAATTACGTCCGGGGCAGAAACAAACATGAAAATGATAAACATCGTGTTCTTGGCGATGTATGTATCAAAGTTTTGTTTTGTATCAGCTTTGATAAGCCAAGAGATTTCAGGTAAGCTGGTTTTACCACAACTATTGACAATTGTAAATGACAACAATTATTAAGCACTGTCTCTTTTAACTTGTATATGAATCCCCCTTTCTCTAAAGAAAAACTGATATCTAATATACGGAACTATCGTTTGTTCCTTGGGTATAAATTTTCTGTATGGCATACAGTTATTGTCTGGTTCGTACGCTCAACAATCACATTACTAAGATGTGGTACATCATATAAGACCACCAGTTCTCCCTGTCGCTGACGTCACTACTCTGAAGTTACATCGCTGGAGCCTTTTAAACATGTGCGAATACGCAGAATCGTAGGGGTTCTATGGTAGCCGATTGAAGGAGCAACCGACCGAAATGTCATAATATATAATGATCAATGTAAAGATCATTATATATTTCATATAATTAATCTGGTCACAGATCACGTAGGCTGGTTATGGGGAAGCTGGTCTCCTTGGAACGCGTGTGGACTGAAATCTTCATTCATTGTTAGAAGCCGAGGTTGCACAAAAATGCTCAGCGAGAAATGCTGGGCGTTGCAAGTAGAAAGACGGATTTGCATATATTCTGAAGAAACAACTCTAAGAGACTCTGTTGGGATCTCTGGGCAAGAACAACATGCGGACTTTAATAAGACAATTGGATTGAAAGTCCCCAGTGAGGCAACACAAGCTCTCGGTCCGGGTTCAAATGTTAGCACGAAGAATGCTATTCCTGTGTCATCACAGCTTAAGCCAATCGAGCATATAGGTGAGGTGCCTACAATCGTTAAGTTGCCTTTAATATAGTCAAAACATGACGTGTAGACGTATGTCAGTGCAGCAGCTAAATACTGAAATCTGACATATAATTATAGTATTACTTTTGAAAGCATGTGTTTTAGGTTGCTTATTATGCATAAGGTGAGGAATTTACTTATATTTATATAACTCTTTCTGTTAAATGTATATTCCCCTCTCTACTTGTTAAAGATGTGAAGTGAGGTGCAGGGTCATTCAGTTGTAGCACATTATTTGTTTCACTTATTCACATGAAACGCAGGAGGGACTACATTCAACCATAAATGATCTAGGAAATATTGATTATTAAATGTTATTAAAATGTTTAATAATCGACTACGACCAGCGTTCTTTATTCATTACCATAAATTTCTAAGTAGACAACAAACTCTTAATATAACACAACCATGTGCACAAATTTTGTATTGTATAAATATAGAAGGATTTCATGACACCTGGCTTTATTCCTGTATCAGCTAGTCTATGTCCATTTGGGTACGGATATTTCCTTGTGAATGGCCGGGGAACAAAAAATGGAGAAGACAGGGCATCGTGTTACAAAATAACGGCAGAACGTAAAGCCTGGATTGATGCGAGGGCAGAATGTCAGAGTTCTGGCGGCGACTTGATAAGCATTGAAACTCCAGCAGAGCAAAATCACGCGAGAAATATAATTCAAAGAGAGGGTATGGATTTGCATAATTCAGTTACATATTTACTCTTTTATTACATTCTAACCAGAGTTACTTGAAAACTTTTTGTTTAGAATAAGTAGGCAGCAGGTGGTTAGAATGATTATTGTACACATACCCTTCACTATTCACTCTATACCTAGTATTTCAAATCCATCAGCCTCAAAAATACCAAATGTCCACGCAAGATTGCTAGAACAGTCGTCATTCTTTAGCCAAGAAATAAGTGTTTGCAAATTACCTCCTCGTAAATTGGTAAACTATTACCTTTCTCTTAGCTAGTCGACAATTTCTTCGAAGCCTGATGTACATAAAAATAATTAAGAGATCAATCATGGGGAAACTGACGAACTTTAGTAGGTGTAACAATGAAGATATAACTTTGAATAAAGTAGACGTAACGTCTTTTTTTATCTAGGAGATACGCTGAGAGCCCTGTGGACCTCTGGCTCGGATTCCGCCGCGGAAGGAACATGGCGCTGGGAAAGCACGGGGAAACTAATAGTGTACTCGAGCTGGATACCTGGACAACCTGACAATGCATTTTTTAACCAGGATTATCTTACGATAAACACCTTGATGGGAGGGGATTGGCAAGATAGTAACGAAAATGTATACGCATTTCAAGGAATTTGCGAGAGGGATGCTTAACTTTAGATGGACATTTTGGATCTATCTGACAAGACTTGTATTTTTGTTTGTTTAGTTTGACTTAATCTTACATGTAACCCCATGTCTCGATAATTTTTATCGAGAAACTACTACAAGCTGAAAATAGTTAACTCAGCACGAGCATGGAAAGTATATGTGTAATACCGATCAAGAACTTTGTTTACTTTGGGATTGGGCGTATCATGCGTTATTTAATGGATGGCCAGGGGGGAAATCCCTGTTTGTCTCTAAAAGGATAACACCATTATAGAGAACAATGTCATCTAGTTAATTTATGGATATTTTTCGTATCTCCTTCAATACATTTTCAATCTTCTTTACTAAAAGACAATTTACAAATAAAAAAAAACATCCGTCCCGCAGATGCTGCGAACAATTTTTTAAAAAGATTTTGATATTGTTGAATGCTGGGAGTAACATACTTAAAATCGAAAAAAAAGCGGGATTTCCAAGATAGGGCCTGGTTAAATGTTCGAACAGTGGCAGTGACTAATGAAAATGTTCTTCCTATAATCGACATAGGTCTGCATTCTTGGTTCACTGGAAGTATGGAACTCAGTTGCATACGTGCCGTTACTGAATCATATAGGATCTTAGCGGATTTATTGGAGTAAATAATCCAAAGGCTTTTACTCGACGTAGATTTTAGTAAACTGATTATAAGGAACAAGCAGAAATTGTTAGTCACAAATTTAAGAACTGTATGCACAATTTTGTAAACTTGGTCCGACAAACATATTTTATATTAACTTGTTCATCCAAACCCTCACATTAAAGCTAGTCGTCAGTCTCAAAATCATTCTTAAATTTCAATATTCAATTATTTAAAATATAGGTAACGCAACTAGTCTCATATGATAAATGCAGCTATCCAAGCTGAAATAAGTAATTATTGTCGCAAACGCATGCAATCCATGCGTATACACTGATGACACAAAAATATCAAATCTCTTCGAGAAATTTAAAAATTTGGACCCGTTGGGTACAATTTCTACACATTGGTAACTGCGGCATTTTATCTTGGTCGATTGTTAGTTAATATTTTTACCTAGAAACACTGAAACGTGTCTCACTTTCAATGTGTTATTGAAAGTTTAAAACAGTGACCTAATTTCTGGTTTGCAATGAAATTTCACTGGATTTCTCTGGATATAAAGCAAGAATTTCTTGGGTCTAAAGTTACGATTTTTGTACGAGCTGCAAAGATTCATTGTTATGGCTCAGTATGGCTGCATTTCAGCTGTGATGATTAACTGAAATGACGACAAGAGGTGCATCAGAATTTTAAAGGTTAGCTTTGAATATAAAAACTGCAACAATATGTGTGGAAGGCGCGCACCATCTAACATGCACGGCTTGCGCTTTACGAAATGTGTTGTAACTGACATGGGTGTCATAATGGTCAATTATTACCTACGAAACACAATTTATCGGTATAGAGACGTCAGAGTTATCCATAAAAACACATTGACCAATAACCGGATATGTTTACAAGCCGTTATTCATTTTTGGTCAAATTGTCGACAACGTCTTTCATTGTAACACCAACAATTTTAAAATTTAGACGCAAAAGTAAAATGGTTGCGTAAATAGCATACACGCGAGTTATATTGATGAGTTCATATGTTGTGGTTAAAACTGCGCTGGTGGCTTGGTGAAATAGGATCTTTTCGCGACCAAGCGAGAATCCATTTCACATATTCCGAATAGGGGCATATCTCTCGCATCATGCCAGCCATGGCAGTTGTAAATTATCGAATATTAATCTTTGCCCAAAAAATTCTCCGGCTGACCAGGGAACCAGCCAGTTAAGTGCATAGGCCGGTCGATCGCTTCCCATCGCCAGAATCCTTCCCGTCTTTCATCTGAACCTGACGTCCAGTACCCTACCCATAATGTGGCAGGCTCTAAGAATACACAACTAAAATAAAGGTATCATTTTATTTTAACTGATCTGAAAATGTTGTGTGCAATATTTAAGAAAATAAAAATTGTGACAAACAAAATTAACAATTTGTTTCTAACAATGGTATAGAAAATTGAAAAAAAGTATAAAAAACCTCTAAAAAAGTAAATAAACACACTCATGCTGACACATCTAACAGCCATATATACTAATGGGCAATTGGTTGGTGCCAGTCTGTGTGACATTTGTTGTGCATTAATAATTAAGTGGCATTCCCTGGTTCAGTACTGGTGTTGTAGCTATTACGGAGTAATATATAATCAGAGGGGCACAGACTGGAGCGAAACGTTAAAGTGTCGGGTCAAGTAAGTAAATACGGGTGGCATTTAGTATATTAAAAACTGGATTTTCTCAAAATAATATTAAAATGATAAATTATCAATTTATTATCCGTACATTAAGAACTTGGAAAATTATTAAGGACAAAAATAGTATATTTGTATGATTTTTATAAGTATATTCTATTTGTCATCTTTACATGCTGGACAAGATTTATTGAGTTATAATTGGATGAAGATAATTTATGACTGAACGTAATGTGAAATATTCTTGCAAACTCACTTAAAACCTAGGAACACAAAGTAACTGCAGATGGATAGTAAAAGTTCAAAATATGCGGAAAAATTGATAATTTTAAATAGAGTAAAACCTTTAGATAACTCAAACAGATCTGGAAGTGACCTTTCACCCTGTCGAAGGTTGGTTGCTAGGCAATGAGTAAACTCACTTGGGCGTTTTTTGATGAGGCGTCTGAGGTGAATGTCTTCCTCTCGCGTTTCTATGCTGACTAAGTCAGCTCCATGGCTTTTTACAGATATTTTTAGCTTCCTTCCATTTCTCTTTGTCAGTAATGAAGAGATAACATGATGGGTGGAATTCTCCATTTGTCATGTTTCTTCCCTTCGTGAAAAGTGCACCGAATTTCGTAGGAAACTGTTGACCTGGATATTTAAATTAAAAAAAAAACAACTATTAGAACCTGTCATCTTTATTAGTTTGAGATTTTCTCTTAGTTTCATGTTAATATATTCCATTGCTATTCCTGTCTATTTATGTGCAGACATCTGGAGACTACTGAACGGTAAAAGCTGAGCCATGGAGGTACCTTGCTTTTATTTTCATAGTATTTTGTGCAATCCAAGTTAATAAACAATTTGGTGAGGAGTTCCCACTCCCACGATATTGCTAACAATCAGCAGGAGAGTAAATATGTGAATCTGACATAATAAGGAACTCACTTTTACGTATGGGTCCGCAAATCACTCTGTCAACCTGTGTTGCGCCACCTTCCATCCTGTCTGTTTCTGCAAGTATCTTACAGCCCCGACTACGGCTCCGGAAAGAGGACCCATAATTGCAAGAGGTTCAAGCCGTCCAGGTGTACCAATGACATTCACGATGGCCGCCAAATGAAACAGCTCGAATGCGGCCGCCGTTTGAGATTAAGAGTATAATTTGTACTTGATCGTTGCCATTATCACAATTTGATAATTACTCATGAAGGAAAACTCATGCTTGATTTGCTTTCTGTTACCTTAGAGACAATACACTTTATATAATACATGTCCCTGATACATGTATAAAGAAACTGAAACGAATCGTTAGATATCTGTTTTCTCTCTCATCCTCTTTCACCCACAGACACAGAGTGTTTTCCTGGTATTATAAATATATACAAAAACTCGTGTCGATCCTTTTTACCCAGCTGATTCAGAAATATACTATAACACTGCTTTGGCGAAACAAAACTATATATATATATATATATATATATATATATGTATATATATATATATATGACTGGTAATTTTGGCCGGTTCCCGGACGGTCAGCACCACACATCACTGCCTCGCTGAACTAAGGTCTTTCCCATTGACGTCAACAGTGGTCTTTCCCAGAATCTTTTTCAAAACCAACATTGTTCATTCAGTCATCGCCTATTCCAGGCTTTCGACTGGCTACTAATATTCCCATTTAATTTGTATTAATATTTTTAGGCCGTCGCTTATGTTGAGTTCGGCGAGACTTTAAAACACTATAACCCTCAGCCTCAGTGTTAGAGTTTACCGAACCACCACTCTAGACTGGTACCCTGCTCTATTATGGCCCTCAAGCATAGAGACAGGCGTACAACGCCATCTTAAGTACTCCCAGTTGCTTACCTGTAGACTGGTTCCAACTCCAGTATGCACGCGCATGCCGATTGTCTTGGACGTTCACGCGATCCTGGCTGATTATCCGTGAAGATTTCTGATAAAATTATTTTCTTTAGTTAGTTCTAGTTTTTTTAAATTAAAAAATAAGTTGTTGCACAAAAATTGAATGATGGGTGTATAGATAATGCGATATACTGAAATTTTGATATTTCACTGTATGTGATATCTATTAATCTAATCATAAATGTCACACGAAATGTACAGCCAACTTTTGGCAACTTCTCTGAGCAAACGAAATGCTTATTTTTATCACATACAATACATACTGGAGTTGGAACCAGTCTGCCGGGAGTACTGATGCCACTCACATCAGGTGTGACGGCCTGATATGCAAATACGGGGGAATCGTCAGGTACTCAAAGAGCCTTGTGACGCCTTAATATGCAAATATCCGGGATTCACTATACGGACTTAACAGGGCTTTAGTGATAAGAGCTGGCACTGAGTTAAGTCTATCGGTACACGGAATCACGTTTTATTTTAAGCGTTTTATTAGTAAACGTAAATACTAAAGCCCAAGCAGGGCTAGCATCACTGTACTACAGTCGGGCATGCTCCCGATCGGACCTCTAGTGAAACACTTGCTCTGTGTTTGCTAACACACACGACCATAAGAACGTATGAAACGAGTGAGAGAACTTCAGTATGCCGGGATGGTTTTGCAAGGAAACGGGTCAATGCTGTGAGATATATTGCAATGTCTTTGTACCTGGAACAGACCGTTTGGAAACCAAATACAAACTACGTGGGAAGCTTAACACATATTTGCAGCGGACTAATGACCAGCAATTAGGTGTGCCGGGATAATCCCATTTTGCCTTATAATAATAGACGCCCCTGGATATATAAACAGTAATGTAATTTGATGTATGTTTGGCAAATACAAACTCTGATCTTCTATGCAATCCCTGTAATACATGCCAGGTGGATCATTGTGAATTGAACCTCATGGCGATACGTCACACTGTGCAAAAGGAGGTCGGAAACAACGAGTTTATTATTACAAGCAAGCTGCGTTTATCTATACAAGTTCGTTTACACTGAACAAAGAGTATATTCAGATTAAATATGTGCGATGGTGTGTGTATGTGTTGTTTCAATCGCTGTAAAGGTTTCTGCATAATTTATTTACCTGAGTTTCAGGTAAAAAGTGTATCAGTATTTGAGGGATGCCTTTGGATTTTCTCATTATAATTTTAATAAATAAAATATCATTTTGATTAATCATTATTTTGACCTACCTTCGGATTTGTATACCTGAATACCTGTCCCAACTTATGGAAAATAAGTATCAACGTGAACGTTATGCCTGAAAGATTCATGTTGACATTCATATCAGTAATTTGAAATGCATCCATACACACATGGAGTAACGACACAACAGGTGGCATCTATTGGAATATTCTAGTTTAAACCATCATATTAAAACTTATTGGCGAAGCATTTTTATTATCATATTATTTATTGTTTATCTTATTTAGGAGAGTTGTCTTTCCGCGCAAAGATGAAAGTGTTTAGAGGCTCTGTGTACTACACGGATCTGAATACAGGCAAACGAATTGACACTGTAACTTCAATTTACTTTATTCCGAGCGAATGCTTTTTATTAAAACAATAAGGAAGTTTCTTAGATCAGTGTTCAAATGAACAAAACACGGAACAATACAGCCAGAACATGTAAAAATGAGTGACAACTATATCAATACATGTACCGAACATTTTTCGGGACAAAGTCCCCGGGTTGAAGGATAACCAAACAGATACATTTCCATATATAGGTTAGCACAGTATATTCATATAAATATATATATATATATATATATATATATATATATATGTCGTCAGCTTGTGTATGTTTAACCCCAGTTATAATAGGAAATAATGGAAAGCTGGGTGCTTATTTCGAGTGAGCCATAGTGGTCCCCCTCAGATGATGATCAATCACGTGGGTGATGGGTCCACGTAAGTCATTCTACAGATAAGGGGACGCGGACCGTGTTTGTAAGACCTGAAAGGTTGAACTTTGATTAAAGCTTTAGAAATCGTATCGGAAACTTAAAAAAATACACATTGCCCGAACACTATTGTTACAGACTAGAACACCCTAAAATTATAAAGAACTACAGTATCTTAAAATTGAATTAATGGAATATGGAGGATGCTTGTATGCATTTATGGAGCACCATCTCCTATTTTCATCTTAATTTCTGACAGGAGTATGCCAGTAATGTCAATGCGATTTTATTACAGACGGTTGAACTTTCATGAATTCACTAAAGGCCGTAGGAACCGCAAGTGAAATTGCAATCTAAATATGCATCATTCCACCCCATAATAAACGAAGTATGTGTTTCACAATGAGAAAATAGTGTCGGCTTCTTGGAGAAAAGGTAACATTTCGTTCCATATGACATTTATTATGATCAAATCAACTAATTCTGTTCTTATTCATTTCAATACAAATACAAAAAAGGGTATTCGAAAAATCTTCCGGATAAAATATCTATATGTATGGTTTTAAACATTGGCAAGGTGACATTTCTTTATACAGAAATGCGTTTAAAAACAGCGCTGGGAAATGCAAAATCAATAATTTTACAGATCAGACATAACACACAAAATTTATACTATAGCTTCATGTCAAAACTTCTTTTCCACAAGGCAGCCACAGTAAAGAGAAATTCGTCCCTTATGCGAATTTATTACATTTTTACTCTCTATAAAATACTTAACTACTAAATATTAATCGAATATGTACTAAATATTCTATACAAATAAGAGGCATCCTTCTTGACAAATCCGATACCAACGAAATCGCCGAGAGGTTAGTTATATGTTTGTCAAGTTCAAGTATTCGTTAGCAGTAATCAGTTAAGAGTGTACAGAAAACACGATCTGGCGCGAATTCTTTCAGCGGAGTATGAATTGTTCCTGGTTTATGGAGCAAATTAATTATTTCGGTATATATATATATATATATATATATATATATATATATATATCACTACTTTGCATTTTACTGTATTTTTAGAAGTTTTTCATTAAATGCTTTCACGGAATTTGTTTCTTAAGAGCCCAGGCAAGCAGTCCCCAGATTAAAAGATTCCTTGCGATAGCCTATCGGCTCATATATATAATGGCTACACCTGGTACCAATGATTCTTTAATAATAAAATAAAAAAAGTCTGTATTGAGTATGTAGGACATATAATTTTCCAATTGCAAAAACACATTATGCAATCATCTAAACCCTGCATTTTATAAAAGAATATACACAAATGCGTAAACAATTTTCAGTCAACCATCCTATGAGTAAAGGTCTATTCCCCGGCATCCACCCAGCATTATAATCATTTCAGGGGAATTATTTTATTTTTTTGTGACAAACTGTGATGGGTTGCCGTCTTTCAAAGGTTAATATTATTACCCTCATCTCCTTGTCGTCCAGAGTCCTCACATTCTTCTTCCTCTTAGCATCCTCTTTCCAGAATGAGCAAGTCTCACCCAAAGTATGCGGACTGTCCTTATGTGACCATTCATTTACTCATAAAATCGTATCTTTTTCGCAGATGCTGTAAATGGCCATGTCAAATATGTCATTCCAGAGAAGATGCCTGTGAACCATTAAATAATTCTGTATGCCAAAGGTATCATCTGGCTGTCCTGGGAACCAGTTAGTGTAGTATATCGGTTGGTCGATCCCCTCCCAGCGCCAAGTTCCTTGCTGTTTTGCATCTGATCCTGACGTCCAATAGCCTTCGGTAGTAGCTTGAGGAATAAACATTTCGATGACAAGCTTATTAGTTTATTTCACCGAAAAATTAGCAACGCAAGCAAAGTAACCACAACTATTTCACAAATAAGCTTGTCGCTAGCACATGAATAAATACTCACCCGGGCGTTGGTCCATAAGGCGTTTGAGATGTTTGTCCTCCTCCTGCGTTTCTACACTGACTAGCTCAGCACCACGGCTTCTGCAGTTATTTCTAGCTTCCTTCCATGTCCATTTACCAGTGATAAACAGATAGCATGATGGGTGGAATTTCCCATTGGTCATATTTCGTCCGTTTGTGAAAACCCCACTGAACTTCATAGGGCAATTGGCTTCATAGGACTGTGCTGAATTTACAAGTACAAATTATGATTTTTATCTATCATCTTTATTTGCTTGAGCTTTACATTCTTTTTTTCGTGTTAACATGGTATACGGCTATTCCTGTCCATGTAATTTGAGGCATCTGTTGACAACCGAATTGTACCAGCTGAACCATGGAGGTACCATGCATTAATCAATAAAATTATTTGTACGCTCCACTTCAAATATAACGAATTTCAAAGATTTCCTATCGAACAATGAAAATGTCAACCTCATACAGTCATCCAAATCACTGAATAAATATATCACATCAACCTTAAGTTAAGAACGTACGTTTTCCCAAAGGTTCACAGAATAATTTCTCCTCTTGAATGGCCAAACCTAACCTCGGGCGTGTTGTGGCCAGACCCAGTGAACGGCGATGAACAGAGGAACCGTTAGTGCATGGGCTCCAAGCAGTCCATTTGTCCCAAAGCCATCCATGATTACCTAAAATGGCAATGCAGCTCCAGCCTTCAGGTTAATATAATATGGTAGAGTGATACAGATGGGGTGATTACGCAGCAAGGCAAGTTTAATTCATGATTGCTTTCATATATATATATATATATATATATATATATATATATATATATATATATATATATATATATAACTGACAGTAATTGCCGTAAAAAGTGTCTTAGCTCATGGAGGATGTTTTCTTGATTCTCTCTGTAGAAATTGATAAATTGGAAAACATTGAGTTAATTGTTATGCACAGTTTCAACTGACCTTCTGACTTGTAAATCTCCAAACCTGACCCAGATTGACCGGCCATCTGCATGATTACAAAAATTATGTATGAATAATCCATATCGATGAGAAGATGTCAGGCAACATTTCAATGACTAAACTAAATACCAGGGGCGCAAATGCTAGGCTAGGTATCTGGATTCTGGATAAAACCACATATGCCTATTATCTGATAATTTTTTTATTCGTATTATTTGAAAGAGTGCAGGAAAAATAACTGATGAAACTTGAAATGTCTTTGATTTGTCAAGATTAAGCCGACTTGAATAAATGCGAATAAAAGAGATTCCATTTTTTACACTTGCAGTCAATCACGAGATAACACATAACAGGAATAAGCGTTCGATGCGAGTTTTTATTCATTTCTTTTGTATAGGCAATAGTGTGAATGCTGTCAGATTAATGTGTCCTTGGCAGTGTGGTAAATTTTTATTTTGTTGTAAGTAAAGAGAAGTCGTTTATATATATATATATATATATATATATATATATATATATATATATATATATATATGTATAGTTGATAATATTCGTATGGCAATATGCTACCCATCGTTTCATCGTTATTTGTGGCTGATCCGAATTATTAATTCTAGGTTCATTAAATTTTGTTTTGTAAATGTGATATATATATATATATATATATATATATATATATATATATATATATATATATAATAAGAAATATTTGTCATTTTTATATCATCTATTTTCGCTCTATATCCCTTAAAGTTAATTGCAAGTATATATTGGGGAGGGAATGGGAAAATTTTACGATTTTTTAATGTGAGGTACCTGTCACATAAAAAATTAGACTTTTCTTTTGGGGGTATATTAACCTGAGGCCGGCTTTCATATTTTTATATTTCTTCAAGTAAGGATATTAACTGGAAATTAGAATGTCAATGGCAACATGCGCGTTACTGTTAATCACTTGCGAAATATCATCATCGTTTAAAAGTAGTTCATTAAATTTTGTTTTGTAAATTGATATATATATATATATATATATATATATATATAATAATAAGAAATATTTGTCTTTTTTATATCATCTATTTTCGCTCTGTATCCCTTAAAGTCAATTGCAAGTATATATTGGGGAAGGAATCTGAAAATTTGGGATTTTTCTAATGTGAAGCACCTGTCACATAAAATATGAAACTTTTCTTTTGGGGGTATATTAACATGTGGCCGGATTTCATATTTTTTATTTCTTCAAGTAAGGATATTAACTGGAAATTAGAATGTCAAAGGCAAAAAAGCGTTAATGTTTATAACTTGCAAAAATATCATCATCGTTTAAAAGTAATTCACATGGTAAAATTATTGTACAAATGTTCAAGTCATTTATCTTAATTTTACCGGCTTCTCTTCGGCTAACGGGAAGACTTGGCCTCACTCACAGGCGAATGCAATGGGGGGGGGGGGGGGGGGGTATTCTCGGTGTTATGACCCAGCAGAGTGTAATGGGAAAAGACATATAAAATGAGAGATGTTTCAGCTCAACCGGGCGGGCGCCCCACTCTCGATCCGCCACTGGTTAAAAAATAATGCTCTGGTAGCTGACAACCTCTCTCACAAGTTATAGAAGGAAACTTGAAACCTATCATTAACGTTAACAGCCAGTTTAATGTCTAAAGGCCCTGTCTATTATTCAATGTGTCAAGATGACACTCGTTAATAACATTAAAAAAAATACATGAGATTAAAACATTTTAAATCTATTTATCTTATAGTATATGTGTGCGTATCCTCGCATGTACCGCATGTACTCTTATACAGAGTGTGATATACTAGTACTGCTTGTTAATAATGATAATATTAATTAGTTCACTGATCGAATTGAGACAGAAAAACATACCGACTTCTGTTAAAAGCAAATAAAACAAAGAAAAGAGCTTGACTAAACCATGCCTTACTTTCCCAATGAATCAGCAAAAATTCAAATAAAGACTCTCTCATTTTAAAACAAGCTAATCAAATGAATTCAAAACTATTTACTTAAAGATGCCAAATCACCTACCTTTTGTAAAAGAATTTGAGTCATTTCTTGCTTTCTCTGTGTATATATTAATGATCTTAGGGTGAAGGCCTTCGTGAAGGATGCATGAACTTGTTTATCAACATCATGTTTGTAAACTTAGCAATGTTAACAAACGGGAAACATGTAACCTAAGGTGGTAGTTTGCATATATGCGAAGGTAGGAAGGTCACTTGTAGCAAAATGCCATTTGCAAAGCTCTGGCTTATCTGACTTGATGCCATATGTCCTTGTTGAATTTGTTTTGATTATTTTAGCGGGCCCCCACATATTATAAACACATTGGTATAAACAAAACAAGCAGCCGGTGTTATATCCACTTTTTCTGGCCTATTTTTATGAAAGATCTAACCTAATCACAACTTACTCATGACAACAGCTTTTAGGCCAAAATATAAAAGGCATGGTTCTCAGGCACCGCCCGCATCAATTTTAAACCCCCGCATCAAAAATATTTTATTTTGATTTTCAAAAGAAACTTGACAATTTTGAGCTGCAGCCGCTCGGACATTTCTTTCAAGAAGATAAGATCATACAATTTCCTTTGTTATGTAGTGCTTTTACTTTTTTAGCATTATAAATCTGTTATTTTCATGCTTTTCCCTTATCATTTGACGTATTTATCGAAACATACAAAAAATTAAGTATAAAAAACCGCCCGGCCGCATTGATCTATGAAAAAAATTGCCTGAGAACCAAACCTAATTTTTTTTGGCCTTACTTGGTTCGTTTTAAAAATGTTGACGAAGAGGTAGAAATCAATGCTTTTATTCACGAGAGCTTTTTAAAACTCTGGTTTACTATTTCGATAATTTGCA
This sequence comes from Sipunculus nudus, assembly GCA_026874595.1. Classification (NCBI taxonomy): domain Eukaryota; kingdom Metazoa; phylum Annelida; class Sipuncula; order Golfingiida; family Sipunculidae; genus Sipunculus; species Sipunculus nudus. The sequence continues at coordinate 10,055,047 of CM049312.1, read as the reverse complement.
ATTTTGTTTTTGTTGTTCCAGGTTTTATTTATCTTTTTTTGGTCATCTTTGACAGTTCTGTTTGTCATTTTAGGTTACAGTGTATAGTTTGCATTTCCCCTTCCAGATCACATCGTATGGTTTGCGTTTGTTATTCCAGCTCGTGTATGGTTTGCGTTTGCTGTTCCAGATAACCGTTTAGATCTGCGTTTGTTGCTCAAGATCACCGTGAATTATTTGGGTTTGTTGTTTTTGGTCACCATGAATGGTTTCCGTTTGTTTTTTGTTTGGAATATCACCAATTTTAGTTTTGTGATTTCCAATATCGTCCTGGAAGGTTATGTGTTTAGTCGTCTCCGTGGATGTTTTTAGGGGAGCCGAACGCCTTGGACCCGCAGCAGAAATGATTCTTTTGGCCGGTTAAGTAGCCGAGGTTGTTGCTTTCTAACTTTACTAGGTTCTTCTACATGTATGGCCAAATAGGTGGAGGGGATAATTTGTGAAACGCTGCCTCTGCAAACTCGGCGGGGGGGGGGGGGGGGTTATGTTGCAAACAAACGTTGGTTCACATTAACAAGTGACCCATGGGCCATGAAGCTGATATAGGCATACACAATTTAAGCAGATGCGTCATACCTTCTTAAATATATGCTTTGATGTATTGCCGAATACCTGATTGTAGCTGGACCCACCTGACACTGTTATTTCATGGACTGGTAAATTTGCCCGGTTCCCGGACGGTCAGCGCCACACATCACCACCTCGCTGAACTAAGGTCTTTTCCAGTGACGTCAGCAGTGTTTTTTTTCCAGAATCTTTTTCAAAACCAACATGGTTCATTCAATCATCGCCTATTCCGGGCTTCCGATTGGCTACTAATATTCCTATTTAATTTGTCTTAATATTTTTAGGCCTTCGCTTATGTTGAGTTCGGCGAGACTTTAAAACTCTATAACCCCTCAGCCTCAGTGTTAACGTTTATCGGACCACCACTCTTGACAGTAGGCTAACAAACTCTGGCTCAACCAATCAGCGCGAGATTTTCGGGTGCACACGCGACGAGCGCAGTCAAAATGTGCCGGCTGACTGAAACGAACACGATTCGCGAGTCGCAATTTGACAGTTAATACACGGGTTCACATAGCTGCATAAGCGGCCTTACCTTCGTCTTACTCCGGTTTCGGCCGCATAAAATCATTCAGAGCAAACGCTCGACTTCTAAACCAGTCATGGGGAAAAATCATATAAAATCAACCCTTCTGTTTTTAACAATGAAACTTGCGCAAACCTGACCATGAGAACTTATACTATTCGCGTACCTCCCAAAAAGTTTGGAAAAGTATGTTATTGAAGCTAACCAGTACTCACTTTAAAGAAACACCTGTATAGCCATCACATTTGCCTCTGGATCCAGAACGACGCATGCGTATAAGCACTTCCGCCTAGAGGAGTTCCGGTACCCGCTAATTTTGGCACTGAGGGGCCGTATAAGAGGAAACAAATGCAGCTAGTGGTGTAACCAAGAGCGACGTCCCGGTTATGGCCTATCATTCGGACGCAGTTCAGCAATTCTATATTATTATCCTGAGATTCTGGTCCACTATTGTGTAAGTATAACTATGAAGACCTAACAGTTAGATCGATTACAATAGCTCTCGCACACAAATTCAATAAATTTCGAACAAATAGGAAATAAATGCGAGAGTAACTGACTGGGGTGGTCAATAATTTTAACCTTTTTAAATAACATGTTGTCTTAGATGATAAAATATAAGCAAAAATAACGTTTTATTTGTTTTACAGATTTTCACACAGAAAAGAAACAAATATATATATATAGAATAGTAGAAGTTTAATTGCGAGAGCGACTGCATGAGCTGGACAATGCTTCATTAAGGGTGACTAATTATTACCTGGCAGCAAAATGACCGACCAACCAGCCCCATGCCCTGCCCAAGCAAAGCAACTAAAGTGGATTTAAAAAGTAGTGCAAAACATTTAAAACCAAATTATTTTTATTATAAATTTTACCTGTATCCAGATATTTGCCTATAGGCAAAGCGTGTGTGACTGACCTGGGCCAGCAACGGCACAGGACAAGAAGCTGACTGCAACCTTGGTGTACTAGTAACCAGTATTGTATGCACTTATGAGGAATAAGTTTAATATGTGAACTAGGAAATAAATTAACTGATAAAGAATTTTATTTCATAAGATAAAATAAGTTTTATTTAAAACCATATAACGATCCATACTGGGGAAATACAGTAAACCTATAAAAATAATAGTAAACCTATAAAAAATATTATTACTTTGACACACAAAAAACTTGTCAGTTTTTAAATATATATATATTATAAATATATTTATTGATTATACTTATAATTCATAGATAAAGAATATGTTCATACCTCATCCATTATCAATGGAGGAAAACCAAACACTTCACTTTCCCAAAGCCTGTTGGTAGTACCCCAAAACACGTTTTTCGGTTTAAAACAGTCCTGATGATATCAGCTTGCTTTTGACGAAGTTCTGTGAATGGAAAATTGTACTTTTCCAACACCCTCGCCACGTGAGACTCCATTGTTTAAACGGCGCGGTGCTGTCCGTGAGCAAATACTGAGACGATGAATCATACGTGAAACCACTCGAAATGTGTGCAATTGAGACGGTCCCTCAGCTGTCACCGGGATTACGGGCCATCACGAGGTGGCGCATATGACGTAAACGGGGTTTTCCCGGGGAATTCCCAACAGACATGCTGTGTTATGACCGGCTAAACGGTACCTTCTGAAAATCAGTTGTTTTGGGCAGAGATACACGAAATATATCGTAAGTTTTATTACCATACCATCAAATATAACCAATATTGCAATATTTTACTAAAATAATACTGTTTTAATGCAGAATTAAGGGTCGCCAGTTTGTACATGATGTCTTACTAGGGCTCTCACATGGGCCAGGGCCCCATGTGAGACCCGTTACTAGGGCTAGGGTTCACACAAATGCTGCCAGCTGCTCGTCATCTCGGTAGAGGGAATGCTACCGGACCTGTCGGTACAAAATTTTTGCGATAGTGTCTACAATATGCACTTACATTTGGCCCATGGACCGTAATATTCATTCAGCAGAGATATATCATAGGAAACGAAGGTCCATGTGTGGAATACCTGAATACATAATTTCAGTGCGAATGTTACCAAGGGGCTCGAGCTGTGGGGCCGCTTGTTGGCGTTGTCATAGCGACGATGCCACTCACATGAGGCGTGACGGCCTGATATGCAAATACGGGGGAATCTTCAGGTCCTCAAAGAGCCTTGTGACGCCTTACTATGTAAATATCAGGGATTCACCATACTGGCTTTACAGGGCTTTAGTGATAAGAGCTGGCACTGAGTTAAGTTTATCGGCACAAGGAATCACGTTTTATTTTAAGCATTTTATTAGTAAACGCAAATACTAAAGCCCAGGTAGGGCTAAATATGGGTCATCATGACCCAATCTCCGGTGTCTTGGAAAACACGCAAAGAGCCATCTTCGAGGTCCTTTTTGAAGGTTCCAGGTTAAAGGGACATAATCAGGATCAATGTTATTGCCTATTCTTTAACACTCTCAGTTCAGTTTTGTTTTTTGTTTTTTCCCCCCAGCAGAACCATCCCAGCACACAGTCTCATTTCCTCGTATACGGCTGTTTATCACCTTGTTATGACTGTGCGTGTTGGTAAACACATTGTCCGATTGATAGGGGCAACACGCGTTGTTTCAGCCAGCGGGAACATGAAATAATTTTTTTGGCCAAGTAATGCAGCCAGGGCATCTCCTGATTGACACGAGTTGTGGCTCCGCGCTGCACACGGCGCCACGCACTGTGTTTATGTTGATACCTGCCATCGCGCCCGGTCCACTGTTTTCAACACTCGTTTACAGAAGTAAGCAAACAGTTTAAAGGCAAAGTTTTGGCAGGTACAGATTTCTTTTAAAGGGAAGAAACTATTTTTCGTGTTAACTCAACATGCTTTATGGGTGATTGGGCCCATTTAAACCGTTATAATTTTTACTCATCTGACTATCTCACTTATGAACACATGTTTCTTCGATTGGCCACAGAATACAGGTCACACTGACCTAAATCAGGTTTATAAGGCAATTCAGCTAGGCCTCCCCCCGATGTTACGTTATACGTTCCAAGGTTCACCTGTTTTGATTTGTATCAATTTGATGTTCACGGTACTCACAGCATGTTGTTTTCCATAGCTTATAGAGTATAGATCACAGTGACCTAATTTCAGGATTCCAAGAGATTGGACTAAGTTTTTCCTGGATGTTACATTAGAAGCCTCTAGGAAGAGTTGTGCCCTGTCTACCTCTCTACCATGTTTCTGTCCAGTAGCTTGCACAATATTGGTGACCATGACCTAACATCAGGTCTAGCAAGAATGTTGCCCAAGACCTCTCTGGATGTTACCTTAGCAAACTGAATACTTGGCAGAGAAAATGTCTTTCTGACTGACTAGGAGCTTAAAGTCATGGTTTTGGCCAGAATTTCTTAGAATATAAGTCACCATGACCTAATTTCAGGTCTATATAGGAGCTTTCTTAGGACCCACCCCCCCTAGAAATTATGTTTCTAGGCCGAACGGTTACAATTAGTTCGTGCCTGTCTGAATTATGTATTTTACTAAAGCTGACAGACAACTAGCCGTGACAACTCGACTCGGTAGGCAATCGGATAATTGGGCTGGTAAGCCCACTCGAGTTGTGATACATGTTTTATCTAGGAATGTATCGCAGTGATCGTGCATCAGGTTGCATTCATATTGTGGTAAACGGCCCATAATCTCAATATTAGGCTAAGAATAATGAATTAACACAACAGTATACATGTGAGCTCACAACCAAAACTGAAACACCGTCTCCATGGACACGGGTCTTTCCTGTATCGCCTGCAAGCTGCCTGCGTCCTGTAACCCGTGCGCTCCATGCTTGTGTTCATGCGGTCATAAAGTTCAACAAACACGCCAAGGGGTTTACCAATGTGCTGGTTAAAGCTTTTCTCGCTGATTTTTGGTGTTATTAGAAAGTACACAAAAATGTTAACGATTGGTCTGGTTTATGTTGATTGATAGTGTACCTGCCATGAGGCCTTGTCAGAAATGACGAAAATATTTGCTTCTTCATAAGGCCTTATAATGCGTTCAGCAGACTTAGATGTAGTGACACTCTGGCACCAGTAATCTGGACGTAATGCCAGAGGGTCGACTTGACGCTAACAGAAAATAGGTCACAGTTACCTAATTTCAGGTTTCAATGAATATTTTACAAAGTCCTCCCTTTACATAGAGAAAGACGTTTCATGGTCCAACAGTTAAGATTTATGCAATGTCGAAATCATGCTTCGGCCGATAGCCCGCAGAATATAGATCATGATGACCTAATTTCAGATTACACAGTAGATTTGCATAGGAATTAGGTAGAACTTTCTAGATCTAACGGATACCAGTTGTGAGCTGTCATTGGCTGCACGACCGGGCACACTACGGACAAAGGGTGATCGCTACAGTTCAAAATATTTAGTAATTAACCACAAACAAATTCGGTGGCTCATGAGTAGAGCGCCGGGAGATCCTGAGTTCAAATTTCAGCCTCAAGTCAGCCCCAACCAGGATTAGCGCTCTGCCAGCGGTGCCCCACGGCCGGGATCCACTCACAAACGAGTGTGGATTGCGGGGGCTCCTCGGTGGTATGCAGTAGTCACCAGGATATAAAATGAGAGGAAGCGTGTGAGACTGCCCTGTTACTTAGCCGAAAAAAACGGAATGGAATTCTAGAAACGTACATATACTTAGATAAGCTATATATAATAATTGTCGGCGGTTACCTCCAACAAATAACAAAATTTAAAAGTTATACGGAATCCTAACTATGTGTGTCTCTGGTATCAGTTTTGCTTATCGGTGTTATTGCCTTAATAATAAAAAATAATAATTCATAACGTGTATAAATAAAGTGATATTTCTTTAAAATTTCATACACTACATGTAGCAAGTTGTCAGAATTTCACTTATTACGTTATGCCAAATAAATTCACACTCTTGATGCACATATTTGTACCAGGCGTCGTAGAACTACTGTAGATATTATTTTCGGTGTGCGCTTACATATATTTATTTTTATTTACTTACAATTTAAATACTGTTTTAATTACTGTTTAATAATTGGTACTGCTCGGAAGTGTGTGGCACGGGATGAATAACCAATGTTTAAGGGAGAAATATGTAATGCTTCATTTTCATGTTGGATATAAGGAAATAACTATTGGTCAATTTGTCAAACGTGCCAATTTTCTTTCCCTTTTAGTTAAAATATCATATGATAATTCCAAACAAGTGTCCATCTTTTTAATTTACATTCGGAAAATAAACAAGCATATTTACTCCTGATTTTAATTCCATAATTAACAAAGTAAGTCTAGTAGATTTAATGTTCCAAGTATCTGTATATGTTATTGAAAGGAACTACGTGTCAACTTCGATATGAAGCTTGATGGGGCCTATTCATAAACTAACACTCTTTAATATACATACAAAATGGCATCCTGTACTCCTGTAATCAAGTGGCAAAAAGGCTGCACCGGGCGCGATTAATGCTGTAAACATAAACATAACGCCCACGCCACATGGTAGCCGGACCGCGCAACTTCACAAATTAAGATTTTTGTCAAGCTTCCAACCGGTGTTTCTAGTGTTTTTATTTCCTCCTTCATGTCCCTTCCCCGTTTGGGAGATGTCGGGTATGCGCAAGATCGGACCTATTGTCATGCAAGCTTTTTATGGTAAACAGAAACACGAGTACCATATTTCCGCAAATACTGGTTCACACACCTTGATTAAAAAAAAACATTTTTCGGGCTTCTTTCATGAATAATGAACATGATACCAAGTGTTCTGGCAGAAATCATTACTGCTAATCAAATTCAAAACGCAAACAACACACTGCTCACACGTCGGATCAAGAACACGTGTAGCAGAAACGGAACAGGATATATGGCTTTATGTGATATGCTAGATTCTCGATGCCTTCAAAGTAATGCTAAAACATCGCACCAGACGTCTTCTGATTGGACAACTGTCTTGCTTATTTTTCATGAAATAGACAGCAGGTGGTTGGACAAATTAAGGTATGTGAAAAGCGTAGCTTCATTTCCTCCAATAATCTTAACCGTAAGGGTTTGTGTATTAATGTTCACATTTAAAGGACAACGGTGCATGTATATTTCATGACAGCCACAACTAGGTCAGAAGGTAGCGCCATCTGCCGACGGTGATGTAAACTACAGAACAACAAATACAATTAATTGAAACATTTTTTCCTGATTTGAGTTTAATAGTTTCAAAAGTATATTACCAAAATTTGACCAACAACTGATGTATATAGGACACTGGTATAGAAGAATGTCAAATAATAGATCTGTGACTCAAAGTTCACCTGACCGTATGAAGTTAGCTATTGATTAGACATGTGCGGGTTTTATACGGAAGGTGGTACCTTAAAACATCAAAATAACTTCCGCCAATAGGACAACGAGTTGGTCGCATTTCTGAAGTTTTGTGTATGAGAGGTCTTGTATGAAAAGCCAATAAGAACTGGGACCTTGGAAAAAGTGGCTGATATTTTGAGATGGTCTTTAGGCGAGGGTTTGTTGTATTAAGCAGTACGTAATCATTTCTAAATGAATTATTATGTTAAAATACCCTTTGTATTTGGTGCATCATGTTCATCATGAACTTCACATTCTCAGAATGTTATCAAGCTACAGCACACTACCACAGACTGTTACATAGCTATAGGCCCATTTTATGCTGGCTGGGGAACGCGTTGTTATACATGGGTGCAGTACTATATATATATATTGTTACAGGTGCTCTTTTTATTGTGTGACACGGGCGTAACTCATGTTGTTGTTACATTTTATGTTTAATACGTACTGGTTGAACTCTCGTTGTAATGTGAGCCTTGAGTTTTCACGCCTGGTCGTGGGTCACGTGATGAGCCTGGTGTGTGGAGATACACAGCGCTGTTTTTTCTAGAGAATTCATGTAACGCGTGTTTACTGTTGAATAAGGTCCTTATAGACTGTTCGAGAAGTGGAAAATTCTCGGCTTGGCGTGTGAAGTTATATAAAGGGGCTGTTTTTTAGAACCAGAGGGCGGAGCAGAGCAGATTCCAGCAGACGCAGAAGCGTGTGTCAGGACCTTATCCGACGAATGCGGCAATTATAGAATTTCAAGAACTTTCTCCTGGATTTTAAACATTTTGACTACAGTTTACTTTCTGTGTTGTTGCAAGAACTTTCCACTGGACAGTCATTCTCCGAGAGTTTACATTCAAAGGACTTATTGTGATGACGGTGTTGGTATCAAGGTACTGTACCATTGTCTTTCTGTGTGATTATATTGACTTGTTGCTATAACGCTGTTTTACTGTATAATTGTATTGATTTAGTGTATTGTATTGTAAGGGTTGTTTTAAGAATAAATTATAGTTGTTTATAAAAACACCACTGACTTCTTTATTCATTCCCCTAGACATTTCACGCTGCCTAGTGTTACAGAATCTGATTTTTTTTATCCCCATTACAAAATTTGTGTTCATCACGCATACGTGATCTGTTTATATTAGATTCCGTAACATAAAATTGGGGGCTCTCGTCGGGATGCTTAATAGTTTTCAAATTTATTAGGCCTTGACCTGGACACATTGTTTTATCATACCTTGTTTACAAGATTACATATTGTTTACAGTGCATTCTTTACAGGATTTATCTCAGTCGTTTTTTTGTTATTGTTTTGACATCTTAACATGGCAGATTTCAAACCTGAGACATTTGTTGACGATCCTGACCCTGATCAACTTGAACAGTTGTCAAAAGAACAGTTGTTGCCTTTGGGACAACATTTAGGGCTAAATGTGAAAAAAAAACTTTAGAAAGCCTTATATCATTGCTAAAATCATGCAATCATGCAAGATCTTATTAGCAAATCATTCAAAAAATGACAGCCTTGCTATACCTGGATTTAAAAAAGTTGGAAATGCAACACGAGCTTGCATTAAAACAGAATTAGAAAAAGAAAAACAGAGAGAAGAAAGAGAAAAACTAGAAAAAGAAAAAGAAATTGAGTTAAAACGACTGGAGTTAGAAAGACTTAAAGTATAACGTAGTCCAAGTGCTGCCCCAAATCACAGTTTTGATGTTACTAAACACATTAGACTTGTCCCACCTTTTCAAGAAAAAGAGGTTGATAAATATTTCTTACATTTTGAGAAGGTAGCTGAAAATTTAAAATGGCCTAAGGAAAATTGGACTATGCTGTTACATGGTGTATTGACTGGCAAGGCCAGAGAAATTTATAGAGAGCTTTCAGTAGAAGCTGCTGCTGACTATGACCTGGTAAAACGGTTAATCCTAAAAGCTTATGAGTTAGTTCCAGAGGCTTACCGCCAGAAATTCAGAAATTGGGAAAAGCGCAAAAATCAGACCTACGTTGAATTTGCTAGGACAAAAGAGCAGTTGTTTGATCGCTGGTGTAGTTCTAAAAATGTAATGAAAGATTATGAAAATTTGCGCCAGTTGATTTTGCGTGAAGAATTTAAGCGCTGCATTAACGCAGATGTTAAAACTTTTCTCGATGAGAAAAGTCCTGAAACACTTGACATTGCTGCTCAATTAGCTGATGATTATTCATTGACACACAAAATGTCCTTTACTAGCAAATCAAACAAGTCATTCACAAACAAGAATGTAAATCAGTTTGGTCAAAAGAAGTTTTAAGCGCAGTCACCCAGTACAAGTAATCCTGATAGTTCAACATAGCCCACAGCTACACCTCAGTCAACGTCCACTGTCCAACAAACACCAGTCATTTTCAAAGAAAATCTGTAATTACTGCAAGGTTATCTAATATCTGACTGCTAGAAACTTGCGAATAGACCAAATAGCAAACCTTCTGGTTTTGTTTCAAAATCTATGCATAGCTTAGTACAAGAGCCAGGCTCTTTTCATGTAAATAAGAAGTACAACTCCTTTGTTGACTCAGATAAAGAGTTTGATGCTACGGAGGCCCCAGTGCCTTCTACATCCAAAGAAGAATCCGTAGATTGCGGGGTAAAAACATCAGTTGATTCCTGCGAGGAATTAAATAAGGCTGGGACTTTTCAAGACTCCTGCGAGGAGTATTCTCTGGATGAGGCTAAGTCCTTTTATGACTCTTGACAGAGGCCAGGTCCTCTTATGAAAAACAAAAGTTTGTTTCTGCTGAGGAAAATTCCTCTGTTGACTCCCATAAGGAGTTTGGTAAGGATGTAGATTCCTTGGATGACTCTGAAACAGAGTTTATGACTGACACCTTCAATGTCAGTTCTTTGTTTGATGAGGTTGAGGTAGTAGATTCCTCTCTTGACTCTGAAATAGAGTTATTTGAGCCATTCATACATGATGGTTTTGTATCACTTTCAAGTGCTTTTCAGATTCTACCCCTATTAGAATTTTGAGGGACACTGGTTCAGGCCAGACTCTCATGTTAACAAACACTTTGCATTTTCTGGTAGGTCCTTTACTGGTGCACATGCACTTGTTAATTGTGTGTTTTCAGACAGGCACAATTCAGTTCCGCTTCACAGTATCCATTTAAAGTCAGATTTGATTTCTAGAAATATTACTGTGGGCATAAGAACTACTTTACCCTTTAAGGGAATTCAGTTGCTACTAGGCAATGATGTTGCTGGGGATAAAGTACAGCCTGTACCAATAGTGACAGAAAAGCCGTCACTTGATCAGTACACTGATCCGGAGAGTCAGGAAATTCCAGGTTTGTATCCTTCATGTGCTGTAACTAGATCTATGGCCAAGAAAAACACACATGAGGAAAATGGTCCAGATAATAACACTCTGGGAGTCACTAGTGACTCGTCTAATGACTCGCCCGTACAGGATTCAGCATTCTCAAGGTCAGAACTTATCGCGGAACAGCATAAGGACCCTGATATTTCATGTTTGTTTCCCAGGACAGTTTCTAAAGATGAACTGTCACAGAACCCAGTTTGTTTCTATGTCAAAAATGGAGTGCTTATGCGTAAATGGCTACCACCTGATGTTTGAAATTACGTCCTGACTCTTTCGAGGCCCATTCGGGACGTTTGGACTGCACTGAAGCCGCATTCGAGAGACAATAAATAATTTCCTACAGCATTCGAAGTGCATTCCAGCTGAAATATTTTTCTTTTGAAATTGCTCCCAGCAGCGATCGAGATGCATTCGACTTGCATTCCGGTTCCGTCGAGGCGCATTCGGGACATTCTAGGAGGATTTTATGTGGCTTGCCGTTTCGGTTCTCCAATGAATGCAATCATAAACTCACGAATGCTGTTGTTATGCCTTAAATAATAGTTAGTATGCAGTCAGTCATAGTGCCGTCATAATACACATCGAATGCCGTTCGATATATGTCCACTTAAAATGCAACTCGAATGTTTACACCATGAGCAAAACAATCGGACCGGCCACAATATTTGGAATGCACTTAGAATACAGTCATTATTTTTAGAATGCACTTCGAATAACCAGGAATATAAAAAGCAATTTTATTCCTGCGGCATTTCGGCTTATTACGCCTCTAGTGTGACGGAGGTGTGAAACTGTGAAGATTATTATAATAAACAGCATTTTAGTTTCCATCTTTGCTGCTCTTAATGGTAGGCCTGTTAGGTCTTTTCCTGGCCTTACAGACATATGACTGGGCTTTCAAAGATGGGATTATTTGTAAGGAAACTGGAAAAATAAATTTTGCTCAAAAGGGAAAAGAGTGTGAAATGTCTAAAAATTTTAGTATTATTTAGAAATTAAAATGTTACTCATAAAATGCCTTGACTCGCTGTGTATATATTCTTCGCTAGCGAGTGACCATCGTTTGCCATTCAGGAAAATTACTCGGACGTGAATGTAAAGTAAATGTGAAGCTAATGCAGGAGGCGAAGAATCACTGTAAAAGAGCGGTTGGCGGCTCTTGATCATTATTTTAGGTTATAATTGGTTCCGCTGTACGCAGCTTCCTGCAATTACGTCACCACTGTTCTCTGTATTGTGACTCGGGCATGATCTTGGTTCTTAAAATACGTTACAAATATTCTTTAAGAAATCGCATCAAGTGTCTTTTCACAACAGATCCAGAGGGTGCCCAGCATTTTATTTTTATTGCCCAACAAACAGTAAACGAGAAAACAGTCCAGTCATATTGGAACGGATAATAGTCAGCAATATAAAACTACTGCCCAGATCAGAAAGAGAAGTTGCAAAAATCTGCATTCTAAGGAATGCAAGTCTCCAATGCAAGCCTCCGCGATGCTTCAAAAACCATGTTTGTATTCAAATATTTGTATCATATTCCCAGGTTCATTCGTGCATAAATGTCTCTTTATTTGTGAATGTTCCTTAATGACATTCCAGAACCCGGATGGTTTGACAGATTAACCTAATATATAATCAATTCTTTATCGGTTTATTCCTGAAATTCATTTCATGAGATTCCTTCCTTTCCAGATTTCTTGAGTTATGTTCTGAACAATCCCCCCAAAAAACACACACACACACAAACAAACACAGGAACGGTAATGAACGCATACCATCCTTGCGGATGCAATAGATAGAAAAAATATACATACAAACTGTTGATTATCTGATGTTTTCAGTGACATGGGACTGTTTTGAATGTGGAACCATCACAATGGTAAACGATGAACAAATGTCACAGCCCTAACTGGGTATGTACATCAATTATGGTGGTGGTAATTTAACTAAACTGTGCTAATTTGCTTAAAAGACCTAAGGACATAATGCACGGTAACGCGGACCTATATGTCTGGGTCTACCATTAACGTAACTAGATCTCACCCTAAGGTTTTGTCCAGGACCGGTAATTCGCTACCACTTGCGTGGCTAAACTTTAAATCACGCTGGTTTCCTATGACTAAAACAACATGTGTGCGTCTCATTGGCAACGCCTTCATTTGACATTCTACAGGTTAGGTTAAGAGAAAAGTCATTGTACATTGGAATGAGTTAACTATTATTCGTTTGCGTTGACTGCTAATTGATGGCGTCTAAGAAGGAAAATACTGAATTGGAATACAAGGTACGAAACCACGGTACTGTTTTGTTTTCAATTTTCATCCTACCTTGCAAAGATTTACCCATTCTTATTAACCGTATAATCAGTCATGTTTCCGGAGGACTGTTGGCAATTTTTTAATCAGAGTAAGATTAACTTCAGACTTGGTGATCTTATACTTGTATCTTTTTGTTCTCAAACTTTTACTGAAATGACACAGAAACTTTCGTTAACGTCTGTGCTGATCACTAAATATAACAATATTTACAATGGCTGGACATCTACATTCTATCAAGTCTGTGCCACAGACCTTGATTCAGACAGCCGCTATTTGGCCCGTTTCATGACAAATTGAAATAGCCTGCAAGTGGTCGGGCAAAAATCACAACTGCCAACCAAATGCAAGGATCAAAATACAAATAATATATTGCTCAAACAAAATCTGAACAGGAACATATGTACCGGAAACGAGGCTTTTATTGCTTCATTTGATTGGCTGGATTCAGGGGAGTTCTAGAAAAAAATAACATGTTCAAAAATTTCATCCCGATTTGAGATCTCTTTGCTCATCTAGACAACCTAAGGTTCACTCATTGGGCGTTCGGATTATGCTTTTCACTACCCGTCGTTACTCCGGACTCAATCAGCATAAAAAAGTATAATTTATTATATTGTATATCTTTGTTCATCAAATGATTTTGGTGTTTTCTTAACTGCATATGAATGTAGTTGCCAGTGACAGTCAATACTTTAAGTGATTTTGTGAAATAATATTTATTTATGTCAAACATGTTTAATTAAGAAAGCCCACGCTTTCATTCTGATTCGTGTTTGGCGCAAGCCCTGTGCGTTGCTAACGGAGCCGCATTGTTGAACTCTGGCTTGCTCGCAGAGTGTGGACACACAGCACGTTCGTTGTGTGCTAAAAGCTTCGGGTCTGTTTTTTGGAGTTTTCCGTGCCTGGAAGTTTCTGGACTTCGGGTGAAAAAGCTTTAAATAGGGACTGTGTTAAGAAGCGAAAATAAAAAATAAAAAGAAAAAACACCGGGCACTAAAGGGTACGACTTTCTCGACAGTCTTGGGACCTACTCCGATAATTTCATAGTTACAGTTATTCTACGGACTTTATACAGACTTTATACAGATTTTATATAGATTGTCTTTAGTTTGCCTTTGGGCATTTACCTGAATTACAACATATTGTCTTCAAGATTTAGTTGGTTTATTCACAGGGAAGATTTACTTAAACTGTTCACGTGGATTATTTGTGGCAAAAGACTCTTGTTGGACTGTGACAGTTTCCAGAAACCAAAGCCAAGGATCCGGGCTCTAGTGATGTACATTTTATTATTGTTATGTCTTAAAATCTGTGTAATTGTATTGATTTAGTGTATTGTAATGTTTGGATTTGTTTGTTAAAAAAAAACACTGATTTCATTATTTATTCCCCTGGACATTTCACGCTGCCTAGTGTTGTAGAATCTGATTTTTATTATCTCCGTAACAACAATTTATGCTCGTCACGATTACGTGATATGTTATTATTAGGTTCCGTAAATTTATAAGTGATTGAAAAAAGCATGTACCTGAATCAACTACGATCATAGCGTATGCTTCAGTGGATACTTCAGGCACAGGAGCTGTAATGGTTCCTGGGAATGTCCCGTTGTGCCCTCAATTCGTGGACTCTCATAAAGAAGTCCTTAAAAGGTCGAGGACAGCTCATGCGCGCCCGTGGAAACTCGTTAGAATCTCTGTGTTTCTCTGGACAACTCGTACATAGCTCGGTCAAACTCGTAAATTGCTCGGTAGCACTGGCAGAGTACTCGTAGCGCTGACACAGTACACACAAACTCAGAGTAAACTTGGTTCTAACACTGTACAACACCCTCACAGTGTTTGTACAAGCCTTCCAGTTACCTCATAATTTACTGATGGCGAACTCTGTGGTCAGTATGCACGGGAACTTCTTGGTCGATTTTACACTCGGGGGCACTCAGCGTGTATTGCATTCTAAATCGTGAAAGTGTGAGAGCCGCTGTATTTACTAATGTTATCTGATTACAATACTTTGTCAGGTATTTCAATGATCGAACCAAGCGCCTGAGCTATAAACTGAACAAAGACACAGGAGTAGCAAAATAATTTTTACCGACCTATGGCAGGAACGTCGATAACAACCTGTCAAGAACAGAAGAATGGGGGTTTGCGGTCTGACAAGTACATTATATTGAAAAACTATGTCATTGATTTTGGTACTGTGTCCCTTGAATGAGTCAAGACATGGACACCGTGGCGGGGACTTTGACTGTTCGTGATAGGAACCTGACACGGTGAAAATGATTAGGACAGTGAACCGGAGCTTCCGCACTGGCGAGCGAGTCGCAACTTTAACACAGTCGTATGTCAGCTAACGTTGGTTTGATATCGTCAGTACAGTGTTACTGTAGTGCTTTAAAAACACTAAAGGTGGCGCTACTCGCCTTTTGATGCCAGTTTATCATAGACAATCATATTCGGTATGGGGCAGCGTATGGTTATGCAAGGTACCGTAAATACAGTTGTAAACTTTAAAAAGGTCAAAATCACGCGCTATGTCTTGACAAATGAAAGAATAAAATGTATAAAATATACAGGAAATAAAGGATTCTCTTTGATGTTATTTGATCTTCGTCCCCCACATTGCAGAAAGCTGAAGGTCTTCAGTGTACGGAAGTCATATTTATTTTGAGATTCTTTTAATTTGAATTAAATAGCGGATGATCTTCCTTTTGTAACATTTTAGTTTTTATTAATTTAACTTTTTTTAATTTGTTTATTATAACTTTGTTTATTATTACCATTTGTTATAAAAAAGGGTGCAGTATTTTGTTCCAAACAAAGATGTCGTTGAAAAACAGCTGTCTGTTATATTGTCAAACCTAATTACATCAGGGACACATTGCTGTCCAATATCGGAATCATAAATTGACACCTTCTTTTATAATGATTATATCTATTAATTTGATTCTTTAACATATCACCTTTAATTAAAGATTCCCTGAAGGACAATACGAGCCCCCTGTTAAAGACATTATTTACAGTTTATTTTTACAATAGACTATAGATCAAAAGATATATACTCGTTCAAAGAACAGAATTAAACAGGACAAAATAAAAACGCATTTTTCATGCCTTTCATCATAAAATGCCTTACTTTTCTATAATGTTAAATCCCCATCGCCAATAAAAGTAATATACGCTCAAGCCCCCTTCGTTAAAAAGAATTAAGACCCGGCATCCTCCAAAACGCCCCTTAAAAAGGCGTATTGATAATAATGTTCCTTGTTATATTCTGAACTGAAGGATAGATGTTCTAAATGCCGCATTATAAACGATAACTTCACAGATGGAATTCTTTCCCACAAGCAGATTAAAATTACATCTTTGGAGAGAGCCACAAAGAATTTAAGTACTTCAATTGAACATTAATCTCGTTTCATACGATAGGCGTTCCTTTAAGTAAACTCTAAAAAAGCCACAGATAATTCAAATAATTCAATTGAAGATCCGTCTCGATAAATTAGGCGTTACTTTAAGTAAACTCTAAAAGTGCATGTAATATTCTTCCAGAATTTTAAGAAATTGATTAAATATAAATGTATGATAAGTATATGTATTGAACTAATCACCTTCGGCACAAATACATTAGAACGTTTAATGGTTCTGATTAAAAGAAAAACAACTATTGACTGTCACCTCCTGATCTATGCTGGACAAACCTAAAAACCTGCCCTAAAGATGCAAAAATGAACGAGCGAATGAAGTCCTTTGTAGGCCATCGAAATCCTTGCTTAGTATATCTTTTAACCGCAAATAATACATACAATGGACGTTGAGCTAGAACTATTTGATACGTAATGAACCTAAAAATTTGGTGAATCTGCTAATGTTATACTAATTATGCGTGTATGCTCGGTTAACATATGAACAAAATAGACTAATAAAGATGTATCAGCATAGCAACGTATATCATCGAGATAATACAAATCTGTTTACAAAGAACCGCGTCAGACAGGAAAATAAATAAGAATGCCAATGATAAATGGACTTTCCTTTCTTTGTCACACTGCGTTATGTCAAAGTAGCTCGCTGGCTGGTATCGGGAGCAGAAAAACCTGGTATGTTTTGTCAATTATTGTTAATACGCCTAATTATTCCATTCTCATGGTGCTCAATAAAATATGACAAATGGTAATAAAAACATTGTTAGTGTCACTAGATTCATGTTAATGATGGGCTTCTTTGAAAAACCCTGTAGTCTTTCTCAATACCAGAAGAGGGCAAGTTGTCTTGAATTTCCTTTAAACGTAAAACGTTGCCAGGCCAAGTGACAGATAAAAATAATAATATGTACATAATGATAATAAAATTGAAAATGAATTTGCTTAATTGGTGTCTAACACCTTGTGCTTCCCAAAAAATTCTTTATTCAGAATTGTGCCAAAAAGATATTTTTCGGATGTACATATATGAGATCTTATATGAAAAAAATAGTACCGCTTATCCAGCAAAATAACGATTTCGTTTGAAAGTCATTGAACAGAACGATTTAGGTAACAGAAATACTAAATTGGCGACTCATATGACTCATAAATAAATATGATAACATTAATGTCCACATCTAAATTGTGCCCACAGCGTATGTGTAATTTGACATGAACTCACAAAATACAGCAATAAGGTCGAGTATCATCATGATGCTCACAAACGGAACTACAGGAAGTGGAAAGCTTCAGAAATATCAGGTAGCGATTCTTTCCGATTTTAATTTAACTCTTAATTGGAACACACGACAGGAGCAGGTTTGAATATTAAAAGAATAACACAAATAAGTTGGCAAGTCACTTGACAAATTGTCCTGTAAATCCAGTGCGTTAAACATAAAACAGGGGCCTGGCATGGGGACATGAGATTACTTCCTTTCGCTCTTAGGTCACATAATACGGGAAGAAGACTGGCAGGTCTGATAGGTATATTGTGTTACAGAATCAGGCGTCTGATGGGCTGGGTGTGCCCCTGCCTCCATGTGAATATAGGTCATTACCTGCACAAAAAGCTATTTTGCTGATTAATCGTCCACTTGCTATCTTTATTTCTTCCTACATCACCTCACAGCTTAACCGTGTCTGTATCAAACTACGTAATATTGCCGCCGACGATTGTATTAGCTTAATATTTTGATGGAAATTGCGGAAGAAGTTTAAGCATCTCGCTGAAATATTTCTGATTATATTTCTCTTGAATGATAGTCTGCACTTTGCTGTTTAAATTTCTGTGTGTTGATGCATATTTAAATGTTTCCTTTATGGTGGACATGACAACTTAGTTTATTAAAGGCTGAAAGTATGTACATCTTCAGAATTCTGTTTCGGTTTTCGGTAGCACACGTTTCCTCTCAATTAGGTCCTGGTGTGAACCAGGACCAGTGACTACTGCACCTGCCGGTCACGTATATTTTCTTCATAGTTCACCTACATCAACAGAACATCGTAAATATAAAGCACTGGTACCTTAACTGACACAAAAAATGAAGCTTCACCAGTGTCTGAAAGAACTGGATGAGTTTTCTCCTGTATAGAAGTAAAATTAGAGGGCACATTATTCCTATAATACTCCCTTACTAAACGGCCCTGTTTCAAGAACATAGGACCATACCTTTGATTAAGGAAAAAAGCTACTTATCCTTCTAATTTATTAAGCCGTTGGAGAAAAAAAAAACAGAGGCCGAAAGGCTATTTTCTGAGGATGCTTTGTCAATAATTTACAAAATAATTTCCCGTGCAACTGCCGTTTCACTTATATACTATGTAAAAGACAAGACAAGACCTGCTTGGTACACCCAGTACAGTCAAAAATTATATGGAGTTTGGCTTAGTTTATGCTTATTATCCTTATTATGAATTTATATAAGGGTTATTTACTCTTATATCATATATTATAACGATCGCCCCTACCAAAATTCAGGAGTATTGCAGCACATTTGATGCAGAGTTTCAGGAGATAGCCAGAGCAGTGTTTTCAGCAGATCTGCAACAGGTATTGAGTATAGTTATAATAATGGTGGCTGTGACCCGGGGGGGGGGGGGGGGAGCGGGGCTACGTTATAACAAGGTTAATTTCAGGAAACCTTCAGCGTATCTTCTAAATCTGCTGTCCATGGCAACTTTCTAAAGAATTTCATTTTATCGCACTATGTATCTCAATACAGCACTGAATCAGTATATGCTTAAATCTGCTCTCCAGACTTAAGAAAACGTCACTATTGGCACTGTCTCAAACCAGCAGTGCGTGAGTATATGCTGTAAAACAGAAATTCCATACTGATACATCTCGAGTTTCTTTATCTGCCCAGATGGCATTTTTAGGACAGCATATGCTGTATAACTGCTGATTCTCGTTGCAGAGACTGAGCAGAATGGACAGGTAGATAGTAACATCTGTTGGATTGTTGCTATAGTTGTCACAATAACATGCAGAAATACAGAAATACAGCAGCTACTCCAAAAGCTGCATTCATGCTGAACTTTGTTACAGGGTCGACCTAAGGACATATACAACTAAAGAAATTGAATAGAAATACTGTGTATCCCGTAAGTCGTGTAAAACATAATTGCCAGTTGGGGGTAAATTGTTCTTTGGTCACAGCTAACAACCTATTTAAAAGTCAAAATGTCATCAAGTCTGCTAACTGTATAAAACGGAGCTCGTCAAAGTCCCATTTACTTTGTTTATAGAGATTGTAAAGTCATCTAAACGAAAATCAGTAGATTTATTCCCAGTATAGAGGTGCAGGCATTATCAGGATATGCCTCGTGAAGAAGCCAGAGAACGGCCAGAATTGTGTAACTGATAGTGTGTTTGCAAAAGAAATTTACTAGTTATTTAGATGCCAGAGATGACTACTGTCAATGCCAATCTTGTTTGCACAGAATTAACCTGGACTTGGACGTTTATGGTGAAAATTGAGGAGCCTGTTCTTTTTAATCTTGTTATCATGAAAAACAAAGAGGTCTCTGTCAGCATATAAAATCAACTTCTTCTTTATTTTACTATTTCGTGTATTTTCGGTTGTAACATATGTCTCTTTTATTGAGAGCTATTGAGATGTATCTTTTATTGTGCGCTATTGACATTCTGATTCGTGTTTGGCTCAAGCCCTGGGCGTTGATTTGCCACAGCGTTCCTTGTTCTATCTGGCCGGGTGCGGCCCACGTGTAAATACATCGGTCATGCTAGTCTGGGGCTTTCTCGCCTGGCCGAGCCGGCCCGGCCCACGTGTGAATCCTGATATGTAGAAACACAGCATTCGTTGTTCTAGATGTTTCCTGTAACGTGTGTACTATTGGGTTCTTTGGATTGTTCGAAAAATGGAAAGTTCACGGCTTGAGTCTTCAGTTTGCCTTTGGGATCACTATTAAAACCTCACTTTTGGATTACAACGGATTGATTTTGTGAATGAACTGTACTGATATTCTCTGAGAATATTTATGTGAACTGTTCATCTGGGTTGTACGTAATAAAGATCTTGTTGTCGCTGTGACAGTGGTGGTATCCAGGTACTGTACACTTTATTTATATACTTGTATTGATTTATAGTTGTACTGTTGTTATACTGTATAATTGTATTGATTTAGGGTATTGTAATGTTAGGGTTGTTTTAAGAATAAATTAATTATCTGTTAACAAAAAAAACACTGACTTCTTTATTCATTCCCCAAGACATTTCACGCTGCCTGATGTTACAGAATCTGATTTTTTTATCTCCAATACAAAATTTATGTTCGTCACGACTAGGTGATCTGTTGATATTAGGTTCCGTAACACGGTTCTTACAAATGAGCAAAGGCACTGGATAAATCAACTCAGCAACATTACCTGGTCTGTTGCTGGATTCTTACTTGTTTTTCACATTTGCATTTCCAAACTATACATACCTTTACTTGTGCAAAGTCACCCCCCCCCCCCAGTACATGGGTTTCCTGGCTATTTCAAGTGCCTCACCCTTGTGAGAGAACTTTATCTTTATCGAGTAAAGTTAAATATATATCTTACCTGTCATTTTTCTTTGATATTATATAAACTACTTTTCAAAAATGAAGTGGTTAATGATGGGTAACTGTTGTGAGCAGTAACATGATAAAATATCACGGGGGTCAGAAGTGAGAGTGCAGCAAGCGAATGTAATTAGGTCTGAGGTATTACGTTAAGCACGTGGCATGTATATAAAGTTACTTAACCAGACAGGAAAAACGCAAGTGGAGCTGAAGAATTACAACGTAACTGTTACATGTCGTAATTTTATGTTTTGCACTTGGTTAGGATTTCTGTGAGAATCGCGCATTGGATTTCCACGACAACGGTAACAAAATCCAACCTTTCTCGGATTCACACACCCGCTACATACCTGATCAGAAACGAGGGTTACTTTGTCATATTTAGATACCGTGGATTAATGTAACAATGATGAAGTAGTAACGTGTCAGTGGATGTGATATTTCTTAGGGTAAGCTTTATTAAGATGTGACCTCTCAGTGTGTAAAAAATACATCAAAGGATTCATAACATATGTTTAGCTCAATACTCTCAGTAGCTGTCCAATCGTGTTGGTTCCCGAACCTGTTTGCATACTATGAGTTATTAAACAAAACTTGTCGTGGATTGCACACACTTATACGTGTTTTTAAAACCTCAAACTTCATTTGTTAGCTCTCGTTTTTTTTCAGACTTTAATGTTTATGCGTTTAACTGGTATGAAACATCTGTGTTCCTCAACTTGACAGGAGATATGATTAAGGAAAAAAATGTTCCTATTCGTCGTGTATGATTAGTAACACAACAACCGTGAGTATCACATGCCAGTCATTGATTCGTGACATTTAGAACAGAAAAGATATCATTACATTTGGCAAGCGTCTAGATTATAAGAAAAACAGTCATTAAAGGAAAAGTAGCGATTTTCTGAAGACTTATATTAAATATGCAAAGCATGTGGTCATGTTTGAGAGCTTGAAATGCAAGATCTGGAATGACAGGCATGAATCGACTGCACATTGTCGTGATGATGAAATTGTTTTTGTGGTTGTATGTACCTGTCTTTACTGAGCACTAAATATAGATTGCGCTGACTGATTGTTCATGTTATCTATAGGCAGGTGTTCTTAAATGACTATACGCAGAATGTGATGTTACTTATACAGTACAGAGCCAACGCAAACAGTTACCTTTGCCTATATTTTTTTATCATTTTTATTCTAAGGTCAGTATTAATGATATCCTGGAAACCTACTATTGTTTTTTTCATAATAAGACGGGTCTGGCAGGTAAGACACACATATATAAACTAGAACAAAGCCTTCAGAGCAGCCTTCAGAGTTAGTAAAACACCAGAACAAAGAGCAAGCACGAACACACCGAATATTTAGGATTACATTATAGAACAATCTGTCAACACTTGCAACAGCATAATACACATAAACTCAATACAAATCTTAATAAATCACAACAAGCATACAATAGCCAAATATAAATTCGTTTCTCCTCTACACATAATCCTACTAAATCCTTTGTAGAAAGAGACTATAAGCAAGCAGTCTTGTTGGGACAGCTGGATCTTACCTTGCATCCCTTTATTTATAGACCTTAGCTTTTCATCTATATCTCCTCTGAATTCCTTCTAATCTTTTGGCCTTAAAGTAAATAGATAATAATTAAACATTCACTTAGGTATCATCTTTATCGTTGCTGAAGGAGCACCTAGGGCGGGGTCCCAGACTTCATCAACTACTGCGCTCGAGCGTCATCTTTCCTTTCTTTAGCTTAGTTTGTTTAGTCTCTACCTCACATCCCCAGTAAACATACACGGAGCATAATGCACAGCAAATCAAATATGTTCACTTATGATAATTTATGATATGAAATTACTCACCCGTGGAACCCAGTCCATAAAGGCACCAGTTAAAAATTTATGAAGCTTTTAAGGGTAAAAATTAAAGATATTGCAAAATAACATACTAACGGTGGATCCATGGTTGGCAAAGGATGAAAGATTTCGTCTTGCGGTTGGTTTCTTGAGAGAGGATATTCTGTTATTTTATACCAAAGATCACTGAGATATATACCCCGCCCACACCACATCCACTCGGCTGATAACACAGCCCCAAAAGTTGCGTTTCCATACTTGGCCCTCAATCCGCCCCGAACTAGAAATAGTGTCTTCATTCACCGCCGATATCATTATTTATTGATAAAATATATGTGTGTGTGAGCGCTAAATATGGTAAACCCAATTGCCTGGACTTTTGAAAGAATTAAATTACAAATATGTACATCATTATGACAGACCGCTTTGGCCTCATTGAGAGCGCCGAAGGTGCGAACCATTTTTAGAGAGGTCCGAGGCACCGTGCCCCGGAAAAAAATAACATTTTGGTTAAAAAAAAGCAACATATTATGCCGACACATTTATTTTGATCTTGTTAGTAATTATAACAATTTTTAAGTAATATTCCCCTGGC
This sequence comes from Sipunculus nudus, assembly GCA_026874595.1. Classification (NCBI taxonomy): domain Eukaryota; kingdom Metazoa; phylum Annelida; class Sipuncula; order Golfingiida; family Sipunculidae; genus Sipunculus; species Sipunculus nudus. The sequence goes on along the minus strand of CM049312.1, from coordinate 10,031,349 downwards.
CAGTTCATGTATCAGCCTATCAGATTAGTATAAAGATAACCATTCACCAGTGCCCTGATGTACTTTACTTACCAGTGCCAACTGCTCTGCACGGGCACTAGTGAGAGAGGTGTTGTTTCAGTTTGTTGGTCCTGGGGGTCTGCCAAAAGAATTGGGGATGCACTGGCCGACCATGCCGCAATTCTTTTTTTTTTTAATAGCATTACAACCACAGTACAGCATCAGTACATAATGTCGTAAGTTCTGTGGCCTCCGACCGCATTAAATATCCATGGGTTTTTCCGAGAATTTAATTAAATTGAGAAACTCTATTGGTGAATATTTTTAATAAGTTTCTTGGAAACCCATCGGATTTTTTATGAGGCATCACGCCGTCACTAAAGTATGGTGGCTTTGTTAAATGTGCTTGGATTTTGCAGTGGAGCAAACTTTGGCGAGATATTATATTGGTTAATATTTTTGTTGAGTTTTATCAGAATGAATCATATACCTGGTTAGTTGTCGAGGGGATACTTCAGCCTGTAGCTTGCTCATTTCTTACCTCATGAAATATGCTTGAATTTTGTCCATAATCAAACACAGGTAAGATAAGCTATTAGTTAACAGTCATGGTGAGTTTCCTGAAAATGCCGCATAGCCCTGTTAAGTTATCAGCAGCCACACTGAAAGTCAACGGACGGACGGACGGATGGTTAAATCTTCATACGTTCCATCTAAGGGGGCGTATAATATATATGTTTGAATAATCTTGAATATATCTTGACTTCGACACTTCTTTGAAACAACGCAATGAGCTGTGGTGAGATATATCTGTACATATAATAGCATATATTAAAAATATGTAGAATCTTAACAGTGTTGCAGTTTTGGACAGCCATCATTAATTTATTTTGTATACCAATAGATTTAGTTACAGAAAGAAATATAATTCTTAGTATCAGATAATTTGAAGAAGAGAGAAAAAAAGATTATTTTACATGCTCAATATTAGAATGAATCAGAAATATATTGAATATAAATAAATTTAAAGAATATTTGAGGTACCTGAAAATAATTGAATGTGGAGGTAAAAAAGGAAATATGTTTAAATGGATATCACTTTAGAAATGCATTTGAGATTAAAAACATATAAGACAAGTAAATTATGGATGATCTGAATCCAAAAGTTAAAGAAGATGAAAAACATTATTAGTACAATAAAGTATAAGGAACTTCGTAATTCAAAAAGATAAACAAATACTATGATTATGTTTTTTTCTTTACATTTCTATGCATATGTGTATGACTTTAGTGCAAATTTTTTATTTCATGTGTTATGCACTGTATTGTTTAGCTGGGGTTAAAAAAACAGTGACGTACAATACAGGTAAACATATTTAACAGATTTAAAAAGGCAGTATGAAGCTTGTTCCGGTGGTAAGACCTCTGTTTTTCGCTTATGTCCGCAGCAGAGATCCTGGATCCCCACCTCAGAAGTTGGCGTTTCAGCCTATTTTGTGTTCTCCATCATTATAACGAAATGACTGGACTACAGGTCATAACAAATCGAGCCAGGATGCCTCTTTATGTTTTTATGACCCACGTTACTACCATTACCCTTTCTCCCTTTCAATCGTAAACAAGGAACGAGATGAACGTACATGGTTATTAGGTACCGCCATAGATAACCCGGTTCATTGATTTTCTTGTTAACGGCCACAGTAAGCAACTGTACACTTCAACACATTTTCATTTATATGATTTTGTTGTCAAATAAATTATTTTGTTTCCACCGATTGCACATCGGGAAACATTTTTCGGTACATTGATGTACGGGTACACAACAGTCATTGGATCAAATACATTGAATTCATATTTTTCTATCGCAGTCATGGCTGATTCCTAGAATCAGAGAGAGAGAGAGAGAAAGAGAGAGAGAGAGATGGAGAAAGAAAGAAGGGATTTTCGGAAACCAGACCATTGCTTTTGTTCCCAAAATATACAATTATATTACAGTATGTGTAACAATATTGCCACAGGAAATACTTGTATAATAGCCACCTGGGTTTTGAAATACAAATGTATTGTTTACTCACAAAGAAAACAAGGTAAAAAAATAAACCTCAAACGCTGCCAGTACAGGGTATAATGTATCATTACTGATATCTCTCTGTGTTATGAAATAAAAAAAACACCAAAAAAAGAAGGAACGAAACTAATCTGAATCTTGGCACGGAAGAAATCTGAACCCTGAAGAAATGTCACACAACATTTTTGTAGACGGTGAAATACCATAAAACCAAATTACGCGCACACTCAAGGCCGACAAGGTGTTAAGCAGGTGTTTCGGTTTAAAATATATTCTAAACCTTGCTCTACTGGATTATTCCTCAAGAGGTAAGATTAATTTAAGTCAACAACTGACAGGAGAAAATAATTCCTAAAACCTATCCATCTGGTTACTAAAGAATTATGAATTTATAATCTTTATTTTAATATAAAATAATAAAAATAAAACAGGTGCATCGAAAGGAGTCTTTCAGTAGCATCTTTGGAAGATTTAAACAAAGTTTCGATTTTTTTACTCGCTTTGTAGCTAAATATGGTTCCTGCGTTTTCCAGTGTAAAATTACCCAATTAAGCCTCCAGTCGCCGGGAGGCATATTGTGGTAGATTGGTTTATTTCTGAATGTTTATTTTAGTATTTTTACGGGTGGATTTTCTTTTGCGTCCCCCCCCCCCCCCCCACAGCCGGTCATGCCACCCATAAACACAAGCTTCTTTGCTCGTTTGTGTGCTCAAGGCAGGTTGGTGCAAATGAACTGAAACTACTAGTATCGTGGGACTATTTATACGCCCCACAGAATGCAACCTGTGGCAAATAGTAACAGATCAATGATGTGGAAGCCAATGCCTGGACTTTAATTGTCACCATCAGGAGGATATGCGTTCATCGCCGCTGTTAGTGCGTTCTCGTTCAAATTATAAATCACGCCACCTAAACGGAATCCCATCAAATGTCAGAGAACCTCGGGAATAGGCCATATAAGAATCGATTTCGGTGTGGTTACGGCTCATGATCCGGGTCCAGGAAAGATTTCAAGGAATATTCCAAAAAGGGCAGTCACATATGCACGCTTGAACATGCGAATATTGGCCGAAAAAAATAATTGTTCGGGAATTTATATTACAACAAACCTAGGGAAAATGGGCCAATATGTGAATGAAAACACAGGGTTCCGGAATACCACACATGAAGGATCGCCCACTTGCCTGAGTTGCCTAGTTCAGTCTAAAATGCAATACCTCGTCGTTTTAATTCTCTTCGCAGTTTACTTTGTGAATCAATATTATTATTAAGTTGAGACAAATGACGAGCAACGGAATGTAATTTATTCGATGTCTTGACAATTCATTAAAAAATGCACACTATGTAATTTCCATTAGATAATATTTTACAGGCGTGTCATTAAGCCCGCTCTTCTTTTACCGTCGAAATGAATTATCTAATAAAATGTGTTACTTGTAACTGTATATCCAATATAATGACATGTAAACTGATGTACTTCATGACAAGCATTGCTTTTAACAAACTTGTGTATGCTTCATATTGTCATAAAGTTGATAATCGACTATGTGTTGATCATCTATAAACATTTATTCCAGAGAAAAAGATCAGGGTATTCGCTATTGGATAATTTCTGAATACTAAAATATAATCACTGGATATGTGCACAATTAAACATAAAAGAATAAATGACTTACAAAACCCTATCCAAATACTGTTATGCATTTTTCTTCATCACGTTTTACAACATATATTCTTTAGGCAAAAAAATAAAAAAAAAGGTATGGTTCTCGGGCACCGCCCGAGTCAATTTTAACACCCCGCGTCATATTTTTCATTAAAGATGATAAAATAATACAATTTTCAAAAGAATACAATATTTCTTTTGTTATGTTGTGCTTTTACCTGTTTAGCTTAACAATTCTGATATTTTAATGCTTTTCCCTGATCATATGACTTTTTTATCGAAACATACAAAAATGGTTAAAAAAAATATCGCCCGCCCGCACTGATTTCCGAACAAAGCCCCTTGTGAACCATACCTTTTTTGGCCTTATTAATTCTTTATAATAAATACGTGTTCCTTCCATAATATTCCCAACATAATTTTAAAATAATTGACCAGTTAATGTGTGGCAGTATTCGCTATGAGATCATTCCTGAGAGTTCTTGGATAAATAAAAAAGACAAAACATGAAGTGTTGTTATGAAGAGATAAATTTCAGGGACTGTTGTGAAACTTCCTTATTATCAGTTGAATGATCGCTTAATTTAAGGTTTGCACCACTTATGAAGACATAGTGTTTCATTCAATCCGAATGGAAATTACATAATTAGTTATGTACTGATCAGGAGGGGGAATGTCATTTAAAGAAAATAAGAAATACAACCGTAGAGCTTAACAACTATTCAGGACGGAAAGAGGAACAATGAGCTCTATTATGTTTTAATAAGACAACATTGGCCATGTGTCTGTTCCATAGAAAAATAATCTAATCAGCATTGCTTTGATAACAATAGGTGCTTTTGTTTAAATAAAGTTCTCTTAGGCTGTACCTATCTCCGTATACATGATATGACTTGATTAAAAAGGCGTGTAATATGGATTCACCTACCCATACAAATTTAGAAATACAAGCGAGGTATTACGGCTGTTATTGTCAGGTATTGAAATTATAATCCTTAATCCTCACTTGCTCTTGCTGGCAGAGGCCATACCTTTTTGCCGCTGTTCCGTTTTATGTTCAACTTTCTCCAAAGCGAACTTTGGCGAAATTTGGAATGTTATGGTTAAACAACCTATTTGATTTAAAGGGCAATCTAGAGCACCGTATCAAGTTTTTGTTTTAGATATTTTTACCACTGTGAGGGTAGACTTTAAGTGTAAATCACAGTACAGGGTGAGTTGCTCAACACCTCCACATTCAAAGATGTGATTAATGTAGCCGCCTTTGTTATGGAGAGCAGTACTGAGTGAGATATAACCTGATGTTACGCACAATTCTCTCAGCTTTGATATTTTTTCTTTATTTTAAGCATTAACACACCAAATACCAAAGGTTCATCAGGATCATGGTTATAGTTCGTGATTTACCATGTCGAGATGGTCAAGGTGGTCTCTGTGTTCATTATTTTACTTAATTCGATCGTCTATTCAATTCCCTGAATACCAAGTATTTTGCTCTATATGAACTCCTAATTAAAATAGATTAAATGATTATGAATATACTTAGAGGCTTAAAAAAGACTGACTAAATACGAAAAAAAATAATCACTCATGAAAAGTGCAGTGAATTGATCGAAGAAGGATATAATATAATATGAAACTTATAATTCTTTTAGTTAATTTGAGATTGATAAGCACTTGTAGTTTCAGAGAGAAATTAACGTGAATAGTTCCTTAAAGAAGCTCTATTAATAAAATGATAGCAAGCCCCATTTCGCCGTTTTTAATTAAGGGGAAAAATGAAATCATCTAATTCAAAAGGTGCAGTCATTATTTGCTCTGTCTGTTTATATATGTACAGAATTAATATTGGAATAAATTGTTACACAGAAACCCTTCGGTCAATTGTCTCTCTTTTGTAAAATGACAGAACTAAATAATGTTAGCATGGTATCAATTCATTTTCAATTAGTGTTCTATTTTATACTTCAAGTACCTGATTAAGGTCTGACAGTCTATGGGGATTCGTGATATCACTGCTAGAAATATCGTGATTTCAGTTACTTGTGGAGAGACCTGGAAAATATAGGGATGAAGATCTTTTGACTTCCTAACGTTTCTGTAATTGAATGCAGAGGGTAATTGCATGGGGTGCACTGTAATCTTCGAAACAGATGAACTAAACGTATATAACGACAAGATAATGGGCAGGGGAAATCACTTTTATCGCCAGACTCAACTAAATACCATCAGAGTGTAATTGAACAGATTTTTTTATCAGGCTTTCTGCTTTGCTTTAGGAATTTCTGAAATAATAAGTTCAAGAATCATGTTTCGCTTTAATTTAACGTTTTCATGTATTAAGTTGGAAATGGATATACTAAAAATAGCAAGATATATTGACCAGGGATAGGCCAGTGGAAAGCGTTCGAATATGCGAATGTTAATGCATTGTTTTGTCAAAAGGATATTTTGAACAATATAGCAAAAAATAAACGTAATCACTATAAAAATCCATAGAAGGATTAAGAATGGAAACCTGAGATAACTGCAACTAAATATACTGAATGTTTCTAGTTTATGAAGGCCGTATTGGAATTTTATTAGAGCCATCGATAATCATTGCTGGCCGCCGGTATCCATCGGCACTCCGATATCTCGAATAAAAGGAACGCAGACTATAGAGAAGTTTAGTTATATATATAATGCATATTTATAAATATAATGCATATATATATATATATATATATATATATATATATATATATATATATATATACATTTTAACAAGCATGCCGAAAGTAGCCTAGTTTAAAGGAAACCTGAAACTGGCTTTTCAGAAACTGAACATATTAGCGTTTAACAAGTCACGACGGGGGAAAATGAAAGAGTTGTTTCTTAAAAGAACTTTCCATGCGATGTAATTCTTCTAATTATTGAATGTGCCAAATGACACGTGCAAGTTTGGCTCCCAGAAGAACTATCGTTTTAATTTTACCTGATTACTTTCGTAGCTTTCTTCAGAGAGAAGCTGGCCTGAAAATGTTAAAGGAGTTCGATGCGTACGGTTTTTAAACCCTCTGGAACACTGTTTTAATTTTTTAAATCAGTTCAAAAGAACATTAAAATGCCTCCTGGTTTTAATTAGTTTCGTTTATCTTACATGCTTAATTCTAATGATTATCGTAATGACTCAGAATTACAGGTCTGTTACGGCTCACCCGAGCCCCCTGTGATCTGCAGCCTCAAGTGTAGATTGCCGAAGAGCTATAATAATCAAAATCAGATAATATTTAAAAAAAGGGTAACAGTTTTAATTAAAGGCATAATTGTTCTCTTTTAATTCTTCATTACGGTATACAAAGGATGAGGTTATCATTCATATTGAGACTGGAAAATATATTACTTTATCATTTTTATTGAAGGCCACCAGCACATTGAGTTCAACAGTATGTTTTAGATAAAATGTATTACACATTATACCTGTTCTTTAAATAGAAGGCTGTAATATGAAGAGACTTTCAAGGTTGAGCTTTTGCGTTTCATATCCTCCTGGGATGCTCCTTAATTGTTTATCCTATCCATCCACCCATGATGAATGGCCGGCAAATAAGTGATGGTATAAAAACATCTCAAAGCATTAAGCATAAATTGGCTTTTAACGTGAGACCTGATGCCGTCAGTCGGAATGGTTGACGCAAGTGGTGTCTCGCTACCTGATCCATGTCGCCAAACCTTTTAGCTGATCTTACCTTGAGTGCCTTTTATAGACCGCCATGATGGTAGAGATGATTAAAGGGGCAAAGTGAAGGCCTACGTTAGAGTGTGCTAAAATATATCTTCACTAATCCCTAAATTATCCATTCATATCACTATGCATCTAAAAGGTCATTATAGTGGACTGAACAGTCAAGCAGAGATGGTGATAGAATCAATTAATTATAATGATTTATGGTTTGTCATTAAACTGGTTCTGATTAAACAAAGCAAATTGAGTTCATGATCTGCTGCAGATGTTATACAAGTTACATAAGCACGGGTGCTTTGCTTCCAAAAAATCTAACGCCACCCGTACAGATCAATTTCATTCTACCACATATACTTTCATTGTTTCGAATTCAGGACGAAGAAAATCAGCCACGGAGCGTTACATCTAACGCGGATAAAGATGATTGAATACAATGCGCATAATTGGTGATGTTCATTGCGGAGATTTGGAAAGATTATCGGGTATGGGTACATATACTGAATCCTGTTATCAGGTTGGCATAGTTTGCATTAGTTTAAGTGTTATCAAAAATTCTCTACAACCAGGACCATGTTAGATAAAGGCCAAATATTAGGGGCGTCAATATCAGTGTTGTCAATATAAGGGGTGGGGGTGGGGTGGGGGTATGTATACTTTCCAATTTTCAGCAAGGGAAATGTAATTAACCCCCCCCCCCCGTGATATTAAGAGAATCCAATTTATACATTGAAAATGAAATACATTAGAACTGAAGACTTAGGTTCCATTTCTGAGCTTACTATGAAATATTATATATCTAAACCTTGATTATAATTATACTGGAAACGTTATACCTTACTATTTAAAACCTTATGTTTATTGTAATTTACATAAAATGTGTCATAGAGAGAATAATATATATATATTTTATACAAAAAGTTATCTCAACTTCGATTACTCTCCCTGCGAGTCATCCCACCTCTACCCCCCCCCCCCCGGCCCCCACTCTTGGATATAAATTGACGCCACTGCCAAATATGGTGAAAACTACTTGTAGCTAGTTTGACACAGCGACACCTTTGACTTTTCACACTTTAAAGTTGAAGCATGAGTAATGAATGAGACAACCTTTAATGAGTTTTTAACAACTTTGTAAATGAAATTCTGCTTCATCTATCACGAACCAAACGATGTTGAACACAAAACGATTAATCTTGATTGTATTAATTTTTTTGAAAAACGATTTGGAGTTGATGAAAACCTCAACCACTGATTTAATTTAATTACCCATAAGAAGAATCAATATCTAATATTAAATTAAACAAAATATGGCTTAAACATAATGTTGTTTTATCGGACACAGTTAAAGGTAACTATATTTTGACATTTGACTGACACCTACTTCCAATATTATTTATTATGCGTGGGAAAATTAAGATTAGTTCCAAGTTTATTTTTAAAGCGTGGGAAAATTAAAATATGGCGCAAACCTCACAAGAGAGAAAACTTAAATATTTAGATATTAAAATATTAAGATCACCTGTTATACAGATTAAGCTCATTGAAAGTGCAAATTGAAAACAGGCATGTTTTAGGACGGGAGATAAAATGGATTGACTAACCGACCGCTTGCAGTAAATCTGGACTGGATCATCCAGAAGTTTCCAGGTCATTGTTCTCGTCTCAAGTTTATTGATCGTCAGTTCAGTATCCTGGAAGGATCACATGATCTGTACGGATTGCAACTGAGATAGGGATCAAAATCCAAAGTTCAAGAACTATGTGGATGTGTATGTTTATATTTCTTTCTTTTTTTTTCAAATTCAGACTTGAGGATAAAGATGACTCTAGAGTTCTATCACATGCACCTGTGTGTGTATCCATGGTTAAATGGTACTTTAATTAGTGAATTGTTGAGGCTCTTTGCCATTTCGCGAGAAATGTCTGTTACCAGCGCAAATGAATAGTGTTCTGAGACCAGCTGAGTGCGTGTGTATCCGAGCATTTTTTTTCCGAAAGTGTAAATAAAGGTCAATGTTATTTAGTGTAAAGATGGATAAAACTGAATTATATGGATAGATCTGGATCCAAATTTGGCCCTCTTTGTATGATGTCCTGTATGTTCCTACGTAGATTATCACCAAAATTTTTATCGATCCGCTCCATGAAGTTTGCAATTTTTCTAAGCCTGTGGCTCACTCTAGCACAAATTTCCTCGCACAAATATCCGGTTTTTAATATTTGTTTGGACATAAAGGCTTCGTCCGAATTGTCATGTGCCACTGGTAAGGAATGTAGCTCGTCATGAAATAAATGAGGTACATCATGAGGCGAAGGAATTTTGTGATGAATCTTTCTAGGCGTACACGCGTTTGCGGAGGTATGCGCTCTGAAAATGTTTTCTAATTTTCCATAACGAGGACAACGTTTTACTCTATTTCCTTTTTTTGAAGGAAGAGAATTTGTTCCTGTTTAATCCTCCAAGGAAGTGACCGTTCATTTAAAACCATTCATTTATCTTACCTTTACCCTCTTAAAACATAACAAGGAGGGTTCCTTGGTTTACAGAATTAGTCATAACTCTCTCCTGTCTGGGATATCTGGGCATTTAAGATCAAGGAAAAATAGCACAACGCTTCAAATAAAATCAGGGTACTAAGACAAAACATTGACCTTGCACTTTCCTTTAGTTTTTTTTTATTTTCGGAGCAACATATTAACTCAATTCATGTCAGAAAGAGTTGTTTAGGAGCACATGCGTGCTTTTGGTTTTTACTGGCCTGACATAAAGAGGCCGTGGCGGGCCTCTTTACTTGTAATATTTTAAAGGATATATCAATAGTCAACTTGGTGAGGATGATGTAAGCCTTAAAATAAACATGATACATTATTGATCAAGCTTTATCTGGTTCAGATTAATACGCCCGGGGCTAGAAATTATTCCAATACTCATTACCCACCGATCATACATTAGAGGGAATATCTGGAGTTCTTTCAAAATTTCACCAATTTGCCTTTGAGGTGAGCTTTGACCTTCCGTTATCGTCCATCGTTTCTTCTTCAAATTGTAAAGCCTTGCACATTCGAGGATGGTTTTAGGTTTCAAGCAAAATTGCAACAAAAGGAGACTTTTTCATGTGAACAGGAAACAGTTGAGCCATTCTTCGGGATCACATGTAGGTTTATGGATATCTCTAAACCGACAGACATCATTCTGCCGGAGATAAATTAAAGGCCATGCTTTATTCCGGCTAATTGTAATGCCAAGACCTGTGTTGTCATGGACTATTACATATATCATTTGTGCACATGTTCAGGAGGGGCACCATCAGTTTAGTGGGGTTTGGTAGATGAATGCGTAGATTTAGAGAGACTCCAAGAAATCTATGTAATGGGGATCCATGTAAAGAGGGTCATGTGTGTTCTTAGCTTTAAACGCCTCCCAATCAGTCCTTTCGGCGTAGGATTTACACCCGAATAATTTCTCCATGTTGTGTAACCTGCAGAGGCTGGATGCGAAAGCACTGCAATTGTCTATAAGAACATGGTGTAAACAAGTTAGTGTCATGCACGTAAACCGGAATTGCATGGTGTCTCTCGGTGTAGATTAATATTGTAAGCTGGATTTGGTTCCTGTGACAGCTTGCGTTTGACCCTATGTAAAAAAAACATATATATTTTTTTACCTTATGTTACCTTTGGCCGCTGCGGTCCCTATTGAACCTAGCAGTATAAAACAGAGTTCATTTCATTTCGATGAATGTTTTAGTACTCATTCATAGCTTGTCTGTTGGCGACGACTTAATCACGCTTAGTGATCGGGTCCGTAAAAATGACAAAACGGTCAAAACCTGTCGACAAAAAATTGTCAAAACTAAAGATAATAACATTTTTATATCTCACATGATAAACTAAAAACAATATTTTAGCTTTGAAATATCGGACCTTTTGGCATGTACCTGGATTTAATTAATAAAACTTGTAATGGTGGCGGCTTTTGTATGTCCCTGGGAAAGCTCTATATATTGTTATAGCTTAATATGAACTCGCTCTTGTGTCAGGGTAATCATGTGACCAGGACAGTGAACTGGAGATTTCACACCGGTTTGTATATAGACTGTTTGCTATTATACATCCTTTCTCTGATTGATATCTTTATATCTGTGAGTCGTTTGAGCCAAGTTTTATATAGCATTGATATGATATTCTTATGGTGTTTGCTTTCTAATCTGGTGAACAGCTGTGGCAATTGTTGTTATCATATACCACAATTTCTCGGTAATAAAGATTCAAAAGATAGCTACGAGATCATTTTTTTACAAGCTACATAGCCTATTCATGATTTTTGCTCACTTGCGGTTTAGCCGGGGGGGGGGGGGGGTCCAAAGAAAAAGCTCGAGGATTGCAGACAGTGCAGTGACCCCTCCGCTGATAAAGATTTCTAATTAATTGTAAAATACAAATCCCTAACGGTGGGGAATGGCGACAGCCGTCGTTCCAGGTTCGGCCTGCTTTCCGTCCAGGTTCATTTGCGGGCCGTCAGTCTGTGTAAACCAAAACCTGTCAAAAAAGAAGTTCATCTCACTCAGACGGGACTTGTAAACGTTCGTCTGCTATAATTATGTAACAGGATTGCTTCAATCAACACACAATAAGGGCTAGAATCCAGAGACTGTCTCTATCGAATCTGATAAAAACTGGTATGAAACCGAAAATAATTGCTTCCTGTCCTCTTCAGGAGAAGCATTAACTTTCATTTTTGTACTGCACAAGAACAACAAAATACATGGTTTATATTTGTATGTCAGCTTTCATTCTTGTTATTGTATGTATCACGCAGCTCGGGCGGTGCCACTCCCTACCCTTTACTATGAAATGTTCACCTACAAACAATCTAGATTTACAATTTAAAACCATGGCATTTGTTTTCTTTTTTTTTGCTGAACTTAATATTATGATTTCTTCATCAGAGGGAAATGTGTAATATATATATATATATATATATAAATATAAATATATATATATATATATATATATATATATATATGAGATACCGGTAACAAGGACATGCTGTATCCACGTAAGGAGATAATTATTAGCACGATAATTACACTTACTAATAAGCAAACAGAATCGAGGCAAATTTCCATTTTATGCTACAAATTACGCCCTTAAGTACATGGCTAGGAATATGTTCCGTTTCGCCACCCTTGTTTGTTAGGTTTCATAAAAAAAATCATTGTAGGGAATGCGTCTGGTATTCAGGAACAATTAAAAAATAAACACACACCTTACTCTTGAAGAATTGTAGACAAAACCTAAATATATGGTAACCTGTCTGGATGAATCACCCTGATCACCAATATACCTGCCGAAAATATGGAAGACCATATTTTTTATACAAAACGGAAAATGTGTTTGTTCCAAAACGTTGAATTCGGCGGAAAAGAATTCTTGAACAGCAAACATCTAATAAACACATATATCTCTTGAATAAATTTGAAATACAGACGTCCTACTGATGCTAAAAATCATAACCATTGGTTGCCAACCGCCAATTTTAGCATTTAGCAGAGAGGTTATATTTACAAATGTCACTAGGAAAACGTTTGTTAAATTCATTCAGGATGCTGTTCCTGCTAAAAATGACAAATACATTTAGCTGGTTAACCGATAGAAATAGAAATCGAAGCAGGGTGTGCAACTTAAACCTAGGAGAAACCTTTCTAGATTCTGTATAAACACCTGTTTATATCAACGTCCCACATCTAGTCCCATGAATCATTAAGATGGCGGGGACTGACGGAAACAGGCCAGTCAAGTGTCAGCTGCCGTCCCCTACGGATGACCAGATAAAAATGTACAGACATGTCCAGCAGACGTGACCATAACAGGCCACGCTGACCATACCTTGTCTTGACTCTCGTGCGGGCGCTAACAGTCCAGGGGTTTTAATTTCATGTAATATAGTAAATCAGCCATGGTACTTCCTTGTAGTTCTGAATATATGGGAAACATTTACAACAACTTCGTACTTTTGAATGTTGATAACAAATATACTAGTACAGAAATAGCGAAAAACTTCGGGGAAAAATACCATGACTTATACAGCCTTCCAGATATAGCGGAGAAACTTAATAATATTTTTAATCAGACAATCAAAATCATACCACCAAAGGATACTTTCAACATTGGTGAATCCGACGTCAGGATGGCTGTAAATCATTTAAAAACTGGTAAATCCGATGGAAGATCTATTCTACAGTCTGACCATATCATTAGTGGAACACACCTTTTGTGTGTGTATATATATATTATTTCATTTTATTATTTTATATGGACATGTCCCAGCGGATATGAATTCTTACGTTATTATACCTATACCGGAAGACCCAAGAGGTGACCTAACCAGTGGTGATAACCACAGGGGTATTTCATTGACAAGTTGTTTCAGCAAATTACTTGATAGTGTTATTATTCAGAAAAATGTAGATATACTTGGCTCTTCTCCACTGCAATATGTTTTAAGAAGGGGCATTCGACTAACATGTGCTCATTACATATGGAACGGGTCATCAGTATACAGTTGTTTTGTTGATGCGTCACGGGCGTGGACTGAACTTTCATTTTTCTGTCCTTCTTTCTGTAAATCTTTCATTTATTTCATATTTATTTTCATTGCATATAATTAACTGTACTTCCTTGTATGAATAAAGATATATATACAAAGAATGCTTACCGAAGTAAACTGACATTGGAAGATTGATTCTCAGTTGTGTTTCTTGATATTCTATATTATTGTAAAATAAAACTTTTAATTGAAAAATTTCATGAGTATTAAAATTAAAAATTAAAAATGAAATACAAGGAATTCTCTCCGTCTGTCTGTCTTTCTGCCCCCCCCCCCTCTCTCTTTCTCTCTCTCTCTTTCTCTCTCTCTCTCTCTCTCTCTCTCTATAAATATATATATATATATATATATATATATATAAATACAGTCGAACCCTTATAATCCAGCATTTGATGATCCTGCATTGGGCATGAAGCAGCATATTCCTTGAGAACGAATTTCCCTCCACAATGTTTATTAGATCTTTCTCCGGCATTTTCCGCAATCCGTCACCGGCACCATTGCTTGAAACCAACTACCCTAATTTATTTACGATAAACGATATCTACGTAATCCGGCACGTCTCAGTGATCTCCCGGCCGATAAAAATCATAGGGCTCATTGCCGATCATGCGAGTGCCAAGCCAGGCAGAGGAAACAGCCTCGCGGTTTTGTAGTGAGCATGTAACCAACTAACCACGACTTAATAGTTGTTTGTTCGGCCGCCCCGACCTCAAACCCCGGCACACTAAACATCTGACCGTGGTAGAATATCACGCCGTGGTTCCCACAGGTGACATGCGGAGTCACATGGACCTTTTGGATACTGTGTCGGCCGGAAAAAAAGATCAGGATGATGATGACGAATATAAAGTGGCTGTTTTAGGACACGAAAAAAAAAATATTTATCTCGAGATTTCGACATAAAATTTCAAAATAAGAAAATTATTGCTGCAGAAAAAAATTTTTTATTTCAAGACCTCGAAAAGTTAAGTCGAGAGCTCGAGATGTTAAGTAAAGATCTCGAGATGTAAGTCCAGATATCGAGATCTCGATATAATATCTCGAGATCTCGAGATAAAATTTCACATTTGTACGAACCATTCGATGCTCTGTATTCTCTGAATTGAAGCCCGATGCCTCTGCCGGAAGTCTTTCTATTACGATTGGTGCCCAGTTTTGCTGCCCCCCGCCCGACCTATATGTTATAAACACGTGGATATAAACAAAAGGCACCGCCTTTACCCCGTAGGATTGGCTCATTTTTATGAAAGGTTCAATAGATTATGTTTATTTGACAGACGCAGATATAGAAGTAGGTCTCTTTAATTTGGTTTTGCTTCACGTCAGTTAAGCATCGAATGGTTCGTACAACGCCTACGTGGACTTATTTATTTATATTTTTTTATATATTTATTTTTTTTCATTGATATAATATCTCGAGATCTCGAGATATATATTTTTTTCTGTGTCTTAAATCAGCGACCGTACGAATGTGACTTCAACATGGATAAATAAAAACGCCTATAGCTAAAATCACAAGACAGATTAAATCTGCGCTTTAAATTAAAGTACGCAGTGTAAAACCCGAGAATTTCAGCTAGCGCGATTTGTTGTTGTTGCTCCGTGACATATGCTTTATTCATGCATTCTCTGTTCATCACATTACACAGTGTACTCTGAAAAGGTTCTTCAGCGCCGTTAACCTCAATGGCTCTTTATCCATGTGTGAACCTCTTAATGGATCTTTATTTACATCGTGTATTAATATAATGATTCTTGTGATTCACTCGATTTACATGATTTATATGGTTTTTTTTTAAATATTTTTTTAGGAAATGGGTGTGGTTTATATATATATATATATATATATATATATATATATATATATATGTGTGTGTGTGTAAATATTATTATTATTATTATTATTTTTATCATTATTAATATAACTATAATAACTCGTTAATATGACAATATTACTCGTAAATATGACAATATTACTTACTAATGTCTAGTAAAGTAGAGTGATGGCTGGACTTGCTCCCGAGCTCTGGCTGGAGTCAACTATTTACGGAATTCCGACCTGGATTCTAAGGTCCTGTAACAGGACTTGGACTAGATGTTTGGAGGCGACAAAATCAGGCCGAGTTTATCTCAAGTTCAAAAGAAAAAGAAAACGCTCCAATATTATCCAGACATGTACATATGCAAACTGCTAATAAAATATTATAAAATGATAACGTATATACAAAGCTTTGCTCAGCTTCGGGAGTCATACGTGTAATTAACCATTATAGTAAAAGCATGTGTGAACTAACTTAATATTCATGCTAATGTGAAATTTCCAATCTTAAAAGTTTTTTAGGGTATTTGTATTGGACGTGGACTCGAGTTCCTTATGACTTGGACTCGAATCTCAAGATTCTGCTTCCACTTGGACTCAAATGTTGTGGAGACTAATGACTTGTAAAGTTATTACTTATTGTTGACTTTACTTCAAATCAAAGTAAGTCCTTTAGGTCTTACCTATGTAAATAACTTGTCCATAAGATAATTCTCGACTGTGGTATAATTTTTAATAATTCTTGAATTATTATATTGACCGTGTAGCACTTCTTTCATTTTATTGTATGGGGATATTCTCGTGTAACAATACGTCATAGGACAGAGATGCATATTTCCTTGGACTGACCTTTGGTATATAAGGACTTGAATTCCAGCCCATTTAGATGTCTAAATTTTAAACAGAATTACAATTTTCTATACAAAATCAGTTTTAATCAAGTTAAACAAAATATGGGAAGTATCGATATTTAAAAAATGAATCGCGATACGCAATATGCGAATCAACGTATCGCGTTATATCGATATCCGACAGCCCTATTTATTAGTATTAGATGCCGCACACGATATAAGCCACCAGTTCTTCCTGCTGCATACAAAGTAGCTGTACCGACACATGTAGTAGGTAGCACTCTGATGTCATTACCGTGACGTCACTTCGCTAGTTCCTATAAAAAGCTTGCAAGTAAAACGAAGGGTCGGGGATCTGCTGAAGCTCAGTTGAGCAGTAAACCGCGATCCGACGGTCATGAGTTCGATTCATGAACCTTGCTTTGTATTCACATTTCATCTCTACATCCAATAAACCAGCATGGCTATTCATGCATCTATATACATATATATATATATATAATCGAGCTTTCTAAGTCTTTATAAATCTATATACGGAGACATAAAACAGACTCTCCATGCGCTTGCCATTCATTTTGAGCCATTTGTTTCTGATAAAGTCATAGAGTAAGGAGATTATCTGAGTGCTCTAGTATGACGTGCTCATTATAAGGAACCCAAATGCGTCTTGTCTAGACAGTTTCCATTAATATAAGGCCGAATATGCCCAGCTTGCGCGCTTTATTAAATCAACCGTTTTTTAGGACTTGTTAAATCCCAATGATTTACAGATTTTTAGGCGGTTGGCACTGTCAGCCAGGCTGGAGCTATGCGTAATGATACCCACAAGAGCTGTTTTGTGAATATCTACAGGAGCCAGCCGTAGCAACATGTTCTAACTATTTTTTATTGTCTGCCTTGCTATTATATTTATCTTAATTTTGTGATTCTTTTGTATAAGACACTCGTCAGATATACCCAGGGGTTAAAACTAGAAGTATTTTTTGGTAATAAAATTGTTATGACATTGATAACAATAGACAACTATTAGCTTGATGGATCAGTTGGCATATCAGTTGTAAATCGTGCTCATCTGGATTTTTTATCCTATTACCCTTTCATACAAAAGTAACTCCAAAATAGCATGCATAAATTAATATCGCATTCTCTTTAAAAGATACATATATCATGATGCTTATATAATCATACAGTCAATTTTACCAAGCCATGACATCTGAGATAAAGACAATGTTCCAAGAGCGAGATAGAGAACATGGTATATTAGACCAAGATCAAGATGGTGCATGACATAGGGTTTCAAGACGAAAGCCAAGATGGTGCATGACCATGGGTTCAGAGACCAAGAAAAAGATTGTGCATGACAAAGGGTTCCTAGACGAAGGCCAAATGGTGCATGGCAAAGGGTTTCGAGACCAAGACAAAGATCGTGCCTGACAAAGGATTTCGAGAAAAGTAAAAGATGGTGCATGACAAAGGGTTCCGAGACGAAGGCCAAATGGTGCATGGCAAAGGGTTTTGAGACCAAGACAAAAATCGTGCATGACAAAGGGTTCCGAGACCAAGACAAAGATTGTGCATGACAAAGTGTTCCGAGACGAAGGCCCAGATGGTGCATGGCAAAGGGTTCTGAGACCAAGACAAAGATGATGCATGACAAAGGGTTTCGAGTCCAAGACAAAGATGGTGCATGACAAAGAGTTCCGAGACCAAGGCCAAGATGGTGCATGACAAAGGGTTTCGAGACCAAGACAAAGATGGTGCATGACAAAGGGTTTCGAGACCAAGACAAAGATGGTGCATGACAAAGGGTCCCGAGGCCAAGACAAAGATGGTGCATGACAAAGATTCCGAGACCAAGACAAAGATGGTGCATGACAAAGAGTTCCGATACCAAGATAAAGATGGTGCATGACAAAGGGTTTCGAGACCAATGAAAAAGGTGGTGCATGACAAAGAGTTCCGAGACCAAGACAAAGATGGTGCATGACAAAGAGTTCCGAGACCAAGACAAAGATGGTGGATGACAAAGAGTTCCGATACCAAGATAAAGATGGTGCATGACAAAGGGTCCCGAGGCCAAGACAAAGATGGTGCATGACAAAGAGTTCCGAGACCAAGACAAAGATGGTGCATGACAAAGAGTTTTGAGACCAAGACCGAGATAAAGTCCAGGGACAAGGTAGCGACCGTGGAATCTAAGACAAAGATAGAGACTAGGGCATCTGAGACCAAGACGGAGACCTTTGGATCGGAGACAAAGACCGAGATATAAAATGGGTTACCCGACTTTAAGACTAAGATTATTTTCATATAACTTTGACGAAAGATTTAACTTTTACGTTAAAATGAAATGATTTCGTAATCTATCCTTAATTCGTTTATGAATCATACAGTGGTCGATCTATAACAATTGAATGACTGTAATTCTTACTACCTTATATTAAAACTAGGAGCTAACTACTTAGACTTTTATAGACAAACGTAAAATTGAATCTTTTGTTGTCTTAGCGGTCAACTACCGATACTTTACAACGTACTTAAAAGGTCTCTGGTTTCAAAAGGACGAACACCCACAATTTACAAATATCTTTGAATAGTTTTGATGTGATGGACCGGCCAATGAAAATAATCATATTTAGGGCACTTAGTGAAAAGTTCAACCCAACAAAGGACTTCGACTAATATTATTTATAAAACTTATAAATTAAACCCCTAAGCGATGATTATCCGGGCTTTTACAGTCCCAAGCAGGGCACTGCCATTGAAATTACTTAATTTAGCTTATTATATGTGGTTACTTGGGTTTCCTTTCAGTAGATCCCGAAGGGTTTGAGTGAAACCTACACCAATATCACAATTTGTGCACTTTGCATGATGACAGATAAACTTCAATACTGAAGCCATGGCAAACGTAATGTTCTTTCCCAATTTATATGGTAGCCGAGGTACATAGTGATAATAATTGCGGCCCTGTAACACATGATACTCACACAGAGGACTGCGTTTGAAATAATTTATTTCCATATATATATATATATATATATATATATATATATATATATGGCATTTGGGATTCGTCCGGAAAAAGAACTGAACCCAGTCCAATTCACTGAATAGTGTTAAAGCAGACATTCCTTTCTTAAGGGCACGTAATAAACTGGTATTATTTTCCAACATGTGTTTGTTAAGTTTTTTGCACAAACATTACTTACGGATATACTTTGTAATCAACACCGACCACCATGTTAATGGCAAGGTTAATGCTGACACCTTGTGGCAGAATTTTTAACTCTGAATTTTAATTCACTGAACCTGGAAGTTGATCGTCATAAATGTTAGTTATTTAGATACTCACAGGGTTATGTCTCGTTCAGTTATTTTTTTCAGCAGACATCAAGCGTTTTGCAGACCGACTTGTGGTTTGACAGGATCTCGCAGTATCTGCTAAGGAGTATATAATCGTGCAAATGATTAGAAGGATAATTAGCAAATATCTGACGACTGCTTTAAGGAAATAACGCTCGGGAACCGGTATTTAACCAGGAATTGAGTTATTTGTGGTTGTTACAGATTTCATACTTGTGGACCGCTAACTCTGTCTCTTGGGAAATGCCTACTGTGAATCTGATCAAAAACAAGCATCCCTGTGACAGGACAATTAACAAGTGCCCGGGTCCATCAGCTTTTGAATCTGTCGTATTGTTCCCCGCGGACTCTTCAGAGTGAAACCAGTGCATACAAATAATAACATTTATTGATGGATCTGACAGTCCCGTCAAGCTGACGGAACAATTCATCTTAAATGATCTGGTTGGTATCTGACCGTTATGTGTCTTATGCCTGATATAAGAGCACATATAAAGCGGGATCTCCATGCATTGATTTTTTTATACTGATTGACACAATAATGGGTGTGGAGAAAACGACACAATCAACGCCGTTCACTCCAGCAACAAAAGCCAGTGTACTCTTTACTTCACTCTTCTGACTGATATCCTCCTCACGCAGCGGCTGTAACAAGATTCCCTGGACTCGACCCACAGGATGGGCACAAAGTACTGTAATGAGACCAATAACAGCGTGGTACCGCATTGTGCATCCAGCTTCAAATTTTAAACATTCAGCATCCGCTCTCATTTGTCTGATAAGACAAGTTTTGGCACAGGGCAAAGAGTCAGACCATCGACAGCTGATGCCGCGGTGTAATCAGACCAGCGAGAGCGGATGTCGCATGTTGAAATTGGGACCTCGATGCACAATGTGATATCACACTCTCACTGCTCTGATCTGACTTCTTTGACCTTTGCCAACCCTATTGGTCGAACCCAGAGAATCTTGCTTTTCTAAAGCCCCTTTCACACATTCACGGATAGCATCACGGATCATTCACGGATAGCATCACGGATCGTTCCGGGATCATCCGTGTTAACTCCGTCATCACCGTGTAAACTCCGGGCATCACCGTGTTACACCGTGTTCCATCCATAGTGATCCTTGGCGCACCGGCATGTTCGGAGAAAAAATTAAACCTGCACAATGTTTCGTCCCGGAGTACACGGATGAAAAATCATCTGTATCACTCCTTGTAGGCACCGTGCACCTCCGTGTAGCCACCGTATACACCCGGGAGTCACCGTGTAGCCACCGGGAGCTCCGTATTGAGACCGGCACTTTCCGGGTGCAAGTTTAAGTTTTTTCTCCGATCATGCTGGTGCACCTAGGATCACTACGGGTGCAACACGGTGTTAACGCGGTGATGCCAGGTGTTTACACGGCGGTGCCGTAGATAACACGGATGAACGATGCTCCGGTATTATCCGTGTTGCTATCCGTGAATATGTGAAAGCCCGATTTACGAAATCGCGCTGCCTTCCCCGCAACACCACGGATAAAGGTCCGGGGTGATCCCTGTTGCTATGTGTGAATGTGTGAAAGGGGCTTAAGCAGCGGTTGAAAAAAAGAGGCCCCGGGAAGACTGCCGGGTAAAACCGCTACTTTAGGAGCATAATTTGCGAGGTTTTGATATAGCTTCCCCTATTTTGCTTGCCTGGATTAAACAGAATAATCTTCGTCCAGCCTTTCAATATTTATTATTTAGAAGGGTTTAGAAAATGTATCTCTTATTATTATCAACTATTAATTTACTGATTCAGCCGACTTGACATTTTTGAAACTTAACTTTTTTGACCATCCTAGTCCTATTGCCTTAAAGCCCTTGAGCATGTGGAATATGGATAAAAGTCAATCTTGTTACGGGGTGACATAAAAGCGGACCCAACTGCCTCGCTAGTGAAGCATGCTTTGCTAGCGAAGCGGTCGGTACGCTGGACTTGTGCGGCACCGACATGGGTTCGAATCCAGAAACAGCCCACAATTTTCCCCTTTAATTTTGTCTTCGTAACAATCTTGACGAAATAAATAAGCTGAGATTCCACATGCGTGGATCCAGCATGTGGAATTCGTATCAGGAAAATCAAAGCGCAACTTAACGTCCGCATATCAAACGACATATAGCATGCCGCAGTCCCTGCAAATGTTATCTAAGATGAACAGCCACAAAATGAACGCCCTCCTATAAATATGCACAGTATGTAATTCTTTAAAGGCCTCTTTCTCTTTCTCTCTCTCTCTCTCTCCGCATTCATTTACATTAATTCATATTCCAATGAATAATTGGAATTCAGAGTATCATTAAGAATATATGAATTATTCAGATAATTGCATGATAGAAATCATTAATACACAACATGGAATAACTTTGGCATACATACTATAACGCATCATCTTAGAACGTCATACAAGTCTAAATTCCTTATATGATAAAACCTGAGATTTCTTCATGTACTTTAAATAATTGTCATTATTTATCTCTTTTTGATTTCCTAAATGATTTCACTAATATATCTATTAATATATAATTGAAAGATCTAGGTATAACTGTTAAAATGGTTGTCCTGGAAACACAAGGAGTGTTCGATGGAAGGACAGGCGAAGGTAACAGAGCAATCGCTAAAGCTTCGTTGACGTTCAGTCAACTGGGCTACACTATACAAAGGGTCAATAAAATAATTTATAGGTACTAGCATTTATATATTTGCTATAATATTAGCATGCACCTGGTAGAGAGTATGTACCTCTACAATTTTTAATGAATATAACATATATTCAATTCACCTTTACTGGTGTTGAGCGATCGTATTTGAAGGGTTAGTTTAATGCACAGACCAGTGTGAACACAAGCTTAATTTAGATGATTCAATAAGCAATGTTTACATTCTTATGTGATAAACTTTTTAAGGCAGCTCCTGGACTCTATGTAAAATCGTATTTTCACTTATCCTGGTATTATTATCGTTGTGGGTAATCTAGCGATGAAAACCAATACAGAAAGACAGAAATGATTTTCCGAGTGAGGACGGGGAACCACCATATTAAGTGCATGAATGACGAATGAACGCCCATTCCCTTGCAAATAGAAATCTTCGACTTTCTTCAATTTAACTACAAATTTGTAATGTATAACATTATAGAGTATTTTTATACAAGCAAAGAACCGTTGTTATTCAATACATCTTTTTGTTCTAATACTTTCCATTAAGGTTATATCTTTAAAATTGTTTTATATGAGAATACCACGTTCAGTTTATAATTTGCCATTTTATACTGTACGTTCTGTCTTTTACAGATGTCTTTGCGTTGATTTATATAAGAATAAGTAAAAAATGAATGTTATCATACATCAAAACCATTTTTTATTCTATCCGAGGCTATGACGTAAAAGCTGTCCGGGGTATCCAATTTATTGTGAATGTGAGTTACTACTATTGACTCTTATATTAATAGAACCATGTAGCTGTCAGCAGGATATAATGACAAACATAAAACTATCAGCAAATATTTACTTTTTTATACCCTTATCTTAAAATAGTAGCAGGAGTTCTATATCGTGTTTCTTATGAGAAGTTGCCGAGAAAACGCACGATTAAAATTATATTATAACTTTTCCAGCAATGACGGCATGGCCTTCAGGCGGAATGTTTATATAAAGCATGAAATCAGACTGCTTTGACAATTCAGTAGGTACATACATCCATCCTTGTCATCTGCTTGGGGAAAATGAATCAGTTTCAAATTTAATGACAATGATATTTCTGAGAACAGGACGATTCAACTGACAACAGTATGGAAAATTATCATTAATGTTCTACTGTGTTTTGTTTCCGTTCGGTGACAATGAATCTATTTCTGAAACGACGTTCACTTGACAGGAATTTTTGAGAAAGTGCCAAATGAAATACCATTTAAATTGCATAAGATGTTGTATTCCGGTTGATAATGACAGCTGGGGATCCTGGGAACACTCAACCACTCTTCTTCCGCTTCCGGTACAGGTTCCGCCGCTAACTCTCCCGGAAATGAGCGTCTTAGATAACAGCCCTGTGTGTCCTTCAAGATGCACGACATCTAGCTGGAGAGCCAGTTTAGACAGACCCTGCCTTGACATACGATCAAACTGAACATTTTGTACTCATTACTGCACTAATCATACATTGTACACGAAGTTTTTCAGGCCAAAGTAATAGAACTGAACCTTACATATGAAGCTCACTTGTATTGTATGAACTATAAATTGATACTTAAATGTATATCACAAAGCGATTGTTATACCATTATAATCTATTTAACTTCCGTTTAAAAGTTGTATTAAAGTTAGAGTAGTTTAGTATATTGCGGAGTGTTTGCTCTGTGCCGGGCTGGGCAGCTGTGTCAAACCCACAATTCGCAAATATGTAGAAATATCATATCTGCTCAAATTATATGACTGGTCATACAGTAGTGTTCATGAAATTTACTAAATCCACCTATTTGATTTATTTCGATTGAAGTATTAACATCCAGTAACATATCAGTGTTTTATGGCACACACACACACACACACACACACATAAACAGAAGCGCCAAAATAAGTTTTGAAAATGTCAGTTCTATTTAAAATAAAAATAATGAATATAATTTTAAATTTTACTATCTATTTAAATAATACACAGTTGATTTTTTTCTAGATAATGGTATACCTGTATCCACTCTAATTTGGCCTTCGAAATTCAAGTCACAAGTACAATTACTTGATAATCATGTAATGTGAGTTCAGTCATGACCTTCACTCCTCAAGAAAGTGAGTTACTATTAATAGTCTACTGATATAGTTTCAAATCATAATGGAAAGCATAATGAAATTAAAAAGATAAACATTCTGCAATTGCAAAGCGTTTTTCTAAACAAATTAGAGGTTATACAGTTTAGGTTTACTGACCAGTTGAACAAATATCTTTGATTTTGTAGTTTCCTGAAACAAAATGCTTTATGATTTTCCTTCATAATGCACTGGTAGCGCGTTGAGGCACGTCACAGTATTAGCCAGCGACTTATGCTTATCTGAAATGTCGACCTTTCCTTTGATTCCACACGACACCTGTGTAGCCCGTCAGGTGTCATCGGCAAATTAACTATAGTCCTGTGCCCGTGTGAACACGAGAACTCCTTCTGTGTGAACATTCCGTTTCAGCAGACAGGCTTTTTGATCGCAAACCAATGTGTAAGAGGAACTGCCTACTGGCATCTTATGTATCTACCCATTTGGCATGGGATATTTATAATTAAAGTAACGCATTATCAGCAAAGTAGTTGCCTTGGTGCAAAGCTGATAATTACACACAGGGGACCCGGGCTCCATACTCAGACTTTAAAAAGTTGATACGAATCCTTTAAGCGTTCTTTTGTTGGACAATAAGGAATGATTTAAAGAGTGAATAAAGGAAGAGGCTGTTATAAC
This sequence comes from Sipunculus nudus, assembly GCA_026874595.1. Lineage (NCBI taxonomy): Eukaryota > Metazoa > Annelida > Sipuncula > Golfingiida > Sipunculidae > Sipunculus > Sipunculus nudus. The sequence goes on along the minus strand of CM049312.1, from coordinate 10,005,772 downwards.
TATGATCACTCTAATTATTTATCTTTTTTTTTCAATGTTTCCATCTTTGGGATTATTATAGTCATGTTTTATCTAATACAACGTTTTTTTTTGTTTGTAGATAGAAGACGATAATGATCACAACTATTTGGCATGGCATAGACTTTACATATCAGACTTTGTTTATCAGACCACATATAAATATTGTTGTTAATATCTCTATTCCATCACATCTGATTTTCTGAGCTGTGCTTTAAAATATGTGACTACAATACGCTCCGTATTCATTTGAGGTTATTTCTTTAAATTAGTAAAACAGTTGATTATTGAACCAATATTCCTAAGCGAACTGTATTCGGACAATTGTTCTTTTATCAACATGACCAAAGACACGGGCATGTGATCACTAATAAACATGACAGCATGAAGCCATAGCAATCTACAGCATCTGCCATTTTCCATAGTGATACCAAAGCAAAGTGCTGTGAATACGATTGACTGCGCCTGCCTAGGTTCTATATGGTACTTAAGCAGATATTGCAAACCAAAAGCTTCAATATCCCATGGAAATATTCCAATACTGTAGGACAACGCAACCTTCCCAGATTGAAGAGAAAATATGGCCGTACCGATGAAAATGTAAAGATAAAAATGTGGCCAAAAATAGAGGAACGGCGGTCGGATATTATACGGCAGAGAAATAGTAATAAATGGTTTTAGGTCGTATTTTTATTTCAATTATTATATACCAAGAATGGCTTGGGATTGCGGCAGCGGAACGCAGTTAACTGAATGCAGTATCAATTCTCGTGGGATGTTTATTAAGAGGGCGGTAAAAATAATTCCCTGCAAAAGCTCAGCTTGGAAATATTTATTCTACATGTATTTCAAACAAACGAAGGCAACATGGGTTAAAGCAAACGTGTCATAACGGGAGCCAATGCATCTTCAGTGAATATCTGACACCCAATTTATGTGTGCATAAGCCTTTAGTGGCCTGAGATGTTTATACATGAGCCAATAATCAGCCTTATACGTGTATCATATCATGAACAGAGGAACTGATTGCCATCCCTTACCTAAAGACAGGACCTTAAAGATGATTCACCATAAGACTAAAAGAAATAAAGATTCCAGAAATGTTCTTTTACACGCATTCATACCTAGACATGTGTATTTATCATGTTCCGCGGCATGGATTGCCATTTCTCAATTCTAAAAAAAGTTTGATGGTGATTGGTTTGATATTTGAAAGCAGGGACTGAATTCTCACGTTTATCCAGATACACACATAGATTTTTTATCATGGTTAGACTTGTATGCCAGTGCAGGAATACATGAGCTATTCCCGCCATTAGGCCAAACAAAACTATTTACTGCTTAACGGAATCTGGTTTTTTTTTCAGGGAGATTTTTTACAATTTTATTGTGCACTAACTCCTCAGTGGTATTTTTGCTTAACTAGGCTCTTCCGTCAGTCAATTCAACGATATCATTAAGTATATTAACTATGCCAAATTCACTCATAAATCCCTGGAACTGGCGCCCACAGATATATGCTTCCCACCAACTGACAATATTCCACATATTTTGTGTCGACAGACAAAATTAGAGAAAAAAAAATCGCCAGCTTGATCACTATGTTTTGTCCAAAGTCTATAGAAACATTCATTATTTGCTTGGCCCTAACTAAATTGTATCTTTCTCAACGGTTCTAGCGGATTCTCCATTTTCTCTCGTAAATCCCTGCCGCCGTAATTGTGAGAGCGTTAGTAATTTCCGAACCGTCAGAGGGAAGGTTTACAATCCCAGTTACCATTGGTGATCACGCTTCAAGTGACGGCCTGTCATTAAATGGTTAACTGTGACCTGTTGTATTGGCATGTCATTCAATCATAGGTTTTTGTATTATTGGAAATACTTCAGCTTGAATATTTACAACATAATATCTCCAAAATTATTATTTAATGAACAATAACAGCTTGGATTGTTTTTTAAAGGTGTTTATTCATTAAAGGTACATAATCAAAAGCAAATCATGCCTATTCTTTTACACTTTCGGTTCAGTTTTGCTTTAAATGTTTTCAAGCAAAACCATCTCAGCACACTGTCTAAATACCTCACATACGGCTGTTTGGCACCTTGTTATGGCTCTGTGTGTTGGTAAACACAGTCCACGTAAGCTTGTTTACCATAACAAGGCCGCGTGACTGAAGGTCCGATTTTGAGCCGCAACACGTGGTGTTTCAGCCAGAGGGAACATGTTTTACATTTTTGGGCCAAATCAGTCAGGGATCTCGTAATTGACACGTGTTGTGGCTCCTCGATGCTCCTTGTTCCTGACTTGGTGCACCATTTAAACTTTCCACTTAAACGAAACTTGTTTGAGGGACGTGTATCAACCTTATCTTTTAACCGTAAAACTTTACGTTTTTTTTTTTTGGGGGGGAGGGGGAGGCAGAGTATGGATGAAATAAGGAATGTTTGGTGTGTAATGAAAAGCGATTTCATTTACGTTATACGATGGAAAAAGGATTGTTGAAAAAAGGAAAGAACTGGTTGGTGTGCATATCGTCAATATCAGGTCAAGAGGGATGCAGATGTCCCGAGTTTGGTTGATAGTAATCCATGAATTGCAATATTGAAAATACTGGATGTAGTATCTTAAGCTGAAAAATATATTGTGTAGGTAGAGGGAAGGAAAGCCGTCGTTTGTGGGTTTTTCGGGATTACGAAAACACTCACGGTGTTATGACCCAATAGAGTTTAATTACGGAAAGACTCCCTATCTAAATCACAGGGCTGATCATTAGTTAACTCAACGTATGAAATAGAATGTTATCAGTTGTGAATAAATTAATAGTTTAATTGCTAGGGAATAAAATAATATATACAAATTAAAATTTATTAATAATAACTGCGAAAAGAAATGGAGAAAATGAGAGATGTTATAGAGGTCAACGCCCCCCCCCCCCTGGATCCGTGGTTTCAGGGCGGGGGGGGGGGGGGGGGTCTAGGTCCAATCAAACGGTTGCGGTGCCCGAAATGGAACCCCCCCCCCCATCCCCATTATACAATGGGAACTCAAGCGTAATTCATTACAGCAAAATGTCACTTTTTTAAAACATAGATAAATCTAATAAAATACTACAATAGTGCTCTAAGTTGCTCAATACATATGAACCCTCAAATAAAAAAAAATACATTAGCACATTGCAGTTAAATACTAAATTTATTCTTTGAATTAAAAAAAAGTTCAGGGCTTCCTGACAAATATCCAAATCACAGGAAAACCCTGAGAATAATAAAATGTAGTGAGACCAACAAACAACTAAAACTAACCGGGCTATTTTATCATTTTACATTTACATGTCTTGCCTCAAAAGCTTCGGATGTGATGGTTCTCATTGTCAGTATTTCATGATAAATTGTGCTAACAGCGAAGCCACAGTCCAGCTTTCGCTGAATATGCTGGGCACGAATATCATCACTAGTACAATAAAATGGATTTAAAGCAGGGTTTGTTCTATAAACAAAGACAGGAGATAAATAAAAAGTCGGATGTATGTGATTGCTTCGACATTTAATGCATTACAGCAAGTCCAAATATCTTGATAAATTGCAAGGATATACTATTGACGAGCACACTTTTGATATGCACGTAACAACCTCAAGAGTGATTTGTCCATATCAGTCGGGTTATTTGCATCAAAATGGATAAGGTTTAGCTGGAACTCCTATCTATATTATTTATTGCTTAGCTCATCCTGAGAGTACCACATATTTGAGCTGGAAGTAACCTAATTAAGACCGCTATATGTTACCTAATTATCTCAGTACCAAATCTGTGTGCGTTTACATCTGAGTCATTACATACTCGCTCGAGCAAAACCGATTTTACATCATGGTGCCATTTATGTTTTAATCAAACGGCATTCATATATTCAACATCTCCTTTCTATAAATGGGTACCACGATATTCTATTATTCCTAGCTGGGCCTCGGTTGAATCTCTTTTCAATTGAATGTCCATTACTTTTTTTTAATGGAATACCATCATTTTAGTATAATGCTCTGTCGGATATTGTGTTGAAATATCTTGATATATTACGTAAACAGAATTTGAAGCTTAGTATGCTTGACGATAGCTTGACGATATTACAAAAAATAAATTTTTGTATAGTGAACGAGCACATTAATTTTTTTTCCAAAATTAAGATATATATATATATATATATATATATATATATATATATATATATATATAGTCATTCCGCATCCCTGTTTAAGATTTTTGTTTTCTCTGCCATCTCTTAATGCACCCAACCCCACAACACAAAATGTATCCATCTTGTGATTTACTGAAACAGACAAACAATTATGGTTTATGTCCCTTAAAGTAGGTTTTGACATTCCGATTCAACGCATTCAATCAACTGTTCCTAAGCTGGTCTGACAAGGTTAAAGTTGTAAATATTTGTGAAACGCTTCTCAATTACAAAAATAATATTGATATTAATGTTAACCACGCAATCATCCTTAGGAAAAGCTTATGTTTGGGGACTAACTATTAATTGTGATGCAGCTGAATTTTGTGTTTGCCTCTCCATAAAATAGGGTTATACTCAACAAGTGAGCGGTCAGACATCACAACTTGGCAAGAATTCTTCTTGAACTAGATAGCCCAATAGGAAATGTTTGTCACGTTTTGCATTCACAATAGGTACTAGGATATAGAGGTTTAATTTTGTTCCATCCATAAACATTGCAAAGTTACGAACAGTTACTGGTCCCTAAGTTAACTATGTATTCGTGTATTTTGTCATGTTCTGGCATTAAATGATAATTTTTTTTCAGGATGGCATTACTTTCATGGAACATGCGTAAGTCAGACCCTCTTTCCCGTTCACCCTTACAGAAACAGAGTTGGTCGACAAAAATGATAAGAATGGAGAAACGATATCCGGTTCCATTATTAAATCATTTATTTGAATTCTGGGTAGTGAAGCATTCACTGTTGTTTGGTGAGATTAATTTGACTGAAGCTATTTGTGCTAACGTACACTAAAAAGAAACAGGAAGTCAGGCGGCCAGAATGAGCTGCGAAGAGAGTCCCTGTTGGGGATTACAAGTGCAGAAAATAAAAATGTTATATCGGGAGAGAATTCGAGGACTTGGTGTCTTTACAAATGCATTAACTTACGGTTAAAGGTTAAAAGCTTGACTTTTATACAGCCCGCTGAAAGAGCAAACGTTGCTAACCCTTTAAAAGGAAAGCCGTTTTTTTATAGCTATATACCTTAATTTTTTCTGGTAAAAAGGCAAGATGTGACTTTCACTTTAAAAGATCATACTTTAACTGCTGGCTACCCTCAGATATATGTACAAAACCTATTTGGTTTAACCTATAAGCATGACTCCATTGCGACAGTAACACATCCGGTATCCCTTTGGGGAATATATGGAAATACTGACACAGTATGGACTGCTTTCAGGAAAACACAAATTGGAATAAAAAAAGGCATGACTTAATAACACAGATCGTTAACGTGTACTAATAGCATGTACTTCTATTCGAAGGAAAATAAAGAAAACAATATATTTTTTTTTTTCTTATAAAATGTTCATAAAGAATGCAAAACAGTCTTTATTGCATATAAGATTGAGAATTTGAAGGAATAATGAAATCTTATAAGGGTGAGAATTTGAAGCAATAATGAAATCTTATCACGAAAACTACGAATAAAAGAGTACACGTTTATAAAGGAAGTGTTATGTTAAGTGTCTAATCTGGTTTAACAGGCTATAAGAAAGATAATTCATTAAGTCTCAATCGATGGCATTTATTTTGTGCACACAGAGGATCAGGCTCTCTAGCAACGTTATTTCTACAGGGTCATTTAACAAGAGAGATGATTGTTTCCAATCATGGCTACAATTTCATTCAAAACCTGTAAGAAATATCCAACGTTTGCAACTTGAAACCGAACAGTAGGAAAATAAATAAAAAATGTAAATACAGTACATTTGCTAGACCAACTAAAAAGTATATTCGAATACCCAACTGAAGAATAAAAGGCAATATATTCTTTTCACCTGGGAAACCAAATCTTTAAATAAAAACTCTATCAAACAGAAAGCCGCAATTCCGCATAAAATTCTCATTACATCAATAATTATTAATCGCCCTTAGAAATGCAAACATTATAGATATACTTACGCATAAAAAAATCCCTGAGACCAAACTTTCTATTCAGTAAAACTTTATATTTTTTTCTGTTTAGACTGCTACACAAGAATCTCTTCTGAGAAATAAAATGTTAAATTCTAGAATGTTTTAACTCTGATACGACATGTTTTCCTGTAACGGGTTGCCTTACTTGGGTTGCCCTAAGGCAGGATTGATTATTTGAAGGAAAAAATACTCTCCATTTATTATTCAGAGAAGAAAATCCACATAAAAACACTCCTCACAGAATATTAGTGGAACGGTAGTAATCGTTTAAAAATTACATTTAAACATTTACTCGTAGACTGGAAAAGCGGATACTTTACAAAGGACAACACCATAAAATCCACAGGTCTTTCCACAATCCACCTGGTGTTCTGGTTGTATTAGGTATCTCCTATAGAAAAAGTAATCAGCAAAGAGGGCCTCATCTGGCTGTAATGGAATGGATCAAGCTATTTCAGAATAGGACGCTCCAGAAAATAATGCCCCAGACTAATCCTTCTTTCTTTTGCCTTTAAAGATAAATTCTACTTGTTACTGTTCAAAATATAACTATCCATTTTACGACATGTTATGCCAAAGCCAAATCCTTAGTATCATTACTTATTTTGCCTTGTTGTACAAGGCTAATTAAGAACTACCCTGGACTTTCGTTATAGTTAAGGAACGTAACCTGTGCGTGTATGCAAGTACAAGAAAGTTATGAGAACGATATTTATATGTTCTAGTAGATGAATGCTTCCATTTTAGATCGCAAAGAGTCGATACAGAGGCATAGAATAATAACACTGACGTCTGTCTTGTACGTCATTATGTTTTGTTGTGATATTGAGTTGGAACTTATGGGGGGAAAATCCGTCATATTATTTTGAGGCACATTCCCCTGTAGAATGGTGAAACAGAAATGAACTGAGTAACAAATCAAGGTACAGACAGATGTAAGGTATATAGCCAGAAATGAACTGAGCAAAGAGTTGTACCTTGCATGTTAGTTGGAACAGTACAGGAAAGGATTTTGAGCATTGCCCTTTTACTAAACGCTGACCAACCTTCAGTGCAGAAGTCCAGTGAAACCCTAAGAAAAAGCTCGGAAACGTGTAACGTAGATATTTGGCATAACAGATATACTTTCTACATCTTAAAGCTTCTTGTCCTGCTTTAATCCATTGAGACCATGATTACAGTTAATTTAATCTTACAACCAGAATCCAAGTACACGTGACATGATAACACCACCGGTCTCATAATCATTACCCCGCTGTCATTTTTTCAGGATTATACAGTTCTTTGTTTGCATTTTTTTTGTCTATTTGCTTATTGAATGGTTTATAAGGAAATATCCAAAACAAGTTTGGGTGATAACGGTTTCTTCAGCTAATCATCCAGGAAAGAGAACCGTTTTATCATTAAAGATTTTGCATTTGTAAAGTTGTACTATGTCATCCTTAACTTCATTGTGTAATAATGTATATAGCTTAATATGGATTTAAGTTTCAGTAAAGTGAAAAAAAACTGCTACAATTCGACAACATCATTTAACTAACAAAACTTACGCTGACAGAACGCGTGACGTAAAGTGTAGCACTACTGAACTGACATTCAAGTTTGCAAGGATTAAAATTTTAAATTATGCCACAACTTGCATTTAAAAAGGTAAACCACAACTGTTTCGTCATATTATATAAATATGGAAACAAATGCAAGGAAACTGATTTTAAAGCACAACAAATAAAATTAATTATTTACAGTATAGGATAAACTGCGATTCATAACGTCCAAGAATAATACACATAGAAATATATACAGCGAATTAACACATTAACATTATTAATTAAGCCGCAGGTAATAAAAAAAAAGGGATTTTACGTAGTCCGGGAGACGACATGGTCATTTTTCAGTTATCCATGCGCACGAAATACTAATAGATCTGCCTATAGGTCTGTCATCTTGGATAGTCTCGGTTAAGTATTTCGTGCGCACGGATTAGTAATTTGTGCGCATGGATTAGAAATCCGTGCGAACAAATTAATAATATTTTGACCATGTCGTCTCCCGGGCTCCGTAAAGTCCCTATGACTGGCAGGTTTTTCTTTTATGACAATGCAATTGATAAACATGTGTGTGATTCAAAGATAGTTGTCATATAACTACCATCTGAATTTTCATTTGTACGCATATAAAAAAGAAGATTTACGTTTTGGAATGTTTGTACGTGTTATATAAGCTACTGTGTTCTACTGTGAAGCACCGCCCTAATGCTATACTGCGGAGCTTTGCATTTACAATAGACAATTAAGTTATTTCAGTTACCAGCGGAGTCACAACCGTGCATTTTTTTCCCGGACCCCGCCCGTGACATCCGGGTTTTTAGTATACGCAAATTGTAGTGGTGAATCCAGGTTTTTTTTTGTGGGATTAGTGAGAAGGACTTTGTAGCCTAGAATGAAATCCTTGCGTTGAATAAGGTAGCATTTTCTCATGGAATATATAACTTTGTAATATTTATAAGCTTTCAACTGTATGTTTAACTAAACACCTGGGAACAAACTCACTTCTAATGAATAAAATAATATAATTTAATATAAGGATCACCATTTTAATTTGATTATATTATGTACATGCACCAATATAGTAATGTATTTCCCTTGAATTTTGCAACACATTTAATCATTTCCAAGAGTATTTTTAAGTTATGATATAACTTTTCTTTTTATGCCAGTGGACCTTAACAATTTTATATTATTTGAGACATGTTTTTTAAAGAAACAGTGAATGACGCAGTATGGAAAATACAGATATTAACTAATTGTAGTTAATGTATAGTTTACCTGTATGATTATAATAATTAATGTTATCTGGTCTCCTCAGATCGAAGCCTGATACATGAAACACAGGCTTTCCATATTGCACCTTGGTACGATACTTTTTACTATATAGGTCAGATTATCCAAGCACGCCACATGATTATTAATTAGTAAGCCTGCTATATATGATTATTGTACAAATAAGCCTTAATACAAATACATACTCGTTTCCATAATATTAGCAGATACTAATCAAAATATTTAATTTTAGAAAAAGCTCACAAATTTTACTAACATTAATTGAGATACCCCTGCCAACTGGCTGGCTGACCTTATAGCACGTGGGATCACCATGAACCATCTACACTTTGTAACAGTGCTTGAACACAAAATAAGCATATTGCTGCATATACACAGTCCAGGGTTAGCTGGTAAGTTCAAGGCCAGTAAATGCCACTGGCAATTCCCGGTAAATTCCCTCTCGCAAATTAGTGGCAAAATATGGCAAATATGTACAAATACTTGATTTTCTGTGTTTTATTTTGTCAGAAAGATCTACAAACTATTAAAAATACAATATTATAGGAACTGCTGATTACAGAAAAATAGGAATTATCTGCAAAACAGACCTAAAGGACTACAACAGTACTTTGCAACATTATAATAATACTGTACATATGATTGTGTGATAAATTAAGGAACAATATATTTCTCTTATTTAAATGAATATATAAATGTACCTGAAGTTATAACTTTAAAATTTTTTTAAGTTTTATCTGTCTCTTTTGGTATGATAAGGTTTCTCCATGTTTAGCATAATCTTCCTAGGAAGGTCGGGTGCATGAATTATATTTTGACTTAGTCATGATAGTTTGTTAGTGCTGCATCACACTGTTCATCCGTTTTACTGCTGATAATTTTTTTTGGTAGCTGGTTCCAGTCTGAACTAGTTTATTAAGGAAAATAGTGTTTATATGTTTCAGTATTGGACCTAAGTAGTTTAGAGGAGCATAGAGTCCTTAATGGTATTTTAATGAAAGAAAGTAGCGATTCAGCAGGGATTGCTGTAAGACCATTCAAAATTTTGATGAAATATAATTATTAGTCTCATCTTTGTTCTTTAATGGTTTGCCACTCCAAATCTTATCATTATATAGTCATGCGAATGTTTTGCAACAGTCACTGCAAACAAATTAGGCAATTATAATGATTGTGATGAGTTTGGTAATTGCTGTGTCCCTTAACAGCAGCCGACTAATACCTGGAAGAGAACCCCTGTGGATCTGTTATTCCATAGCCTTCATCAAAGACTAGATAGGTCTAGGTAGGTCTGGCTGAACCTATACTGTCCAGTGAATTGCTCTTCTGTAATTAGCACCACTGGTCATCACATATATAAACAACAGCTGGCTAAGGCTTGCCTTAACAATAGGCACATCAAAGACAGTTACTGAACAAGAACCGAGTCCATACAACATTATCTGCTCACATCATTAGTGACATAGTAGGAAACAAAATTAACAGGAAGTGATATGTATTACAATAACTAAGCAAAACTCTATTTATGTAAACTCAGATTAATGTTAAATATAACCCCGATGCCGCCTGTCCGTGACTTCCAGGGTTTATATATTATAGAACATGCACCACCACATGCTGTGGATGGGTAGGGGAAGCACTCAGTTCTATACTCCATGACATTGTCTCCTGAAATTACAGAGGAAATCACTCTTACTTTGATGCACTATGATTCAAGGACTCTCTCAAAGAATAATAACTGTCAGCTAAGAAAATGTTAGCAAGTAAAACTTACCTGCCAAAACTGCTCCAAAGGAAACAACCCGGGGGCAAACACACTCTTAGCCCCCTTAATCCTTCAATATATTTTTTATCTAACATTGACTCCAACAATACTAGAATAAATCAAATTAGGAAGAATCTAGTCCAATTAAGAAAAAGAAATTTTAATATTACCTGTAGTTACAAAATTTAATTTGCCAGTATATACCAGCAAATGCCAGTCTTGCTAGCAACAAGTGGTATTTCCCGGCATTCTCGCTGGCATGGCTTAATGGGTATTTGCCAGCATTTTGCCAACCCTGATTTTATACTGTTGTAATATTCACTTATTTTTTAAGCTGAAAAGTTTGAGAGAGAGAGAGAGAGAGAAAAGACAGTCATACTACACCCAGCTCCAACAAAGATTAAAAGAGTCCACGTGTTGTGGGGTGGCTTGCTGCAAATGACTTGGACACTCTGTCACAGTAAAAATACGCTAAAGTGCGAGAGAAGAATACAGGGTGACGTGTATTAAACATGTACCACAATAGGCTCAGCACCCAGTAAATAAACAATGACATGTTGATTTTATGTTATATGATCGCTTTTCCATATCCTGGGTGACTTTGTCTTTGTTTTATATACTTAAACAAAATAATACTATATTAAAATTTCCCAGATTTAAGAATAAAGTTATATTTTCAATACTGAACGTCAAGGTGAGTGTCCACCAGTAAGACATTGAGACTTATCGGTCTTATCCTACTAACCTACGATGCGTGACCAGCACAAATACTGCCTAGTGCTTTTTTCCCCTAGAAGCCAAAATGCTAGAGCTCCCACAGCTGCTCCCCTGGATCCACCACTAGCAAAATGTCAGCCACAAGAGCGGCTGTAGAAACTGGAGATAGAAACCTGTAAAGATTCGATAAGGGTGCGGGGAAACGACACGAACGTACTCCGAGTACAGCGTGCAGGCGAGAACCTGCATAGAGTGTCTAGTGGCAAGGGGTCAGCAAAGTAAAAGGCGATATAACGCATTTCTGTGGTCACGCCCAAACCCGGAAATTAGAGTAGGACTTAGAAAGGTTTATTTCTGAACTCTACGACCTATTTTTTTTAATATAGTGGAGGTTCCTTTGATTCTTGTAATATCACGCATCATCTCAAAATTGTATCGCCATTTGCTAATCAGTTCCAAGGATTTACAGAATAGCCCTCACACTTCACAATGTTATGAGTTTCTGAGAATCCCATTACATATTATGGATCCTCAGCCGGGAGACGGTGTACTTCCATGACGGCCGCACGGAATCATTATGCCCAGTCAATTGAAGGTCCGATGTACTCATATGACAGATCACTAGATGGATAGTTTCATAACGATTATGACGTTGATGTATCAAGCACATGATCAAGTAGTGTTATTATCCTTCAAGCTACTATATCTTAAGCCGGAAATCGTTTTATATGCTAGGTTATATTATATGTTATTGATTACAGCTTCATCTTGGAGTTAATTATTCAGGAGATATGCCCCTCTGTATGCAGTAATAATCGAAATTGAAATCTGATTGATATAAAAAAAAATGATAATCAAGTTTAATCGTTGACCCGTTAACAATTCAGAGGCCATACATCAACAACATAAACAAATATAATACCAAATACGCGTGGTGTGTGCTTACTAGAAACTTATGTACCGAATGGGTTCTCAGCCTTCCGACACTTAATCTGTATAAGCTATGTTTAGATATATAAACCCAGTCTGATCATGATTTATTTTTTTAAAGATTAGGAGATGTAGATAAATCCATAGTACCATTTACTTTAAACTAATTTCTTTTAAGTAATATTATATTTATTACACCAATAATATCTAATACTATCATATATTACTTTAATATCAGAATGCCACCAATAAAATAATATTGTATGATCAACGTAACATTTTTCAATCTTACAATTTTTCTCTATCGGACAATGACGTAATATATATATATATATATATATATATATATATATATATATATATATAATATTAGCTCTTTAAAAATACTTCCTTTCTGACGAAGTACCATTGCTGAATTCACCACATGATATCTATGGTTTTATTATCCATACAGAAACAGAAGGTTTTATGAGTTAACACATACTAAATATCAGAATGTCTACTGCTGAGATGGAACCAATCCACAAGATACACGTATTATGTAGCAATTCCATCATCATACTAGCAAGGCTCTGGAAAAACTTTCCGCTTTCAGAGATCCCTGACTTTTGGTCTTAAACTCCCACCAGACGTGTCACGTCGAACAGTATACGCGAGTCATTTGATTGGTTAAATTGCTTGTTCATTATTCCTGAAACAGCCAGGACGGCTCGATGAATCAAGATCTCTGAAGGCGGTGCTGCCAGAAGCTTGAGTGATTGGAGATGAGCTATTCTTTCTTTATAAACTTATACTAAGAGCCGTAATGTTTGGTCTCTTTGAATCCCTAATCTATGAGTGTGACAGTCTTTTGTTCCTGTTACATCATGAGCACATTCAAGAAAACTGCCCAAAGCCACGAAATTTTCAGAGCTGAATATAATTAAATATGGTATATCAACTAGATATTCAGTTTTTATAAAGCAAGTGTGACTTGAATTAGGTCATCGACTCAGATTCCACTGAACAGATACATTATGGGGGGAAAAACTGAAGTTATCTTTAATACCCCTGTTGTTTAAATATACACATTATGATTGAAACAAGTTTTAGTACAAGCAATTATAAACGGAAATAAAACTGCAATCTTGGGCTAGCTTTTATGTCAAATAAAGATGTCCCCGGAACCAGTAGTATTGAGTTTCTATCTCTTTATTTTATTTTAACTTCTTTATTTGAGAAACACCATTGGATTTACGTCGTGTATTTCTTAACATCATTGACAGGAAGCAGACAAGAACAGCATTATTTGATATATCAGCATACTTGAATCGCATACTCCCGTTTCTGAGACCATTCTCCTCAGTCTTATTAAAGAATCACTTAATCCATCCCTTATTGCGTAGTCTTAGGATCTGATGGCAAGTATAGGCAAATCGCACAAATAATTACTATAAAGACTTTATTTTGTAGTATATTTTGTACTACGAAACACATTCTAGGCAGATGAATTGTTTCTAATAATACAGCATAGCTATGACTTGTCAGTACTGTTGGTATCACTGATTTCAATGTGGTTTATATAATTATCTGTATGTTTATCCACAAGGATTATTTAGCTTATAAATCGCCAAGTATAAGTCGGTAACTTATACAGGTAGTGTGATTACATAAATACACAAGTAATATATTAATATTACAGATTTTTTATTGTGTACACGGGCGTAACTCGTGTTGTAGCGGTCTCGCCTAGCCGGGTGTTGCACTCTCAGTTTAATCCGTACTGGTTGAACTCTCGCTGTCACGCTAGTCTGGGGCTATCTCGCCTGGCCAAGCCGGGCCGGCTCACGTGTGACCCCTGACATTTATGGACACAGCGTTCTTTTTCTAGATGTTTCCTGTAACGCGTGTTTACTGTGTATCATGTTAGATTCTTTAGATTGTTCGAGACATGGAAGGTTCTCGGCTGGAGGTGAGAAGTTATAAATAGGGGGCTGAGTTTTAGAGCCGAGAGAGAGGTGAGAGAATATTCCAGCGCACACGGAAGAGTGGGACCTTTTCCGATACATGCAGCAGTTAGAGATTTTCTTCAAATTTATGACGGATTATATGTAATCTTCAGTTTGCCTTTCGGATCACTGCCAGGATTCGAGTTTGGATAACAGCAGATTGATTTTGTAAAATACTTTGGATTGTTATTCTCCGAGAAGATTTGTGTGAACTGTTCATCCGGCTTATACATTTAAAGGATTTGTTGTCGCTGTGACAGTGGTGCTATCCAGGTACTGTGCACTTTGTTTATTTTACTGTGTGATTGTATTGATTTGCTGTTATACTGCTGTTATACTGTGAAATTGTATTGATTTAGTGTATTGTAATGTTAGGGTTCTTTTAAGAATAAATTATAGTTATTTATTAACAACAAACCACTGACTCCTTTATTCATTCCCCTAGACATTTCACGCTGCCTAGTGTAACAGAATCTGATTTTTTTTCTCAATTACAAAATTTATGTTCATCATGCATACTTGATCTGTTGATATTAGGTCCGTACCGTATATATACATTAGTGTTATATACATAATCACTTGTAATTCTATAAAGAGGAGGCAGTAGTGTTTCAAATAATATATTTATTCACTGCCGTTAATAAACATTACAAATCTTAGCACCAGCTATCTTTCTAAAATATATTCTGCTATGAAATCTGCAATTTATATATGATTTTATTTTCAACAGGCACATAAAGTTCACCTTATTACTGTTTTGGGAAATTTGATACTCTAGCGCTATACCGATAATTCTGACATGCGATTTTTGACATCCAGGTTTTTGTCTAAACACAAAGTGACAGCCCTTAGAGGTGGTTCAAAATTTTTAACCAGGTTACGTACTTTTATAAGCATACGGTAATACAGCAGGAAAGAACTCCGAGGACAGTCTCAAGGTGGGAATCAAAGAGAGTATGGTTGCGAATAAACATGTATCTCGCAAAAGAGAATTCGGAAGACCGCTTTTGGACGACCGCGCCCTCCAACAAATATGAGTATTATTCCGTTTATAATCTTTAACAATATGGACATCTTTATACATTTTACAAAACAGGTGTAAAAGATCATTAATTTTGAAATGTTGATCATGGTTATGAGAGCATTGGGGAAATGATTTTAGGAGAGTAAAGAAAAACGTATACACTGAACCCAGTACTCAACTTCCATTCTATATTTATTAGATATTTCTTCGCTCACAGTACATGCGTGTTATGTTTTAGATAAAGTTTTCAGTTCAACCCAAGTCGAGTCGTACGTCCACAGATAACGCATACTGAAAACGTGTTTATAGAGTGATACAATCAAGTTAAAAACCATGCACACATAACGATCCAGCACGCCGTCCGTGAAAGGAACTTCCCTTTTAGTTGAATGGATTTTTTTATGTAAAAGTTATCTTTCAACTAAATCTTAATGGGTATCTTTGCAACTTTACTCCGTTCAGATCAGATGGCATACGTAAGTTTCCATATATAACGCCGACAATTATAAATTGTGTTCCTATAATAAATGACAAGATTTTTATGTGTTTTATCTTAAATTCTTTCCTAAAGGTGTATACTTTCAAAAAGTCATTTCGAAAACAAGGCCCTCTAGTTGTGCGAGTTTCATCTTACAGCGTATAAATTAGCAGTCAACCGGGAAAAGCAGCCGTTCTTATGCCATAAATTTAGTTTAAATCCCTACATATTTGAAGCTCTTTGATTGTCCTACCCGTAATACGCTAGTGGTGCCGTGAAGAGATGCTAGCGCAATATTAAAACATTTTCTATCAAGTGTGAATAATCAAATTTTCTCAATTTAATTAATAGTAGAATACACAGCAGGTAGAGTGGACAATGTTCCTACTGAAACGTGCGCAGAAGGCCCCAGTATATACATCATATGGAGTTAACCAACCAGAATATTAAATTATCCCCGGCTACATCCACCCTCCTCTCATCATCCTGACCGCTCAGCCGTTATCATCCCCTGCGGCTATGAGAATAGCACTCGTAGTGTATATGTTCAATATTGAATAGGTTTAATACAGAAGATCTAAGCAAGAATCTTTGCAAGAACTTAACACAAGGTTATATTCTAATTGTTCCTTAAAGAATATGAAAACCAGAAATTGAAATCAGTACAATATTTATTTATTTTTTTTTATTAAACTTTAGTTCCAACTTATTTATAGTTACAAGATTTTGTTAGGGTACGTGGCAATGCATGTAACTGATATATTCTTCAGCTCAGGTTCCTCTCCACTAAGTATCGTAAAATTCAGTTCTTCATTTTGGGGATGGGGTTGATATGATTAAAAAATACCAAGTAGTCGTAACACAAACTCCTTAAACGGCGCAGGTAGTTGGGAGACAAATCACTTAACAACGTGCAAACATATGATACGTTCACTGAACGTTGACTCAGATCGAGTCGATTTATGTAACCTTCGAAACCGCGAGAGTAAATATTAAATCAATGACCTTTTGTTCTATTTTATGTGTTTTTTTCAGGAGGTTATGTTTTTCGTTCCTTGTCAATTCTGTATGTGTTACATATATCGCCGAAATATAACATTTAAGCCTGATTGTTTCATGACCATCATGCTATTGTCAAATAGGAGGTATTAATGTCAGATATTTGATAACAGCATTCATGGTTCCATATTGAAAAAAACATGCTGTAAACATGAATATTTCTTGCTTATTCTCTCAGGTGGGCTGTCCATCAAATGAACCAAATGGTGGAGCAACTGCTTGGTTCCATTAGCTTGTCATAATGTAATAAATAAAACAAACATAGTATGCTGGCGAAGCATATTGAAAGCTTGAACACGCGGTATAAGCTAATATCCACTTAACTTTCCACTTACGTTTTTCACATTTATATTCGTCAAAGGCAGAAGCTGATAAATTACATTTCTCGATTAGACAATAGTGAAACTTCTCATGCTTGATCTTTTTTTGTATAATGAAATGATATAATGAGTAATATACAGTCGAACCTCCTTAATTCGGATTAAGAAAACGCCGGATTACGTATCAAGGACATCCCAGGGTGAATACACTGCCCAGGGGAGAGCAGTGAAATGCGAAATTTGAAAATACTCTAAACATAAAAAGTAAAATTAAGCATAAAATTTAAGCCATCAAAAATTGTGTAAAATGTACTCTATTAAACAAGTTCTATGGGAATATAGCAACATGTAAATCAGATGACTCACAGGAATCATTACATTAATACGATGTACATATTATACATTCATTAAGTGGTTCAGACAGGGGTAAAGAGCAAATGATTTACACGGCGGTGAAAAACATGTCCAGTGTGCACTGCTTGTTGCTTAGAGCGGCTGCATAAAGTCCAGACAACACACTTCGCGTACAAAAAAGCGCGCTCGTCGAAATCCTGCATAAGGCTTTGTCTCAGCGTACCTGAACAGATCGGACATACCTTGTTATGCGATTTTAGCTGCAGGCGGTTGATCTTTGTTTGTGTTCAGGTTACACTCGTCAACGTCATCTCAATCTTCTTTTTATCTGGCCAACAAAAAATCAGAAATGTCTGTGTCACTCAGCACTCCACGGCGAGATATTCTTCCGCGGGCAGTATTTTTTTTTTTTTTTTTTTTATTAACAGCTGAGCCACAACCCGGGATAGCTCCATAGGGACACAGTTACACAGTTAGAATGGACATATGACGGAAAGGTGGTAGGATGGGTCAGGGCGGCCAAGCAACCAATCATTATAGTCATGGCTGATTGGTTATATGTTCAATGCGAAACCGCGAGTCTGTTTGCTCTGCCTGACTTGGGACTCAATCAGCCCTTTGATGTTTATCGGCCGGGAGGTCACTGATCCGTGACGGATTACGCGGACTCCATTTATCGTAATTGGAGATGTTGGTTCTCAGCAATGGTGCCGGAGCCGGATAACGTTAAATGCCGGATTAGGACCTAGAAAATATAATGGTGGGAAATCCGTTCTTAAAAAAAAATGGCAGATACAAATTATCAAATGCCCAATTAAATGGGTTCGAACATATATATATATATATATATATATATATATATATATATATATACGCTATATACACGATATATATATATATACACGCTATATATATACAATACATATATATATATATATTTTCTCGGTCGTTATATTTGTTCAGTTTCCATATATATTAATTTTCTCAGGCTGGCATATCAGAGGGAAAGTTCCAATAGATGTGCGCAGTCTTTGACATAAACTAGACCAACCGTTAGATATTTTTAGTATACTTTCTAAAAACACCTACCATTGGTAAATCTTTCTGCATGTTTGTTGAATTTCTGATCGCATGAATACAAGCATGGCTCGCACGGGTTACTGGCCGCAGCCAACTTGTACACGATACAGGAAATGACTCGTCACCATAGAGATGGA
The DNA here is from genome assembly GCA_026874595.1 of Sipunculus nudus. Classification (NCBI taxonomy): domain Eukaryota; kingdom Metazoa; phylum Annelida; class Sipuncula; order Golfingiida; family Sipunculidae; genus Sipunculus; species Sipunculus nudus. Next base: position 9,986,866 of record CM049312.1, on the reverse strand, counting down.
TGTTTAGTTTTATTCGTTAGTTTATATGTATTCTTTTACTTTTCATCATTCGTAGCCTAGTGTTAAGATTATGGGCTGTTCACCACTATATCCATGCAAAATGAAGGTAGTTAGTGTGTACTAGTCCAATATAAATGCATGTGGTGATCGGTAGATCATGGTCGAATATTCGGTTGCCCAACTTAAGCTGGGCGACTTAATATCAAATTGGTCATAATCGGGTCGGTAACATCTCATGTTATATGAACACATTGCTCAGGTAAAATCAGTAGCCGCTGCGTGACGCCCGTGGTATTAACAGATCGATCGGGGACCCTTTGCGGCAGTCAGTCTGGTCCTGTGTGTAGCCAACGGCGCAGCTCTGAGCGTGGACGCGTTATCTAAGATAACTTAATGTGCACCATAGTGTTTTGGATTACTCTAGTCTTGAAAAATAGACAAATTATGTGGATAATCGACACTGATAGTCACTTTCACTTCACAATCTAACTGTGCTTGATTTAATCGCATCGCAGCAGCAAAAACCACGGCTTTCATGGTATTTTGTATCGTATTCAAGGGTCCGATATATATTCCCTTTAATCACCTTTGTAGGCTTACAGAGTTTCTATACACGTGCTGAACCTAATCCTACATGATAATGGACGATATTTTAGATATGAGTAACCATCCGAAAGGAACGGTGTTAAGAGTCGACCTAAATTAAAGGAATAATCGGCAATTATTGCACAGTAAGACTTTTTAAAAATAAATTCAGGATATTGATAACAGTGACCTATTGCAGAACGGATATACATACTAAGGAAAATGCAAGTGAAGTGGGTGGCGCTTGTCGCGAGTTCCTGTGCTCTTCTCGGGGGATTGGTGCTCGTAGCTGTTTTTATGCACGCCTATGTCATCCCTTACCGGACGGAAGGTTCTTACCAACCCGTCTCGTGTTACGTCCAGGATATCAGAAATGTCACAAACAATCCGTTAAATCCCGACGGCTGTGCCTTCATCAGGAAAACCTTATGTCGGTCCTGTACACAGATTATCGTCAGATTTACCTCGCGTAAGACAGGTGTCGTAATAGGAGCTACTCTGTACCATGATATAATGATTTTGTTGGAAGCCGACACCGTGGCAAGGCCAAAGGTAAGATGATTTGATTTCAGCTTATGCCTTAGAAGTTCCTATGGCTTTCGTGAAACCTTAACCGACATACCTCTGACAATTATATAACTCCGGGCCTATCCCTCCGTAATTATAAATAACTGCGAAAACAAAATATAATATTAGTCAGCCCTACAGTTTAATACTTATATCGTTAAATACAAGACAAGCCATGTTAAGCCTATTTGTTCAATGTCATATTATGATTACTGGTCATATCTCGAATTCTAATAATATGAAAATACATCTAAAATTTAATGGGACCCAACCACTATTTAAATACAAGGAATAATACCAGTGGGAATCCTGGTAATTGTATAATGATTATCGGCATGAAATCGCCTCGTGTGTATTGCAAATAAATGACATGCACAAGGTAACCATGTAATTCAGAATAAAACTGGTCTTTGTATTTCTTTACTTTTTTTCTGTTAATCTAAGAAACGCTGACTGGTTTTCATAAGTTTCTTCTTATCTTGCCCTCGGGGAAATTAGTTTCAGTGTTTTCAATATCAGGTTGTCTTCACATGTTCCATCGGGGGTACGACATATTGTTTATGAACGTGTGGTCATTTAATGTACATATGTTTTTTTGCCGACGCTGAAAACCTTTCATATTACCTGCATTTCAGGTTCCTAAGTTTAGACTTAACAGATATTCAAAATGTATTTGTGTTTATTGATAAATGGCAAACCTATCTGTAATGCACCATTTCGGGAAACCGCAGTTCCACTAGCAGTCAGTTGTTAATGATATCCGAATGGCGCAGGTGTGCACATAATATCTTATAATCAGGTTCTTAATACGAAGTTATCAATCTCTCTCGTTGAGAAAATCAGATGGGACTCGAGAGGAACAGATTATACTTGATGTTTCTTTTTTATTAGGTAGTTATTGATAATTCTGACAACCACCAGAAATTATCTTTTTATGAACAAAAGGAAATCATCATATATAATAGTCTTTAAAAATAGTTTTTTATCACTGGAAGAAATAGTGTGTTCTCGTTTGGAAGATTATGAATGTTTCTTAGACTATCAGTACATTGCCATGCAAGTAAGGAGTACTGCAGTTATTTTAGTGGTTTAAGTAGTCCTCTTGGGGTTGGCATCTTGAATCATAAGTATTCAAGTCTGTTATTCAGTGTCAAGATAGGAATAAATATGCTGGAAGATCTATTAGTCTCTGATTCAACGAACTCCTTGATATCTTTGTTTCACAATACAATTATCATCTCTTAAATGGTTGCTCTCCGGTACTTAAATAGAATTGCTGATGAGCAAATATTCTGTAAGCGCATCCCTCTAGAAATTTCTAGATGAATCTATTATCTCAGATGGCCTTGCACGTATAACCTTCCTGTCATGCAAATAATTAAAATGATTTCTTCAACATTATCATGGATGGAAAAATAACACTGAAAGTTCCTCATATTTATGATTAATCTAAAGCTGAGTCGTTCAATTCAATACATATTATCTGTTTGTATCAGTCATGTGAACCACTTGTGACAATAGTTTTCCCATGATATTGGAAGTATAAAGTAGAGTAGAAAAGAGTTTTGTAAAAATTTCGCGTCCTCTAACTCCATTAACTCTATTAATGTGCAACATGGGGCGTCAACATAGTAGTATTCTCATTTTTAGCTCAGCTGATTTAAGTCAACTGAGCTATAGGAATGGCGCTTTGTCCGTCGTCCGTCCGGCCGTCCGTTAGCAAGGCACAGGTCGTAACTGCTGGACCTAGAAACTTCTAAGTGAATATCCAGGAAGGTCAATAAAAAATCTCCTTGGAAACCTGAAATAAGGTCACTGCGACCTATATCCTCCGAGCTATGGGGCTTGAAAGTAGCCCTCTGAATAATCAAATATATAATACAAAATCTCTAATATCTTGATAATTAATGCATGTATTGTCATGAATCTTGCCTTGAATATTGACCATGACTAGTTTAGTCAGTTCCCAAAAGTGGTGGCGCCACCTGTATTTTTTGTTATTTTAACGAATATTTTTTTTTTTACTATAAAATGACACAATCATGTCAGTTTCTCAGCTGTAATTTCATGTAGTGTCCCAAAACCTGGTGTGTTTATTGATCACAAATGGATGCCATATAGTTATCACCCTGTCTGTCTGTCTGTCTGTCTGTCCATCCGTCCATCCACACAAATTTGTTTCCAGATGATAACTCCAGGTTGTATTGACACGTGGTTTCAAACTTGACTAACATATGGCCCATCACTCATGCAAAAACCTATATGATTTTGGGGTCATGAGGTCAGAGGTCAAGGTCACAGGACTTTTTTTAAAAAGATTATGGCTGCATTTAAAGCCAAGCTTTTCATCCCAAACTTTCCATTTTGCACATTTAGCAGAATTGTCAGTATGGGGAGAGCATAAATGAATTTGGGGTCACATGGTAAAAAGTCGAGGTCACAGGGGCCATCCGTTCACAAATTAGTTTCCAGATGTTAACTCCAGTTTAGTTTGACATATTGGTTTTACTAACCACTAAAGTAAGGTCCGTGTGGATTTTGGGGTCCAACGGTCAAAGATCAAGGTCACAGGACTCATTTCTTTAAAAAGAATGCATATGCATTTGAAGCCAAACTTTTCATCCGTAGGCCCCTAACCTTCAATCTTCAAAATATTGCTAACCTGCCAAAAGGGGAAGATTCTGTTCAATTTTGGGGTCATGAGGTCAAAGGTCAAGGTCACAGTACCCACTTATTTAGAAAGATTGTGGATGCATTTTAAGCCAAACTTTTCATCCAAAACCTTCCATCTTGCACATATAACGTAGCTGCCAATAGGGAAAAAACTGATTGATTTGGGGGTCACAAGGTCAAAGGTCATCGTTACAGGGGCCCATCTGTCCACATATTTGTTTCTGGATTATAACTCCAGTTTAGAATGACATATTGGTTTCAATTTTGACTTATATATGACCCAGAAATCATGTAAGAACCCTTTTGATTTTTGAGGCATAAAGCCAAAGGTCAAGGTCACAGGACCCACTTCTTTAAAAAGATTGTTGATGTATTTTCAACCAAACTTTCTGTCCCAAACATCCTATCTTCCAGATGCTGCTCACCTGCCAATAGTGGAAGTAACTGATGGATTTTGGGGGTCACAAGGTCAAGGTCATGGGGCCATCAATCCACATATTAGTTTCCAGATGATAACACCAGTTTAGTTTGAAGCATTGGTTTCAAACTTGTCTTATATATGGCCCACCACTAAAGTGAGAACTGTTGATTCTGCGGTCATGAGATCAAAGGTCAAGGTCACAGGACCCACTACTTTAGAAATATTGTGGATACATTTTAAGCAAAACTTTTCATCTCAATCCTTCCATCATCAACATGGGGTGCACCTGCCAATAGGGGAAGTTTTCCTTTTGATTTTGGGGTCACAAGGTCAAAGGTTGAGGTCACAGGGCCCATCCATTCACAAATTAGTTTATGGGTGATAACTCCAGTTTGGGTAGACAGGTTGGCTTTAAACTGATCACAGGACCAATATTTTGGAAAACCTCATTAACATATATTTTTTACAACGAAGGATGGTCAATGTAATTATCCCCCACCCCACTATTCAAATAATAATTTTATATATTGCAAATGAAAATGTTAATAAATATAATTGTAGATTTTGGTTCCATTTATTAGTTTACTATGAAATTTTATATCCAAACCTGTGTATACTTATATCAGAAATGTGTCATACCGACGCTAAAAACGTGTATATATATATATATATGTGTGTGTGTGTGTGTGTTCAAGTGATTCCCCTACCCTGGAAGAAAAAATCACGCCACTGTGTGCAAGCGAGCGTATAATTTATAGTTGTGTCCCTTACGATTTCCTCACTAACAAAAATGTACGTTATTGACGCAAAATACACCTTGGCTGACGAAGTATATTTTGGTTTGCCAAGTTCATATACAGCGTGATCTTGAAGGGAGGTATTACACCCCGTCCCGTTTTGTGATTTATTACCTCTGCGTTCTATATTAATTGAAGTGTTGTTGGACCACTGTTCTCAGTACTATGGTGTCTCTGGGCAGCTTCTTTATTTCATCCTGATGGTTTCATAAAATAATTTAATTCAAATACAGTTCTGGTAACTTATGTCCGTAAACTTTAATTTCTAGTTCTCACTGTGAATGTAGACGATGGTGCAGCGTCCACCGTTCAATGTCCAAACATATCGGCATCCGAACATGCAGAAATATTTTTTTGTTGGAACCTCCTATTTTGACGTCTTTTCTGTAGGCTGAAATGTTCTCAGCTTTTTCCTAAGATAGGTCATAAAGTATTAATATCTTGGCTTCATACCAGAGTCAATATTTCTAAGAGAAAGATAAATCAAATGAGTACAAATTAAGTCAAATAATTTCAGGATGTTGTGTTTACGGAAACTCACATTTCTAAGTATATCCGGATATCAGGATCGGCTCGAGCCTTCATCACCATATTAAACACAACGTATTGGTTACGTGACTGGTATATGGTTTTAAACCGCAGTTGACGCCACCCAAGTTAACCTACTTTCAGTGAGGTATTTAGACTTTGGCTTTAAATAAATAAAAAAAACAGCGATGTCTTTGAAAGGGGTAGAGTGTGTAATTCGGGGGGGGGGGGGGAGTGAAATGAGTATAAATTCAGCCAAATTATTTTCCAGATGGCCAATTTACGGAACTGCAGATTTGGAAAATCGACAAATTTGATATTGAACATAATTTATATGATGTCCGAAACCACTTATCCTTGGAACCGTTGCAGCCATCATGATCTTATTTTGCAGATATTTCGAAAATGTTCCTGCTTTCTGATTTTATGCTGCCGGTGGCACTATCTGTGTTAAACGAGGTTGTTCAAAGTGATCTATTTCAGTGTTTCATTGATAAGTCAGAAAAGAATAATACTATGAACTGATTTTTTTCAGAATTCTCTCTGTGGATATGTTACTTTTTGTCTTTTGATTACATGTATAATGTAATGACATTTATCTCTGGAAATGCTGAAATTACTGATTATATGACTGATGTCAGCCATACATGGTGCCACTAATGTAAGACCACTGTTGAAATGGTATTTTCACTTTCACCGTTTTATTTATTGATCAGCCATTATCATGCACAGTATTACACAACGTTCCTTTCAGCTAATTGAATATCGTTCATCATACTAAAGATATGTCGATTTACTGACCGATACAATTGATACGATTAACGATGGCTCGAACAATAAGAAAATATAGCACAGGTTAAATTTCATTGACTGGTAAAACTGACCGAATTATTTTTAGATGATTATTATCTTTACGTACGACAGGTCCTAACTGGTCGCAAGAAGTCGTGGGTTGTGTGAAGTAGTCGTAAGTACTCCTTAACAGTCGTAAGTGGATTGTAAACGATTCACAATCATACGACTAATCGACAGTGGTCTTGGAGAATCGGTGGTTCTCTTTTGTTGTCGTAGGACTAGTTTATGAGTGGTCGGAGGTAGTGTTATTTGATCGGTTGCAACAGGAGCTACCGAGCGGTCGCAGACTGGCACCGACTCGTCCTACGATATATCAAGAGACAGGCTACGACCAGTTACCGAGTAGTAAAGACTGGTCACAACCGATCCCGATTACTGGAACGACGAGTCGTACGACTCGTCGTGAACACGGAACTGGCACTTGGAGAGATGCATACAAAGGGCCAGGTAAATTTGAATTTGTATGACCCACCGCATGAAATCTATACATGGTAACTGAACCTTCATGTGAATGGCTGAGTGTATGGGAGGGATATATCCCTTTTAAACAGTGGAAATTTTGGGGAAAATAATGCTCCAGAATTTAGGGAATTCTACACCTGAAAAACCTCGAAATTAAAGTAGCTACTTCTAAATACCCAAGTGTTTAATGTATATTGTGTCCCTGGATATTCATAATATAATCTGTACATCATGCAGACCAAAACAAATTAATCACATTACTTGATGTAACTTACATTTCGATATATCATTGATGACTTTTTTACAAATTGCGATCTACTTTGATCAAAATATGACCAGTGTATGTGACAGAACTGCAACTATTTTGTAGTCAGACACACCACCTGTTTCCAAAAATAAAAAGGGGTGCACCCTCAAACACCCTTGATCATATATATATATATATATATATATATATATATATATATATATATATATATATAAATATATAAATGGGGTCCACATTTAATTCAGTTCCTCAGTTTACTCGGAACATAATCCCTATTACGACCAGTCGTACGTAGAGTCGCTCCTACGCTTAAGTACTCGTAAGTTGTCCTATGTGGTCGTACGACCGCTCGCACAGTTAGGCCGAGGACTTGTAAGTAGCCACGACCGGTCGGTAGTTATGGCACGACCATCCGGTAGTTATTGCACGACATATTGTCTCATTCAACGATCGGATGGTAGTAATCTAACGACTAGTCGTATGGTCGTATTAAATGCAGTAAGACCGGACCCTACACCTTCAACCGACTGATTATACGACCGTTCGTAAAGTTGCCCCATGTGTGACCGCAAACCTAATCCCATGCGACATGTCGCAGTTTATCGGCAACGACTCGTCGTGACCATGAAGTTGTAGGTGATCGTAGGCAATCGTAGACATGTGTGACGGGGCCTTAAACGGAAAGTCATCGGTTCGATTCCAATACGGGGTGATCGTGTTTGTGTGTTGAGAGAATATGTATTGTTATCAACTAAAGAAGCCAACACAAAAGACTTATTTTATATTAAAGGGGTCAGCACGGTCAGCACCCGAGCTTGTGGCAACGTTTGTAAGGTGTTAAGCGGGGAACAGTTTAAGTCGATTATGACGTACGTAAAAAAAAATCGTTTCTTTTGTCTAACACGGGCTTAGACTGTTTTCCGACATCATCTTTGCACTGTTCTGTAAAGTGTCTGGCAATACAGTGCAGTGTTCCTTATTTGACACCAAATTTGTATAACGAAATGGGCGTCGGCATATTATGAAGATAACAAATGACATTCCGTTGGTAAATCGGTCATCTTGTGTCGCGTATTGGATCATGATATCGCGAAAAATAGAACTGTATTAGTAGCTTTGCTAGGTCCGATTATAGGTCTGAAGAAGAATAAAGAAAATCGGTACAATTTGCTCGAAAAATCGGGCAAATAGATCTCATTGCTGGTCGACGCGATGTCCCGATACCGTTAACCGCTGCAAGACACATTTTCGCTTGGTCTAAAAGCTAGACCACTGTTAAATTTACACAACAAGAAGCAATTAGCGATAAAAATCTGAAAACAGCAGGCGCGTTTTTTTTTTGCCTATTGAAGCAGGTGTGTTTGTGCAAACACCGACGACCAATCGTCCTAGGAAAATCCATTCTCGAAGAGTTTTTAGTAGTGTCTTTTGAAATGGCTTCGTTAATAAATTAAGCATGCAACTATTCCACCATTTTTTGCTGTTGTTAATATAATTTAAGCCTTTTAGTTTGAATAAAACCTAATAAACGTAATTACCAACCAATTACGTAAGCATCCATGTTCTAATACAATTCCTTATGCAGACACGCTAAATTGTTGCCCCTTAAATATGCAGGCCGCTATAAATGTGATATTTTGTTTACCAACCAAAGGGGTTATTCAAAAAGAGATTCTTTCATCAAATTTGACATGGGATATTTATACAGATGTCAGCCCTAGAGTTTAATCATCCATAATGTGTAAAATTTCAAATACAAACTTTCATAAGATATATTAGTTATTTTTTTTAAATTGTGAAACCTGAAATGGCCCACTCAATATTCAAAAGTTTTAGTCATTAACATATACTGACTTTCTGATTTGGCTAATGGTGTGGACGGAGAAAATAAATAGTCGTTATTTTCATTTATAAACCTTCTGTTTCTGAATTATAAGCAAGAGGTGAATGACGATATCCATCGAGGGATTTGTCTTACCCTAAATAAATAAAATTCGCATGAACACATCATGTATGTCAAAGTAGGGTTTTGACACCTTTATATATACCATTTACTCACTTATCACTCATAGGGGCAGTATATATATATATATATATATATATATATATATATATATATATATATATATATATATATAACTAATATTAAGAAAGGATAAGAATGGGAAGGAGTCGTTTTAGTTAATTTATAATTCTTTCAAGATTACGAAAAGAATTGAGTAATTAAGAATCGTGACGGAAACCAGTCAAACCATCTGTGTATCTGCGAGTAAGTCCTGCCACCCTCGGTCAGTTTCGGAATGTTAATTCTTCGTCTTACAATGACTTTCATGGCCCAGGCAATAATTCATATTCCTTATAAATAAAAAAAAAATAAATAAATGCAGTTTTCTTTGGATGTTCATGTCCCTCGCCTAGAAAGGGGACATCTGTCCGCAACAGGACACCCCGCTAAATCGGACAAATTTGCTGGTTTCGCGACTGTCCTCTATAGAGGGGTTTCATGGTAAATTCAGTTGATCAGAGAAGATCAATGTATTTAGTGGACAGGGCGTTGGACGTGACGGATAAAAAAGATTTACTTTTGGTAGAGACGTTAAACGGAGAACCGGCGTTAGAATACGAAAAATATTCATTGATTAGGTTGAAATTATCCTCGATTGTATTTCGTTGAGCCAGTGGGCCTCCTATCGACATGTACTTAGAATAATAGTATTTATGAAACGCACACATACTCATATACATGTATTTTGTTACAGGTGCCCTTTTTATTGTGTGACACGGGCGTAACTCGTGTTGTGACACCCTCGCCGGGCCGTTTGTTTCATTCTCAGTTTAATCGGTACTGGCTGAACTCTCGTTGTCATGCTGGCCTTGGGTTTTCTCGCCTGGTCGTGAGTCACGTGTACACCATGGTATGTAGAGACACACACAGCGATGTTATTCTAGATGATTCCTGTGGCGCGTGTTTACTGTGTTCTGTAAGATCTTTTAGACGGTTCGAGAAGTGGAAAATTCTCGGCTTGGGGTGAAGAGTATATAAAGGGGCTGTGTTTTAGAGCCGAGAGAGAGCAGAGATTTCCAGCGGACGCAGAGGCGTGTGTTTCAGTTTCTGGGACCTTATCCGTCGAGTGCGACAATTATAGGTTTTCTTCAGACTTTCTCCTGGATTTTATGACGAGTCTTGTTTGGACTATAGTTTACTTTTTGGATCGTTACTAGAGCTTTACATGGGACTGTCATTCTCCGAGAGTATATACATTTAAAGAACTTATCGTTGTGACGGTAGTGGTATCCAGGTACTGAGCACTTTGTGTATTTTACTTTGTGATTGTATTGATTTGTTGTTATACCGCTGTTTTACTGTATAATTGTATTGATTTAGCGTATTGTAATATTAGGGTTGTTTTAAGAATAAATTATGGTTATTTGTTAACAAAAAACACTGACTTCTTTATGCATTCCCCTAGACATTTCACGCTGCCTAGTGTTACAGAATCTGATCTTCATTGCAAAATTTGTGTTCATCGCGCATACGTGATCTGTTTATATTAGGTTCCATAACAATATAAATATATACTCCTTTGTGTAGTTAATTAGAACCATTTCATATATTAAACTGCATTAAAAGAAACTCGCTATTTTTTACCCACTAACACACGAAAATCGTTGGTATGTTTCAACGGTACTAAACCTTGAATAAATATGACGCCATATTAACCAACCAAAGCAAAGGCCGGAAATGTCATCGACATTGTACTGACAATGATCAGTCTAGATAGCTAATAGAACAGAACATCAACATGATGAAGTACAGAAGCTTGTCATCTTCAAGCTACAACATCTCGATTCATTTATATCGATCTTCAGATTAAGCCGAAACTACACTGTCAGTCAGGGCAGGAGTTTCAAACCTGCGATGCCGGGTGATCGATTGAAGCCATCAGCCAGTTAGAGCCTGGTATACGTAGAGGCAGGAGCGTGGGGTTACTTGTATGAAGCACATGTATCAACATCAGTTACGCTCACAGAGACATACATAACTCCACGCAACATATTTACTTGCGGTTGGTGTTTTACGTTTCCGAAGCATTATTTAATAAGTTATCTCTGAATTAAGTTTTAATGGAGTAACCACTGACAACCCATATGATATCTTGGAGATTACAAGAGTAGAATGTCAATTTATGAAAGACATACTCCATATCCTTTCTCTGGTCATACTTAGTTCCGTACTAGTTCCAGCAAAAGCTGGAAATCCCAGAAGGAAGACGGATATTACCAACAAGAGCCCTGAAACCGTGCTGTTCATTAGTAACGTGAAGCCTACAGCGGAAAGACCAGGTATAGTCAACGGTGGAGTAACTTCATTTCCAGCTCTGGACAGGAATTTCAGGAAATGCAGGTGAAATGGGTGGCTTTGGTGGCGAGCACATGTGCTCTGCTCGGAGGTCTGGTACTCGTGGCTATTTTCATGCACGCTTATGTTATCCCATACAGGACGGAGGATTCATACACACCGGTGTCATGTTATGTACAGGATATCAGTAACGTGACCAACTCACCCGACCACGCCCACGAATGTGCCTTTATCAGGGGTTCGTTATGTCAGTCCTGTACACAGATAACGGTCAGTTATACATCGGAAAAGAGAGGTGACATTGTGGGAGCTTTTGTTTACCATGACATTACGATTTTGTTTCAGTACGATACCGTGCCGAAGCCGAAGGTAAGCACTTTTGAATTCTTAATGTTGTCACTTACGGACTTCTGATACTTCATGCAAACACAGCTTCCATTCTTCTTCTAGAGTTGATCATTGATAGTTAATCTGTTATCACTACTCTGATAGCATCTCATGTGTTTACCGTTGTTTTTACTGCTTCTGGTTATCAGGGCTCAAGTTTTGCCATAGGAATCTTGCTCTTTCTTAAGGTAAAGGCTTTAGGCCACTGCAACAAAATTACTGTTCTACAGACTCTGATCATTAAAGATCATGCCTGTTCAATAAAAGCCTATCGGAAGCGACGTGGGTGGTCCAAAGTGATGCGCCGGACGTTCACTGCATCACGCTCTGCGTGCCATCAAAGTACAATATATAACTTTATTTACTTCGAATTCCTGCACAGTTTACCCACTGTTTATTAGTATATGTGAAATATCTATAGGATAAAACCGTGTGATGAATCTTTTTTGACATGTCTTTATATAACAAAATGTAAACAAAACACGTGCCTAACGAGCAATATTCGGATTTATTGACGAACCTGACTTACAGTTCATATCAATTAGCGTTTCTGATTAAAAAAATGAAAATTTTTGGATTAGGCAAAAAAAATAAAAGGTATGGTTCTCAGGCACCGCCCGCGTCAATTTAAACCCCCCGCATCAAACATTTTTATTTTGATTTCAATCTTTCAAGAAGATAAAATTATACAATTTTTATACGATTTCCTTTTTTCATCTGTTTAGCGAAAGAACCCTGTTATTTTCATGCTTTTTCCTGATCTTGTGACATTTTTATCGAAACATACAAAAAAAGGGTAAAAAATAAATACCGCCCGCCCACACTGATTTCTGAAAAAAGTGCCTGAGAACCATACCTTTTTTATTTTTTGGCCTTAGTCTGTTTGGTAAACAAAGGTTCATGAAATAAAGTACAAAATACGATATTCGTACAACCACTTAAGCTGACAGTCAGCTTATGTGGGCGCAACCTTGTTGTTTACGATAGACTTGAAACGTTGCCAGTTCACCGATACGTCAAAAGTAGTCCGGCGACCCCTCGCATCGAGTTTGAGAGACCTTTCCCGTAAAGTCAAAGGCTTTATATATATATATATATATATATATATATATATATATATATATATATATATATATATACAATCACCCAGTTATGAATGTTTGTTTTCTGACACACTGCCCATTGCCACTGCACTGAAAACAAAGGTTCGTCAAATTGAAATGTTTCAGGTTGTAAAATGCGTGTACCTAAAACAATAACCCAGGCTGTCAAAGTAGCCATTCAATCCAAAGTCGCCCTTCCTTTCAGTTACAGATAAACATATCAATCCCATCTTCATATTTAAATATGAAAACCACGGTTTCAAGATTCGACTGCGAGATAGATGTAAGACGGATCTTCAGCGGTAGATATCAGCTGGTGGTCAGTTATGCAGGTATACGATATGAGTCTGGCTGGTTTGGTCACTTAAACGGGGAAGGCGCTCTCTCAGGATCGGAATCAGCACTCATTATCTCATAATATAAAATACGTATATATATATATATATATATATATATATATATATATATATATATATATGTGTGTGTGTGTGTGTGTATGTGTGTGTGTGAGTGCATAGAATAGTCTTTTGTATGCGTAACGATATTGATGTTTAATTATAGAAGGGAATTTCTTTATCTGGTTATTTATTCAACAAGATCGGGAATTATTTCTTTAGCTTTCATATACATTTTACTGTTTTGCAGCAATAAATCTTCTGGTTACTTGTAGCTGAGAATACAGAGTCGAAAATTAATCAAAATTTTAGCATTTGCTTCCGCCGCCGTTCTTCGTTTATGGCCGTAAAACCTGACCCACGTAACGTAATAGGAAGTGATATACAGGTGCAGCCTGCATTGGCTACTTATAGCTAAAAACAGGGTGAGACTGAAGCCAGACCATACGAATAAATTCAATTTGTTACTTAACCGACTTTGAGATACCGGCATAGACAAGAATGGCACGGGCCTGTGTAATGCCAGAATTGTTTAACTGTAACACATGAAATTGGAACATAAAAAATGAATCAGTAAAGGTTAGCTATACAGCAGCTTTTCCTAAATGAACTCCCACTGAACATGGCGTAGATTTTAAATCTGCTCTTACACATTATACAATGTGAAAAAAAAATAAATTTATTGCTAGGTTTATTCAGAAATTAATTTTGAAATCTTTCAATACGGAAACATTTGAAAATATTGAGTTTAATTGTCGTACTTGGTTCCGCGATCGAGAAAGATAAGTATCCACTGAGAAAACAAGATGGAATTGTAGGCGTGATATCATTAAGATATTATGTATCTGTATACTACATTTTAAAAACCAAGCCTGTCTGAAATGTGGTTCATGATGAGTTATATTGAATTATTAAACAAATAAAGAGGAAGGCAATAAAAACACACCTTACATTGAATTATCTCTGTGGTCTTAAAATTGCTTTGTTACAATGTGTTCGTGAGATGCATATTAAAAAAGTATTTGAATTCATATTTGGTTTCCAGCCGTAGAATTTATATTTTTATTATCGATCCTCGTCATAATTAAAGACTCACCGATTATCTTATGGTTCTCAGAATCCTCAAAAATCGTATCGATTTTTGCGCTTGTGTGTGTCTATATATATATATATATATATATATATATATATATATATATTGTTGAAATGAATCCGGAAGTTAAGTTGTTTCAGTATTATAGACACTTATCTGATAAACATGTGTAAAAAGATTATACGTGGCGAACCTATGTCTCGATAAATTTGTTTACGCACCTGTTAACATTTATAAAAGGCGCTGGTTCTAATTAGCTCGGCGTAATCCTCTTTGTCAGGGAGGTTACTGACCGATAACAAGCTACTTCCGGTATATAACGGATGCTCCATACGTGAGGCCTGGCAGGTGCGAGTAAATTGCTGCCAAATGATTTACTTCTCAAGGCCGCCCACTGATTAGCCTGTCTCGCAATACTTCAAGAAAGGTTTTGCTGTTAGACTTATATTTAGAGGAACCCTAACTCTAAAATCAACGAAAGATGAAACGAAACCCTTTTGGTGTCGTGCAAAGTAACTTCAATGGATATAATGAATCGCGGATTTTTTTTAAAGATTTTTATGTAAGCTCCATAATTTAAATTTCAAACATCTGTAAAGCTTATGATACATATTAATTTTAAACGGTGTTGTTTCGTGCTATGTATTCCATAACAAAGAGGATTTTAAACAAAAGCGATCGGATACCTTGCATTTAATTTTTTTTTATAATTCTACAACCGGTAAGTTTTTTTAAATGTCAAATTTTAAATTAAAATTAAAAAAAAAACTACAAATTTTAAAGGATGAAAAATCTGGGATATGTAACATGATATAACAAATTACTTCCGACTATATATCGCCTGTCATACTGAATGGAATCAATTCATCAAATGTGAATTCGTATTGTTGTCTAATTTTGTCCTACTATAAGATGCATAACATATAATATATTTTTATTGGCAATTTTATTGAGAATTATAACATAGCTTTAAAAATAGTTATGTTTTTCGGAAATGATATTTTTGACGCAGTGGCAGAAGGAATAACTTGTTTGTTATGAATGTGCCTGTCAGAAGGTTAACTTATTTTAGAACCGCCAAGGATGGAAGCACCATTAGGTCAAGTACCCTCAGATCTGGGTGCTCCTGACAGATTCCACTTAGTAGCTGTGAAAACCAACTGCGGGAGGTGTGTTTGCCCCTGCTGTGCTGTCTGGTATGACTGTGTTGAAGGCTCTTTATAGTTATTTATGTGAAGAATACCCTTCGCTACTGTAAGCAATTCAAGCTGTATTTATCCACTGCTGGGAAAAGCAGCCCTTGTAATTATGGTTTCTTCGGGACTTTTGCCAAGAAGCTTTTAAGATAACTACAGGGTTCATTCGGTGGGCCTTTACATTTCAAGAGATTCGATGTTTTTTTAAACAATTTACACAGCAGGAAATAGGATCCACAACCCAGAATATTTGATAAGTTCTTTTAAAAGTGGACATTTCATTTTATTATTTTCAAATTTGAATAATCATATATAAGCAGTTCACTGTGGAAATGATACGGAAGCTAACACTAAGCAAATTATAAACCTGCAGCTGGATCATGTTGACATAGACGATGATGGCACTTATGATGATACTTCAGGAGTCTGTGAAGGTACACGAGACACCCGTTTGATTATGTTAACATTAACAATTATAATACACGTACAAGTATTAAATATATTTGTATGAGAACATATTGAATTCATCCAAACAGATTTTATCATTTATATATATATATATATATATATATATATATATATATATATAATTTTTTATTATTCTACTATTTATATACACTTCTACTATACTATATCTATAAATGAACTTATGGGTTCCATAGTTTGAGGTATATGAGGACGAAGGAAAGCGCAGATAATTTTATAACTGATATGTGTTATTTATTCATTCATCTGAAAGGCTCAACGTAGTTTAAATATAGAAACGTAAGGACGATTTGGATGTAACGTAACAGCCTCAGATTCAATAGTTATCTGTGCTTGCACTCGGCGAACCTTCCGTCTGAGTCCCATTGTAGTCTATACTGCCGCACCACGCCTGTTTGTTACTCAGTGCCAGCCGTCAGAGCCGGAGACGTTATTACAGAAGGCAGGTGAAAGATATATTTTCAGAAAGGAAGGACACATTTAGAGAACTCATAAATTCAGACGACAAAGGACAAAGCAGACCTACCAGATATATGAAGGCCACGTCTGACCACGTGTAAATGGTATATTCCGCTTGCTAGATTTCTTTCACTCTATATAGAGGTAACGTTATAACGAAACAAATTAGAAGCCCATTTAACTCAAGTTAACAGAGCAATGTTATCAATCTAAATTATCAGCAAACCTATTACATATCATGCATATGTAGTCGCGACTTATCAAGTTCTCTGGTTATTTTATACAAATAATCTTTCTAATTAAGGAAGGAAAATGACATACCATCTTTCTATCTTTTTCGTCCTCAAAATGCTCCTTGGTCTAATGAAAGACTGAATCATCCGTTGAATACAAATTTTATTCATTATAATTGAACTTATATATATAAAAGAACAAAAAGTTACTCTCTCGCTCTCTAAATCACTGCTAATCATATTTTCTATCATTCTCTTGCTTTGCTAACGCTATGGTAGAACTCTGTTGAGAGTTCGATTTACGTCATACTGGTGCATAATTAGGTCCACATAAAGGATCATTGGTCTGGATGAACAGAGAACGAGAACTGCTGTTCCTTTTTATTTGTAATAATTTTTTATATTTATGTCCCGGTTTCAAGATAAGAAATTATCCATGGACTTGCAAGCCCGTGATTTAACTAGACAAATTGCAGAATTTCACAATAAAAATTCTGCAAAGTTAAACACTGAGAGTGATTTTTTTATATTTTATTTGTTTAGTGTTAAAACAATTACTGGTCTGTTATATTCGAACAGAAAAATTAGGGCCCCACATTAACAAATAGATATGACTTCTTGAAATAATTACACTATCATATATTTTGCTAGTAACATGTATATACTGATGTATGTAGATTATAGAATGTTATGATATATAATGTTAAATAATATTATATTATATTAGCAAAACTTGATGCATTGTTCAATCCCAACAAAGAGCGCGCCAAGAAATAAACATTAATAAACTTAGGGTATGCCTGAATATATAAAATGGTATGAAAAACATTTCTTTTCATATTTTGTAAAGACGTTGCAAGCGTAGAACCAAGCCCTCAACTTTTCCAGTCGGTAAAACCAAAATACCAAAACCCTTCTTATAGTGATCATAATTGCGGCGTGGCCCACGGGACATTTAATGTAAACGCGGATAAAAGCACAACAAGAAGCGGGGGTCCTTAGGGAACGTATATATTGCCAATACAAAGTGGTAACATAAAGAAATAAAGTACCTAGGCGCTGTTGCGTCCGTGATGTACATAGGAGACCAGTTTATGACGTACGCTCTTGGGAGGGATTCTCTTTTGTTTCCATTATGCGGAAGGCGCCAGAAGTAAGTAAATGTATCAATAGAAGTTATCTACTGCTTCTTCCATGTTCTCATCAACAGACCGGGCCTCGGAGTCGGCGAAACATTAACATCACCAGATATCAGGGACCTATCTCTTTTGGACCCCGGGGACGCTAATGTATAGGCTGCATGACAGCTGGCTTTACTCTGCACGTGTTATCACTGGAGCCTGGGTACAAGTTAAGGGTTAAATGGAAACATTTATTCTCCAGCTCATATTTTTATCTTATTAAAAGCAACACCACATAAAAAAAATTCTAACACAGACTATAGAAACAAACATATGGATGGAGCAGGATCCTCTTCCCTAAATAAAAATGTACTTGTCGGAAGCAACATTAATTTATATTCTGCAAATATGTTTTTGCCAAAAGTTTTCAAAAAGTGTAAAAATTCCTGTGTGAAATAGAATTTTGTATTAATATGACCAAATGCTTCCTTTGCTACTTGGAATATACAGCAATTATTGTTTTAATACCGAGGAATTGATACTTCATAAGAAACTTATCCCTGAAAAACAGGGGCGTCTATTACGATGAACAGTTTTTTAGTCGGAATTGAAATTTTGACCGGCAATTATTTTTTTTTTATGCAAATCAGCATAATTAACACTCGCTATATGTAAACCATGTCATATATTGTACATACCAGCAAGGTGCCAGCAAATTAAATCAATGGCATCCATGTATCCAAACAGAGTTAAAGGAAAAAAGCGAGAGCAGTGTATTTGAAGGCTTATGTCTTCGGGATGATAACACAAGCCCATCAAACCACAATACTCCATAAACCTCATATTCATTTTTTCTGGGAGAAAGATCTCAAGTTCAGCTGAGACCTTGCTTCAGTCAGCCCGGAGCGTTTTATTTTGTTAATTATTACACAGAAACCACGGGGGACTTGCGATATATATTATAGGTCTGTACTCTTATTATTATTATATATATATATATATATATATATATATATATATATATATATATAAATATATAAATACTGTGGTTGTTTTCTTATTTGCGGTGGTTTAAATTCGCGATATTCGCGGTCGCTCCCTGACCGCGAAAATGAAACCGCGCAGTTTTGAATGCACATATACCAGACCATAATCATTAATTTCAGAAGCTGCCGATAGTTTGCGACAGTTGATATTTATCTTCAGCTACGTAGTGGTTGTCCATCGAGCCTGGTGCATATACGATAAATGATTCAGGGAGAATGCTGGGCCCATTTTAAATAATATCGGTTGGCTTTGATGCAAAAAACCGGGACCCTTTGCAGGTGCGTGCTAACTCCGGCGGACGCGCCCGGCAGTTATTCCTTTCCCCCGGCACATGACTGGAAAGTGTCAATGCCCGCTGGGCAGTAATATTTAAAAATTACG
The DNA here is from genome assembly GCA_026874595.1 of Sipunculus nudus. Taxonomy (NCBI): domain Eukaryota; kingdom Metazoa; phylum Annelida; class Sipuncula; order Golfingiida; family Sipunculidae; genus Sipunculus; species Sipunculus nudus. The sequence goes on along the minus strand of CM049312.1, from coordinate 9,967,449 downwards.
TGTATGTGCGCCAAGTTAGATGACATCCAGTGCCGCTTAAAAATGAATATTGAGTAGAAGGTACTCGTTCACATTGTGCCGTATTTAGTCATGTTAATGAATAAAATTTGCCACTAAAGTAGTGAACATAGCCGCTAGGGTTGCGCCACCTTGTAATTGTATAAAAGACTAATTCTGTGAAATCATGACGCGCAAAACAATGTATGATTGTCTAGTGATGACGTGAGTTTTGAATATATTTGAAAGGTCGCAGTTCATTTTGGGGCCAAAGTGCCTTAAAACAGTGGAATATTATGTTTTGCAGATTTTAACTGTGAGAAACTGAATACGGTTCCTTCTTCCACCTATATGGAAGTAATTAGCAACATACAGTGGAGCGCCGCTCATCCGAACATCTCGGGGACACGGGTTTTGTTCGGATAAACGAACGTTCGGATGAACGAACATCTGTAAAATAAAATCGTTTCATCGATGTTGTCATCCCGTATTACTACTAAATGGTGTTACGGTGTCACGGACTTCGGTTAGCTTTCAGAGTTATAAAAAACGTGAACAGAACGGAATAATGTGTTATAAATACCTTTTTACTATCAAATCAAAATTTCAATCAAGCTATTATAATATCTTTAATTACTTTATTAAGATTTTTTTGTCAGTAAAGTACATGTACCAGTTAATCTTTCGCTGAACGTGTGGATATCCGCCATGAAAGATTTACCGCCCTCGGTGCCGCCCCCTATGTGCAGACAGTTAAACTAAATGTGCTTGTGAGACTCATTTATTACTTGCTGCGATGTAGAAATTGACAAAATATAAAAAAAAAAAAATTATATGAATACACAGTTTATTTACAACAATAGTGCGGAAATATCACACAAATATCACATGAAAACTGATGAACATGGGGTTCTGCGGATCACATGCATCAAGAAAGTCACATCATAAAATCAGTTAAAATAACTGCGGATATCAGACTGCCTGGAACGATAACTGCCTGCCTGATTTCTGATGTAGCGTAGCACACTCAAGTGAAGCGGGTCGGCCTTCGGTAGGCTCTCTAACCACGATAGAACACCTTCGACATGTATATAAATGGCATTCAAATTATTCTGGGAACATCCCTGCCTTTGATACTAAAACAAGGGGGTTACCTAGAGGCGTCCCTTGTGGGTTGAGCAGGTGATTACGACTCGACTTTTAATTAACAGGAGTAAGATACCCTTATCAAGACAGTTTCCCTAAACAAACTTAATATACCGTTTTGTAGTTACAGGTTGGTTTCTCGACACACCTAAATAACATTTGAGTTGTTATTAATGAGCCTCGGCCCTGAACTAATTACAGCCAGCGGGGTCAATGCCTCCCGCAGGCGTCGGCTCAGCCGTCTGTGAATGTTCGAACATGCGATATCCGGACAGAGAAATAGGAGACCTAGATAATAGTGAAATCACCGGTAAATGAAACTAATTTTGATAATGAAATATACTACTAGACCAATGATAGAGCGCGAAAAAGGAACCCCGTGAAACTTTTAAAAATATAAAAACCGCGAAAATTCAGCCCCGCCAATATAAAGGCAACCACAGTATATATATAATGGCACATTGATGACTATTTTCCATTTTCATTTTTTATGTCCAACACTTCAAATATATTATAGTCAATCCATCTTTGTACATATGTTCTCGTCTTCCTTGCGATCATGGAGATATTAATAACCGTGATTTTCTAGAAGTTCCATAGCGTTTTCACAAATTCAAATGTCCAACGATACGCGTTTTGTACAAAAACCACGAAATTTTAAACCCACGATATTATCTGATTCTACAGTATTCTAGTTCGTTAACTCTTCTGTCTTTACTAGTTGCCCCTGCCCAACGATTGGTCTGTTTACCCATACTGAAAAACAGAAACTTTGCATATAAAAAAATCCATCAGTGAATTTTATAATAAAAAGTTTACTGTACATTTATATACCTGTTTGGTTATTTGTGGTTCATTAAGTTTGCATGTGTCGCTGGAAAAAGAAAACAGGCGTATTTTACACAAAATGGCAATCTGTTAGATATAACAAAAAATATATAGATGACAAGCAGTGTCATTTGAGACTAAAAGAGTCGCTTGACACTGGAAGCAGATTCGGAATAATGGCCTGTCGTGATCTGGGTACGAACAACAAAAACTCGTTCAGATGTCATTCACGATGCGAATAATAGACCTGTCCCAGACACATACCTTCTGAAAATCACAATAAGAGACATAGAGATGAGAAATATAAAGGGCAAAACATCCTTTCATATGGCGACGGAAGAGATATACCCTCGTATATTGTCCACCCGGAAAGCTATAGCTTTGGCATTTTTGTTGCTGACAGGAACTGACCTGTGATGAATTCCTTCTCCGCCTGGGAATATAAATGGTTCATCGCTTACAGGACCGAAGAAGTTCCAATGTCACCATCTTATTGTCCTCAGGTTATTACCGATAGATTAAATAACACATGATATCTGTCAATCATAACTGACTGATCATCAAAAGGAACGTGTTTCTCTGTAGGGACTATTAGGAATATCCTATTATACGGGGTACGTGTAAGACTTGTTCGGTCAAGTACAGATGCTTTTGGCATGGCGTAATGTTTTTATAAGAGTCAGAAGCAAGGCACATACTACCCTGAGTAAAGACGTGCTGCTCTAGACGGCTGCCGGGAGCATATCCTCATCCTCAGTTGTCACACAAAGACATTGTTTGATTCTTTCCTTCTTAAGGTATATTCTCATTAAATAAAATAACCGACACAGCTGGTTTAGAATAGTTAGTCTGTAAAAAAAACTCTAGCTTGATTAACACTATGTCAGAAAACTACCTTGGTCTACCCAGCTGTGTCGGTTAGAAGCAAAACTAATGTGTTTTCTAATAATACATAATGAGTTATAAAAAATATATATCCATATTTAGGGATAATGTTGTCTAAAAGCACGCAGAACACTTGTTGCTGGAAGTGTTCTATGGTGAAATATAATAAATTTCAAGTAGCTCAGCCACAGCGTCAATGACCGACAGTGAAAGATTGATCCATCAGCGGCCAGAGACTTCATGCAAACATATGCGCGGTAACATGCCTAATACGGCCACAGCGTGAATTATTTATGTATCTGCCAGACAGCCTAAACTGATTTTGTCTATACGCTATCCAGGAGCACTAAACTTCCGGTGGTTTTATTTTATTTGAGTTTTTAAATTAAGGGCCGCGTAAACGCTATCCCATACTTAACGTATTATAAAAGATCTATCTACACCCACTGCGTGACAACCGGTATTAGTATTAGTTTTATAATACTGACTGCATTCTAAGGTCAGGATATGCTCATGTGATTGTCTAGCATTTATGGTGGTTAACAATATTTCTTTTCTTCTTCTTAAATTTCAATTGGTCTAGCTCCGAGTGAATAAAAATGTAATACCCACGATTTTTTTTCAGAACGTTTTCCCTAAAATTAGAACATATTCGATCCAGGTAAGAAGTAACTGGATCTCATTTAAAATTCTCGGAGCCATCTGAGTTTCATATTAACCATAGGAATGGACCAACTGGGGTCCATGTTATAAAATGTTACAGTCATGATAAACAGATGGTGACCAAAAATTGCAGATTAAGAATGGAAACTTGAGATGTTAAAATGCTTTGCTTTTTCCTTGGTTCACTGTACTAATTTTATTTGGGAACTCCCAAACCTTTCCAGCAAGCATGACGAACCTGTCACGGCGAACTCGTTAAATATATTTACAAAGATCTCAAAAAAACACATTACATTTTATAATACACTACGGGGCCCTTGTATCTCCGAGTTGTCCGCGTAAACTGTCGACCTCCTTTCACATGTAACTGAATCAGCGGGACTCTTTCTCTAAGCTTGACTGATGTCTACACGGATGAGGGAGTCTGTATGGCTTGAATCACCAGGGCTGGCACCGTAGACAGATCTAAGATGGCCGGGAGCACCTACTGAACGATAATGGATAACTTGTTACAGATTTGGGTCTGATGACCTGCTGACGCCCAGACAAGACAAGATGGATCACTGCTTGTCAGTACTTTTATAAAATATTGTAATGACCGGTCCGGACCAGATTGGACATATTTCTGCCTAAATCATCCTCATTGCAGACATTTCCAGGCAATATTGCTACGTTCTTTTAGGCACTGGTTCAAAATTAGAGCCTTTCATTGATATATTAGCATTCGTTCCATTTGCATATAACTGTTTTAAATTACATACTTGTGTGTGTGTTTTTGTGATTTCATCCCATCCTTTCCGATCAGTTTTATATTGAAAGAGCTAGGAAGTCATATCTGAACATGTAAATTTACTTGTAAAAGTGTGTGTGTGTTTGTTTCTGTGTCTCAGTGTTACGTTTATTTCATAAAAACTATAATTACTTCATCCACTGAAAATAATATTGATAATACATAGCTTTTACGGTAAGACAATATATGTAATGAAGCCTTCCTTGTCTCTGAGATGTTGCGTTCAAATACAAACGTACTGATGGACAAGGAATAATTCGTGGTTTTAATTCAATTTTTGATAAAAAAAGGCACTGATAGTTTGTTGTCTTTGGTTTTAGTACGTAATTGCAAACAGGAGAAAAGAGAATATATGTATTTCTATTGAATTCTAACATAACTTGCTTTTCGTATTATTTATTCATAACCACTGTAAAAGGGATATATTCTTTCAGTAGCTCAATACTTGTAGGGCTAAAAGAAGGTTTAGTAAACTGTCACAGGACCTGTATTAACATATAGCATTTTTGTGAAACGACCTTTAATATACTGCACGCAGGCATTATTAATACCACCCATGTACTTAAAAAGAAAATAAGAGCACGCCGGGGAGCACTTATGTAAGACATATGATAGAAACGGATTCCTTAACAAAGATCCTCATGTTGAATTTCTTATGAATTAAACATTCCGTCTTATCAATAATTAAACACATATCTAATCTTTAGTTCTGATGAATTAATATTTGGATATCTGTCCAAGAAAAACAGATAAATCTTTTACCAATGCGCTTTTCTTTTCTGCTCGCAAATTATCTTCATTCAATTTAACTTAGTAATAGGAATAAATAAATGCTGGCAGATGATCGTTTTTACCGAATAATTACTCCCTCGCTGATAATTAGAGTTATGAAGAATTAACGCATGATACTACCAGCTACATCAGATCTCCACGAACGAGAAAGGATTCCTAAAAATGGAAGGTCTATAGTAAAATGTCCATAAAATAAAGTATATGGTATGTGATGTTAATGATAGCAAACATATATCCTTGAAATGCCATGGTTATTAGAAGTTCGTCTTTGACGAAAATGGTGCAAGATATAAAAGACAGATTTGTCAGGTGTGCATTAAAGGGACATATACACAAATCAGATATATTAAGTTTACGTGAACAAATTGTGCTGTCTCCTTTAAATGTGATGGTATATCCCAATATTTCGTTTTAAAAATGTTTGATTACTCCTAAACACATATTTGCATCGGGCGCGATCAGGACTACAAAATATAGACTGCGGTTAACGGAACCTGATGGCCATACTGCGCGCTTCACAAATTACGATTTTTCAGCATTCCGCCTGTTTTGTATCTTTTTTTTTCTTTTTCATGTTATATCTCCATGTTTTGGAGTTGTCACACATGCACAAGGTCGGACCTCCGGTAATGTATTTTTTTCATGATGACACGTGGATTTGGTTTACTCACATAAAAAACAATAACAATGTATAAAACGGATGAATTGCAGATAGTAAGTCGGGAAGCGCCATTATGGTTTTGTAGAATTATGTCAAAATGAAATAATGACATGCGATAATGCACATTTTAATACAAATATTTATTTACTTTTAAGTGTTGTTGAAAACAAGTTCATCGAGAGAGAGGGAGAGAGAGGGGGGGGGGGGAGTTTACGACTACAAAGGCTTACCTCTCTAACAATTCTGTTACTCACTAAACGTATCCGCCTAAACAAAGTCTAGCATGTACCATATATGCCTTCAACCGGAGCCGCCGCCACCGCATTGGTTTATGGAGAACGCCTCTGTAACCACTGGACCAACTTTTAAGAAACTCAGCATTATGATCGGGTCCCATGTGAACTGTTGCGCCCTCAATTTTGGTTGACCTCTGACCTTTCCTGTCTGCACAGCGTTCATCTGTACGTCTGTTTTCACACATAAACCTACATATCTCGGGACTCGCTTGACCAATCGGGCTGGATCTTTGCATGAGTTGGCTCTTGTTAAGCTTTATATCATACACAACACTTGTGTACATAGCTTATTATCATACACAAAACTGGTGGCACCACGTGCAATTTTGTTTTGCATGAAGTCCATCTGTTTGTCTGTCTAGGGTAAACATTACTTGTCGCAGTGGTATGACCTCCGCCTGGACTTCTGCATGTGTATACATCTTGTATAGATTTTTCGTTTCGTTTGTAGGTGGCGCCACCTTTAAACATGTTTACACGGCAGAAATCCATGCTAATATCTCAGGACTGCTTTGATAAATCGACCTGATATGTTGCATGACTTAAGATCCTATATAGCTTTACAGATTGTACAAATTTGGTGACCCAACGTACAACCTTTTCTGCGTGGTGTCCATCTGTTCATCTGCCTTGGGTCAAAATCACTCATATCTCAACAGTGTTCTGACTTATCCGCTTGAAATATTGCATGTGTATACATCTTGGATAGCTTATTGGTTCAAATGACAGATGATGCCATCTACAATCATGTTTACGTGGCAGACATCCATGCTTATAAGCAACACAACTCACTCTAATTCCCTTTATCATTCAGTCCATGCCTCTCTTCACCCGTATCACTCAAATTTCGGCGGATACACGTAGTCGCTTGTCGAATACCCGTATTCTAGTTATATGTTTGAGGTTTTATTCGTTTTATTAGATTAAACCCCGAAACAGTTATTGTTAGTCATCGTAAATCGCAGACAATAAATAAAATTCTTCTCAAAACTGGATGTTGTGTATCCATTAATGTGTGCTTGTTCATAAAGAAATCTGTATGGTGGTTTTTATAAAAGAAACACTTTTTTTCCAGGTATAGCTTTCGCTGGATTAATTGTGGATAACTGGGTTGAACCCCACAATCATCAATATAGAAGCCCATTCCTAGAAATTTATGTTCAAGACTACTTATACGAATCTGTATAAAGGTTATATCTTCATCTATGATAACTGTCCTGCTGGCTTTCTCTATTGCAGAATTTAGAGGTCATTACAAAATTAGAAGCTTTTTTATTTTGTTTGATGGAGGCAACCGTCTCCATGTTTTTATTTCTATTTAACCCAGTACTGTGCACATTTGCGGAACTCCATTCCGAATTCGGTCTACGTGATAGGAGCTTACAAGCGATAATACCAGTTTCAACCAGAGTCAGTGTTCTACTCCTGGGTGTGTGTCATCATCCTTGTTGCGTCATAACACCGAGGAATCCCCTAAAGGCTCACTCGTTTGTGAGTTAAACACGAATATTCGGTACAGTCTACCTATTAAGCCTGCAGGAGTCTCAGGTTGGGTGTGGCCGACCGTAAAAATAAAAAAACTTAATGCCCAGGATAAGAACTCACGATCTCCCGGCTTTAAGCCCTGTCATATTCCACTGGCCCACGGAAGCCGGTTAAATATGGAGGCTCGGACATTTACTTTCCGCCTTGAGTATCGTATGTGAAAGAAGGAACTCTCAACAAGACTAAACTTATGAAAAAAAACTGATATAGTACGGAAAGTTTGCCTGGAGTCGTTAGCAAACAGCTAATTAATGTTTTGGGAGTGAAACTACAAATTCGTGTTTGTAGAGGTATGCGTTGTATAAGTGCTTATCCACTTAGACCGACTACCAAAGAAAAAGCAGGGCTTATACGTGAAGCCATATAGTAAGCTAAGCTGGAATGTTCTGATGTTATCGTTAAACCCCTCTCACGTATCATAATACCTGCCCTGTACGGGCCACAAGGAACAGTCGTGATGGGATTTCTGAAGTGTAGCTTTAACATCCCTCCTGAGCCAACCTGATGGAGATTTAACAATGATATTACTCGGATCGTGTGCAAGAGAATGACCCCTGTCGGATGTCTGCAACGTTTTATTTTATCGCCTATCATCCCCGTGGTCTTGATATTCTAATATTGTGATAGTTTGATATTCTGAAAGCAAAGAGTTGTATTACACTGGCAGATTAGGCACGGATAGATAGCTCTTTCAAAACATATGCGCTTTTTTAAAACGAAAAAACACCATTTAAGCCATATCAGGTTTAACTGAGATGTTGCCATTACAGAAATTAGTTATATTTAAACAAACTTTGAAACAGTGAAAGACAGAAACTGTAAACTGTTTTTGTTACAGAATGCATACACGTTATCCTTCCAGCTGATATGTAAAAATGATTAAAATTTCAAATGACTGAATTTACATGTTTACCGAAATGCTAAGTGCTACAGCATCTTTATAATTAATACGCAATTATAGTTTCCTCTCCACAATGGTTTAACTGCTTCCGTTCTGATTTCGCACCCAGCATTTGGTACCCGTATCGTCGGCCTGCTCTTCTTGGACAAGTTTAATTTCTAATGGCGATTATTTTCAATTTGATTACACAATTCATGATTTATTATATTAATGGTGCTGTCTTTTCTTTTATAAATGATTCCCTTAACGCTTGTCCATGATAAGCTCTGAACTATTTTCTCATCCGGTCCTCCATAATGCCTCTAACAGAATTTTATTTTACCGAAAGAAAGTAAGGGCATTTAATTCAAGCGCTAAATAAAGGCCACCTCTCACCGCTTTCCAGTATGAAACTCTGAGTCTATGGTGGTATGGATCGGCCATATTAGCTTGGCTGACTTTCAGTCATACTGAGCTATACCGATCAATCTTTATTCGTCGCCTGTCCAACGTCCGTCCCTTAAAGGTACAAAATTATGTGCTATGATATATGTATGAATTTGCACTGCGTCAAACGTTTGCCAGCAAAACCATCCAGACACGCGGTCTTACTATCCCAAATTCACCTATTTTGTACGTTGTTATAATTTTGTGGGTGAGTAAACACAGTCCTCATTAACCTGTTTACCACAACATTACCGCGCGGCCAGAGGTGCGTGTTGCGCATGCGCCACAACTCAAACAAAGAGAAGAAACACTGGTTTGAAGTTTGTAAATCTTGATTCGTCAGGTGGTATACGAGCTATGTTGTTGCTTATAACCACTGACCGCGCCCTATGCAAGCTCATTCAAGCTCGTGTACAGAAGTAAGCAAACGGTTTCAAAATGGAAACTTGTGGAGACACCATTATATTCGGAGGTGGGAATCCTCGAAAGATATTTCGAAAATTTATTTTGAAACCCGTTGAAAACCGAAAGAGAATTTTATTGTGATCTATATAAAATTTGAAGTTTGAAATTTGATACAAAAAGTTCATGGATCAGTAAGAAAACTGTTGACACCGACTTTCATCTTCAAAGTTAAATCAGCGGAATAAGTGTTTCTTGTCTCTACGATTTCTTGTGAATGTGGTAACTTTTTAAGCACTGCATATTCTTTCCTCAAATTTGATACACAAGTTGATTTCAGCGAGTTCTCGAAATGGATGGAAAACTTGCAACAATGATCTTCATCATCAGCCGAAATAGATATATTATTTAAATGCTACAAATTTTGAATCACTGAAATTTAATACGTGAATTGTTTCTACCACAATATAGGAAGTGTTAGAAAACCGGTGCCCTTGCCCTTATTCTTCAAGGTTAAATTGGTCATATTTTGGTGAGAACGTTATAATTATTTGAACCACTCAAAATTTTTGTGACATTTGAACCGTGAGTGGTTTCTTCCAAAATCTCGGGCTGTTTTAGAAAACCGGTAACCTTGATATTCATCTTCAAGGTCAAATCTTCAGAAATCTAGGATCTATAAATCTAGGAAGAAGTCTTTCTCTCCTCAAATTTAAGAAAGTGAGGCCCATAAGGACGGGAGACATATATCTGTTTTTGCGACTTCTTCTAGTTTTTATATGTTTTATATTTTGTTACATTTTTTTATAGTTTTACATAGGTAAGTCAAGTTTCTCAGCACTGATTTTATCTCGAATGCTGAAACAAGGTATGTCCATTCACCATGATTACTTTTTATCAACTGATATAGACTGGGCCGCAACGTTCTGTTTTTTTTGCTATTTTTTCGAGCTGTCCATGTTGACTGTCGACCTGCTTGTATTTGTAACTGAATCACCAGGACTCTTTTACTAAGCTTGACGTACTGATGTCTACTAGGGCTGAATCAATATATCGATATATCGATACGAATCGATACACGACGTCGATACGATAACCGAAATGCGTTGCCTATTGTATTGGTCGTTCGACAAATCCTGTACAAGTAGGAGAGTGACCAATGGGATTCATATTCACAGAATTATACAAAACTGTGTAATTACATGACATAAAAACAGCCTATGATCTTCCCCACCAAATGCAATAAAACATGTTTGTGCGGTGTTGGGGGGGGGGGGGGTGCTAAGGGCTTAAAGAAGATTGAGATTTTGCTAGTCTTGATTAGAGAGATTTTTATCATTAAAAGCAACTGGTTTGTTTATTTATTCAATATCAAGCTTAAGCTGCTTAAGTGCATAGCATACTAAATACGTTGTATGTTAAAATAAAAAAAACAAAACATAAAAACAAGTCACAGAGCTTTTATTAAGAAATGATTTACAAAGAAAAATGAAACGTATCGTCAATACGTATCGGTATCGAATTAACTGTATCGCAATACGTATTGTAACGTAAGAGGCGGACCGTTACACAGCCCTAATGTCTACACGGATGAGGGAGTCTGTATCGCTTGAATTGCCAGGGCTGGCACTGTATAGACAGTATAAGATGACAGGGAGCACCTACTGACCGATGATGGATAACTTGTTACAGACTTTGGTCAGATGACCTGTTGGCTCCCAGACAAGACCAGACGGATCACTGCTTATCTGTTCTTTTGTAAAATATTGTAATGACCGGTCGGGACAATAATATATTCTGGTATAATCTCTGTCAACGCCATTTTATTCCTCTCACGATTAGCATCTGCTTTGAAACGACAGTTGAACCACCAATAAAACTAAAAATATTTAATAGATTGTTACGCCACCTGTAATTTCCTACGTTATGTTTGATAAATGTAATGAACTGCACGCAGGTATAATTAATTACACGTGGGTATTTTGATTGAATGCAATTACAAATTCCTGTCCCATGGCTATGAGAGAGAATTAATTAGACCGTTAATCTTGAACTTATGTTCAACAAATACTTGCAGTACAAAGAACAGGAAATCAACAAAAGCTCAAACAGAACCCTCAAGTTTTCAGTATTCCAAGTCCTGCTACCTTGTTTAGCATTAGTTAATCATTACTTTTTTTTCGTCATTAAAACAAATATCAAAATCTTAACTTCTCGGAGAATGAACAATTCAATCTCCAAGATGAAAAACCGAATACCTTTACCAGTGCGTTCTTTACTATTATGCTCTCAAATTATCTTAATTTAATTTCAACTTCACAATTGGAATAAAATAAATTACAGCAGAAATAAGGCGACTGATGAATAATAACTCCCTCGCTGATTATAACGGCTATGAAGAACCAGTGCAAAATAATACCAGTTACATCAAATCTCAACGTACGAGAAAACGCTTCTTTGAAACGGAAGAGGGCCCATAGTCAAATGTCCATGAAATAAAGTTAAAGTATACGGTGATAGAAGATAATGATAGCATAAAATGTTTTCATTATATCCCATGATTATTAGAAATCCCTTTAATGGGAAAATATTGAAAAGAAATAAATGAGCGGATTTGCAATTTATAGGCATTAAGGGTTGTTGTACGTCTGTAGACTCTCTGTAAATTGGTGTTATAAATCACGAAAGAACTCGGCTTGTTTTGTGTAGTTGCAAACAAATTCTTCCCGCGGGAATAGAAATAGTTTACGACGACAAAGGCTTACCTAACTGATCGCAAACCCTAAAACGACATCGCTGCTGTCAGCCAATCTTATTGACTTGCAAATATCAGAAAATCTTAATATCACATTTTATGGCATAGCTAACTCTTGGTCATCTTTGAGATTTGTTACTTATCTCTCTTACAGATCTGTTACTCACTTGGCATTGCGATTTATATACTTTTCTTTTATTTTTATTTCTATTTTGGTAAAACTTTTAAACAGGATTAGGCATCATGACTAAGATACAATAAATAACATTTTTCTCAAAACAGGGAGTGAACTTGACTGTGTGCGCAAGTTGATCATGAAGAAAATCGCAGTGGTTAATGCGATTTTTAAAAAATAAAATTCCCTTGTCATTTACAGGAAAAGCTTCTACCGGGTTAATTGTTGATAATTAGGTTTAACCCCACAATCATCAATACAGACGCCTACAGATTTCTAGTATTGTGATGTTCTAGATTTCTTGTAATAGTTCCGAAAAAAATTGTATAGAGGTTATATTGTCATTTATGATAAATGTCATTCTGGCTGTTTCTATGCCTGTTTGTGAGAGTTGCAGGGCGGAGAGGTTATCACATAAATATTTTGGACATGCTTTTTATCGCCTTATTTACCTTACCTAAAAGAAGGAACTTTCATTCAGTAGTTTGTTTTCACGAAATAAACAAATATCTTATCAATGTCAAGAGTGAACTAAATACTAAAATACAGTGTTAGAGAAGGACAAAGAAAGAAGAGGCACAGCCGATACTTGAAGCCAGTAAGCAAGTCAAAGCTAGAATTATCAAATGTTATCGTGAAACTTCTCTCGCGTATCATGATACCAGCCCTTTACAGGCCACAAGAAACAGCCGGTCGTGATGGGATATCAGAGGTGTAGCTTTAACATCCCTCATGCGCTATGCTAACAACAACCCGTGGGTGCTTTAACAATGATATTCTCTGAATTGTGTGCAAGAGTATAACCCCTGTAACTTTTTATTTATCACCTGTCGTTCCAGTGATCGTGATATATTGAAATTGCACATAATTGCTTTTTGAAAACTGAGGACACACTATTTGAGCCATAACTGGTTTTAGATAAGATGTTTCCGTCGCATAAATCCGTTATATTCAAACATATTAACACATTAACACTACATAAGTATGTTACAGATTTAATACAAACGTTATCTTTAAGGCTGTTTTGTTTAGATGATTCAACTTCCAAATGGCTTAACGGTAATTTATTAACATATTTTTATATATTATAGTAAAGCATGATACTTATTTGCAAAATGAGCAGACATGCGCCTGCATAATGTACATCGGGATATCGGTTTGACCCAAAAAATCATCAAATAATTGATCTATAAAAGCTATCAATAAACAAAGCCTCCGTTAAATTTGATTTGGGGTCAAATTTTACAGAAAGTAAGAAAGGAAGATAATGATGATAACCTATTTCATATTTTAAATTGTTTTGGATAAAACGAACACTGGAATGATATCAGTTATATGTTAAAGTTTACTTTAGAATAGCTATTTGGAGACCATAGGTTTGTATCATTTAACACAAAACATGGTATTTGTATAAGTTTAATATCATGTCCTTAAAGGTGACCTATTGAAACTGAGAACATGTTTTTGTTTTCTAAAGTCAAGTCTTTAAAATTAAACCTGTCAAAGACACTTATCTGTAGGGAAAGCATTCTTTGTGGGTCGGAGGTGCACGTAATTCTTCATCCCTTTAAAAATACATTTGTACCTGCCAAAATATTGCCCTGAAGCCTGTAGCTTACTCCTGTAAATGAGTGTTAAAAACAGTGGACCCTGCGCGATAACAGGTGTCAACATAAAGTTCTTGCATCGCCCGGGCCACAACTGTTGTCAATTGAGTTATGCCCCAGTTGACTTGGCCAAAAAAATGTGAAACATGTTCTGCCTGACTGAAAAATCGCGTCTTGCGGCTTAAAATCGGACATCCGTCATGCGGTCTTGGATTGGAAAACAGACACACGTGAACTGTGTTTACCAACACGCAGAGCCATAACAAGGTGTTGCGCAGCAGTATGCGAGGTATTGAGACTGTGTGCTGTGATGGTTTTGGTGGGAAACATTTGTATAAAGCAAATCTGAAATGACAGGGTGAAAGAATAGGCATAATATTGCTACTGATTATGTTTCTTTAAAATATTCTGTGTTTGGCAAAGGAGGGGGCCTTCCATTGTGTGTTTGAAAACTATTAGAATTTATTTAAAACCTCAACTTATTCAAGATAATTGTAATTTATCATGACATTGTAGCAAGAAGAAACTAACATGAAACTGTTAGTACCTATTCTGGGGTGGACCATACTAAGCTCGGCTGCCTAGCAGTCATGCTGAGCTATAGCCATCAACCTTCAAGTCCGTCATCCATCCGGTCGTGTTGCCGTTAACATGGCACAAATAAAATAATATAATGTTAATATAATATATTTATTCTATATGGCTCTAAATCAACGGAACAGTTACCCAAAGACCTTTCAAAACTAAGAGTAAACGTTGATTTAATTATTACTAAGAGCATGATAACTTGAATGATAAAAAAAGTATTACGAAGTCACCGCAAACACCTCAATTACGAAGTCACCGCTAACTCTTGTATCACGAAATCACTGCTCACCCTGTATTACGAAGTCACCGCTAACCTCTTGTAACTAATAACTACCAAAAGCTGATAAAAAAGATTCAAGATTTTTTTAAAAGAAGCTAATGACGATGAAACTTGACTGAATGTTGAAGTTTATTCCGCAGCTCTGTTGCTACAGTTGAGAAGGTTCTCGAACGACACATCTCAGTTCTTGCCTCGAGAACCACTAAAACCCTTGTTCGGATGACCTAAGCTGCCTGACTTATTATTGTATATTTTGCTGTACTTGTATATTTTGAGACTATCACTTGACACAACAATCATTTTCAGTTTCTCACCTGTGGTTTTATCTAGAATATTGAAACATGGCTACTTTTGTCAGTTAATTTAGACTGGGGCGGCACTTACATTTTTTCCAAGGTGTCGACCTGCTTTGAATCGTTATTGAATCACCGGGGCTCTTTCACTAAGCTTGATGGATGTCTACACGGATGAGGGTGTCTGTATGACTTGTGTTGCACCTCAGACAGATCTAAGATGGCCAGGAACTCCTACTAACCAATTATGGATTCCTTGTTACAGATTCGGGTATGTTTATCTTCTGACGCCCAGACAAAACAAGTTTGATAACTGCTTGACAGTGTTTATGTATTTTGTAAAATATTATAATGACCAGTCTGAACCACACTTGACATATTCTTTCCTAAATCATCCTCTGTGCAGATATTCCCTTGTCATAGAGAAAAGCTCGTTCCAGCATTAATATATGAAATGTGAGCCTTTACATGTATCCTGATTCTTTCTTCATTCCCTTCCATTTGTTTATTTAACACTTTTAAGAGTTTTAATGATAGCTTTATGCTGAACTTAATATCACTCCGGTAATCTAACTTTTTGTCTATCTATAAATGTTAGTTGATAAACAAATAGATATTTAATGTTTTGTGAGTTTACGGAATAATAAAATACGGAGTTAGAGAATGTATGCGATGTATAATGAGTGCTTCTCAACTGAGACTGACGCCCAATAAAGCTCAGCCAATACATGAAGCCATAAAGTAAGTCTAAGCTGGAATGTTCGGATGTTATCTTGAAACCCTCTTACGTACCATATTACCTGCCCTGTACAGCTAAGCCGCAAGAGACAGTCGTGATGTGATTTCTGAGGTGTAGATTTAACAGTCACCACGATCTGCCGACATTGAGCCCTGTGCTCCCATCCCTAGACCACGGAAGCCGGTTAAATAAGGAGGCTTGAACATTCCCCTTCTGCCTTCTTCATCGAAAGAAGGAACTCCCATTTAGACTAAACTTTAGAAAAAAAACTAATATAGTACGTAAAGTGTGTCTGGAGTCGTTAAACAATTAGCTTATTTATATTTCGGAGTGAACTGATAAAATACAAATTCATGTTTGTAGTGGTATGCGTTGTATAACTGCATTTCCACTTAGGCCGACGCACAAAGAAAAAGCAGAGCGAACACTTGAATCCATAAAGTAAAGCTAAGCTGGAATATTCTGATACTACCCTCACGAACCATGATGCCTGCCCTGTACAGGCAGCTAGAAACAGTCGTAATCGGATTTTTGAAGTGTAGCTTTAACATCCCTCCTCAGCCAACCCGGGTAAGATTTAACAATAATAATACTTGGAACGTCTGAAAGAGCGTGCCCCCTGACCTTCGTTTGCACCGTTTTTCAATAATCTTCCCCTTGGCCATGATATTCTGAAAACTGAGTCGTTTTAGACTGGTAGTCGTGAGACAGAGAGACAGCTGTTAAAAACCCCAGGCGATATTTCTGATAAAAAATCCTATTTAAGCTCCCTTTCAGATTTTTAATTAAATCGTTTCCGATTTAGAAATAGGTTATGTTTTAAAAGTATAGTTTGTAAAGAAATTCTTAAACAATAAATATTTCTATTTCTATTTCTATAGATTTATCTATCATTTTCGAATGACTGAATGTCTGTTTTCCAAAAAAAAGCTATTTGCTGCAACACCTATATAATTAATACGCAGTTTTGTTTCTTCTCCACAACGTCCACCTGACTCCGCTCTGACTTTCCACTTCAGCTTTGGTACGCTTTTCTAGGACTTTTTTTCTATTGCGTGATCATTTTCTAATTAGCTTCTTAATTAATAATTTTAATATTTGCATATGCTATTGTTCATTTTCTTTTATGGTGAAATGCAGTGGCCATAGAGAGTGTCTTTTCTGGAGGTTAAGCGAAATATGTGTTGTTTTCCTCATTCTGTGGTCAAATACACGCTATAAAACCCCACTGATCCATTATAATGCATCTAACGTTGTTATTCATTAGTCCGTCTTCAAATACGAGCACGTTTTGCTAGGTCAATACAGAAAACTGCAATCACTGACATACCCCCTTTCCGACATACTTCTTTCTGGTTGTACATGTATGTTTTTCTTTAATTCATCAATATATTTCCATGATAACCAAAATCTTACACAAACTGTAAATTGACAGATTGTTTGAAGAAAACTAAAATTTAATATCGTGTTGCGTTTTTTCTTTACAACGGGTTACCTGTTTTAGCTCACAATTGGTCGTCAGTATTCAAAACACGCATCGTCAGTGATTAGACAGTTGGGACTTGTTTTTTTTTCCGATTAATTATTTGTAACTCTTATTTTGTTCCTAATTGTACCTGTTTCTCTTATACGCTTGCCTCCATGCATAACATGACCGTATGCTTGTTTCGGGGGGGGGGGGGGGGAGAGGTGTTCGGTTAATGGTATTGAATGTGTTGCTCGAACAGGCTTGGATGTTCCATGGGGATTGCTAGTCTTTTATTTAATGCACGATAAATTGTAAACATGCCATTTGATATAATATTAGAGCAAAGCATGATTCCAAGGATACACGCTAATAAAAAATTCTTGTGAGCAACTTAAGCAAACTTGCGCCGGCATAATGTACATAAGGATATCGAGCTGACTCAGAGTTCATCAGTTTTAAATACCAATTAAATTCAAAATTGAATTTTGAAAGTTATCAAAACAATTTTATATGTTAAATTATAATTGAGGAAATCAGAAGAAAAAAATGATATTCAGGCTGCATGCATCACTCATGGGATTCATGGGGATAACAGATGGCAAGTGGTGCTAAAAACCTCCAATGTTTCGCTACCCCATTAATAGAATGAAAGATCCAATAACCGGATGTCTGAAACTTATTTTTAATTATGTTTCATGTCACATCTGTCTGTATTTGACACTAAAAATTTTGGTAAAAGAACAAACTTGCCCCCAGCACAATGTGCATCAGATATCGGTTTGACAAATCTATCAACTGTTTTATAATGACTGATTATATAAAACTGATTTATAACTAATATATGATAAACTATCACACCCTTTTTGTCAGTTAGACATAATTTGAAGTGGCATTTACAAAGGGGATATTGATGTTTACACGTTTGATATTTTACTTGATACTTTGGTAATATTGTATACATACTCACTATAAAACATTTCTATTCTTGGTTCTTGGAATTTAAAAAAATCATACTTTAGCCATAAGAGCATCATCCAATGAGTCGTAAAAATTTTGTTGTTAGCAAATTATTAAGTTTCATCAATCTATTCAAAAGGTCCCTTATAGGGCAAATCTGCACACTAAGTGATAACAAAATTGAAATATATTTTTTATTTTAGAAATCTGAATAATGTCTGTAAACCGGATGTAACCAAATCATGTGCCCTCTGTCAAAGATTTGCCGTAGAAATGTTAACTGAGAGTTTCACAGCTTCTCAGCCTAATGCCAATTATAATATTGGAAAAAGACCAAAACTAGACATCTCGGAACGACACGAATTTTTTTAAGAAGTTGGTGAAGCAGGACAAAATGCAAACTCGATCTGTAACGGGTAATTATCTGTCCACACACCAAAAATAAGGCCAATATTTGTAGGCTTTGTGAAAAAAAATCCATATATGTGCATTTTCATGAAAATTTATATTTTTCATTAAATTTTCTATGTTAGGGCGCTGTCAAATTATCAAAAGTAGGTCAACTAGGACGAAACGCGAACTCGATCTGGAACTGGTCATTATTAGCCGGAATTGTGCGCTACTGTTATGGGTTCGAATCCCGGATCGGCCCGGTGTTTTCCCCTGAAAGATTTGTCTTCGTAACAAAATAGGGGCTCGTCCAACGTGACGGTAAACATTGTGGACCAGGAAATAAGCTCACCAAAGTGTGACTCCTGGGAAAATTATTCTTATTCTGATGATAGCAGAACGCTTGTGAAGTTGCTTTGCTAGCGAAGCGGTTGGTACGCCGGACTTGAGCGCCACCGACATATATTCGACTCCCGGATCGGCCCAGAATTTTCCCCTCAACAATTTGTATTCGTAATATTTGATTTATATATATATATTTACTTGTGTCGCGCGGCTGCATGCCCTTGCTCCATTAGGACAGATGGAAATTATTTCAGAACGTTTGTTAAGACGGTTCCTTTGAAAAATCTTTGGTTGGTGTTGATGATTGGAAGTTTCTCGGCCATGCTCAAGTTGCACTGATCCGATGATGACACGGAGGAGTTCTATTGTAGATTATAGACCAGATGAAAGTGAAAATGTTTTTTATCTCTGAATTTATGAAAGCACCGTTTTTTAATTAGACTAACCAGAACGGGTGTATTGGCGTAATTAGTCCAACAACAGCGGGAGTCGTTTATGAACATTTGGATCTGGATGCACAATGCCATATACCACGCTATCATTGGTCTGATTACAATTCTTTGCTCCGTGCGCACCCTGTTGTCTGAATCAAGAAAATCCCGTGAACAGCGTAATACATGTTTTTCATGTGCTGTTTTATTTAGTGAACCTTGTCTTAGAACGATTTGTTGTAACCATGATACCGTTATTAATAGTAACATCCTGTCATATCAAAATTAGTTACCTCACGCTTCCCTTTATATTGGTATAACCTCCATATAAAATTTTATATCGTTTAGCTTCTCCTTTGATTAAAGTCCGCTTTGAAACGACATCTAAAGCATTTGTAAAACTAAACATATTTAATTAATTGTTACAGGGCTTGCTATTACGTATAGGTATCTGGTAAAAAAATAACTGCATGCAGGCAAGCATTATCAATATCATTTGGGCAAATTAAGACTGAAATAAATTGTACGCTATTGCTCTGTGGCTGATGTAAAAGAATATGAATCTAGGACTATTATCTTACAAATACTACAGTACATAGAATAGGACAAAGAGCCCTCAGTTGTTCAGCATGGTATGTCACAGTGGTTTTACCGTTACGTTTTAGTCGTCATTATAATGAATGGCCATATTTACTTTGTGAAGCATGAATGCTTATTCTCTGTCCAAGATAAAAAAAGATAATACTTATACTAGGTTGTTTTCTTTTAATTCTGCTCGTAAATTGTCTTCATTAAATTTAAGCTTTGCAGTCAGAACAAGATAAATTCTAGCAGAAATAAGGCGATTACAGAATAATATATCCCTCGCTGATAATAGCGGTTATCAAGACCCAGTGCATAATAATACCAGTTACATCAACTCTCCCCGTATAAGAAAAGGATTTTTGAATATATAAAAGGTTCTATATAATCAAATGGCCATAAAATAAAATAAACTATATGGTAATGGATGATAATGCTAGCAAAATTATATCCTGTAAATGCCATAGTTATTTGAAAAGTCTCTTGTTGGAGAATAGTGCAAGGATATAAATGAGAAGATTTGCCAGTTTTGGCCATTAAGCGTTGTTGCCGGTCTGTAGAATGTCAGTAAATTGGTGTTATAAATCACGAAATAGCTGAGCCTGTTTCGTATAGTTGCAAACAAATTCGTCCCGGGAGAATAGAAATAGTTTACGACTTCAAAGGCTTACCTAACTGATACCCATTACTAATACTGCCCCGCTGCTGTCAGCCATTCTTATCGACTTGCAAATATCAGCGAATCTAAATATCATATATTATGGCACAACTGCCTATTGATCATCCTTGAGCTTAGTTTCGCTCTCTAATAGATCTATAACTTTCAGTGGCGTATCCAGGATTTGAAAATAGAGGGGGCGCAGCCCTAAAGTCGGGAAAGGGGGCTGTTCTGCGTTTTAAGACATGTCATATATATATATATATTAATAAATATATTTTTTAAATTATATTGATATTCCACAAAGCCCTATTAGTAGGAAGCAAGCATATTTAAACTTGTTTGAACACACTGCGTGGCTGTTAAATTGTCTCCTACTAAACATATCAAATATTGTTAGTTCGTGCATAATTATTATGATTATTATATGTAATTCTAGTTCAAGTTGTTTATTATATTAACCGTGGGAACCTCATCTACAAATATATATATATATATATATATATATATATATATATATAATGCATTATTTGAACAACAGAAAAATACATGCATCAATAAGTGTAGTGTTGTAACTTCATTGTAACTTTTAAGTAGAAGATGGTCAGCACACATGTAAAAGAACTGAAATGGATTAACTATTATATGTCACTGAATCTGTCAAAGGATACTACATCTTTTTTTCATGTAGAGCTTCTGATAATGAATTCCATAATATAGGTTTTCGTAGATAAATTATTTTTGCAGAAAAGTACATAAACACAAGAAATATTAGAAGTGAAAAATACTCATTGACTGTTATTTGCATACCATTTTCAGGTTTATATTATTATTGAAAATGCAGCTTTCTGACATTAAGCCTGGCCATCTAGCTCCAGTGACAGTAGCTATGTATTTAGAGGTGATTTTAATTACCCAGAATCAAGAAACCGGAAGCTTTCATACAGTCTCTTGGTGTATTCCAGGGTAAATTTTAAAAATGAGGCATAGCAAGCGTCTAGTGAAAGTACAAACAGCTTGCATGGATTGTTTAACAGATTTTGGCCATCCACCATCATGTTACAG
The DNA here is from genome assembly GCA_026874595.1 of Sipunculus nudus. Classification (NCBI taxonomy): domain Eukaryota; kingdom Metazoa; phylum Annelida; class Sipuncula; order Golfingiida; family Sipunculidae; genus Sipunculus; species Sipunculus nudus. Next base: position 9,945,784 of record CM049312.1, on the reverse strand, counting down.
AACATTCACAGGGTTTGGAGAATTCACTTCTGCACACAAACAAAATAGAAAAGAGAGATAGTGAAAAACGTGAGAGAAATGTGTAAGTATATAATAATCCCTTTACTGTTTAGATTTATTTTAGAAATTTTCAAAGTCTGACTCTCTTTACATTTACATTAGGAACAATATCTTGCTAAGCTTTTGTTCTTTCTTCACAAAATTTCAACAAATACAACAAAACTAGTTTCTCTTTGGGTCAATAGGAACCTTTAGAACTGATAATAAATATACATTATTATATAAGATATATATATATCTATATTTACATTACAGACAAGATCTTTCTTGTTTTTCTTCTTTCTTTTCCATATGGGAATAACATTACCATAACCGCGCATAGAGAAACATGAAAATATTTTTTTACTTAAAACGCCATATTTTATATCTATGTGTGTGCATACTCAATTAAAATAACATAAAACAAAGTTATAAAACAAACATAACACTTGCCAGTAGAATTAGTAGAATTTTAGGGGGGGGGCGCGCGCCCCTTTGCGCCCCCCCCCCCTATGAATACGCCCCTGACTTTCTCGAACTCCATATAAACTGTATTTCATCTAGTCTGTTCCACCCCAGCATGTTCTCATGTTTATTGTTATACAATCTTTATCAGTGCATTTCAGTGTAATCTGAATGGAATTGGTTATGAAGGATAGAAGATCAAACAGTCTGTTTTCAATAAAAACAATGACCCATGGGTCATGACGCTAAGCCGACTGACATGTTGATAATATGTCCTTGCACAGGAAACAATTTAATATAATATAGGTGGCATTATCATTCGAGCATATTAACTTAAGTTCATCAAGACCCATTAGCACACCAAATTTGATGACAATCCAACTAGCTTTTCCTGAGGAATTTGGCAATTTGTGTGTATTTTGCATTATATCTGGGGTGCTCAAACATACCCCTAAACTAGAGAATATATGTCACAGTGACCTAATTTTGTTTCCAAGGAGACGTTTCATGGACCTCCCTGGATTTTAAGTTAGAAGATTCTAGGTCAAATGGTTATAATTTGTGCTGAGCTAAAAAAAATCTTTTTTTTTAACGGAATTATGTAATAATATGAGAAATCAGTCTAAATTGTGTACAAGGTCAGCCCCGTTTATATGGTGGTCAAGTTTATAGGTCACCTGCAAAAGCAGCCTCACTTGATAACTCCTGATTGGCTGATGTCATTTTAATTGAACTAGCTAAAATAAAGATGGCCACTTATGCAAGGGCACGTCTGATCGCAGAGATTATAGATCATTGAGTCCAATAAGTTTGAAACATATACTGGAGGACTATTTTAAAATTCTTACTTGTCATATCAGGCTTTCACTTCAGTATGTTTATATGTTAGAAATTATTAAAAAGTATAAACTTCTAATGAAATTATCTCTAAACAAACAGGTGCACACAATTAAACGCAGGTTGGGTTACAACCGAACATTAACACGAGCTATACAAAAAGGAAATTTTATTAAATGTTTGAGCTTAAGGGAGATGGATGATTGTATATTCGGTGTTGTTCAGCTTTCACTATATGTGGAACTCTCCTTAACAATGGACAAAAACTGGTACCGGTTTCTTATGTTGATCTAGGACTACCAAATACCTAGTTGGTGATTTTAGAGACCACTGAATACTAAAATCCGGGATTGTAAAAGGACTGCGATCTCTTGGTTTTTTCCCACGCAGACTGACACTGGGAAAAAATACAAGGCTATAATTTGAAATCGTTAAGTCGGTCTATTAATCATCTGATGAGGAACCCTCATGCGCCATGTTAATAACAACCAGTGGGTAATTCACTAATGGTATAAAATTTGCAAGACCATGCCCTCTGACGTTTTGCACCGTTTTTCTGTTACCGCCAACTTCACCGTGATCGTCATATACTGAAAGCTCGGGTGCTTCAGACTGACAGTTGAGACACAGAGGGACAGCTCTTCAAAAACATTAGAGCTTTAAGGAAATAAAACAATACCCTTTAAATTCATATCATAGATTACCTTTCTAACATAGAAATTAGTTACATTCAAAAACTATATATCTGGAACCAATTAAAGACCTTAACCGTATTTATTAAATTATAAAACCTGATATTAAGGTAATTTTTCCATGACAAGATGATGACAATTCCACAAGATGATATTAAAATTTATCCGAAAATGACAAGTTGTGCACCTTTTTTTTTTGTTTGATGCACCGAACATTGTTCACATTAATGCAAAGCATAATTATAAGGTTACACAATACTAATAATAAGAAAAAAAAAACACGGATGTGCTCATTTATAACGGATGAGTAAATACGGGTTGCTTAGAGTACTTCGAAGCACCGGTCAGGCCCACAGTTTTCCATCTTGAATACTTATAAAAAAATAATTTTATTAGTTTTAAAATGCTATGAAAAAGTCCATTTAATCTTACAGGAGATAATGTAATACGAAAGTTACCATATTTAACCACAGATGCATACATTTTTTACATAGTTTTTATCCTTAAACTATGGAGTCAATGCAAGGATAATACGTGCTACCTATATTTATAAATAATGTTACGGGGTGCCATAAAAGCGGACCGAACTAAGCGGTTGGTACGCCAGACTTGTGCGCCACCATAATGGGCTCGAAACTGGGATCGGCCCAATGTTTTTCCCTGAGCAATTTGTCTTCGTAACAATAAACCATGTGATTTCCAAAATAGTTTTTTTCCCATGGCTGTCAAAAAGGCACATAAAAATAAAGTTAATAACTCCTCACTCCTAAATCTGACACAGATAAAAAAAACATGTTACTGTTGCTGAAATCAATCTATATTAAACGTTTGATTCAGGGCGTCTATTGTGATCACTGAACACGACATATCTTATTATGGTTCAACATGTATTTTTTTTATTAATTCCATGTGCCTCACTGTCGTTTATTGAAGCAAGGAATGTGATCCTTTTCATCCTCGAGGTTTGGTTCATACAATTTTAGGCCCTGTCATTTGAGACTGGTCTGCAGGGAATTTCCTTGTGGTTCAGCAATTCTCTAAGGTAAAAAGGTTGATCCAGCGCGTCATTGCCATTCCCAAGGTACGATTGTTTTTTTTTATTATTATTGCAAGGAGGTTTTGCGTTCATTCCCGTTCGTTTGTCTGTTTGTATGTGTGTGTCTTTGTGTAAGTTTGTTCACAAAATAACGTCATGAAATGTTTGATTTTTTACTTTGGTGTGCATCCAGCATCTTCTCTGGTTTCTGTAATGTCATCAAGGAATGTTCACAAATATGCATGAATGAACCTGGGAATATGCGCCAAAAAAGTGAATGTAGACAAGGTCGATTCTCACAGTCGGGAGCCTGGCACAAGGGAGTCAAGTATGTTCGTAAAACGCTTTTGAAACTTGTGCTCTCAGTTAAAAGGTGAGTGGATGCACGCACTGGGTAGGGAGTATCACACAGTAGGGACCCAGGTATGGCGAGGCATGTATCCATTGGGAAGTAGATTGACAGTTTTGACTGCTTCTCAACTAATTGCTGAAGATTGGCCTATACAGTTTAATGAACCATAGAGTCCACCTGCTGTTGGAAACTTGAGTTTGGGTTATTTGTTTATCCAAGTCTGTCTGTCTGTCTAGTCTGTCTGCATGTCATCCTGTCAACAAAGAGAAAATTATTGTTAAGTAGTCTGTATCGCAACATAAACCCTCACTTAGAACACACTTGAATGAATTCGTATTCTAACCTCAGACTTAATAATGAAGGGCGCAGCTGTTTTGCCCAAGAAAGCTTTCCTGACAAGGTTCCGCCAGTTCCTCGGTCCCAAGGTACACAATAACTAAATGTCAATCGAAAGACACACCTTCGAAACGTGTGTTTCGTGATATTTAACCTTAAAAGTATAAGCTACCCGAGCGTTTCTTATGGTAAAATATATTAGTTCTTAATTGTATATTGTAAAAATTTCTGTTGATAAACGATGCTAGTTGTGTGAGCTTAATTAAGAACTAATATTAATTAAGATGTCACTTGTTCCAGGTTATCGACCGCTAGTTTTGCGTGCTCAAGAGACTGGTAGTAGTAAATGCACGATATAAGTGCATATCTTAGGTCTTCAGATATTTCCATACCTAAACTTAATGTTTAGTTTAATCTTAGTTTTCCTTCAAAGTAAATGATAGGTTAATTACCAACCATGTTTCTGGAAGAGCTCGTGCTTTGTAGGTATGTTAAAGGTCAAGTTCCTTACGGAGATGTTTAACTGATATTAACAGATTTATTTTTTTTTTTACATTATAACACTACATCATTATATATTACATAAAACATAATCAGTGGCAAATAACCTGTGCCGAAGTTGAATTGTAACGCCACTTTATAAGTGCTGCTGCTTCGTTAACATGCCACAGCCAAATAACAGTTTTTACCATCATGCATCATGCAAGCCTAGAACCTGATTAACACAAACATTGGTAACTGGTCATTGAAAACTGGTCATTTAAGAAAAGCCACTCTCCTTATCTGTGAATAGGTACACCTAAATATTTTAGTTTCGGGTTGGCATTTTATAAGTCGACAGTTGCAGTGAATAAATGACACATTGCATGTGAATGCCCAGTGTTTGGTGCTGATCATTAAGTGCAACTGCTAAGTAAACATTGCACTGTGACAGGGCAACATTACCCTTTTAACTTATCTCAGAGTACCAAGTAATTGGTTGAATGAGCAGTGTATAAACTCAGGGTATTAAATATAGCTCAGTTTCTTTGCTTCACTGATATCAGAACGTCCAGTGACTGTCAAATCAAAGTATGCCTATCATTCCCATATGAATGGCTTCTCGATTACTGCGGGGCAATCACTGCTGGCTATAAACCATCATAGGAACAACCACGGCCGAGGTCTGACCAGACACAGCATGCCCTGCACATTAAAGAAGGCCAATTACTATGCATGTATCCCATGCCTGGCCTTGAAAAAAGAAGGCTGTTATTATGATTTTCCAATCAGACAGTGATACAGCTCTGATCTTTGTTTATCTGTTCAGTTTCATTAATATTTGACTTATAAATAATTACTGGTTATTCTTATTTCTCGTCATTTATAATCGCAATAAATAAAGCCCCTTAAGTTAATAGGAAGACAATTCAATTGTGATAAAACCTCAGTCAAATCCGGGAGAGATGGTTTTAGAGAAAGGCAATGTGTTACACACTCAGCAGCTTATACAAAAATGTAACCTTCTACGATCAGTGAAAAGAAATGTTGAATAAGCGATAAGCCTAAACGATGCAATTATATATATATATATATATATATATATCGGCTGATATACAAGATTAGCAGAATTACAATAGACAAATGACAGTACACCTCATTCTCCATAACAGTCACCCACCGAGACCGGAAGTGTTTTACATTAGTAATATACCACTATTATAGATCACGTCCTCCATTGTTATTATAGCATTCGAGCCTAAAATCCATTATTGCCTACGTTTCATACTGTGACCGTGAACTAAGAGCCAAGCGTTTTATTACTGTAAGTATTTAATTTTGTATACAACCAGTTGTTTATGTTATGAAGATACTCTGAAGAAGTATATTAGAACGAGTTTCTGGTATAATAATGGATCAGTGCATATGTGACTACAAAGTGGCAAAGGAAAAGGATCATAGAAGAGCAATTTTTATGAGAAAACGATCACCAATCTTCTATCACCGGCTTCTGCCAATCTCAAAAAAAAATATCAAATATTGCAAATCCAGTCTTAATACCTGGTGAATCCGTACAATAGCTACATAAATTATATATATATATATATATATATACATGCATATATATACCAAGTATACAAATGGTCAATGACACCACATATTTTATCATAGTATAATCTCAACACGGCCTTATTTGAGGTGAATAGTCCCATCAGAGTGCAGGTTTGGAATAGAGAATGATGAATGCATAATTTTGATATTATGACAAGGCTGACGTTCATGTAGACAAAGGGCTGTAAGAATGAAGCGAGATGCCTCCTATCAGTGTTACAATAAAGACAGTATTGATCAATATTTCACACCCAGTAATCAATTTCCTCTGATAATAAATATTTAACTATTTTCAAAGTACAGTTTCCATGCCTGAGTGGAGAAAAACTCCAACATTGTAACAATATCAGTAGACCATAAATCATGCAGGAATCTAGCATTTGCCATGGTAGATATAAATAATTGATCAATAGGATACGTTTTAAAAATGATTTTGTACGCTGAGCTGAATGGCGTTGGGCCAAAAAAAAAACGCATGACATTAAACAAATATCACACCCATATATATCACCGATGAAACCTTTTTTGTAAAAAAATTAAAAGTTAATTTGGTGTATGCAATCCTGCGTGTCGGTATGGCATCGAGATTACTAGGTATTATGAATTATGTATAACACGTCACGCATTTAGATTTATATCTCTAACGAATACATTTTTATGTTTATTCATGTGAACTTGCTTTTTCTCTAAATATAAATATAACTTCGATATACTCAGTGAAATATGAATTGGTACAAGGTATACTGGCCTAACGTGTATTACAATATAGTTTTTGTTGTTGACAGGTTTCTGGTGGAAAAAAGTCATGATGTATTTATCAGTAACACCAATGGCTAAAGCTGGTTTGCCATTTGTCTTGGTTTAGAAATAAATATCAAATTTCCTGTTGTCAGTGACAACACATATATGGCCGTTTGTTTTCTAATTGAGATTGCCATTGTTCTTCAGGTCATGCAGTAATTAAGATGTCTTAACGACACAAATATTTATCATAAGAAACCCCAGACAATCGTGAGAAATTTCTGGGGAAAATTAGTTTCTCGTTTACATTTAAGCGGGGCAGCTTCAGAAAACCAATGGCGTTCGTTCCACCGCTTTTTTCAGTAAAAGATAGGGCCCTTACCGTTAGACTGGAAATTTTATTGAATAAGGATGAAGACCTGTGTATCATGGGAATAATCATAGATCACACTTACTGTTAAGATTCTTCAATTTTAGTAGTTTTGGTAAACTTCGTCTGAGGTGATGTTCTTGGCAGGGCCAGAGTCTGGTCTATTAATACACTTTCTGAATGTATAGTTTATATGGGTTGCCTCCGAAGAAACAATGGCAATATCTGTATTCTGGGAGTCTGCTGCATGTCTTTGAATCACTATTTGTGATCAAATCCGATACTTTCATATAAGAATCCTAATGCCACATGTATTTGGCTTCGTCCTTAAACAACCGTGGTCGTTTTAGAAAATCCATCACATTGTTTATGTTTTTAAAACAGGTATTCTCTCCTCCTGAAATTCAAGAAAATTTAGCCTTCGCTTTTATGATTTCCTTCTCCTTTAAGTATGCCAGCTTCTTGTAAGCGTTGAGATTAAACATACGAGTGACAAAAATAACATCATCTTCTTCTGGTGGCTATTTTCAAGGTAATTTTGATGTTTCTAACATGTTTTATTCATGTTTACAAAGTATGGAATAAATAATGATTTATTTTATGAGTGTTCTCAATCGTGTTACGTTTATCTTTATCTAACCCTAACTTTACCAACGTTATCAAGTCGTGAAATGATGATAAATATTATAAGTGAATTACTGAACACGATTCATAAAATAACATAGACTGCAGCTGGAACCATGGCCCTGTAAACGTTGAGATACCATAACTAAAAAAAACAAACGTTTGAATTTAATTAAGAATTTTGCATGGTATTTTGTCGATGCTAAATTAACATTAAACGATGCTATACAAAATATCAGAAAATGTCTTACATATCGGCATTATATAAGAAATGGATGTTTTATTCAATTCCTTTTTAATGATATTTTGCAAAAGAACTGAAAGCGTAGTAAGTTGCATTTCTGATATTTTGACCTTATGCAACCTATAAGCAAATCTACAGTTTTGTAAAAATACCATTAGACTGATAAAAACAGTGACACTTGCTGGGTTTCAAATCTGATGAATCCCTTTTCAATATGGGATTAGCCACTTCTTGTAGCCTCTGGTTAGCTTATGCACAAATGCTGAAACTTGTAAGAATAAACGTAGTTGTTTACACAATTAGTGTTTACAGTATGCAAAAGATTATCTAAAATACCAAAGATTAGGAATCCTAAAAAAAAAACTCCATGACAAAGCCATGACACTTTTAAAACATATAAATTGAAAGATAAAAATGATATGAAATATTATATATTTATTATTTACTTTAGGGAAGCCTCATGAAGATAGCTCCTTTTCAGAAATATATTCAGAAGGGAGGATCTATCATTTTGATTAAAATTTAAGTTTTTGTATCAAGACGTTGGCTTTATCGATTTTTTTTCAGACCTTTATATACGATAGAAAGGTAATGATGAGGGTAAATATTCTGATATCCCCGACGATATCAGTGCCATCTTTATGCTTCCCCATCGAGTAACATACAACCCAAACAGCCAAAATACACGCTAGAAGGTCAAACGTTCTACATTTTGCATGCTGCCAATTATAGAAACCCATTCACTCCCTGAGGGACAAAGCACACAGTTACAACCAGCAACTTTGCGGTCAGCGCTCTGAACCGTGACGCCACCACGCTCCACGTGGAGTAATAAGAGACGTATTCCCCCATGCTAATAGACATCGCGTAGTAAAATTCAGAAGGACGATCAAAGTGGGATACATTATTTGTAGTAACCAAATTGCAGTTCTTACATCTCCAATCCTCAGGAATTTATCTCACCTAAATTTAAAAACATAATTTAGATCAATACATCAGTACAGCTCCATTCGGGATTCAAATTTATTTGCAGGCGATATCAGGCAGATTCATGAACCGATCAAGGAGGTTTGGTATAAAGAGAGATCATAGTTGAAACGAAAGAGCTAATCAGTGCAGCCATTCTATCATAAGATGAAAGGACTCGGTTATTGATACTTGTATTATCTGCCTCTAGATGTTCTAAATTAAGAAAAGATGAACACAGACACAACTAATGTTAGAGAATCCCAATAATCCAGTTCTTATGAGGTTATATCTCAGAGTAAGCAAAACACATCACTTTTTTAACACCTGAGAAATTTTTTGTTAATGTAATGGATGACATTTTATAAAAAAAAAACAAATTGTGAATCAACTTTAATGGAGGAAATAAAACATGTTAAACAGGTGTCTCCGTGGTACAAAAAAGACTATCATTTTCAGGAGTTAGGATATCAATATCGTTTATCTGAAGAGGATGAACAATGGTACTTCGGTAAAATTAGGAAAACAATTTAATTTTGCCGAAGGAAATTTTGTTTAACCTTGTACTATATTCCCACAAGTTTTTATCATATCATGTCTTTAACACGATTAAATACTCTTCTTGTGCACTGCTTTTTCATTTTTCGAAAACAACATTTTCCACCAAATCGATAAGTATAAGCTCAATAACTGCTTCTTTTTGAATTGTTGGATACTTTTTTTTAGAAATTTTAATATCCAATACGTCGTATCCATGATGTAAAACCGAGAAAAGATATCGACAGAAATGGATTACATGACAATCTTGTATCCTGGTGCATACGCCAAAAGGTTTCGTAGCAGTTAACCACCTTCTCACTTAAAATCCTGAAATGTAATTAAATAAAAAAAGTTAATTTAATCCTTCAGGCCTGGTCCGAAAATATAATTAAGTGGGTCTAGTCAAGCAACATACATACATTAAAAACGTTAAAAACGTAGTAATGACCTGATTTTTGTGTGTGTAAGTCATAGATCAAGAATGGATGAAGACACAATCGTGATTAAAAAAAAAACCCATTAAGTTATTTAAATTCCGATCCGACAATACTTTTGATTGATTAGTTTAAAGATTATCTGATAGATCTACTCATTTATCCACATGGATGGATATTTCATGGAAATGAAGTAGGTATATTGGCTTTCTGGGAGCGACAGATACATCCTTGAAATTTAACAAATGACCAAAATAATGACTAAAAACGAGACAGTCATCGTGTTTTTGCTGCCCCATTTGTCAATTAATACCCACTGGAGCATTGAATATAACGCAAACACCGGGCCTATAGATATTACCTCCGAACATCTAGCTTGACCTCTCTGAGCGCAGACTCATCAATTCGTGTACACATATTATTCACTTTACGAAATACAATCCCTCTAAATATTAATTAAAGTCTGTGTGAGGGAGATGATCTCAGATAAGAATTGATGGCTTAGTTTGTACTTAAAAGGGCACATGTATAATAAAATACTGAAATAGCAATTTGACGCTTTATATTATTATTTAATGGCCATCAGTTCAACAGTTAAATATACCTACAGTTTCAGTTAATAAAATATGGCAGTATTTGCTTTTATCACGTTTTATCAATTTATTGATGAAGGAAAATACAATGAAATACTGTAAAATAGGCATTTAATATGCAGCGTGGCGTTCACTGCGTAAAATTCGAAAACACAATTAACAAATATAATTTATACGCATAATTAACTCAATATCCTAGTTCTATACTACTAACAAAAGGGCGTTGATACAAGGTATTCACCGGGACAGCGAAACTAAAAGCATCAGTTTTCAGTGGCCACTCCCAGCTGAACATCAGACTTTCCTATTAAAGGGAAATAATCAGGAGCAATATTATGCCTATTCTTTCATATCATCAGCTCAGTTTTGCTTTATCCAAAAGTTTCCAAGCAAAACCTTCCCAGCACACGGTCTCATTACCTCCCTTTGAGCTGTTTAACACCTTGTTATGACTTAACGTGTTGTTAAACACAGTCCACGTGCGTATGATCACCATAAAAAGTCCGCGTGGCCAGAGGTTCGATTTTGAGCCGCAAGACCCGAAGTTTCAGCCAGCGGAAACATGCTTTACATTTTTGGGCCAAGTCAGTCAGGGCATCTCCTGATTGAAGCGTGTTGTGGCCGAGTGATACACGCGCTGTGTTTATGTTTACACCTGTGATCGCGCCCGGTCCATTGTTTTTAACACTCGTTTACAGGAGTAAGCAAGCGATTTCAGGGCAATATTTTGGCAGGTACAAATTTATTTTAGAGGGAAGAAGCTATTTTTCGTGTTAATTCATCATGCTTTACGTGATTGGGCCTCTTTAATGACATTCTATACCCCTTGACTGCCTTTACATTTATTACACTCTGTACCCTTTATTTGACTGCCTTTACATTTATTACACTCTGTATCCTTTATTTGACTGCCTTTTCAACTAAATACACTCTGTCCCTTTATTTGACAGCCTTTTCATTTCAATTACACTCTGTATATTTTATTTGACTGCCTTTTCACATAATAACACTGTGACCTTCATTTGACCCTCATTTTGTCTTTTCACATTAACATTGCTATAATAATATCGAAAAAACGGCGCATAACTTCTTTTCAATGTTTTAACTCGGCTGTTGTCACTCATGCACATGCTTCTTGTGACACTACAGAGCACGAGTGGTTATACATGTGGCAGGCAGAGTGGGCCAGTAATAATTGTAATATGGCCCAAATGATGAATACATTTTGACAAGGGCCCGTGTAAACACGCCCTGGCTTCAATTAAGCCGGCAGCTGCTGATATTCCTAATGAAAGTGTCAAAGTGTTAACATCGCATATCGTATAGTATCGAGTAACGCTTGATTATCGATTTGTTACGGGAAAAGTATCATTTAAACATTCCATGGTTCTTTTTCTTTACAAATACAGAACCAGTATATCAGTAATCAATTTGAAAGATTGGGTACTTTCGAAATCATTTTCTTCATAAAGGGCTAAATATAGTAATGCACGTGATTTAATCGTATACATTCGCTTTCCATTTTGCACTGTTACTTTCATTACCGTGTCTACATGGTCTCACACAAATCATTGATGTTACAGCTAAACTGGCGTATGTTCTTTTAAAGAGACTAACACCGAATGGGGTTTATTTTTTTCAGTGTTAAATTATTTGCTTACCTTAGGAAACAAAAATAAACATTTTTTTTAGCAAGAAAGGCGCTCAAATTACAAGCACCACCAATTTGCGAACATTTGATGGCCACAGAATTCAGATCTAACGAAAATATTTTAGTGTACTAAACTTAACACAGTGGACATCAATATTATCAGCATAAATGTGCTAGAATTTTAATAAAAAATGCAAGCAACAGGTCTTTTATTATCATTAGCTACTTCAACTGTTAACAGGCATTCGTTCTTGAAACCCAAACGTATTTCTTTTGGTAACATGCAAACTAAGTTATGATTCCTTACAAGAGAAATATAATCCTGCAGAACACCGAGATGGAATCAATATTTTTTCCTTCAGACAAAATGAGAGAACACTTACAAAGTCTTAGAGTATAGAGCAGCTTCCTTTGGACAGATATAATAAGTCGTCTGGCCACCCTGCTTGAGGTCTGATCAAGATTTTTAAACGAAAAGTAACGTTAATTGGTTCTAGAAGACGATTGGCCCTAGCGGGAAACTGAATTTACACGTAATGTTTTGCTAAAATGGTATGAAAGCAGCCTGAAAATGCTAATAAGTTCAATACAGAGATTTCACTTACCGCAATTTTTTCATTTTTTTTGGACCATGCATGATCTAACCAACTCTGCTTATGATTGAATTAATCCTCATTAAGACGAAAGAAGTACGTACATCGTCCTGCCCAGAAAAATGGGCAAAGAGTGTTGAATTCGAAGGTTTATCAGTACAGAATTGGTACCTGATCCGGAAAATAGTTAAATGTTATATAGTCCTGGTGCTGAATATCCATATATGTATCCATAGATCGTCAATGGTTTTATAGATCAAACTGTTCAGCAATTAAAATAATGTTCATTTTTATCGAGTCCCGGAGCAGCTGCCCTGCTCCCTCAAATAAAAGGGGCCTACTCCGATATCTGAAGATTGTTATCTGATGATAATCCCTGGGACCTTTAATAAAACGAGGGAAGAAAACACGCCAATTTTGCAACAAATGACCTTTCACCTTTCGCATATATGCACCGAACCACCCTAGGTTACATTGTTGTTCCCGTTTGTTTACATTGCTGTGTTTACTCACATCCGTCACAGGGGCGTGATAATACTTTTCTGAAAAGAAATTTCCTAGAGTTTATTATAGAGACAATGAGTAAGACCTCACAACTTTTCATCGAAAAGGGTATAGGTAAATTGCTGTCTTTAAGAATTTGGAAGCTATAAGCTGTTGTAATTTAGGAGAATCCGCTCGGAAATCGGGCGGTAAGGGTCAGTCCAGCCCATAACAAGAAGGGGGGGGGGGGGGCAGTTTATATTATAGACACCAAAGGCCATCCATCCCATCGCGCAGTTACAGTAGACGCCCCTCGCCGACGCACAGCGGTTACTATGTCTAGAATTCCGGACGCATATGGTTTTTGATATTTGCCGTTATTAACCATTGCTCTGTCAAGAAACTGTAATAAGAGTCAATATTAACACTGAATATAATCTCAATAACAGCAGAACCGAAGAACTCTATTTGCACTATTTGTTTTTTTTCTCTGTATCACAAAAGACACATGGAACCAATGATTATGATAATATATTCTGAAACACGAGGGACAATTTTTTTTCTATTGTCATGATGAATATAATACGATATTTCTATTACTGAATGCATAAACGTGGAGAGGTTATTGATATATTCTTTTTTTACTGATGAATTGTTTTTCTGTCTTGACAAAAAGCTTAATTCGGAACAATATGGCCCTGTTTATAAATTACAATTATCACTGCGGAGTACTTTTGTACCTTTTCTAACACGATTTGTGGTCTTTGTGCACTAAATACAGATCCCGGTGAACCTCATACACAAGTTAGTATTTAAGGCATGCAGACTACATCTGGGACTACACCTGTTTCGAACATATCCCATTAGATTCTCAGAAAAGAGAGTTTGAAAGGCCAGCTGCTACACAAGTTCAAAGAGAGTGGGGCTGCAGCGATCATTTTAATGCAGACTGGTCAACTTAGGGATATAAAGAGACTCAGCATTATTGGATTTGGCTAAACGACTTATTAGCATTACACATGACACATGTTCATCTGTTTTTACATGAAAATGGAGAGACTCTACAGTGGTGGCTCAAGGAACGGTACACACAAGGCTTCCTACGACCATTTCTGTAACGATCTGGTGTTGCATTTAGTGATAAATTGGCATGTTTAATAGGCGTGATCATTAAATGTGTCACTTTGACAATGACATATCAAAACTGCCTCACAGGGTACTCATTTTACAATCGCGAGGACAAGCCTTGGTTTTAGTGTCTTTATCATTATCGTAATAAATTACATTTTTCGTATGTTGTAACTGGTAAACGTCTTTTCAGTTCATTTTCTTTAATGCCAAAATTTAGGAGAGTCGCATGGGATTTTAAAGTGTCCCAGGGAAGGGAAACTTTGTCCGATTTATAAGTTTATGTAAAAATTTAATGAATGTATTTTGACACAACTGTATTAACCAGGTCAGGTTATGTTAATTAGAGCCTCATAGGATAATAAGATAGGGTCAGGGAAACGTAGTTAATAACATTAATACTGTTGTGTTTGTTGTTACCATTGATTATGTTAAACAGTAGATCGGTTTGTTTACGTATCAAGTAAAGTAACCAACTGGGCTACAGTTTGATTAGCTCACAGAAGATCCTGGAGGTTTAGAAGCTTCTGGGAGGCTTAGCTGGTAATTTCCATGTAGATAGTTCCACAACGCTCGATGCTATAACCTTCGTTTTAATGCCGATATATAAGTGGGGGCACCGCTGCCTCTGGGGAGTTAGAGTAGTATCGCTATGCAGACACGTGATGTTAAACGTAGATTTGCGCAAGGCGGACTGCTGGTCGAGTTCCGCGTTAGGACGATTGTTAGTCCTTGGAGATAGTGTTTATTAAGCCGAGGAGGACGTTTGTGGACTTGTTTTCTGACGTCACTATTTTATCATTTTATAATTATATATCTTGCCTTTATCTGACTTTAGTGAAATGTAAGTACAAGCTGACAGCTGTAGTACGAACCAGCTTTGCATGAGCCTCTCGTCCCAACAGCAAGAAATTGCCCCCTCCCCCTCCGAGGTATCGAAGCTTTGCATGGAGAAAGTCATCTTTTTAATACTGAAAGTCTGGAGTCCTATATTGCTCTTTAAGCAAGCCTGTTTTGCGATATTGGCTGCTGTGGTCCAGGGGTAGAGTGCAAGGCTCAAAGCCGAGGCGGTCAGAGTTTTCACGGTCGACCTCCACGGTGGAGCCTGAATGGGGAGCCTGTACCCCACAGTCGGGTTTCACTCACAAACAAGTGCGGGGCCACCAGTGAGGTAAAATGAGCCTAGTTGACGCCAGGATTAGCGTGTGAACTCCCTGTCACGCAGTCCGAAACCGGATTAGAATTCTGCAGATGTACATGATACAAAATTCAGAGATCGTTAAAAATGGAGGCGGTTATTTCCACCAAAATTAAACTTGTTTTGCGGTTGCTGCTCAAGTACAGAGAGAGATCTGTGCAGCTGGAGAGACTGTAAATTTCACTGTTAAGACTGATATAAAGCTGAAATATGCATATAATAGTGAAAGAGAAATGTGGTAAAGTTTATACATATATTATGGCTTCCACAATAATACACCTGCACCTGCCATTGATGTAGTCGAGGCTGGCCAATCCATTACCGTGAGACTCGAGGCCGTGTCTTCCGACGCCAAGAAAAAAAAACGAGACAATGGGATCCACCTTCAATACTTCGAGACCATACATCTACTAAACATTTAAAAACAGTCATCTTCTCTCTTATTCTAGACTCTGTATTTCCACAAAATATTAGAAGACAATCCATATATAAGAAGTTGACGTTTTATTGGTACAAAACATGTATTAAAATAAAAAAAACTGTAAGAACTTACAGGCTATTTGGTGAGGAAAGAAACAGTTCAGTGTATAGTAGGGATATCGCCCGTTTTTGTGTTGCATGAAATCGTAGACCGGAATAAAGAACATAAACAATTATTAAACGAAAGACTAACACCCCACAGGGGCGGGGGCATATGTCCTAAAATGTCACGTGCTCAATACATGCCGAAGTCATGTAGGATATAGATGTGATGCAGATAAGAAATTATCACACAACATGCAGATGTACAAGAAACCAGCTGTCTGTGGGATTCAGACATGGAAATCCAGACGGCAGACAGATCTTTTTAGATATTTTTTTCTGGATTTCAGTTAATACTGTAGCTTAACTCTTTTTATAAAACCTTTCACAGGTTTATCTTAATATTGTTTATGGTATTTCCTAGTGATTTTAAAACAGTGTGGCATGGTGTTCTAGTATTATCCATTATTCAGTATCCATGATAATGTTCATGAAAGTAAGACAGTTGCGAAGAGAAGTTTATACATACGTGTTTGTCGAAAACTAATATTGCTATTATCTGAAGCAGTCAGTTTCTACGCCAGAGAGGTCTTAATTTTTTGCATCTTGTAGCCCTTGGTGAGTTCTGGTTGATCCAATAAAGAATCTCGCCAAATCTCGCACCGTTTTTCGTCGAATGAGATTTTTAAGATTTCCTAGAAAGATGCCCTATAGGCCACATTTTTGCAGGAGTCGTTTTTATATTGATATATGTTATGTCTTACACTAATATCTGGAAGAGAATTTTCCCTTTTTTTGGAAAATGACCCCTACGGGGCGCTCCACTGCAACCACTGCATACTATCATTGTTTAGCCATATCTCCAAAATTATACACTTTAGGCACATAAAATGTACATCCTATTATTAAACCTTTCACGGACTTTTATCCACGCCCTTTTTTTCTATTTATTCAGACCGTCCACACATTTAGCAACTTTGTAAACCATGGGCACCCGCATGCACGTACACACGTGCCCGTTCGCAAGTACACACGCGTTTAAGTATGATATACAATCACGCTTTCCCGTGGCTGCAAATTTAAACCGTTCGCCTTTAAAAGAAGTAACTACACACACTCTTTGAGTGACATGCAAATGAAGCACACCGTGTAACCCTTATCAAATAACACGCATTTAGTCCAGCCCTGCATATTTTACAGTCCGTACCTGCGAAATAAGTACACCTGGTGGCTAATGTGGTTGCCACGGAAGCTTTCGGGCTCTGCAACCTGCACGCGGGCCCATTTGACATTTCTGTCCTATGATAGTTTACTGCTTGCTTGAATCAGAGGTTCCGGCAAGTATGTTTATCAGTTTCGTATGTCTGTCTGTCTATCCCCTCCCTACAGCCTACAATTGTTCTTTCAATAGCTGTATGCACCACAGGGCCCATATCTAAACTGATATTTATTCTGATCATGGCTACCCTGGAGGATATTACAATAAATAAATAAATAATAAATACACCAAAAGCGAAAGCAATTCCGCAGTAAAACATCCTTTGGGAATTTAAGATGCCCATGGGTTACGTAAGGTGAATGGTCAACGAGCAGCCGACTGTCGATCAGTGAAGTAATGTGGAATTCCGGACTATCTCGTCCGTACCTCGTGCCGGCCGTTATGTTAGGTAGATTGTTAACGAGCGTGCGGGCGGCGGCTTTAGGCTGTTCCGTGTATTACACTCTACAGGAAGTTCAGTTATCTCAATTATGCATCATACATAGTGTTCATGCAGGCATCTATCTTCTCTGCAGGGGTTACACGATCAGCTTATATATACCATAGACGAAATTATATAATCATTTATACCTGACAGGAAAATATAATGGAACAATCAATATTGAGAGCTAATATATCACATTCAACCTACGTTTAGGGTCGAGACAACTAGAATTCTAAAAAGATGATAATAATATATATATATATATATAAATTTGATATTTATAGATATTGACTTAAAAGTGAAGACAACAAGAATTTTAAATGTATACCAAACAGAATAATAACAATTCGACGGCACTCCGCTCTTGTGGTTCGTTGGATAAATTTAATTGAACCGGAAAAAAAATGTTTTTATGTATCACATAACAAATGTTAGTTGAGAAGAAGGTAAGCTCCTCACGCAGCTGTTATACACTGCAGTCATCCCAGATCACAGATCTTTTTTTTTTTTTTTTTTTTTGTTATAAACCAATATGAGATGTGGCGCGACTGCAGTGTATAACCGCTTCGTGAGAAGCGTAAGGAAAAGGCTGCCGGTGTGTTCTTTGTGCTTGTATGTTTTTGGCAAAGTCATACAAACATGACTGGTAAGGAAACCGAGTCTTTATTTTTAAGTTTGTTTGGTGAAATGTTAAAAAGCACAAAGTATGTAAACAACGTTTAATCAAAAGCCAGATTCGATAAATCACTCTGTATCCAATAGTATCCATAACCATGAACTAACTTCATCTTTTGAACTCTGAACGTGGAACTTTAGAAAGACAGAACAAGGAATACAAAAAGACCGAAATGGGGCAATGACACCTTCTTGTTTATTTATTAGGGGATACGTGCCCAAACGATAGGAATGGACTGATTAGTCATGGGTTAATGGTAAGAGGGCTAGAACTTTAAGCGCGAAATTCTTGGTTCGTGTTCCGTTCCGACCTCCCATTACTTAGGACAGTACGGCGACGATGTGCCCATTCATGAGAATATGACACTGGTCCTGGGCGACAGAAAAGCTAGTAGCCATTTTTATGGTTGCATGGCTCATGCTCCCAAAGGGCAGTTAGAAAAAGCTTCAGGAAGAAACAAAGACCAGAAAAACAGTGGGTGAAGCCAGCTAAATGAAGTTGGACATCGTCGGTGACAGCAGATTATGTGAATCTAAAGGTTTACATCTTATTTAATGGACGAATTAATTACTGACGAAGCGGTTGATGTCATTAGGCCCGGGGCACACGATGAAGCTTTCAAATCGCTCGTGTCCACCATGATCTCTCTCTCTCTCTCTCTCTCTCTCTCTCTCTCTCTCTCTCTCTCTCTCACACACACACACACACACATACACATGTACAACAAGTGCAGAAAGCTTTTTTAATATATACCACTATCCTTCAACAGGGGCCTAAAAAGCTGCCAACAAGCAATCAATTATGATTGGTTTTATATAATCAGCTATACAGTCCGTTTATTTTATTATATTTAATCATTATTTATAATGCTATTAGCAGTATTGTATAATAATGATAATAACAATTATTATTATTACAATTATTATTAATATTATGACGTTATAACGTTTCTTATTTAACCATTAGAGGAATTTTTTCCTTATTAATGGTTTTGGTTTATTTCTTGCCTATAAAGCCTCTCCAGTGATTTATGTGTATCAAGATACCCTTTATTAAAGGGCATCATGATACACATAAATCATTAGAGAGTATAAATAAGTTTTACCATAAATCTCACTTTTATACAAGGAAAATCATCATGACAGTTTCGGGCAAATTATTATATCCAAAAAAAAATGAATTACACAGATAATAAAAAAAAATAAAGACAACAATAAATTAAGCTCGGAGGAAATTTATTACTTTAAAAGTCAGGTCGGGCATAATGCCTCAACAAGCAGCTCCCGGTGACATCCACAACTGTCTTTATGGAATGATAGACGAGCTCCTCCTCGAAGAGCACAATACTCTTTAATAATGAAAACGCCAGTGACATTAATTATGAATGTACCAAACATAATAACATCATTGCACTCACCTCACGAATACATCCCCCTTTTTGGAACCGTTTCTGTGCAGTCAGGCGCATTGGCGGTAATCTGGCTTCAATTTGCTTGCTCTCTCTGCTACTGATTACATTTGCTAAGTTTAAAAGGGCTTACGTCAGATTAATTAAACCATTATATGTAGTCATTAGGAGACGGGATTGCCCGACAACGAAGAAAAGTCTTCCCTAGTAGGTTGCATGAGATTCTTTTATAAATATTAAATAACATTATTCCATATTTTAGACACCTTCCTGTTTTAAAAGAATCGTCGGGTACAACAAATCTTAAGTGTTCGATGACATTCTCTTTTAAAGAGAGTTCATTTTCAAGAGTCTAGTTATGAATGTGATATGATGAATGAATGTAGATAATGTTAAGGACATTGGGTCATTTGAGCAGCTGATCAGCGCATCGTAATATACTACCATCTGTCACAAGTATATAAGAATGGGGTATCTGAGCTGCAGAAATCTTAAACCTACATCGCCATTATTGGACCAGTGGATGGCATCATCATATTTTAATGGAATATAGAACTCCAGACTTTCAGGGTTTTGATTTAGTGCAGAAGTGACCGCACAGAAGCTAACAAACACATCAGCATTATGGTGTTAAGGTATACCGTATGTCCAGTATATCTGCCATTAGCTTATGTCTCTACATATCAAGATTGCTATGCTTAATTATACCGTGGGCTTCGGATTACGTACATGCATGTACGTATGAGATAAACATGACGCACAAGAAGCCGCAGAAGTAATCGTTCCTGACGCTGTTATGTCCCATATTAAGCAATTAAGGTGGTGGATGGTCAGGATATGAAACGTCAGTGGGCTAAAGGCAATATCAAATGAGATCCTGCAGTAGTTTGATTTCAACAAGGATGACGCAGGTCGCTTTTCCCCGAATCCCAAGTTGTATGCATGTTTTGCCTTGTCATCAATGACCAACCATACTGATATTATTTAACACGTAACGGTAATATAAACAACAAGTGAGTCAGAACAACAATATTTATATATATGCTAAGGTATTTGATGGATCTAAAACACTACCGCCCGTTTCGCCTCATCGGCTCATCAGGTAACTGAAGTTCAACTAATTACGATATTAGCTTTCATTATTTCTTTTTCGCACGGTTGGGTGCCTTTTGTCCATGGCGGCAGGAGGAAATCATTTCCGAGCGTTTGTTCAATAAGTTCTTTGTTTAGAGCTTATGAATGCCAATATCTCGGCCAAACACAAGTTGCACTGATGTGATGAGGTCATGAATGTGTTTGACTAATGGATAATAGACCAGGTGATAGTGAAATGTTGCTTCTTTTTTTTTTTTTTGGTCCATACATGTTTTGCAATCTCTGCTTCGTTTGATCGAGTCCTGTGCTTGAACGATTTGTTATGGTTGTAATACCTTTGTTTAGAGGGGCCTCCGGTCATGCAGTTGTTGTCGGCATGGTAGACAATGGACGATGCCAGGCATATCCCATTGAGAGGCCAGTCAGATTTGTCACAGCAGTTTGTTGCGTGATGAGCCGATGAGGCGAAACCGGCGGTAGTGATTTAGATCCATCTCATATCTTAGCATATCATGCTCTGTTGCTGAACAAAGAGCGCTGTGTGACCGCGGAGAAAGACAGCGTTACTGCATATCATTTCTACTTCATTTCTACTGGTCAATGGCTGATAAGAGCATTTCTATGTTATGCAGAAAAACCTAAATTTAGTTTTTTTTCAAGCTTTCCTTACTTATTAGTTTCGTACCACATGTGGCACTCTTCAGATGATGTAGCCTATATATAAATATACATATATATATATATATATATATATATATATATATATATATATATATATATATATGTAACAGGGTCTCCCAAACAAACGGTTTTTTGGTGTTAGGCTGTCACGGTTCAGTAACCACTCTGATCAGATGCACATCCTTTATTAACTGCAAATATAATACGTGCACACAGTAAGAGAATTGCCTGCCAAGTCTCTTATAACATATATACATCAAGGTTTTATCACTAATTTGTATGACACAATACAAACAATATTAACACAAATATAACGACTCATAATTCATAGGACACAATACAATCAATATTCGCACAAACAGTAAAGAATCAATCTACAGAAATTATCAGCCGATGGCCAGTTTACATAGTTATCTGAAAACGGGGTTAACAGCTTTGTGAAATATAAATATCTAATTACGTCTCAAACCAGACCAACTGTCTAATGTCATTTTACAGAAAAAATCTCAAACGTATATGGTACATGTTAATAATTATTAGAATAAATAGTTCTATACAGAACAGTAATCGAAAAAATATATTACTTATCACTTTTACCGGTAACTTAGAAAATGTTTAAGAACGTACCTGCAAATATAATACGTGGGCACAGTAAGAGAATTGCCTGCCAAGTGACGTCAGTTGGTCAGCTTGGCGGGAAAATTACACCAGCTTATTGTTATTAAAATTAGAACTAGAATTACGTTTTACAAGTCAGATCTTAACTAGCAATGAAACCCGCTCGTATATTACAACTAATAAAATAACATATATTCAAAACCTCAGTGACATTTTAGTACCTAAATAATTCATTTCACCTGATAATATGGTTTTAATTGGGTCACTGTCAAAGGTCATTTCACAGGTGTTCGGCGCGAAACATTAAACTGAACGTAATTAGGTCTGGGTTAAAGGTCATGTCTTCAAGAAGTTTGGCGCCCAGAATACTAAATAAACTCGGCCCCCAAGGAACCACGATTAGTTATGGAAATTGGTCGAGCATAATTGTCTGACTGTTACCATCATACCCATACATTAATGATGCATACCGAGTCAGTCTGTCGCATACCGACAAGAAACAAAAAGTACAGAACCAGTCTGTCACTGTGAGCCCCTGGGTTGCATACCAGTATGACTGAAAACATATAACCTGGAGATCCAAGTGTCCCAGATGTACTGACAGAGTAACGGACGTTTAAGTATTTTGGCAGAAATTCCCTTGATGTATACCTCATCACCCGGTAGTATGGAGGTCTAGAGCGTAAACGCCGTGACTATTCAACGGCCAAATAGCACCAACTAAATCCTCTGTACCGTCCATAAGGATGCTTTTTCATACATGCGGGCCCCAGCGCGGGTCCCGACCGGGTGACTCACCCGATCAAACTAGTGTATAATTATTGTCCCCTTTCCATACGTGCGGGTCCCACATGAGGGTTTATTACTCCAACAGTGTTTGTTTTTTACGGGACCCTGCATGCAAATGCCACATGTTATTATCAGGTGCAGGTATATGCAGGTTTACATTGAATATTAAATTAAAACATTACACAAGAATTTGAGAACTAATGATTATTAGTGCATGTTTTTTTTCCACAACAAATGGGTCATCAGGGGCTCTCCGCATGCGGGGACGCGCGCAGGTCCCCCACTAGCAAAAATGCGCATGTATAGGAAGGAAGCTTACAGTGATTATATGAAATATAACGATGTCGCAGGTATATCCTTATCTGAATATAGGCGTGATGAATAGTTCGTTAATTTGATTTGAACATGCAGCGTGTCATACATCAATATTCGCAAGGAAATTATAGAAACTGTTGATTTGGCGCTTAAAATACAATTCCATCAATAAATAATATTACATTCTAATTGGGAAATGCTTATAATATAGCCGTGTTCATCGTGTGCGACAGATCAGTTTTACAGCAAACCTATCCTTAATTGAAAAATGCAGGTTGTTTGTTAAGCCTGATTTTTAAAACTGACCATTGTATACAGTATAAGGCCTGGGTGTTAAATCTGTATATTTAATTTTTGACTTGACTTAATATTCAAGGTTTTATAATCCAAAGCCAGTCGCCCAGGAATAATTAAAACAATTGGATATAGCGGTAAATACACCTGCAAATCCCCTTTTTTCGGGACCTGTTTTTTCATTAGTCTCCATCAGATGACCTACCCCGTTTTCCAAAATCCAATCATTAAATGAGATTCAGAATGGAAACCACCGTTACTCGACTTTACAATATAACTACAGGCCTATATATTACCTCATGCATGTAGTACATGGCATTGCTTGGCATTCAACGAAAATATAACATGTAATATGATTTCTTATAATTATTATGGCATGTGTCACATAGTCAGATATTACCTCAAACCTGCGTCTGGTTTTTAATGAAGCTTTGCTGCGTACAGTAGTCAGAGTTCAACAAACCCAAGACAAACCCATAATGGGTTATAAAGGACAACGCTGGCTCCCTTATACCAAGGAACAGATCTATTACAAAGTAGTAGTCACAATGGAAAAAGAGTCCTTGACGACAATATATAATGATTAAGCTTTCCTTCAAATTCAACGGGTGGTTCCTTGAATGTTATCCTTACCATCCATAACGTTGATAAAAAATGTTCGGATGTTTGTGTGCGTAAAGATGCCTACAAACAAAGAAAATGACAAAGGGTGAAATATAATACTTATCACCACTTGCTAACACACAAACTCGTGTTATCATTTATGATTTACGCTTATCGTGCCTGAGCGGGCATCAGCGTTTTTAGTATATTACCGTTGTATCTACACCGATCACGAGAATAAGACTTTAATTTAATGATGGAATTCTCAGGTTAGAAGTAACCTCCCACGATTAGGCAAAAGATGGTTGACGTTTATAAACGTTTTCACTATCCAGGGTTGATAGGCTAACAGTTATTCATTGGATAGGTTCTCAGTGTTAATTGTAATATTGCCCTTGTGACGTTATTATCAATATTCCGCCTGATTTTATTTTCTCATTGAATGATTGAAATATTAGACAGCAGCTCATTAAGCCTTAGACACTCAGGTTTAGAATTTCTCTTGGTCGGTTAATGTCATCATCGACTGCATATCTAATTATTATTCAACTTCCCAATGGAGTGCTAAGAAGCTCAGCTTTCCCCTCTGGCGACCATGGTTCGATACCTATCATGGCCTGCAATGGCGTGTCAGAGGTCGGATGTTTTCTCCAACTTAAGTGGACCGTGTACGGTTGGTTGTATTCTCCGGGTCTTCCGGTTTAATCGTCTCAAGAGAACACCGCCCACAGCAGCACTATGGAAAGTATCTCGAATTTAGTTATAAAATTTGTACAGTCATATTTGTAAAATAAATCCCTCAGAGAAATACACAAATAATTGTTTATTTCTCAGTTGTACTATACGATAGCGGTTGAGAGAGAGAGAGCATCGCTCACAAATAAAATAATATCTTGCTATATTATATATCAGGATGAATGCCTTTCCCTTGTAAGAAAATCTATGGGGACAACATTGTGCATTGGGGCCTTAGAAATTATCCTGAGATTATGGTACATCCGGCATCCTATCATTTCAAACTCATAATCTTACAGGAATTAATACCATTCCTAACTCAAAGGTCCTGTGCTGACTGTTCCTGGAATGTCGCTGTTTTTAGTCACTTGAAATCAACATCAAACTTACCAAAGTGTCTGGTCACAGGATTTTTTTTTTATGTTTGAAGGGTTAAGGGTGTCCTTTTATCTTGCAGGTCATTTTCACATCCGCAAATATAGCTTTACGTGATTTCCGTAAACGCATGTGTTCCAAAGTTCATCAGTACAAACTACTTTATTCCCTTCAGGAATGTCCGCAA
The DNA here is from genome assembly GCA_026874595.1 of Sipunculus nudus. Classification (NCBI taxonomy): domain Eukaryota; kingdom Metazoa; phylum Annelida; class Sipuncula; order Golfingiida; family Sipunculidae; genus Sipunculus; species Sipunculus nudus. The sequence continues at coordinate 9,920,370 of CM049312.1, read as the reverse complement.
AATGTCTTTTGTCATAATGTATTAAATGATCTTCGCAGGAGACTTTAATATATCCTTTTATCATTTCTACGTATTCTACTTTCATTACTCATGGAAAAGCAATGAAACTTCAAAATCTGACAACACTGAATATTATATGAAAATAAAAAAAATTTCAAACCTGTAAATTTTGATGACAAAGTCTTAACAAAAGGAAAGTATTGCGTTCTAAAATCCCAAATTTGTCAAGAACTTTTGTAGAATCATTTCTATCTTACAATGTTTATTACTCAGGGAATGCAGTCAGCACTTAAATCGCCCAGGCTATCCGATTAAATAGCCATCCATCTGTGGTAGTCCATTGGGGAAACGCATAGTTCACTGGGGACGTCCCATGCGTATTGAATTATTTAAGTTAATCTCAGTAGTCAACTCTAAGAGGAGAGGCTTTGTAGGACCATCAATGCGGTCAAATAGCATATTCAATTACCTTATTCTTAACAACCTACTTTGGAATACAATCCCTAATTGTGACTTTAAAACTCTTCTTTGAAATCGGCTATCGCTTTCTTGTTGGCTATTTAACTCCTTTGAAAAGCATTGTTTCAAATGTTAAATAAAGTACAAGTTGCAAAGACGAGAAGGTAAAGGAGGACTTATTATCCTTGATTTTTTTTTCTGAGTTATGAAGACAAAACAAAAGAAAAGCATTAATAATGCCAATGAAAACAGACAATTTTAAGACAGTAAAATTATATGGTACAAAGGATGTTGCAACTATTCCTAATATGTCTCTAGAAAGCAACAATTTCTTTTCAAAGTCAGGCAGACACGAGGAACACCAGAACAAGTTGACGATGGGCCAAGGCGTTCAGCTGAATTTGACATGTATTTTTGGAATAAAGTGACCTAATTTAAGTATTCAAAGGACACTTGCCAAAATCCCCCCTGAACTATACAATAGAAGGTTCCATGTTTCCAAGGACATTTGCCCAGGACCTCCAAGAATGTTACGTTAAAAGATTCTAAGCCTAATGGATACAATTTGTGCCCCATCTGACTGTCTGGGTACTCAAAAATATGTTTTCGGCTCGTAGGTTACACATTATAGGTCACCATGACCTAATTCCAGGTTTCCAAGGAGATTTTCCTGGGACTTCCCCGAGTGGTCGGTTAGAAGTTTCCAGCTCTACCGGTTACGATGTGTGCCCTGTCCGACAGGACAACCGGACGGACGACGGATAAAGGGTGATGAGTTGACTAAAGCTCAGATGACTTACAGTCAATAGACTCACCCTGATACAACGTAATCGAAACCTACAAAGTTGTGTGTACTCAGTTACTTTTTACGGGAACTCTAGGATGTGATAATTTGAAATGATAATTCAAGGCATCTCAAGCACTACATTGGATCATATAACAATAAGATTTGTTTGCGGCTGATAATTTGTTTAAACATTGATAAGTATATAGCACATCATTTATATAAAAAGCTGAATTCATGTTGATATTTATCTGTTAAGACAATATATTTATAAGGAACCCATCAGACAATAGTGATATATTACAGTTGATATCACAGTTTACGTTATGTAAACTCATGTAATCTACAATGACAGTACGACTGAGATAAAATGATGCAGGAACATGTGATATTTAACATGGACATATATAACTGTCATGTGACGTAGTATACAGTGTGCTCAGACAGAACGCACATTTTCATGACAGACTATGCAACCTTACAGTATTTGAAATATAATGTAAGTATATGACATATGTCCCTGCATTAAGCTCAACGGGGGTTAAAACTCATTAAAATAGGAAATCGCCTTAAACAACATTAAAGAGACATCCGGTTTGTTCCACAAGGCATTACGGCTGTAAATTAACGATTCCTACCAGCAGTCGGGTCCAGGTTCGGCTATATATAATTTACTGGAATTACTGTAGCACGTGTCTTGTTGGTGAACATACGTGTTTCAAATTATTCAGATATTTGAACTTAGCAATATGCTTGTTTCTGAAACAGAAGAGTACAAGATACAGAATACTAAATTAATGCTATGACTTGAATATAAGTGTTACGATTTAAATGTTAGCAGGGATGTTAGCCGATTTGGCTCTGTAGAAATACTAGGTAGCTTGTCACAGTAGATTCCGGTGTAGAAAATGTTTTGAACAAATGCACGGAAATCCAAAGAAAAGCAGGCCTATGGCATGTGGGGGTCCCAAGAGCGGGATGCTCTCTAAACCGTGTTTGCATTCATTTAATGGGCCCGTATTCTTTTGGGTTCGTTCATGCATAAGTGAGTGTATATATGTAAAAATTCCCTGATTATGTTCCTGGACCAAGATCATGTACCGGATCCACATAAAATCTAATGGATTGTTCACTGGCCCATTTCAGAAATGCCCAGGAAAATTCCATTATGATCGATTTAAAATTGCGTCCGTTACCTCGAGAACAAACACACACACAAACAAGCACACGAACGGGGATGAACGCATAGGCATTTTTTTTTAATTTAAATGTATGCCAGTCTACTAGGGCATTTCGGAATGAGTATTGAACTAGAATACGGCCAGTCGACAAACGACTACGTGTATCCGCCGAGTGATATGGGTAAAGTGAGGCATGTGATGAGTGGTAAGGGGAAACAGAATGTGGTCTGTTGCATTATTGATGGGTTTTGGAAGGCGACAATTAGGGTCAGGGTAAGGCCCATATGTGAAACTAGTCCTGGGATATTAGCATGGATGTTTGCCACGTAAACATGGTTGTAGGTGGCGCCACCTATCATTTGAACAGCTGAGCTATCCGACATGTATGCACATGCAAAGGTTCAGATGTACAAGTCAAATCACTGCAGATATTTGAGTGATTTCTACCTAAGGCAGATCAACAGAAGGACACCATGCAAAAATGGTTGTAGGTGGCGATACCAGTTTTGTGTATGAAAGAGAACTATGTACGATCTATACACATGCAGAATTTACTGTCGAGACGTCAAACCAGTCCTTAGATATTAGCATGGATGTCTGCCGTGTAAACGTTTATAGGTGGCGCCACATGCCAACTCAACAAAAAATCTATCCAAGATGTATTTACAGATGCAAAATTTCGGTCGGATAAGTCAAACCACTGCCGAGAAGCAGATGGACAATAAGGAAAAATAGTTGCAGGTGGCGCCACAAGTCCAACGATATGTAGGCTTATGTGTGTAAACGCACAGATGGACGCTCTGCAGAGAGGAAAGGTCAGAGGTCAACCTAAAATTAGGGCGTAGCAGTTCACATGTTACGCAATCATATAGTTCCGATTTTCATAAAATTCCGTCTAGTGTTTATGTAGGAGTTCTCATAGATAGAATATATATTGTTGTTTTTAGTCCTTTAACCCTGACACTGAGCTATTCAGTGCTTATGTTAACATTTGTTTAGAATATTAGCCCCATTTGCACACAAGGCCGGACCGCTATCTTGCATCTCCAAACCTGCTTCATTTGATTTATAATTGCGCCTTCAATAGCTTAATTTTGGCTGGGTCTACTTTCTTACGAAAAATGCGGGTAAGCGTGCACATCCTGTATAAAAGCCCAGTGCTATATTAGGATTATGTACTTGGAACGTACAGCGTGCATGTATAAAACAAGCACCCTTCCGGAGCTGTGGGGGGACAGTATTGAAACCACCAGAGCCGACCAGATCCATTTTTTTCTTTTAAATGTTGTCATGAAAACCGTTATTATAATACACAGCCCAGTTACTGTAGTTTATGCTGTACCAAAGACAGGGGCGTCAATATAGGGTTTGGGGGGGTGTCATCATCCCGGAAATGTAGATATATATATATATATATATATATATATATATATATATATAGTAGATATATATATATATATATATATATATATATATATATATATATATATATATATATATATATATATATAGCCATCCCCCACCCTGGAAGAAAAATTGACCCCACTTACCAAAATAATGACATTCAAAATCAAGTATTACAAGATGGACACAAGGGCATTTCCGGGATGGTAAAAATTCCATAAACTACAATGGAGTTGGAGTTTTGAACATTTACGTCCCTCAAATATTAAGCTTACTCTGCTGAGGTCCTTTCTAAAGGAGCTTGAAAGTGTTTGAATTTGACTCTGTATCCCATGATGACAAACTATCAGATACAATCTGAAATGATAACTATGAACAAATGATATTCTGTCTTTGCGAAGGTGGCTGCATTCTTGTTGTGGTCCGCCTTCTCCTTTAATTAATTAATCCATAGACAGCCTCTTTCCTTTTTGGCTAAAATGTTTTGAAAATGAAGCCCCCCCCCCTTGGAAATAAGGACTTCGTTCGGTATATAAGGCTGACCATGTGTATCCCAAACTGTCCATTTTGATTTGTTCATGTCTTTTGAAAATACACAACGACACTGATGACTTAATTCCTTGTAATATCAATGTGTATGAACTTTTGCACTAGCAGAATGATCTTTGGGAAAAATACTCAGCGATAAAACAAAAGATGTCATGGATCTGACGATATCCGATCCCTGGCTGCCCACTTTTAATGGACTGAATCCTGTGAAATCCCTATCCAGTTACTGACCCAAGAAGCAACGGGGAACTCTGCAGCTGCCAATATAACAAAGCATAGGCAAGAGTTAATCTATGTTTTGCATAAGCATGAAACTGAAAAAAAAATGTGAGATCATTCCAGAAGTTAGCCAGACACAAGGCCAAATCTAGGCCGAACATGTTACGAAAAAACTCAATAAATGCGAACCTTACACTCCTTGAACAAACTCTTTATTCCTCAATAGAAACAAAACAATGAATGCTTTATATTGACCAATTAAAGGGCAGCTGAGGGGGAGCCACCGTGGAACCCCCAGTCTCCTGGTCAGACAGCCCGAATTATAACTAGTATTAGTTTCATATCATAATATATATACTTCGTTACCGTGGGTCAAATTATTTCTCGAAGAAAATAAATCATGAAATGTCTTTGTAAATGTGGTGTTTTTATGTGTTGTTACATCTGTCTGTTGACATTCTGATTCATGTAAAGCACGCCCTGGTTTGTTTTGCTCAGGGGTGTTGCATGTGTCTATTAGGCAAGCATAGTCCTTTGCCATGGGTGACGCGCGGGCCGGGCCGGCCCGCGTGTGGGGTCTGTAGTGTAAAATACACAGCGTTCGTGCTAATCTGTAATTTTCTGGGCTGTTCGCGCTCGTGTGTCTTGTTGTGTTCTTTGGATTGTTCATGAAATAGAAAGTTCTGGGCTTGAGGTGAAAAGTTATAAATTAGGGGCTGTGTTTAGAGCCGGGGGGGGGGGGGGAGAAATATTCAAGCGGACACGGAGGAGTGTGATTCAGTTTCCGGACCTTTTCGATAATTGCAGAATTTATAAATATTCTTCGAAATTTGTAACGGATTTTATATAGTCTTCAGTTTGCTTTTGTAACTATTACCAGAACTTCACTTTTGGATGACAACAGACTGTTTTCGGGATTACATTGGACTATTATTCTCTGAGAAGATTTACGTGTTCATCTGGATTTAAAGGATTTGTTGAGCTGTGACAGTGGTCGTATCCAGGAAAGCCTAGGATCCGGACACTCTGGTACTGTACATTTTTATTGATTTACTGTGTAATTGTATTGATTTAGTGTATTGAAATGTTAGGATTGTTTAAAGAATAAATTATCATTATTTGTTAATAAAAAAACACTGATTTCTTTATTCATTTCTCTAGACATTTCACGCTGTCTAGTGTTACAGAATCTGATTTTTATTTATCTCCGTAACAAAATTTATGCTCGTCACGACTATGTGATCTGTTATTATTAGGTTCCGTAACAGTGTCCGTCAGCGTATATGCGTATATGCGTCGTAGGATGCTTGAATTCGGAAAAAAATTACGTCACTCCATGATGATTTTAGGAAGACTGCCGGATCCAATGTACCACTGTATACGAATGCCAGAACACCAATACACGCGCACATGGAAACATAGCTTTATAACTTAAGGAAAAGTCTCCTGAAACCCCTATAATAAGAGAGGTAAAAGCTACATCCTCAAGGGCAATACATTTCAGTCACATTGGCATGGGTGTGTTTTTCTCACCGCTGTCAAAGAATACAATAGGGTGCCAGACGCCATTTCCTGCTGGCTAGAGCGATCTCTTTGATAGGTTTACGGTCCCACTGTTTCCTGGAAAAGTAATACAGCGGCACAGACGGTGAAATGAAACTGTCACCTTGAATTGTCTAAGGTCAAAGTTCAAGTGATATTAAAATAGCAGTCCCAGACGAAGTTTTATTAGCTAGTCAAAGGGCTAGGCTGACGACCAAAGATTACGCAACTTCAAAATGTTCTTAATAAGGGACTCCTTAACGGAAAACTAATGAAACACCTCTGCCTTGAAAATAAATAAGGCTCGCTGCTTATATTGATACTTAGAGTGCCTAAAGTGTCAAAGCAACGAAAAAAAAAAACAAATTATTTGACGGAAGCGGGCGGATGATCCCCCTTTACTTATTAAAGGTAGGGAAGAAATGGATGATATTTACTAACTTGCATGGAGGAAAAAAAACGAGTCAAAGTTTCATCTGTTCAGGGTTGCGACTCGTCAACAAAAAATATCCGTGAAAAATAGGAGCGACGATTTCGGAATACAACTTATTTTTCAATATGTGTAATAAGTAAAAATACTTTCACCTTCGTGAAATGGCGTGTTATATGGTTAATGCAAAATATGCAAAATTATTTTTCCAAGACATGGATCGCTCTGTCCTGCTATTGGTAGTTTTGTAGGTGGAAGAAAGGATAATTCAGGGAGTGTCAAGTGGCCCTTTGGTCGAGAAAAATCCAAGCCGGAAATTCTAACATAAACCCCCACCTACAAGACCAAAAAACTGCAGTTTTTTGTCTAAAATATCTCAAGTTAAAATGGCTCTAACTTGCATATTACAAAATTTGCTCAAAAAGTATTTGCGGACCCCTAAAATCCCAAATCCATAAAAAAATAGTACTTTAGACAACTCATAGATATTCGCCATGGAATATATATAGAAGCGGCAACGTGACGTCTTTCTGTTGATTTACAGGACACAGCTGTTACTGTCAGTCGCCTAATGATGATTGACTGCGACTGGAAGTAAGACACAAAGGAGGTTCACCTGCCTGCTGAGATAAAAATGAAAACTTTCGCAAATACAAAAGGATCAGTTATAGCAAATCTCCACTTTATCCAAAGTGACCTAACATTACAATGGCCCAGCAGACAAAAAAATGAAGTAATTATTTGTTTCATGGCAGTTTTCGACATGACTTGTCCTGCATCTGTACCGTTCTCGGAAGAAGCTCGATCTTATAATATTTGAAAACTCCCGCTTATCCTTACGTAGCCCGGCTAATTATTCATAATGTATCGGATTACAACTACTACAACTCCGATATCGGCTGTCCATTTTGTACTTTAGGATCCGACATCTTATATAATGGGATACAAGAATGCTCAGCTTTTGTCCCCATATCTTCCAGTTTGAGGTAATACAATCCCCAACAATCAACTCTACGTTACTCGGAGTTTTTCACCAAATTAACATTATCAATATGCTTTACTGATCAAGTTTCTGATAAAAAGTATAAATCCAAGAGCACCTTTGAGTGGCGAGTTTATTTCGATTATATTGTGGGCAGAAAACATCTTATTTATTACAAAGATCTAAGTTTATAAGACGATAAACCCCAAAGAAACTATGGAAGTGGAGGAAAATATACATAATCATTTTACCTCATTTATCTCTGTTACGGCTTATGCGACCGCACTTTTGCTTCCTGTGTAGGTGTCTAATAATTGATGTTTATGATCTTAAATGAAATAATAAAAAATATGATAACTACTTGGTTGTATGAGTAAATATGTTTTTACTCTCAGGCTGTAAAAGGGAAATGGCTAAAAAATGTGGGCGAGTTCTTCAAGACTGCTTATAAAAGGATATAACTTCTCTCCCCATGCCATGTGTTTGTATAGAAATTGACAAGAAATAAAATGGCCTGCAAATAATCGAAGGGATGAAACGTCCCTACCATATTTTCTTTCTTTCTTTTTATAGCGCACGCACTCGGGTGTTCAAGTCGAACGTTACCAAGTAGAGCGCCTTCCTCTGCAAAACCTACATAAGGCCCAGCTGCTTTACTGGGATCTGCAGACAAATACTAATGGGATCCTCCTTACAAATATATATTTTTGTTCGCAGAAACAGATGCAATAATATATTAATAACATACAAACAAACATGAATCTGTTCAAACAGATCAGCTTAAACCAGGTATTACAATGAAGAAATTCATACCGCTACGGTAGGATTGAATTTACTGCCTTTTTAAAAGGAGATCATTGTCTTATATATCGAAGCCAGAGAATAATATAAAATTATACACAGGTTAGGGCAGTATTGGGATCGTATGTTGCAGGGGATCTTCAGACTGTGTTGTTCCTCATCAAATCATGCCGCTCATGCTGTCATAGGTTCTATCGCTGTATACAGAGAGTGATTTTATATTAAAAGAGCTTAAATTAGGGAATAATTTAATAGTTCCCTAAGGTCCATTACTAGATATGAAGAGACATACATCGGAGGTGAATTCTATTAACAGTTTAATTCATAGGTATAAATTATATATTTTTTTTGCATTTATTCAAAATGAAGGACAGGGAAATTTATAGGGGTTAGTGACGTATTTCTATACCGATAGCTGGATCCAGGAGGTTTTTTTTCTGACGAAAAGATTCTCTTACGAAAATCCGCAATGGAATTTCTGACCGGTCAAAGGCCCCGACGCCTTCGGCGTGTCACCCTTCAGCTTACAATTATATATCACATGACTACTTGCTGTCATCAAACCACCAGGAAAAAACGTAAGTAAGACTCTCACAATTTAATCGAAGCTCCCGCTTTTTTGTTTTAACCGCAAACATGGATTTGTAGTGAGTCCCAAATATGATTAGGCTTTTACTGGTACTTAGAGATTAAATACACACTACTTAGAGGATATACCGTAATACTATGGGCAAGCCAATAAGTATATCCTTCATTGCATTATATCTCCATGGCCTAATGGGGCAATAGAATTATTTATGTAATCCGATGCTGATCCAAGACGTGTCAGATGTTACTGCATTTACGTTTCTATCACGTATATTCTGTAACAAGCAGTCTGGGAAACATAAAAAAGCCCTGCTCTCTCCGTGTGCGACCCCTCTTTGATTTCTGGCGTGTCTATGAAACTGGATTGGAGTTGCACTTCTACGATCAGTGATTTTTACCAGGTTCCACCCATGTCCTTCACACCTACAGGTTACCGAACGCCACCAACTGATCCATGAAGAATGCACAATATCAATTGTATAGCAAAATATTAATCCATGGACAAAGTTAAAATTATCTAGGACAGAATCAGTTTGTTCTGAGATAACCTTGGTTAAAAATTCAGCTTTGCAGTTACCCCTTGTTAACAACTTTCTATACTTTTCACTAGCATGGGCATGCAATTTTTTTTTTACCGGCGATAATATTCCCAATATATGTATAGGCGATTACTTATTGATAGACACACCAGTTTTTCATTTCCAGCAGCTGTCAACTCCGTCAGTTAACTCATCTTTAGTTAAAAAACCTGACAAAAACATCCTGTCGCAGCTGGTTATTACACCAGACACCATGTTTCCCACACGGTGACGGTGAAGTATCCAACTGTGAAAGGGTAATTATGCGGCAACTAGTGTTACTTCTAAAAGATTCCAAACCTCTCACATTGAATCAAAAGAACAAACCGATGTGTTCATTATAATAAGAACATGGTTTCAAATCCGTATACCGATGACCAGTTTTTGTATATCATTTAGTATTTGTATTAAATTTATCAATTATTTCTGCCAAGACTTTGGGCATTAAGATTCAACAAAATACTGTAAACACAATGTAGCCTTTCCGAGTCACATAGGTTATACGGTAATCAGTTTAGAGTTACGCAAAACACCGGCCTAACATTAGCAGCTCTGGTGGAGAAAGCCTTCCAATGTTCCTTATAAAAGACTACTTTCAAAGAAATAACGAGCACATAAACTGTTATCAATTACAAACACTCAGAGGATTATCACATTAACACTCAGCAGTAAAAACACACGCTGCAAGCACTTATTTATATGACACCCTGTATTTTTTTATTATGAAGTACTCGTGAATTGTGAACCTTTAGGGAACGTGTTAATATTTCAATAAAAACGCAGTAATCCGGGATTAATTAACACTATATTCCTTTTTCTGTTATGCCTGTTTTTGGATGATCCATTGTATATTTCATGTCTTAATGCAAATGTAGGTGTATCATCCACTCTGTACCCATTCTCGGCAGGGCTTCATCAGGTTTTTTTTCTTTTATTCTGGTTATAAAAATATTCTTTAGCCAGTGGCCCCTATTTTAACCTAGCCTCGTATTCGGACACCAGAATTTGTTGATTAGTACCTCCCGATCAAGGGACCTCTGTGAATGGGTTTCTGCCTGAGAGCTAGAGTGGAAAGAGAGCCTAATTTGAAGCCTCCTACAAATCCTCGAAGGCCTGTCTTGAAAGAATACGTGAACCTGATCCAGTTTATACCCAATCGTCAAGCAATATTTAGTATCCGTTTGGTTCGTAAATAAAGCAGATAAACAGCACCAAATACCAGTGTCTACAAACGTAAATTTGTGCTACTGTCATGTTATCCCACAAACCGAAAGTCCTAAGGATATAGAACAAGTGACCCAGGGGTCATGAGGCTCAGCGGACTAGGAAGTCTTTCACAAGAAGATTTTTAGCATCTGAATGCCAAATTTTGTAGGTAGTATCCCCATTCAACTAAAGCATAGCTCGGAGGATATGGGTAACAGAGACCTCATTTCTGGTGTTCAAGGATATTTTTCGTGGAGGCCTGGATGTCAAGGTACAAGATTCTAGGTGCAATGGTCTCAAAAATAGAGAAAAAATAGGTATTTTCTTAATCCAGGTGGCGCAACCAGTCTGCAGGAACTGATGAAACACTCCGCGATTAATATGCAGCGGTAACGTGTGCCTTGTTAATTCACAGAGTGACAGACAGACGACGGACAAAGAGTTATCGCTATAGCTCAGATGACTTTCAGTCAGCTGAGCTGAAAAATGTAAGCAGAAACCATGGACCTTATTTGTTAAGCTGCCTAGACGTCGATACTGAACTTTATTTAGAAAGGCCTGTGAGTTATATAACAAGGCTACGTCAGGACCGGAGTACTCCTAGAGTGACCTGAAGGTCTGGTGACTGAGGGTCTCCCTTAAATTGAAAGATTTACTTGGTTGAAATGTGAAACGGGTCATATATAAAGAAATCTATAGATCAACTGAAACGAATACTGAAACATAAAATCAGATACTAAAAGGGAGTTGTGCCAACATTCTGAGTAAAATTGGGATACTTTTGGTAGGACCTATTTACAAAATAAACAAATCCTCAGTTTGGCTTGTTTTATGATATATATTGTAGGTATGCTCTGCCTTAACGATTTATGTGGTAACGATTTATTGTGTGCAGTAAGAACGCTCCTTGGTCCTCCGAACACTGTACCAAACAGTCATTCCAATATTATTCTGGTTTTTTTTTATCCAGTTAATACTCGAAAAGGGGTTTAACTTCACTAGTAAGCTTAACTTATAATGACTTTATGGCAACAAATGAACGTCAAGGGTGGTCCTGAGTATCAGCTTTATTTGATTATATTTTGAATGATAAGTAAAGGTAACGGCTTATTCGCTAAGGAAAACTAAACTGATAAGACAATAAAACCCGGGAACCATGAACAGAGGAAAATAGACGTGATTATTATAACTCATTTATCTCTATTACGGCTAATTATGGCCAGCTTTTGCTTCAAGCATATCTAATAGTTATTTATTTTCTTTCATGGAATTCTAAAAAGGAAGCTAACTGATCTGTTGTTTAAACTCTCAGGCTAGAAAAGGAAAAATGATATATAATGTGCATGAAACCATCGAGATTGATTGTCTCAGATTTAACTTTCTCCCTCCATACGATGTTCTTGTACAGTAATTTGAAAAAAAAAAACCCGCTGAAATGGTATAAATCTAAACGATGCGTTATGGTATTCATACTTTTGTGTTACACCATACGGGTGCTGCACTCATATTCGAGCCAAGCAGTGCTCACTCATCTGTTTACGTAGAATGTTAATCTGTAGAGCGCATACCTCTGCCAAGGCGAAAGTAGGACCAGTCACATTTTTGTACGAAGAACTGTAATTGTTTCTTTCTTTATACGAAAAAATGTAATTGTTTTTCTTGATACGAAGAAATGTAATTGTTTCTTTCTTGAAAATGTCATCAAGGCAAAGGACAAAAAACTAGAGTGTTCAACTTTTTTCACTTATATACGTCTTTATTACTCGGATATATCTGGCTGCGTTTTTGTGATGAACACTGAAGAATATATTTTAATGTTTTAAAGCAATTCTAAATGCAGCTATTCCATATTTTTTTCTGCCCGAAAAAAAACTGTTCCTGTAAATCTCGTAAGCAGAGTCTGTTTCATTCAACAAACATAGCAAGAAGCTTCTATGGCGAAAGTGGGACCTGTTCAACATTTTTGACAGGTCAAGGGCCTTGACGCCTAAAGCAGTCGGCTTACAGAGATATATCGCCTGGCTATCCTGTGTCCACAAACTACTTGCAAACGCAATTAGTCTGGTCATCCTCCGACTTACTACAACATGAGATCAATAGAAGCTCCTGATTTCCTGTTATTTTCTCACACAGATGTGCGTGTAATGTTCGCCAAATATTGTTAAACCTTTACCGGTACATAGGGATTAAATACATGCCTCTTCGAGGAGATGCTGTAACATTGTTTACCCCAATAAATATATGATTCAATGTATTATATCATCGTGGCTCGCCGGGCAATGGAATTAATCATGAATTTATCATGATATTTTGTAGAATTTATTATTTAAAAAGAAGAAGGGATTAAATTTTAGGTCAAGTCTAGCGCTTGCGGCGTTATCCGAACAGCTATACATGTATTCCTTTTTTTTCTCTATTAAATTTTTATGCTCCAATTAATCTTATCATTAATGTGGAACGTAATTATTATAGGTTGAAAGCTTATATATCATAAATCTTGCATTGCAGCCGGATGGGTATGATCCAAGTTTCTTAATTTTGGCATATTAATCAGCGAAACTTTTAATTATTCCCTGAAGAAAACATATTACATGCTCATCTGTCTGTTTCATTGCTAAATGCCAGAAGGCCTTAGCATGACAACAGAGGTCAGGCTGCCTTAAATCTAATTAAGGTGTCACAAGAAACAAATCTTGGGATAATTTATAACGCCTGGTAATAAATTACATGTATCGTCGACAGTTATTGTATGTTGCTAAATAACATGCCCACCAGCCCTCTATATTATATAAAGTATAACATAATGCTTCTTATGATTCGTTAGAACCATGGCAGGTCTGTGTAGACGCAGATCTAGGTGTTGTTTGGTATGTAAGTGAAAGATGCATCTCCTTTACACAACACATATGTTTAATAATATTAGAGGCATCGTGAAAGGAGGTTTGATTGTAATAATAGCAGTTATTCATAATTGTCAGAAATCTAGGAAATTAAGCAGGTCTCACAAATAATTTACTAGATCGTGCAGCTTCAGACATGCTCATTTAGTCGACCGATTTCTCTTTAATAAAGCTCTTGGTAAAACCTGTATCAATCAAAGCAAATCTGTCAGTGATTTTCTGTAACTGGTGCAGTTTCCAAAATGACTCACGTTTAAGTGGACAAACGTTTCCATATAATAAAAGAACAGAGTTTCAAATCCATATACAGTTAACCTTTTTCTCGATACCACTAAGTTTCAGATTGAGCATTGAGATTAAACAAAATCCTTTCAACAGAATGCAGTCTTTCGTCACCAGAAATGTCAGAGTCAATTAAGAGTCACAACAAAGTAACGTTAGACATCACCTTGGTGAGAGTCACGTTAGCCGCCCGGATGGGAAACTCCCTGCAATGTCCTTTAGGAACACTTCTTTAAACGAAATAACGAGCAACTCAGCCACTATATCAAAGGCCTCAAAATTGGTCTGATACGATTTATAATGCTTGTTAGATGGGCCTTTACAGTTCATGTCCGGAAGCAACAGTAGGTGTATCTCCCACTATTTTTATATGATACCATCTCAGCAGTTTTTCATCTGTGATTCCCTATTTTCTTGTATTAAAGGTAATATTAAGGAATCTACAGGGACGTGGACGTAATCTTTCTTTCACAATAGTCCCAGTATGACCAAATCTCAGATTCGGACGACATAATTTATTGACAGTATTTTCCGATCAACGGACGTCTTTGAATGAGATTCCGCCAATAGTCATAGTGAAAGGAGTGATAGAGGTGATACCGGTAGACACCTCCTGCAGATCCCCGAGGGGGCTGTCTTGAACCAAAGCATGAACCTGACTTTTTTATATGCAACCGTCAAGGAAGATGACTTTTTTTTTGTTTCGTGAGTCCAGCAGATAAATAGCATGAAATACTAGTGTCTATATACGTTTCTTTGTTGTACAGTTTGTAAGCCGATGATGCTAACAACCGCAGTTCCCTAAATCCTGTATCTGAAGAAAAGTTAAAGGAAACCGCAGGCCTTTTTGATGAAGTTGCCAGGTCAACGGGGGGAGCGTGAGGCATAAATTGGAAGGTCAGGATCCTGCCACAAAAGCGTCGATATTCAACTTGAGTTTTCATCAAAAAGCCCTGTGAGGTATAGTTTCATGACTAGGTCAGGACTAGAGTACTCTCAGAGTGACCTTGCGGTCACAGAGCTCCCGGGGCTAACTTAGAATAAAAGGTTCCTGATTAAATTAAAAAAACATAATAGATGAAGCATTTTACATATCAACTTATATAATTAAGTCCGCTGTCCGCAACATACTGAAATCATGTATAAAATCCATTCTACCACTAAAATGACGCACCAGCAAGCTAAGTGAAATCAAAAATATTTTTAATCCACGGTAGGACCCATTTAAAACTCCTAATACGCGGAACACTGTGCCAAATGGTCTTCCCAAAATTACTTTGAGTTTTTGTTAATCCAGTTAATACTCCCAAAGGTGTTTAACTTAACCAGTAAGCTCAGCGAATAACCTTTATGACAACAAATGAACCTCAAGGACGTTCGTTAGTGTCAGCTTAATTTAGTTATTTTATGAACGATTAGGTCAAGGAAACAGCTTATTCATTTTAGGGAACTAAGCCTTTAAAATGATAAACCATGAAAGAAGAAGAAATTAGACATAATTATTATACCTAATTTATCCCTATTATGGCTATTGCCGCCACAATTCTGCTTCTTGCTTGTCTAATAATCGTTATTATTTTTCTTCCATTAAATTCTATAAAGGAAGATAACTGTAATGTTGTGTTAACTGTCAGGCTGCAAAAGGGAAATGGACATAAAAGGTGTTTGTACCCTTCGAGACTGCTGATCACAGAAGTCGAAATTAGACATAATTATTATACCTAATTTATCCCTTTTATGGCTATTGCCGCCACAATGCTGCCTCTTGTATATCTAATTATCGTTATTTGTTTTCTTCCATTAAATTCCATAAAGGAAGATAACTGCTATGTTGTTTTAACTCTCAGGCTGCAAAAGGGAAATGGACAAAAAATGTGTGTGTATTCTTCGAGACTGCTGATCCCGGAATTTACGTTTTCTGGCCATACAATGAGTTTGCATAGTATAAAGAATTGGCGGACATATAAACGATGTGCTACGTTATTTATATTATGTTTATTAAGCTGCATGCACATCTGATACAAGGTTAAAGTAGAATGGAACTCTTTAGAGCGCATACCTGTGCCATAGCAAAAGAACTACCAGTCCCTTATTATACGAAGAAATCTAATGTTGTCTTATTTGCCAATATGCCTAAGTGTCATGAAAAGGTCAAGAATGTCAGTTGATAACAACCCACCCGAAATCGTTTCACTTCTGGAATAACATCTTTTCTTTGGCACAGGCGACCCCTGTTATAGATAAACTGGCACAGTCGAAGCAGCTGTTAAGACTTAATGCCTACCGTTGACGGAGCTGTGAAACTTGCCCTCGTTGTTTCTCCACGCTACGCTTAGAAGAGATTTTGTCACATCGCGGAAAATTGTAAAACTTATTACAGCATCTCTGATTCATTTCGTCGACTGAAAAAAGTGGTGATTTACGAACGGTTACCGAAACAAATGACCGCCACACATTACTGAACTTAGATCTTTTTCCCGTGACGTCAACCGTTTGTGGTGGTCTTTCCCAGTAATTTACTTCAAACTAGACTGGCCCAGTCAATGAAATATGCTCTTAATTGTTGCTTCTGACAGAGAAACCAAACGTTCTCTCACTGAATCGCACGTATAGTGTCGGTAATTTCCACTCTCTGACCCTCCTATTTCATCCACTGGTAAACTTGGGCTGTACCGGACAGTCAGCGCCACACATCACCGCCTCGCTGAACTAAGGTCTTTCCCAGTGACGTAGGGATTAATTATAGTGGTATTTCCCAGAATTTTTTTTTTTTCAAAACCAACATGGGTTATCCAGTAACTGCCTATTGTGGGCTTCTAGCTTGCTATTTATATACCCATTTGATCAGTCTTAATATTTTAAGGCCCTCGGCTATTTTGAATACGGCAAGACTGTCAACACTATATATAACTTTCATCCTCAGTGAGCCAGTGTGTCACCGTTTATCAGACAATCGCTTTTCAAGGCAGGCCGGTTTGAAAATGTATCACTAGCTCAGCAAATCAGCGTGAGATATTCAGGTCCACAGGCGACGAACGCAGTCATGTAACGGCTGGCTGAAACGATCACGGCGATCAGCGTGTTGGCAGCTGAACAGGGGCAAGACTTTCAAGTGTAACTTGAACACTAACAAATACACAGTACAAAATAGATGCGACAGTGTCTACAATGCACTTTCATTTGGCCCATGGACCATAGTGTTCAACAGCAGAGAAATATCAAAGGACACGAAGGTCCATGTATGGACTTTCTGAAAACATGATTTCAGTGCGAATGTTACCAAGCGGGTTGAGCTGTCTATTACCATTATGACCGTTGCTAGCGTCTGCATAGCAACGATGCCATTCACAGGAGGCGTGACGGCTTGATATGCAAATGCGAGGGAACCGTCAGGAGCCTTGTGACGCCCTAAAATGCAAATATCAGGGATTCACCATACGGACTTTACAGGGCTTTAGTGATAAGAGCTGGTACTGAGTTACGTCTATCGGTACATGGAACAACGTTTTATTTTAAGCATTTTAGTAGTTAACGTAAATACACTACAGCCCAGGCAGGGCTAACTTCAAACCAACGATGTTCCTTCAGTCATCGTCTGATGACTACCGATATTCAAAATATTCCAATATGCTGAGTACGATGACCAAACAGTGAAATTTTGACAATATTACTACAGACTACACAGCATCCATTGATAAACCATGCCCCGTGACCAGTGATAGCAGGTTTTATAATTACTGCTAAAACTACCGCCCTCGTTCTTTAAAATTCGCCTGTTTAAACAATATGAAACAATATCCTGGCAGCGCCAATCAGCGTGGCTACCAGTGCAAACGCGAAGATGTTCTCACCTGGGCAGCCTGCTAACAGTCAGAATGTTATACATATCCCCGTTTGCTGAAAGAATCGTGTTAACAATGTCTTTAAATTTTATCTAATGGACCCTAATGCTCGTCGAACAAAGATACATCATAGGACATGAAGGTCCATGAATGGACTACATGGACATGCGATTTTACTGCGAATATTTCTAAGCGCGTGAATCTTTGAATTCAATATATGGGACAGCAGTTCTCACAGCAACTATGTCCTTAACATGAAGCGTGACGTCCTCACAGCAACTATGTCCTCTACATGAAGCGCGACGTCCTAATATGTATATGAGAGGGAATCCCTGATTTATATATATATATATATGAGAGGGAATCGTCAGGTCCTAAAAAAAGCCTTTGACGCCATACACGGACCTTATAGGGCTTTAATTATAAGAACTGGCACTGGTCACTTCTTTTAATGTGTGGAATCACGTTTTAGTGCATGCATTTTAGTATACTAGTAGCAAACATAAAAAATCTTATAAAGCCCTGGTAGGGCTACTCCTGTTGCACAGACCTGCAGTATTTTGGTTTTCATTAGATATTCACTCTTTTAAAATGCAGAAATATATGCTCCAATTCATTAGTCTTAAAACAAATGAACTTTATCTGTTTACTCAGAAAAAAACGGATTTACTTTTTTTAAACAAAGCAATGTAATTTATGAATTTATGGATAGTGGCCACGGGAAGAGCATCAGCTAAACATTAGTGATTCGATAAGCTTTCCTCATCCATGCTAGTCGAACTTGAGACATTCGAATGAAGTTTTAGATATAAAAGAATGAAAGATGCTTCTTCGTGGAAATGACAACACATTATTCCGATAAAATCATATGTTTTTAACAATAAAAAGGCAAAAAAAATCCAAGCAGAGGAGATGCTGTAACGTTATGGGAACGCTTATAAATATATTCTTCAATGCATCAAATCTCCATGGCCTCTGGGCTTGAATAATTAATCATGAATCTGAATGCAGTTACTTTTCTGTCACGTATAATTTGTAGTTAGTATTCTGTAGAACATAAAAGTAGAAATAGGGCTTTGAGAGTCCAGGGGGAACAATATCGGCTCTCTCCGCTTTTGACCTTGGTTCGATTCCCTACATGGCTAGGAGACTGGGCTGCAATTACCCGTTCGAGGGAGGTGAATTTTACTTGTCTCGACACACCACCAAACGCCGGTATAATAACAAAACATCGACCCAGAACTAATAAATAAGGTGTTAATTGTTGCGGAAATTACTGGTTTTAGAATTAACAAGGTTTATAGTTCAGTTATTATTTCAATTATCTCTTGTTAACAATTTCTGAGGAACGCTCTTCTGATCCCCTTTTCACTGACATCTACATCTTTACACTGGCTTTATTACCATGATATATCCTGGTAACCAATGTACTGATAGTCACACCATGGGGTCATTTCCAAGCTGTCGCGCCCTTCTGTTTGCTAATCCTTGGTTTACAAATCTGAGAAAAACAGCTTGTAACCCAGGTTATTTACACTAGACAGTATGTTTACACACGATGACCATGTAATTTTCCCTCTACAGAGGCCATCACAGACTACACATTTCATAACCACATCATGGACTAACATTATATCATTAACTATGAATCCTTAGAGAGAAATATAATCTTGACTGCCGCAGGTATTCTGCCTTTTTTTCATTCAAATCACTGAATTCTCTCCCTGTTGGTTGCTGGAGACTGGTCGCATTAAACAGTAAAACTTTAGACAGTGATCAAGAGCAGGAGTTGATGTCTTTATTCAGAATATTAATTATCATATAGTAACCACACTATTTTGTAGAATTTATATCTCAAAAAGAGACGGTAATTAAAATGTAGTGTAAAAGATTCGCTTTTAGCAGTAACCAAACAGCTGTATTGTTTTTTTTTTTCTAATTTGTATTGAAATGTCTTACTTGAATTAACTATCTCCTTCAAATTAAATGCAGAAAGACATTAGGTTAGGTGAAAGAAGAATATACAAAATCATAAATCCTGCATTGCAGTCAGATTCTATTAAATCATATCAAAAGAAAACATATTTAATGTACTTACATGAAAGACGGTCTTTGTATGAACACAGTAGTAAGCCTGCCGTAAATTTAATTAGGATGCAACAAGAAACACTTTCTTGGGATAATTTATGAAATCTGGTAATCAATTACATGTACTGCTGACGGTTTTTCTTTTAACTTTTGCATAATGCCATTGCTTTGCCGTTTATATTAGAACGAGTATGACGTTAAATTCTGCGTTTCATCAGACCAGAACCATGGTCAGCCTAAGTGAAGACGCAGATCAAGGCGTATTTCGCCAAGTGAATAGATGGCGTGTCTCCCTTTTACAGTTTAACATCACTAAAAGTATTTGAAGAAGTGTTGACTTCGGTGATAACAGGCCATCCATAATTATCAGAATTTCTAAAACTAAGCATGTGATTATATATACATATATATATATATATATATATATATATATATAAATTATTATGATTATTATTATTATTAGACTGAGCAGAGGAACTCAGTGTTGTAAGGGCTTGATTGATTTGTTACGAAGACAAATTGTTCAGAGGAAAATTCTGGGCCGATCCGGGTTTCGAACCCATGTCGGTGGCGCACATGTCCGGTGTTCCAACCGCTTCGCTAGAAATATTATGTTACAAATCTTAAAAACAACAGGTCGTGAGGGGCAAAAATTTTGTTACGGAGATTAAAAAAAATCAGATTCCGCAACACTAGGCAGCGTGAAATGTCTAGGGGAATGAATAAAGAAGTCAGTGTTTTTTGTAAACAAATAATTATAATTTATTCTTAGAACAATCCTCACATTAAAATATACGAAATCAATACAATTACACAGTATAACAATAATAAAAATGTACAATACCAGATTGTCCGGATCCTAGGCTTTGATTTCTGGATACCACCACAGTCACAGCTCAACAAGAGTCCTTTAACACAATAATCCACGTAAATAGTTCAAATAAATCTTCCCAGAGAATAGTCCGATTTAAACTCGAAAACATTATGTTGTAATCTAAAAGTGAAGTTCTGGTTATAATCCCAAAGGCAGACTGAAGACAATCTGTATATAAAGTCTGTTGTAAGTTCTGCAATTATCGGAAAGGTACTAAAACACTGACTAGAGAGTCATACTCTTTCGTGTCCGCTGGTATTTTTCTCCCTCCCCGACTCTAAACATAGCCCCGATTTATAGCTTTTTCGACCGAAGCCCAAAGACTTCCATTTCCACGAACATTCCAAACATAACAATACACGTGCGCCCACAGCGCCTGAACAGACCCGAACCATATAGAACACAAAGAACGCTGTGTCTCCACAACAAAAATACGCGTGCGCCCACAGCGCATGAACAGACCCGAACCATCTAGACTACACAGAATAATGTGTTTACACTCCGCGAGAGTTAAGCAAGTGCGACTCCCACAGCAGCGCACAGGGTCTGTGCTTAACACGAATCAGAATGTCTAGCACATGCCAAGTTATGTAATATCCCGCGCATAATAAAACAAATACCTGTAACAATATTTTAGTTGGTGCAATATGGTATGCGAATTAAATATCTGATGTAAAAAGTAGACGATGGTTAAATAACGAGATACTAATTCTAAAATGTGGATTGATTTTTATAACACTTTTAATTATACCACCAACATGAGAGGTCAATCTATACTGTCAGATGGTAACATAGGACAACCAAAATGTATAATGTGTGAAGACCTGGGTTTTAGCCATATCGATCTGTTCGGAGACAGCTAATGCAGGCTAGTCAATCCTAATGAACATTTCTGTCACATGATATACTAGGTTCACATTTCGTTGACAACTATGCACGAAAAGCTATATACGGAGGTTCAGGTTATTACAATAGGTTCCTTTTGATGGTAGGATTTTCAAATTTTAATTACAGTTAACGTCATATAATCTCTGCATAGATTAGGAAAAAGAAACAATTTCTTTGTATCCTTCCCATTCATGGTAGTTTGGTCGAGTGATTTCACTTTAATATTTACACGACCAACGCTAAATAAAAGATAAAACATTACAGAAAATTGTATCAAAACTTAGATCCCTCTGAGGCTGCGTTCCTAGAAAGCATGCGATCTCTATACTCATTATTTAAGCTAATATATCAGAGTAATTTTCACTGGCCATAGGTTTTTGCAATTATGCTGTGTAAACGGTGCTATCTCTGAAGGATACCAATCCCCGCCAAAGCACAATAAATTATTTTAATTAGGAACATTTAAGTTTTAAATCCGTTCACTCTATATTATACTTACACTTTTCTTAATGAACATGTCTTTGTCTAAATAAATCCGTAATCTTTGGGAATTAAGACTAATCGATCTCATTTCAGCACCAGGACGGAAAGAATCATTCATGTTAGACCGTAATCACGTTACGTCAGACATCAGTCACCTAAAGTCAAACAAGCAGCTCGGGTGGGAAATGCCATGCATTGTTCCTGTGAAAGACTAACAGAAATGACAAGAACACATAAACTGTTATCAGTTATAAACACCCGCTGGAGCTTTACATGTCATGCAGCAGCTAATATACCTGCTGTAAGCTTGTTTGTTATCATTTAACGACCCTGCTCGAGGAATAAAACCCGTACTAAAATGACACCCTGGTGTATGTGATTATAAAGTAGTCTTCTGTATAGGAAAAATGCTAATTATCCGATAAAAATGCCATGTTTCGTGAATAAAGAACACTCGATCTATGTGTTATATTGCTTATTGGGATGGTCAATTCTACATTTCATTTCTCGAAGCAGCAGTATGTATCTTGATATTGTACCTTTTTTTATGGCAGTTCTAGGTCAATCCCATCCTCCTGTAGGTGGGATAAAGGTAATACAACGGCGAATAAAGGAACATGAACATTATCAGTTTTATATGCCAGTAATCTCCATTACGACCAAGTCTCGCAGCCGGGAACCTGGATTTGTTTATTGGCACATTTCGATCAGGAAAGTCTTCGAATTAATTTCTGCCTTACCGTCCCAGTGAAAAGAATAACCCTTTTTGAGGTCATCTGCAGGTCCTTGGGGCTTTTTGGAAAGGAAACGAGAACTTGTGAGTTTATATCCCACACGGAAAGAAGATGTTCTATTAACTTATCGGGTTGCTTATGATCCAGCAGATAAATAGCATAAATCACCCGTGTATGCTGTAACATCGTTATCTAAACCGTCTGTACTATACACTTTCTAACCGTACGTCTCCGGTGTGGCATCCGAATAAAATTTACACACGACCGGGGACCCTAACGGTGATGTCGTATGTTCAGTGGCGAGCGTGCCACATGGAACCTTAAGGTGACGATCTATGTGTTACACGAACGTTCTGAGTGCTCTCGGGCCTCCAGTAAAAAAAAATCACCCGGCTTACACATGATGGGCGGATTCTAGTTAAGGGATGCAGGAAGTAGGGAAACTAGATGTGTAAATTTTCCTTAGGGAACATTAACCGTGAAAATTAATGGTTATTTATAATAGGACCATTGACATGATCAGGAGAGCCATGCTGTATTCGTTATTTCCATGTTTTTTTTCTGAAACCAACCAGCACATTCATGATTCACTTAAAGATTCTGACACCAGTGGCTTAATTTCAAAATACTAATGCATACACTTTTGCGAAAATTCTTGATTTGTTTAATTTGTCATTCCTGTGCATGCAGCTTCCAGTATTGCTAATGTTTATTTCATACCTTATATTTGCAAAATAATATACAGTGATGAGGCAGGAGCTTAGTAACACAAAGTTGTCAATATGATTCTTTTCTTATTCCATATCTCATTTTGTATTCCCATATCTCAAACAGGTTCATATGACATCCTATCTCGGGTATGTTCCTATGACGTCATATGTCAAATATATTAATAGCATCTCAAAATGGAACTATCATTGCCTACTGTAGGATAGATTTTGAGATACTTCATGATTGTCCATTAAAACAAAAGGTAGAACTATTTTAGAAAGTACGGCCAGTAGTCACAGAAGAAATATGTAAGTTGCTCTACCCGGTATTGTTTAAATATTGATAGTGGATCATAATCCCCCTCCCCTTGCAAAGTTAAGTAGTAGAAATTTACGAGAACTTCATAGTTATCACCCATGTATAAGAGCCCGGTCAAGGGCTAATTAGAGAGGACTGGACGTTCAGTTCATAAGAATGATGGATCGGGGGAACCAATAATCGTTAGTAGGCCCTAAACTTCGTAGTAGAGGCATTCCGGCTAAGGGCGCGACCGAAGAGACATCTCTAGGAACTCTTGCAGTCACTTCTTGCCTGTATCCTGCTGGTGTCATTGTACAGATGTTATTGTTCTACGGCACGTTTATTCGCCTGTGTCCTGATGCGAGTTCAAGCCGTAGAGGTGTGTAATAATGCCAGTTCCACTCAGGGGTACGATTTGGAGGTCGGCTCCGACGACCGCCAGCTACACGTGTCCTCTATGAGCTCCCGGTATGTGAATGATACGGGCAGAACATGACGTGTCGCTATGGCGTGGGTTGTGATAGTCATACGTGTACGCTGAATTAAACAGTTATGTATATGTTCTCCTTTTGAAATTACTGCTCTGGGATCTAATTGTTAAGACATGATAACGCCGAGTGTTTGCCATTGCACATTTGTTACCGTGTTCCAGGCCGGATGACGTGCGTTCCTCGGACAACAGCCGAACTACATTAATATGTAGAACCATTGTTAGTGTGTTACTGTGTTCTGTAGCTGTACCACATTTCGTAATGTGATCACAGGTGCTACTGTGATCAATTGTACCTGCTCAATCTATTCATAAGTAAAGTAACAGCTTTAATGGAGAGAACCTGAATTCACGGACTGATTATTTATGGCTTGCTTCATGGACTCCTTTCAACAGGTAACTCGTTGCCTCTATGGAATTACGTGTTGTTATACCGGATTAATTGATGCATGTTCTGTAATCTAAAAAAAGTTTACTTGAATTTTTGTCAATGTTTCATCATTATTATATACTGTCTATACTGGTTTTGGTGTATGTAGGGGTGGGTGCAGCAAACTAGAGCATGGCTAAGGGTAATACTAACCGTCACTAGAGTGAATACTATTCCAGTATTCCCTGTGTCCTCCTTATTTTATTTAAAGAATATGGGTCAGTCACAGGTTCCGGGATGTGACATCCGTATTGTCTTTAGCACATATCAGAGACAATGTCAATACCGCACACACCTTAAGAAAAACTGGGGTCACTTAAGCCTCTAAACCTTTTACCTGACATACAGATTGTCATGCAATTTGTCTGACGACCTTCCCGGTACATCAACTTCGCGCATTAATGCGGAAAAAAACCCGTATGATGATTCACTATAACACAGATATATCATTTGATGACCATTCCACAGAACGCCTCCCAAAAATCGAAGCATGCAAACCCGTCAGATGGCCACTCAACGCCCGTCGGACGAACAAGACGTAAAGGTGTGGGTTAATAGTCTGATATCACTGACAATGTCAGTCTTGTCCGACTTTACACTTTGCCTTCCTAGTCAATCGGGCCAGTTCATTCTTAACTCCCTGGGGAGCAAACAACCAAAACTGAAATATTAGGTGCAAGAAATGTATCTACATTTGCCTGCCTCCCATGACCAGTACTCAGTCACTCCATGGCCGAGAGAGCGCACCCTTGTGGTAAAGACTTTGACTAGAGGTCCTAGCACAGAAAACGGTCAGAACGGGACGCGAACCCACAACCTTTCGGTTACTAACACTACTAACCTATCCACTGGGGCCCTAGCTCCACAAATCCATAACACAACCCTCTCAAATATACAACTCTGGCGCATCCGTCGGACAACCATCCAGCAAAATGACCTTTCCACAAACAAAGGAAATAAAAACCGCTTTAACGACCCTGGTGGAGGATTATAGGACACACAGTAAACGTCTGTCAAGAAAGTATGGGGTTATCGACCATTTAAAGTATTTGTGCACCTAATAAAGAGCGTATTGGCCTGGAGGCGTTGAACCAGCCACATTATGCGACCGAGTGCTCCGGGAATTTTTATCACACAATATAAGTTCCATCTCTGTCCCATGGGTATGTATAGTAGGCCATTATGGAGACGTGGTAGAAATAAAATCTGGCAAGGGAAAGTTATGGTGTTATAGGTGGTTTTTACGTGACATAGAATGCATAAAATACCAAGAAATATAAAACTTGTTAGCCTAACTGGGATACAAAAAAATACCTAAAGAGATGCTTATCCATCAATTAAATATAATAAAAATATTCCGTAACTCGGAAACATCATTGGCTTATCTGTTAAATATAAGCAGTGGTTATTTGCTTAAGTAAATGCACTCTTGAACGTGCGTAAACTTTCATGAATGCAATATAAACTTTCTGAGTAGCTAAAGCTAATAAAATATACTAATAAATAGAAGAAATTATGCTAACAAATAGTTTAGCTGGAATTTTAACCAGACATCTATAAGAGTTCATCATAATTGCTTGGGGAAGATACTATGTTGACAATTTAACAGAAGCCCGATGTATTTTTAAGTTTTCATCGATTTAATTAATTGCGTCATCAATATTACTAGGTTATAATTTAATTAAAATAAGTCACAACTGTGCTATCATTACCGTGACATAAAATAATGGAAATTGAAGAGAAGAAAAACAATGTTCACACTTCACCCGTTTTTAGAGAAAGCGAAATCAAAAACCGTTTACTGCTCCCCGGTTCACGTTATATCGTCACACTATACATCCGAGTTCATTCGCGCTTTCACCCTCATAGGTGAATTTAAACTATATTGGCATGGATATTTATTTGTTAGAGTTAACCGCCTCCGTTTTTTTAATGCTAGCTTTACTCTAGTATATGAACATCAGTAGAATTCCCTTCCAGTTTCAGACAATGAGACTGAACAGTATCGCTTTATCACAGTTTATATCCTGATGTTAATCAGGCGAAGTGACTGCTGAACATGCAGGCCCTGGTTGTGTAATCGTCCCCATTTGCTGGGTCATACCACCAAGGAACCCCGAAATGTGCACTCGTTCTCGAGTGAAACACGGTCGTTGGGCCCGGCCTTTCTTTAAGCCTGCTGAGTGTCACCCTTGGTGGCCGGAGGTAAATAATCGCATCGCCTAGGCTTAGATTAGTACTTAGAATCTCCCGGTTTTGAGTCCTGTGCTCTACCCCTGAGCCACAGAAACCGGTTCAGTAGTTTAGATACTAACTTCAGTAGTGCGTATTTTACATCAAGTGACTTCCAGTTAACTCTATGCCTGTTGAACATCGGCTCCGCAATGTGTTTACACATAGGAAGAATATTTACGCTCATGCGCTATGACTGCGAATAGATCATAATACTAGAAGTGAATCGTGTTCCTTATCGAATGGCAGCACTATATACGCCTTTCTTTCTGGGCCCTGTATCTCGAAGCTATCGGAAGCGTAACGAGAGCTTAACGAACTCGGATTCTGTTCGTTAATCTTAACTCCGGTATCTCGAAGCTTTCGTTAGTTCGGCCGGTATCTCGAAG
Organism: Sipunculus nudus; assembly: GCA_026874595.1. NCBI lineage: Eukaryota > Metazoa > Annelida > Sipuncula > Golfingiida > Sipunculidae > Sipunculus > Sipunculus nudus. The sequence continues at coordinate 9,893,004 of CM049312.1, read as the reverse complement.
CTATCGGAAGCGTAACGAGAGCATTTACGAACTCGGAATCTGTTCGTTAATCTTAACTAAGGTATCTCGAAGCTTTCGTTAGTTAATTACCTTCGCTAATGGTCCTTTTTTCCTCTCGTTAATAACGGACGGTCTGAGGCATCCGTTAGGGCTTCGGTTACTTACACTTTACATTTCCTAGGTAAACTGGGAGCAATTATACATGCCTGATACAAGCAAGATCTCTCTCTTTCTCTTCTTCTCCCCCCCCCTCTCTCTCTCTCTCCCTCTCTTCCTCACCCTCTGAATATATATATATATATATATATATATATATATATATATATATATATATATATATATATTATAGTTTTGTTGAGGGTATATGGGATAGGTTGACAGCTTCAAACATCATTTTGAAAGACAATTCACTGTGGAATTTTAAAGTAGAACCTTTCTCAGGGTTTCTTCAGTTTTGTTTAAAAAGAATATAACAGTTCAGCCTTTAAAAAATAAACTTCAAATTTATTTCCTTAAACGTTTATCTTTTTTTTGTGTCATAAGTAAAATGATTTTATATTTATTTTTGCTCTGCTGACCATATTATGCAAAATATACGTGTTTTACGTAATTTGCACCAACATTATAGTATTACAGACTGTTCAAGTCACCTGAGCGTCATGGCCCATGGATCACTTTTGTTAAATCGAAAATTTTAAATTTCAGATTGACTTAGAAACATTTTATTTGATAAACCCACTTTCAAAGGATACTTTCTTATATGGTTAAAAAATACCAAACCTATTTCATGATAAAGGTTTCATATTCAAAATTTGTAAACTGTAATCTTAAATATGGCGTGTGATACCTGAAAGCCTCTGTGTGTGAATGGTCCCTGTCCTGGGGTAGCCCACAACCCAAATTTTCATTCATGTGTTCCGCCAGTTCTTTAATGCAAAAGTACCCGTACACTTGATTGTATTCACGTATTTTGTCCATATTTCTCAGGTTCATTCGTGCATAAGTTAGTATACGTCTGCGAATATTCCCGGGAAAAAAGCCTTTGTGGATGCTCATGATAAGGCAGAACCACACCAAAATCTAACATTCTAAACATTACCGAGGTGCACTGAAACATTCATGATTGTGTCATATATTATAACAAGGCCTACAGGCATAATGCGAACATGTGCAATGGGATATACATTAGTTATAATGGTTTCCTGATTACATGCTTGACCAATAAATGAAATGTACTTGATTGTTTTTAAGATTAATCATGTATACATATAAAAAGTACTAAAAAATTGCTGTACACAGATGCAAAATTTCAGGCTGATATGTCAAATACCTGCTGAAAAGTAAGCAGGCATATACGCTGCGCAAATCTGGCGCCACAGGTCTTGTGTCAGGCTGATATGTCAAATCTCTCAACTAAGGAATCATTCATAGTAGGTTGAAATTTTTTTTTATACAGATCTAGGGGTTCCGACAATGAAAACAGCCCAAAAATAAAATAAACAGTAATTTATTTAAAACACAAACAAAATAAAACTTAAAAATTATGAAGCAGAATAGTACGTATTATTTTCTCAGATGATTAAATTTATACAGTAGAGTATAAACCTATACGTATGCTGCATATGCAGCTTGTTTCGATCGCTCAGGGTAGCGAGTGAAAACGCATATATATATATACAATTGTATATATATATATATATATATATATAAACGCATATATATATATACAATTGTATATATATATATATACATATATATATATATATATATATATATATATATATATAAAAGCAAGGTATAGTCTGGTCATTTTACTTGATTAAGCCAAACCTGAAACATATTGCAACATAAAGAATTTTTGCTGTATTATGAACAGGAAATTCTGGAGAATAACGTATCAAAAGTCCCCAAAACTCCTATTTGGGAGAGTCATTTAATTTGATGATTTTAATTGGCTAGTTAACTATAAGGTTTTACTTTACTTATCTGTATATTGTCATATTAAGCTTTGTCTTTACCCCTATGAGGGACCACTTATTTGAAAAATCTCTTCATTACCTATTTTTGAATCTGACTAAGAAGTAAATTTACCAATAGTAATAATTTCAAGCATATTTTTTAGGGCAGGGCTCAACAATAACATTTGCCCACTCGCCGAAGGGGTTTGAAATGTAGTGAGAACAACTTGCCCCAAAGTCGAAGAGTTGCCAGCTAGGCTTGCGATATATCAGACAATGCCCTTCAATCAGTCCAAGGGTATATCACAAACAGGATAAATCATATAGAAATAGGAAGAGGGTTTTTTTTTATATCACGTTATGGATCATAAGGGATAGAGGATTATCGACCTCAGGGAATCTTTTTGCATTTAAATGGTGTTCGACCCAATGTCTATGAAATGCTAAATAATATATACGGGACCTTTCTAATTCTCCCCTTATAGGAAAGCTTTGTTTATTATGCTAACTTAAATAACCTTGTTAAAACATATGAAAATTTCAGTTATATTAAAAGTCTAACATATTTACGTAATCCTCACATATCACGACTTAATGATGGATTTCTTTAATGGTTTACTGTCATCATCTTCAGTCTTTGTCAAACATAATTGTTCGACTGCAAAAAGCTGACTTAATTCATGTTAACAATTTAAGGGCATCTGTGTGCCATCGTGGTAACCAATATGACGTCACACCTTTAACAATTTTATTAAGGTCTGTTAGTGGGCTTAAGTCTCATGTAAGATTTTTGTAAAAGACGGTTGGTCTATGTGTTCAAAACTGTGCATCATTAGCAAGACATACATTAGAATGCCTAAGAATCAAAGGAAAGTTCAAATGAATGCTAGGATTTTCTAACCGTCACAACCATCGAGCACAATATCGGGTACGGCAAACGGGTTTGATACAGTAACCAAAGACTTTAATATTTAACTTACAGAATATTATTAAAAATCACTCAAGTACACATTATTTTTGACTGTTACCAACAGGAACCGGCATTAACAGAAAGGAAGCACACACCCAGAAGACTTGTTCAGAAAATTCGAAGTACCGGTCGTCTACAAAATGTTAATATTTATTCAGTTATAAATTGAATATATGAAGCTAAGCTTAATTAATACATCTGTCCTGTTGCACAGACTGATGAAATTAACGTTATGGGTATAATCTGACATTTTAACATTTTGTTGTTTAATCTGACATTTGTTATATTCAGTTACTGAGTCTATGTGAAGAGTAAATCTGAAAAAAAAACGATTTATCTATTTAGTCTTGACTGTTCATCAGGGTTGGAGTCAAATACAGTGTGCCAAATACAAATACAAATATAAATACGATAGCTAGTCTCCCCAAATACAAATACAAAAACAAGTGACTGAAGATAAATACAAATACAGAACATCAAATACAAATACAATTACAAATACGCAATTGTAGGTTATACAGAATGTTAATTTTTTTTCAGCACCATAAATATTCATAATGTCTAAGGGAGAAGTGAAATGCTTGACTTGATGCTGTCTTTAGGGTTGTTCAGAAGATAGGTAGTAGTTAATTTTTTTTAAATTATGGCAGATATGAATATGTATTTGTACATATGTATTTGTACAGTATTTGATCAAATACACCAAATATTGAGATCAAATACAAATACAAATATTATCATTTTGCACAACACAAATACAAATACAATATAAATACAAATACTTACTTTGACTGTATTTAAATAAAAATACAAATACTAATACGTATTTGACCCCAACCCTGTTGTTCATCTGTCTCATGTGTACAATTCACATGCGATGTAATATTTCAAATCAGATACTCATACCCAGTTCTCATTTACATGGCAGGTTGGTTTTATCACTTGATCATATTTATGTTGTACTTTCTTATATTTCTGACGATTTTTGGTTAATTTTGACTAAATCTTTCTTCACTGCTCAGGATTACCTGTGGGACTCTCTCGATCAACCTTCATTTCATGATACACCATGTCCTAGACTGATTTCAGCTTTGAGTTCTCAGGTTATGTCTTCCTGTTTAATTTATCCCTTTCAACAAGGATGCCTAGATACAAAATCGAATTATAAGGCTCCACATAAATATTGTAAGCCATATATTCCATTAAATTCAAAGCAAACTTTTCCACCGTCCTTCCTGCCAGGGAACTGGTCCCCTTGCCAAGATTGCCTGCTCATTTTCATTTTTCCTTATATTATCTTGACAAGATACTCTGCAAATGTTCAATTCTAAGGCTTTTGAGTAAAAAAAAGTAAATCAATGAACGGTTTTTTATATTTCTTCCGGAAAAATACACCCAGAACACTAGACCGTGTTCACTGACTTCAGACCATGGTTTGTCACATTTAACCATGTTTAATCATATGTAACCTATTTCTGAGGTTTCAGCAAAGATTCTCTATCTATAATAACTTTGCTGGAATATAAAACAGGATATCTATAATTCGGTAGTAACTGATTTTTATAAGAGAATGTGAATTCAATTATTTCTTTCCATTGGCTGTAATCAGTATTTGTTCAAGGATAATCCACATACTAGTTACGTTTAGAAAGTAAAGAAAATGCCTCGTGAATGAATCTACTTTAGTAAAGAACTGGATATTATTAAACAACAGCTTTTTTTTTAAATAATTCCAAGATGAGAATGTAATATGTAATTTTCTGAACTTTGCTTTGTTTCTAATTGCTTGCTACCAAATACTCTTGGAGCGGTCTGCCTCAAGACAAATATCACAATAAATTGCTAGGACCAGATTATATTTGAAATATTTCGTGACCTCTTAGTATTGTTTAAAGCATTCAGTTATGAAAAGAGTATATGAATATATATGATTTTAATTTCAGGAAAATATAATTATATAATAAGATCTACAACAAATAAAGATATATATTTATACATCTATTATTAAGCCCCTCTCCTTTTTTTATTAATGCTTTAATTTGTTTAAATTACTTAAAAATAGGAGCACTGACTAAGAGTGGAAGGTAAAAATAAGTAGTGTTATTCTTTAGTCCTGTCTGTTTAGTGTTGCATCCTGTCTCGAAGGTTACTTTTTTGCGTACAACAAAACCCTTCAAAGGGAAGAATTAGCAATAAATTGAATTTCAATTGATTGAAATGGGATTGAACACCATTTAAATGCTATAAATTTCCTGATGTTGAAAACCCTATATCCCTCATGATAGGCCTACATCTCGTGATATAAACATCCCCTGCACCCACATTTCTATAGAATTTATCCTGTATGTGATACTTTCTTGTACTCTTTAAGGGGCATAATCTGATTTATCGCAGGCCCAGCTGGGAGGCCTAAAGGCGGTTTTACAGTGGATGGGTCCGAACGAATGTTACGTCCGAAAGAAATTTTCTATCCGAACGAAAAAAAAAAATAGAACGTTATTTTTTGTCGTTCGTATCGGACAAGAATGGCGCTTTTCACCTTCAACACAAAACAGCTGGAACACATATAATCAGACTTGTTCATTAGTACGTTACCTATTTAATATATAATACTGTACAACAAAGAAATGTTGTTTTCTTGTCCACTGTTCTTAAATTATGTGATAAAAGAAAAATATAAAAAAAGGGATTATATTTATTGCAATCAAATTTATTTGATTTAAACAGATATTTATATTTTTTTTTTTAGCTCCAATCACTTTTCCCCATTAAAATCAGACTTCTTTTTATATAATATGTATATTTCCTTGGAGTCCACTTATTTTAATTTACAATCTAAAACAAACATTTAGACTTTTAAACCAGGTTAAGATATAATATTTCCTGGTAAATTCTAATTCTTTGCAATTTATTACAGTTATTCTCTGAAAGAGGGGGGGGGGGATGATTAAATTGATCATCCCCCTAGCCCCTCCCCCCTTATATTGACGTCCCTGAATACAAGTCAGCTTTAAAAGCGATATGTACACAAATAAGCAACATTATCCAGGACTTGGTGTACATTACCTAACCCCTCCCACGAAAATAAAATGCTCAGCGATAAATTAAGAAAGAAAAAAATCATGAAACAATAATATTTTATTATTACAAATATATTATTTTTAGTTAAACATTTTGCATGTAAACAGAGGTTTCAAAGCTTTGGACAGACTGTTCTAAATCATATTGGCAGATTTGAAAATCAAATACAAATCAAACTAAACTAGTGATTCCAACTTTAATTTAACTTGAAATGCATGAGTTTCAATGGAATATGTTCTGTGGGAACAACATATTGCACTAATATTTTTAAAGGCATGTTCAAGTGGGAGTCTGGGTCCAGTCAGTGGTATAAATATATGTCACCTGTGAACTCATGACTATAGACTCGGGTACCTAGCAAGGCCCAATAACTTTCAATTATACAGTCAGTACACTCAGAGGTAAACTTTTTAAAATTATCAAATTAAATAACTTTTTCCCAATCGAATTTTTGTTACTTTTGATATATTATTCTCAAGTATTTTCTGAGTAAAATGCAGTTGGTTTTTTTTCTGTTACTATTTGTTCCGAGTTCAACCCCATTTTTACTACACGAGTAACCGATGGGGGAATTCTAAGTTTGAGTCAGTAATAGGGTATTCCTCTGGCAGATGACTTCTCAACTCCTACGTACAGCTCTATACTATAGGTCCGATTTTGCTGCATAAGCACTGCATACGCATACGTAATTAATGGAATCACAGGCGTTTTCTAGATGCATTACGCTTACCTACGCATACGTACCCGCACACGCACATATGGACTGCTAGCTTCATAAGGGAAAGCCGTAGGGCCAACATGCTTTATAGTGAATACAGGCATTACATTGCGTGCTGAACTTAATACTATTTTTAGTAACACTGGGACACTTTTTAGGGATGAGCCGTGGAAAACCGCTTAGCGAGCCGTTTAAATAAAGTTCGGAAGCACACCAAACGGAAAGGTAATGGTGAGTTTACGAGTGAATTCCGACTGCTTAACTAACCCTTTACGAGAGCTTCGAGATACTCTAGTTAACCGCTCGTTTTGTCAATCGCTTTGCAATAGTTAGGCTCTCGTAAATGAATATAACGAACAAATAAGCGAACGCTTCGAGATACTGGCCCCTGGTTCGGTAGGAACATGACGTGTAACGATACTTTGTGTCGAATCCGGTATCGGTGATACGGTATTTGACACGTTTGCAGTGTGAAACCGGATTTAACCTCATTAGTGCATTTTCATTTTTTAGCTCAGCTGACTTTCAGTCATGCTGAGCTATAGCAATCACTCTTTGTCTGTCGTCCCTCTGTCTGTCCGTCTGTCTGTCTGTCCGTTAACCAGGCACAAATCGTAACCGCTGGACCTAGAATCTTGTAACTTGACATTCTGAGAGACCTATGAAAAGTCTCCTTGGAAACCAGAAATTAGGTCTCTGCTACCCTTATCCTTCGAGCTATGGGGCCCCAAAGTACCCTCCCCCCCCCCGAATAGTGAAAAATTTCATACAAAAACTTCAATACCTCCTTAACCACATCACTGATGGTCATGATTTTATGCAGACTGGTGGCGCCACCTGTATTTTTCGATTTTTTACGGTTTTTTTTTCTCTATTATTGAGACCTTTAAAAATGTGGAAATCTGTTAACAGGGCAAAAATCATAAAGACTGGACCTAAAATCTTCATTCTGGACATTCTGAGAGACCTATGAAAAGTCTCCATGGAAACCAGAAATGAGGTCTCTGTTACTATATCCTTTGAGCTATGGGGTCCCAACGTACCCCCCAGTAAAGTGAAAAATTTCATTTAAAAAAAGGTCAATATCTCATTAACTACATCACTGATGGTTATGATTTTTGGCATACATATTGATCATGAGAGGTTTCATCAGTTTTTGCAGACTGGTGGCGCCACCTGTATTTTTCAAATTTTTACATTTTTTTCTCTATTTTTGAGCCCGTTAAGGATGTAGTTATCTGTCAACAGAGTTCAAATTGTAACGACTGGACCTAGAATCTTCATTCTTGACACACAGGGAGACCCATGAAAAGTCTCCATGGAAACCTGGAATTAGGTCTCTGTTACCCATATCATTTGAGCTATGGCACTTCAAAGCACAGCTCAGAATAATTGAAAATTTGATACAAAAGCTGAAGTATCTGAACAACTAATGCAGAGATCACCATAATTGTTTGCGTGTATATTGATCATGGAGTGTTTCATCAGTTTCTGCAGCCTGGTGGCACCACATGTATTTGTTCGGCTTTTTTTTCGAATTTTCTTTCTCTATTTTTGAGACCTTTAAAGATATGAACATCTGTTAACAGGGCACAAATCATAACAACTGGACCTAGTATCTTCATTCTTTACACACAGGGAGATCCATGAAAAATCTCCATGGAAACCTGAAATTAGGTCTCTGTTACCCATATCCATTAAGCTGTATGGCTCCAAAATACCCCCCAGATTAATGAAAAATTTGATACAAAAGCTGAAGTATCTGAACAACTAATGCAGAGATCACCATAATTGTTTGCGTGGATGTTGATCATGGAGTGTTTCATCAGTTTCTGCAGCCTGGGTGCGCCACCTCTACTTTTTTCAAATTTTTACGAATTTTTTTCTCTATTTTTGAGACCTTTAAGAATGTAGTTATCTGTCAACAGGGTACAAATTGTAACATCTGGACCTAGAATCTTCATTCTTGTCATGCAAGGAGGCCCATGAAAAGTGTCTGTAGAAACCTGAAATTAGGTCTCTGTTACCCATATCCTCCAAGCTATAGGACTCCAAAGTATCCCTCAGAGTAATGGAAAATTTGATACAAAAGCTTAAGTATCTGAACAACTAATCCAGAGACCACCATGCTTCTTTGCATGGAAATTGACCATTAAGTGTTTTTATTAGTTTCTGCAGACTGGTGGAGCCACCTGTATGTTTTTTTTAAAGTTTACGCATTTTTTCTCTATTTTTAGATATATTAATACAGACACAATCTCAGCCTGTTGGTTAATCTGTTTGATGCTTCAGTTGAATGGGTATATACTACCATTCAGATGATAAAATTTCCTTTTGCAAATCTCTTCCCAGTCAGCTGAGCCTCATGACCCATGGGTCACTTGTTTTTCAGTTAAAACGATGAAATTATCTCATCACTAGAATCAGAACATGGTAACAAAGATCTATCTCCCAATCGGCAAGAGGTCTGGTTTAGGGTTGATGTGTGTTTATTTTCAATACATTTTAATTAAATTTTGTGTTATACTGTGCAGGATAAGGGATTGAACATTTATTACATTATGGGGTGGGAACCCTGAAATTTTATTTGAACCAGAGGTAGCGGTTGGCAGCAGCATGCGTTCTGCATGTTCATGTTACTCATTATTAATAATTATTATTAAAGAACTTTTTCACATCCCTCTAAAAGCATATTTTAAGTATTTATGTCTGGAATCTTTTAGCTTCCGCAGCCCATTCGTGACCACAGAATCAAGAATGACTTTCTTTTGTTATCGCCAGTATGACATAGCCATGGGCTCGTGTTTTCTGCCGTGACATTTAAATAATAAAGAAGGGGCTTGTTGCCATTTCCCATGACTTGATGCAGCAGCGTTGTTTTCTGTGAAAAACATACAGACGGCCCAGACGATGTAATTGAGAACACGGTTTCGGCACGCGAGACCACCGGTCAAAGGTCATGCCGAAGAAGTTGCTGAGCCGTAAGTAAGTTTTGAGACAAAAAGTGACGACAGTGCTATGAAGCCTTAATGTCAAATGTCATCATTATTCAACAGTGTTTACGTGACTTAAATTGTCAGCTTGTGGCACCGAGATTAGATATTACCAAGATAGTTCTGCTCCGGTGCTCAATCATTGAACTTTTCAATACGTGCACTTCAGATGATATTAAGGTCCATATCTATTGTCAGTTTGCACTTGATGTCGAAAGGATGTCTAAAACCCTCTTTCATTGGGAGACATGATATATACATCTCTCTCTCTCTCTCTCTCTCTGTCTATATATATATATTTATTTATTTAAATCTATTTTTATATAGAGGGGTCCTACAAATAACCAATTTCACGATTTGTTCTTACTATCTCCAAGAGTTAACGCGTATGCCATCAACACAATTTCTAACTAAATTTATATTTTTACTCTGGCAACCATCCGTTCTATGCATTGCTCCATAATTATTTTGTCAGTTTATTCAAAATAGTCGAAAGCAGAACATACTTTATTGTTATATTATTAATTCAAATTACAGATTGATCTATACCTTATATATAAATATTATATATATATATATATATATATATATATATCGATTCATACTATCACTTGATTATCCTTTTTCCCGGTACAATTGAGAATTCTGGTTTTTCCCGGAAAGAATGGGAATTCTCATTCTTCCCAGCTTCTTATTTTCTGACAACTTAATATCAAGAATCTGTACTACCTGCTATAATTATAATAATAAAACAATAAAAAGAAGAAACATGTTATACATGTATATTACTTACTTCAACTTGAAATTGTAAGCTTTATATTATATTCACATAAATCATTTTATGTGAGTGTATATTTATTCTTTTTTTCCTTGAACAGTTCATAATTAATGTGGGAGAAATGAAATCAAAGTTTCTTTCCATAGAAAGAAAGCATAGAAAAATTTTTAAAAAAAAAGTTAAAGAGATACTTATTCCTTTTTAATGGGATAAATGAGAATTCTCATTTTTCCAAGTTTTAACTTTTAAAACTAAATTCCAGTCTCTCCGAGGAAAAAAGGAAATTCTCGATTTAGATAGACTAGAGTTCTTATTTTTCCCGAGAAAAATAAGAATTATCAACTTTCCCGGGTAGAACAGGAATCATTTCAAATCACCTCTTGATTCTCATTTTTCCCGGAAAGAATGAGAACGGATCTTCCCAGATTCTCTTTCCTCCATCGCTCTCTCTCTCTGTTTATATAAATATATTAATACACACACACACACACACACACACACACATATATATATATATATATATATATATGTCAGTCTTCTTGTAAAATCATGAGACTTTGTTTATTATTTTGATAGACACCATATTTATGTTCTTTATATTTATATTTTTTTTAAATACTATAAGAACACAAAATACCCTGAAACTGACTAAAAGAGTAATCAAAGTAAAGCGGATTCATATTAACTCTGCACTATGTCTTTTGGAATATTTGTCGGTAACCTAATCATTAATAATTCGTGTGTAATAACAAATCGGCCCTCAGCTCAGGAGCCATACATACTGCTAGGGTAATTTCTCTTCATCACTGGCTGTACGTCTGTATATACTATGGAGCGATCTCTGCAACTGTGATAGCTACAGAGTACAGAAAAATTTTTCACTTCAAGATTCGAGGGTTAAATTATTCTCACCACTGCTTCTCCTTGCTTTAGCGTCCAGCGTGACCTACCGAGTTAAAACTTTATGTTAAATACATTCAGTGTACGTTTGAATGATTGACGGAGTTGATACATGGAACCTGGATCTCAGCAAAGTCGCTAAATATGCAAAATTGCTGAAAAATAAAGAGCGTATGTGGTGCCAAGGAAGGACGATTTGAGACAATGTCAATTTAAATGCCCTTACCCTGAAGAATCAGGACACATAAATAAGTTACTTAAATCAGTGAACGCTAAAGACATCTCCTTAAATTGGATACTGTTGTGTAATTAAGGCAGCCTTAATGTGTGATTGTTAAATGGACCGACATGTTCATTAACTTGACTGTAATTGTAAGAACATGTTTTCTCCAGCATGCAGAAAACAAGCCATGTCGAATCTAGCATGTGACAAACTATTTTGGTCGCTATCTTCCCTTTGATAACTGGAAGTCTGTTTGGGGTACGATCTTTCTAAAGCGCCTTACGTATACCACCTTCATCTAAAATCAAGCTTGTATATAGAAGCGCTAAATTTCCGCTGCCTCTGAAGCGTAAGTTTAGCGTGGGACGATGATGCCTTGGGTTCGTCCAACAGCTTAATGGTTAGTAAGTAGTAAAACAACTATGCCTCGAAATTTTTAGGTTATTCTCGGCTATTTTACTATTAAAACTGCAGCTCTTAAACACCTAAAAATATACAATATTCCATACGCAGGATACAGATAAGTTTGATATAATTTAAGAGTGTATTTTTTTCAATTTGTTTATAGAGGAAGATCAACATAATTTTATTATTTTATACAGCAGCAACACGGCCTCTAGAATCCTTTGAATAAAGGAAAGTGTTTTCACTGGAAATATAATAAAAATATTTCAATAAATGAAATTTATATTTTCACTTATATTTTATAAACGATGAGTGAGCGATTTCTCATTTAACATATTTTGGAAGCCAAGTTGTTTTGATAAAGATACTTTGATTACAACCCAGCACGTTCCCTGATTGCAGGAACCTTGAACAGTGTGGGTTTCCTTTAATTCGCAAAAATCAATCTGACGTTATTTAGCGGTTATTTAGTCTCACGGCGGCACATCTGTATCCATTAGACTAATTTACAAATCCTCCGGGGAACACTTCCAAACATAGACCATGCCGAAGTGTCAGGATTATTTGGTAATTACATTTCTATGGTTTGATGTGTTCAGATACAGTTTCTTTATGCTGAATTGTAGTTACAAAAACTGATAAGGTGATGCCACAAGACTGAGCTTCAGTTCTACTCAAGCATAACATTTAATCCTGTAGCATGTCCAGGTTGCTCTTATTTACCAGATAAAATAGGGGATTGGATGTTCGTCGACCTCAGTCGTAATTACACGGCCTCAGGCATCAAGTACAGAATACAAAATACAGTTTAACCTCTTTCATTCGCCCACCTTGGAACCGGGCGAATTTTTGGCGGTAAGCGAGGGTGGCGGTTGATCGAGGGTCTAAATAGGATGGGAAAGGAAGCTTAAATCTGGCCATGCATTTATTATGCTCGTCTTTAAACTAGCCACATTAAAAAAACATTTCAAAACTGTGTACAAATTGAATTACTTTATTCAAATTTAAAGAAAAAAAATACAAATTACAACAGAAAAATAGTGTGTACAATTTATCTACACAGATATACATGTATCACATATCCGGTCAAAATATAAAATTCTCCATGGTCCTCCTTGTGCCGTTTCACTTTCATCCGAGTATGCCCCCAAAGAATTCCGTAATGGAGCATTGTTTGCCAGCTTGTGACATAAGAGCTATTATTCTTTGGTCCACCCTGTAAATGCGTCAATATCGGACTGTTGGCTGTAGTTGGAGCTCACGAAATATCGCAAGACGGTCTTCATGGCCTGGCGGACTTCGGCGGATGTGGGCGGAGGTTGGGGAACTATTTCTTCAGGTTCACAGGTCGGACTGGCTGTATGATCGCTGCTTGTCACTGTTTTCCACGATATCCTGATAGCTCAAAGGCTGTGCCGTTCCGATTTTCTGGTCAGCATTGGGTATTGTTTGCTTCTGGATCGTCTTGCCGATATGTTTCATTTGGCTGGTCACCTCTGGATATAACGCCTGTGTGTTTCTAACAGTTACCCATGGTGGCGCTGCTGATGGAATCCCAGGCACGCTTCGTCCAGCGAACTGCGTCATGAGGACAATTAAGTCTTTGAACCCCCGTGTTACCGTAAATTGCTCCAACTACTCATATGGTTTACCTTATTAAATGACACTTCCCCAAATAACTCTAGGTGTGAAATCAACACCGGTCGCTCGGCTGATGAAAGCTGTCCCCAAACAACTGAAGGAGTTAAGTCATTAATTAACTAGTGGCACCGGGTACTTACTCCATAATCAGTGAAGCGTGACATGTTGTAAACACAGGCGCGGCAGGTCAGTTGAGCCCGAGCAATAACACACCGGCTTGAGCGATACTCCCGACTTGTCTCCAGTTTAAATCAGGTAGGGAATGTGGCACATTGGGGTAAAAAAACACCTGGCGGATGGCGGATAGCGAGGGAAGCAAAAAAACGAGATAAATAAGTAGTAAGGAAATCGGGACTTGGTCATTTGTTGGTGGTAGGCGAGGTTGGCGGATAAACAAGAACGAATAAAAAAGGTTAGACTGTATCACAATTAAAAATCAAAAACACGAATAAAAAACAGGCCTTTTTGTCAATTGTGCTAAACCTCACCCCTTGCTTTAATGCGCATAATCAAAGCTTTAGCCTCGGGAACAATACCAAAAGGACCAGACCACATCCTTGCTTTCAGTCGAAGCTGAATCAAAACAGTCTGTGTTTCGAGAATGGGCAAATGAAGAATCGAATAGATTTTGGTGTGGATCCTGCACATGATATGGATTCAGGATAGTCATCAAGGAATATTTACAAATATAAAGTCACTTATGCACGAGTGAAATATGGGCAAAATAAGTAATTGTTAACAGGGTTTGGGGAGTATCGTACGAAACCCCCCCCCCCCCAAACCTGCATATGTATTAATAAATAGATGAAGTAAAAACGGTTTGTTTGGTGGGATAAGTGAGTTGGTGGAGTAAGCTTTCACATGGTCGCAGTAAAGCTGTTTGTAGGCTGCAAACGTAATCGCGGCCTTCTTGCCGTTGGTTCTGATGAAGTTCTAAAAGCGGATCAAAAAAGGGACGAGCTTAAGCATTCCCTGATTAAATAATAACTGACTGGATCATCTGCTTAGAGCTGACCATATCCGAAATTGTCGAACCTTTTAACATGCATTCAGTCTTGTACGTAAGCAACATTAATGCCAAATCCTATCTAACACCATTGTTGAAATTAAGGTTAACAAACGGTTAAAAATACTTTTTAATTTATTAAAATTCAGAGTTAACAATGATTATCTTTACCTATTCAGTGGCCAAGATTAGTCAATGTAATGTGAACTTTCAATTAACGTTCAGATATCTTGTCGTGTTTCTGTGACTTGGCATTTTAAATAAATCATTTTAATACAAAGAAGTAGCTGAAATCCACGATTAGACCTCATCTGCACTGATTAATTAAAGATCCCTTGAATGGACCAAGAGAAAATTGTTGTTCAGACAAGCGGATGCCAATGTGTATGGAGCTCAGATTGATGGATTAAAATTTGACATTTGCATCTGTTCCGCTGCTTCCAATACTGAATTCAATATTTAGGATTTAGTTTTGCATTATTAATAAAATACGGATGTTATTTTTACTTAATACCCTCCTTATTTCCCTGGGTCTGTATATATATATATATCTGTAACGGGTGTTCCCGGCAAGAGCCAAAGTCATCCGGCGTGAGTGTAAAGCGAGGCAAGGCGATGTATATATATAAAAGTGTTTATTCAGTCGTATATATATACAAATCTGGATTCCTCCAAGCCGGAGTCCCTGCCAAGCAAAGAACGAATACTCACATTAAACATTTCATATAAACATTTCTATATGGTGCAAAAATACAATAAATGGCATGAATATACAGAATATACATTTGCACATTTCTTGGTATTCATTACACAAGAAAACACATTACATATTATACAAATGAGCCTATATATTTAGGAAGCACATTTTTAAGATATCGTTGCATATTACCATGAATACAAATATCCATGCGTACAACAAGTTTGAATTTACCAGTAACGTGTGCAATTAGAATATGGAATATACAGTTTACATGATAGTACGTACGTGATATACTGAAAGTAATGAATTGACTAAATGATAGAGTTTATCGCAGTTTAAGAGTTTAGTAAAAACGGTCCTTACCTGCCAAGCAAAGAACGAATACTGACAAGTTCTCTATGTCACGAGACTGAGGCTTGGCAGGGTTCGCGTCACGGTCCGTGTCATTGTCCGAATGAAAACAATAGGAACAACGGAAAACCGGTTGGGTAATGAGGAACCAAGCAAACAAGGCAACCAAGGCAACTGCGGGGCAATTCATTGACCAGTTAGGCCAAGCTGATGATATGATACCTGCCAGGCAATTCAGTTATACCTGATAATATAATACGTGTTATCGGAGCCGTTACATCCTCCCCCTACTTGAAAAAAATGTCGACCCGACATTAATGTACGAGAAAAGTTAGTAAAAATTATATCAGATCCACCAAACCATACCAACAGCACATCATCCACACCATATACCAAACGCTCCCCCCAGTAGAGAAGTGGCGTCCCGACACTAACTGCAAAGAATGGATAGGTCGCGCATGACAGCATTAGCAGTGGACGGCCTCTAGTAGGATTTCGGATAGATGTTTATATTGGAACATTATGTTCACATGAGGTATACATATATGAAAGTGAAAAACCCAGAAACTGGTGGCAGTGGAGAAAGTCAGCATACGCAAAAAAAACAATCGTATAATGACATCACTGACTCGTCAAATCTCAGAACGAGTCAAGGAACTTATCCTAAACATACTTATGTTAACACATGCACTTGTTTAAAAATACTATCACCCGTTAAGTACATAGTCCCCAAAACGTTCTGGCATACGTCGTTCTCGGGTAGATCTACGTACTGGATTAACATCCGGGCCCACTCTGATCAGATATTGGGGCGCTATTACCATCATTATTATGATCATGACTTGAGATGACGTCATGGTCATCGTGTAGTTGTGATATATTGTCATTGTCACCTTTGGCGTCATCGTTTAACACACCAGTGACGTCATCATCAAGACCTGTAGTATTCACGGTATCAACATTTGCATTGCAATCATCAGTAGAACCATTTATCCGGAATGTATTAGAGTGATCAGACGCAATTGCATCATCATCTGTATCATCCGATAATTCAAGTTCTAAATGCAACTCGCTCACATCTTCAGAACTACTCATGTGGGGACGATTATTTGGAGTTATAGTGAAAATGGGGTCGCCATCTGTTGATGAGTCTTCCGACCCTGACACTGATGATGTAATAATTGGTTTGTGTGTTGTGGAAACTGGTTTTTGTGTAGGGTCGACGGGCAATCCTGTATATGGAAGGATCAGATTGCGATGCAGAGTGCGAGTACGCTTTTTATCACCCAAGGGGCAAACAACATATACTGGAATATCCTTATTGGGTTGTTCCAATACCTCATACACCTGCTTTTCCCATTTATCGACCAGTTTCTGTTTCCCAATGATCCCTACCTTTCGTACTAAGACGTGATCACCAATACCCAGCACCGCATTGCGAGCACGTTTATCATACAATCGTTTGTGGTGATACCTGGATGATAAAGAGACACGTTGAGCAATATCATAGGCAGAAGAAAGTTGGTCTTTTAGATCGGAAACATATGTGTTGTAATTTTGATGGTTAGGATTGTTGTTGGTCCCAAGTACTAGATCAATAGGGAGGCGTGGATGTCGACCGAACATTAAATAGAAAGGTGTATAACCGGTTGCATCATTTTTCGTACAATTATAGGCATGAGTTAAAGCACTGACATATTCTTTCCAGTTTTTCTTTTTCTCTTCCTCAAGAGTACCCAACATACTGATTAAACTACGGTTAAACCTTTCGGTTTGCCCATTCCCCATTGGATGGTACGGTGTACATCGTGATTTATGGATACCAGCTAGTCTGCATAGTTCTTTGATGATTTTAGATTCAAATTGTCTGCCCTGATCACTGTGGATGCGGGCTGGAAAGCCATAATGTTGGACAAATGTGTCAAATAGTATTTTAGCTGTAGTCTTTGCCGTAGTATTGCGACAAGGAACTGCCATAGCGTAGCGTGTGAAATTATCGGTCATGACCAGAATATTTTCAATTCCACCTGTAGATGGCTCAAGGCTAAGATAATCGACACATAGGAGCTCCATTGGTTGTGTGGATGTTATAGGTACTAAAGGAGCTTTTGCTGGAGGGGACTTCCGCCTTATACAGCGTGGACAATTCTTAATGTATGAATCTATGTCTTTAGACATTTTTGGCCAGTAAAATCGGTCATGGGCTAGATGGACAGACCGATTACGACCTAGATGCCCAACATCGTCATGAATACCAGATAAAGCGACTTGTCGCAAACTGCTAGGTATTACCATTTGATACTGAATTTTGCCGTTCAGTGTTCGTTTACGATAGAGTATGTCATCCCGCAGCACAAGGCTATCTATACATCTGAAAAGAATTATTTGATCAGGATGAGTCAAGTCTTTCTTGTTTATGACCTTACCGTCTCTGAAATGGACAATGAATGGGTTCAGATTCGAATCCAGAAGTTGTTCCTTTGCTACGTTTAATCGTGTTTGTCCGAGCAAATTGACAGGATCCGTGGATGGAACAGCTTTGGATTGGTCACAAGAAAGACTACTTATTACAGGTGATGGTATGGTCACTGATTGACAAACAGCTTTTACTACATCATTGGTAATACATTGATTGTGGTTTTTCTTTTCTGCTAGAAGCCGAGGGATTCTCGAAAGTGCATCGGCGTCGATGTTATGCTTGCCGGCTTTATATTGAATATTAAAGTCGTAATTAGCCAATTCAGATACCCATCTTTGACCTGTTGCATCTAATTTTGCGGAGGACATTATGTAAGTTAGAGGATTGTTATCAGTGAACACTGTGAACCGTGATCCATACAGATATTCTTTAAATTTATCGGTTACACACCACTTTAAAGCTAAGAACTCTAACTTATGAATAGGGTATCGAGACTCTGATGGTGTTAGGCTTCGGCTCGCATAAGCTATTGGTCTTTTCTGGCCATCTTGATCTTGGTACAGAATACCAGAGATCCCATCAAAACTTGCATCAGTATGAACAATAAACGGACGAGAGAAATCTGCAAACGCTAGTACAGGAGCAGAAGATAGTAGTCCTATTAATTGATCAAATGCTAGTTGGTGGTTATTTGACCAGATAAAGATTGTTTGAGGTGGAACTTTCTTTCTGGTACGATTACTGGTTTTTGTTTGATTCTGAATATGGTGGCCTTTCAGTAAGTCATGTAATGGTTTTGCGATTTTAGCAAATCCAGGGACAAATCTACGATAGAAACTCGCAAAGCCCAAGAAACGGCGTACATCACTGACACACTTAGGTATAGGCCATTCTTTAAGAGCGCTGATTTTACTCTGGTCAGTATGTATACCTTCTTTTGAGACTATATGTCCTAGGTATTTTACTTTATCTTGCATCAGCTGGCACTTTGAAGGTTTTAGTTTTAGGCCTGCGTCATGCAGACGCTGCAAGATGTTATTCAAGCGTTTTAGGTGTTCTTCAAAGGAGGTAGAGAATACGATTATATCGTCAAGATAGAGAAGACATTCTTTTAAATGGAGATCACCCATAGTCTTCTGCATCAGTCTTTGGAAGCAGGCAGGGGCGTTCACCAAGCCGAATGGCATGGTTTCCCATTGATAAAAACCGAGAGGACCTACTGTAAAAGCTGTTTTATCTTTATCTTCTTCGGCTAACTCATCCTGCCAGTAACCAGACTTCAAATCTAGAGAGGAAAAGTAACGAGCGCCAATCAAAGAATCTAAGGTTTCATCGATTCTTGGCAAGGAATGAGCGTCTCTAACAGTTCTGCTATTCAGGGTTCTATAATCAATACAGAAACGAAGAGTTCCGTCAGGTTTTCTGACAAGGACTACTGGACTAGCAAACGGACTTTTGCTCTCCTTAATTACTTTTGACTCTAGCATTTCTTTCAGATGTTGTTTTACCTCATCATATAATTGTGGAGGGATGCGACGATATCGCTCTCTAAATGGTTCATCATTAGTCAACACGATACGGTGTTTTTCTACACTGGTGTGACCAATATCTGTATTACTTAAGGAAAATATGTGTTTCCATTTAAGCAACAGAAGTTGCAGTTGTTCAGATTCAGATTGTGACAAATCTTGACCAAATTTGAACATGTTTAAGAATTGTTGATCAGATGGGTCAGGTGATTGTGTCAGTTGGGTTACGAGGCTAGCTTCTTGTATGTTACAGAGTATCATTTTTGATGGAATAATGATGGAATGTGATGTTAAGTTCCTGACCTGTACTGGAATTCTGTGACTTGTACCTACCGACAAATCAAGCTCTTGGACACAAGGAAGTAAAACCAATCCAGTTGGTAACCTATGGAGAACATTCACATCAGTTATAACAAGGGTCTTGCCTGTTGTACAACCTCTGGTTAAACCATTTATAGTAACATCACTGTGGGCAGGTATTACTGTAGACTTGGTGGATAATACATAACCTCCTTTATTCACTGATTTCTTTTCCCTGTTTGTCAAACATTTAAATGCAATTTTCCATGGTTGGGGCATGTGTAAACTTTGAATAAAATTTGGACCAGCATTTGTCTGAAGAAAATTTAAACAAGAGTTTAGCACATTCGTACCAATTAAAAATGGAACACTGGCATTGAAATGGGTGTTTTTCATTACCAATACTGGCACAGAGAATGTCTGAGATGAATTTATTTCAGGAAATTTAAGGTCAACAGCGATGATACCACAGTACTCTACCTGCTTGCCGTCCAGTTGCCGGAGATCCATCATCTCCTCCACAGGGACTAAGTCTGACGGGTTGAGGTGTTTTTCATAAAACCATTGAGCAATGGTAGAGACCTGGGAACCTGAATCTAAAAGACCCTGGCAGTTAATACCATCTGCAAACATGTCAACAACCTGTGTTTCACCTACAAAAGGGACATTATCAGTACATACGTTTGTTGTGGGAATTTTATAACCTGACCCCGTGTTCTCCCACGAATGATCCATATATGCGGGGAACTGTCGGTTTTCCAGACTTATCCCTGGGATTCTTTGCTACCATTGCGCATAGCCCGGCACAACGCGCACTCAGCTTCCACTCACTTTGCTACCATTCTGCTCTCAGCGGCTATTCAGCGCAAAGTGCGCGGTAGCAAATGGCAGTCGCACGGTAGCATTTGCTACTCTTGTGCATAGCTAGCCACATCGCGCACTGAACAGCCACCGGACTTGCTACCATCAGGCACAGACCGGCTCGTAGCGCAAAGTGCGCGGTAGCAAATCAGACCTGCGCGGTAGCAAGTGGCTGTCATTGCTACCAATGGGAACTATGAATTTGCGATCGCAAAATCTGCGACTGTTGACGTAGTGCAAGTCTTTGCTGCCAGAGGTCGTTCGGACAGGAACACTCAAAGCAATATGCACGGTAGCAATTAACAGTCGCAAAGTAGCAAACAGATATGCCCGGTAGCAAATGCCTTTTGTCATATTAAGCTGCGATCGCAATGCGCAATGTGCGCGGTAGCAAAAAGACCTGCGCGGTCGCAAGTTACTGTCCCTTGCTATCCAGGGGGACTATGAATTTGCGATCGCAAAATCTGCTACTGTTGACGTAGTGCAAGTCTTTGCTGGCAGATGTCGCTCGGACAGGAACACTCAAAGCAATATGCGCGGTAGCAATTAACAGTCGCAAAGTAGCAAACAGATATGCGCGGTAGCAAATGCCTTTGGTCATATTAAGCTGCGAGCGCAATGCGCAATGTGCGCGATAGCAAAACGTAGTGCAAGTCTTTGCTGCCAGAGGTCGCTCGGACAGGAACACTCAAAGCAATATGCACGGTAGCAATTAACAGTCGCAAAGTAGCAAACAGATATGCGCGGTAGCAAATGCCTTTGGTCATATTAAGCTGCGATCGCAATGCGCAATGTGCGCGATAGCAAAAAGACCTGCGCGGTCGCAAGTTACTGTCCACTGCGACCGCAATGGGGACTAAGAATTTGCGATCGCAAAATCTGCTACTGTTGACGTAGTGCAAGTCTTTGCTGCCAGAGGTCGCTCGGACAGGAACACTCAAAGCAATATGCGCGGTAGCAATTAACAGTCGCAAAGTAGCAAACAGATATGCGCGGTAGCAAATGCCTTTGGTCATATTAAGCTGCGATCGCAGTGCGCATTTCACCGAAAACTCTACTAACCGTTCATATGTATATGGCGTAATATATTCTTCATTTAACAAGATGCCCGCTCAAACATTGTATAGAAGCATGTGTGTAGGAAATTTATTTAAGTTGAAAGGATTGTATAATAATATACTGAATACACACCATATATTAAGCTATGTAATGTCAACGAGTCGTAATATTATGACTGTTTATAATGCCCCGTATCCCGGATAAAGCACATATTATTAGTGACACAGACTTACTGGGGTGTTTCATGCCAGAAGGGTTAGGGACTTGTACCCCCGATACAGCATATCATATATCAATAGTGAAAAACATTTACATGAGTATTTCATGGTCGAAGGGTAGGGCCACCCGTATCCTGAATATAGCATATATTAACCCTTTACTGTTCAGATTAGGCTGGGGGCTTGTGACACTCCTACTGTTCAGATTAATTTTGCATTTTTTTCCCACATTTTGACATGAATCCATATAAGACACATTAACTCCGTCCCTTTCAAGGTATCTTTGTGACATTTTCTGCATTTACTGTAAGGTATATTTCCTTTATGTCAATTATATTTTTTTCCTGCATACCTTCTCATATGTATGTAAGTTAGGTTAATACAGGTAACAATAGGTAAATCTGTAATACCTGCATTTCTGCTCACTGGTATTTCACCAAAGTGACCCCTTTATCTTGTTCAGGTAACCCATTTACCATTTGATCAAAAAAGGGAAATATAAGGATTTTTTTACTCAAAGGTAATTATTATTTAAAGGTAAGTAAAATTGTAAATGATTTGTTTTATTTATGGAAAGGGAATCACCAAAAAAAACAGAATATGCAAATAAAATTGGATTTTACAGTGAAAATCAAATATTTTTCACCTGAAAAGCTTGCTAACACAAGAAGCATATTCTAGGACTCTGTTAAAATATAACACATATGTTTACCTGCACAGGAAAGTAAAGGTAAGTATAGGTAAATTATTTTTTTTCTGAATGTGTACGCAAACATCTTGTTCATCATTACAGTAACTATAAATTAATACCATTTCCATTTATTGACTGTATAATTCACTTTTGATATAAGAACAGGTGCTATTAAGTACAGTAATTAAGTTACCTATGTGAATACCTTTGTTCTTCAACTGATCTAATTACCTATGGCAGAGACAAAATCATGCTGATTAGTGCCAAAGACGAATATGGATGAACAAGTGTCAACTATGTCAAAACATATTATATTTTGATTTTAGAGACGTAGAATATAAATTGATAATTTTGGTTATGGTAACACATAAAAATATACTCACCTGTACAGGTGGGTTCAGGTAAACACAGGTAAATTATCATGTATTATTATAAAGTAATAAGGGATACCGACAGAATAAATCTTAATTTTGTGTGGCATGTGTACATTATATGAATTACTGGGCCTAACTGCACAATTTATTGGGTTACCTGTAATAATACCTTTCATCTTAAAAGGATTTAATTACTTTTGCCAGTACCGAAAATAAAGACTACTTCTCAGTTGAAGACTGGGAAGGAATTTTTTAAAAGTAGCCAAAACAATATGCACAAACTATCTTTCAATCAATTGCACGCAAGTTGCGTATTTCAATTTTGACAACTACTACCTGTAACATATGCTCACCTGCACAGGTGAGTTCAGGTAAATTAAGGTAACATCTCATTTTTAAATTAAATTTTAAAATTATACATGTTATAAGGGACATCACCAAAATAATCTATATTTTTGCGCAAAATGTATGAATTATCGCTGCAAACTGCACTGATTATGTGCTTACCTTTACATCCTAAATTAATATATTTTCACCTGTGCAGGTAGACAAAAAATGGCAAATCTAATTAGTTTTCATGAAAATCTAGAAAAGTTTTTACTCTGGCTGTGAACGTTTCATACAAAAAAATATTAAATGCTGTTCAGCTTGGTCAATCACCTGCACAGGTAAAAAATCCAGGTGTGACATGTATCAGGTGTGCACTCGGTATGACCATTGATTAGCACAATTACACATTGAATATCCAAAATTTTCCAGCTTGAAACAGTACTGATGTACTGAAATGAAAATAAAAATCCAAATTTGTCATAAATGTTTTAAAACATTGGTAATTTACCTAATTGAGGAGTTCCATGCAATTTCCTTTGAACTACCCGCCCCTCCG
Source organism: Sipunculus nudus (assembly GCA_026874595.1). Taxonomy (NCBI): domain Eukaryota; kingdom Metazoa; phylum Annelida; class Sipuncula; order Golfingiida; family Sipunculidae; genus Sipunculus; species Sipunculus nudus. The sequence goes on along the minus strand of CM049312.1, from coordinate 9,868,943 downwards.
TGGGCCGACGTGCTTTGAGCGATAAAATGTGAATTTCAAGCGCGAGTTTATATAAACAGGTTTAAATAATGCCAGTTTAAACAAAATTAAAACATTTCTAGCATAAATAGGATGTAAGACTCCCCGTTTGTTTTATTGCTTTTCATCTCTGGAACGGTCTCTCCTGCCGCGTCTCCTTCCTGGCAGCGGTGACGCTGCTACGGTCCTCAGACAATCAGATATATTTTTTCATTCTCAACGAGCACGTGATATTGTCATTTGTGTTTTATGTTCAGAAGGCCTCATGAGATAAACTGCAGTCATACGGTCACAGTGAAAATGCAGTGCCGACTGACGGTTCAGTTGTTGGGGGTGGGGGGGGGGGCTCTTTTGAAGCGTGCTCGAGATCACGCCATATAAAGGCATATTAGAACGATTCTTTCTAGCAAGTATCACAAAATAAGACAAACCAGTAGTAGGGGAACAATTTATTACACGGTGATCAATGGTCACGAGTGGCGTAATGTTCAGCCAATAACAAAAACGGTTAAAATATGATCAAGGCACTACATAACGGAAGTTAAATCTGTAAACAAATTTAACTTAGTTTTGTCAATTGTTCTGTCACCGAGACTGCCTATAATTACCGATTTCTGAGGAATTTAGCGCAAGTACCTGATTTCACCCTCGTGGACGACGTTGGGGGGGGGGGGCTCTTTTGAAGCGTGCTCGAGATCACGCCATATAAAGGCATATTAGAACGATTCTTCCTAGCAAGTATCACAAAAAAAGACAAACCAGGTTATAGCACGTATTAATAATGACAAACAATTACTGGAGTTGGGTAGGGCAGGACAAGACGCCCACCTTAAGCGTAAACGTTTCCTGCTGGTTCTGAAACATCTTTAAATCAAATTTTTTATGGTCAAACGTTCAGATATATTCGACAAAATAAATTCTGATGGGAATTTTGGCACAATTCAGAATACGTTCGACGAAATCCGGAAAATACATATCTTCTGACCATGGGCGTTTTACCCCAGACTTGGGCCGATATGCCCATGGGTGGGCATGTTACCCGGCTCTCTTCATTCATTCTCGAGTTTCCATTTATAGATAATCACAGTGCAAATTCATTTGCCTAAAGTACTATATTTAAGGGAAGATTACAGCCCAACTTCGAATCGAATGTTTTTTTTTATGCTTAAATACTAGAAAATGGGTTACACTTTATTTGATTAACAATTCGTGGAAAATTATACAAATTCACAAAGCCACATTCACTACAAGTAACTCACAAAGTTACACTTCGATCAAGGAATATAATCAGGAGCAATATTTTTCCTATTCTTTCACTCTATCAGTCCAGTTTTGCTTTATACAAAAGTTTCCCAGCAAAAACACCCCAAAAAACATTACTTCCCATTCAGCTACCTGTTAGGACCTTGTTATGGTTCTGTGTGTGAGTAAGCATGGTCCACGTGTTTTTGTTTACCATAACAAGGTCGCGTAACCAGAGTTCCCATTTTGTGCATCCGAACTCAAACAAAGTCAAGTTCAAACTAGTCCATACGTGGACCGTCATGTTCTCTGATTTATCTCTGCTGGATGGACATTACGCTCCTGGATGGACATTACGAATGTAAATTCATTGTAGAACCTATCGCAACAGTTTTTTACGATATGTCCACGGGCCTCAGCTGAAATGACACGCACCATGTGCCCCATGTATCGGGTCCCTGATCCACTGCAACAAGCGATGTTTCAGTCAGCGGGGACATGTACTAATTTTTTTCCAGTGTCACTCAGGGCATCTCCTGATTGACAGGTATTGTGGCCCGGGCGATACACGGGGTCCCTCTCGCTATGTTTAGGTTGGCGCCTGCTAGTGATCGCGCTAGGTCCACTCTAGTAAGCCAACACTTTTAGGGCAATATTTTGGCAGGTACCAATTGATTTCAAAGAGGAGACGCCATTTTTCTTGCATATTCAACATGCTTTATAGGTGATTATAGCCCCCTTTAATTAGATAAAAACCAAGGCTGAGCATCAGGTGGCTGGCAAATCCAAATACATTCCTTCTCAGAATCTAAGCTGGACGCTGCTAAGCACTTTTTAGTGTTTCGGGAGACGCCGAAGTCTCTGGGGGCCACCTTTTCACTTACTCCTTGGGCAACAGCTTTAACAGCCATTCGTAATGCATCCTGCCCATAGACACCTCGCGTGGATTTCAAAGTATACGTCTGAGCCATCCTAAAAAGCGAGAGAGCATTTAATAAATCTCTCTCCCACCACATTATATATTATATATATATATATATATATATATATATATATATAAATATATATATATATATATATATATATATAAACCTATATATATAAGACTATCCACGGGTCTGGCCAGAAGTGGTCTTAATTCACAGGCGCTCTTATTGCACAGGTTACACTATATAAATATATATATATATATATAATATGTTTGGGGTATATATATACATGTATATTTATTAGTTTATATATATATTTATATATATATATTTTTATTTATATATATACATATATATTTATTTATATGAATTTATATATTAATATCTATATATATATATGTATATGCAGGTATATCATATCAAAGTATAACATAATAAATCAGCAATATATCTGACAAATAGGCCTAATATTCACCACAATTTATATTGCATTCGAATATCAAGTGAACCCAGATTTGGCATTATATATGTACATCCTCGTTTCAATTTAAAATACAATTAATTTTTGGCAAAAAAATCAAACTCCCCACTTATTATTGCTCTTAAAGGGGGTAACACGTCCAGTGGGCATCTCGCCTCAACAACCACGTGGGGTTTTTGCCACAAATCACGTGATTTAATTTGACCGGCGCCTTGCTGCCACTTCTGAAATCTTCATTCTGAACAGTCCATTTTAATCATTTCAAGGTTTTATGTATCATTTATTTCAGTCTTATCGTAAGTAGATGCTTTAGGTATACCCCAGATCACATTTACAAACCCACCTATGATGTAAGCAATACAACATATACCTTTTCCATGACACCAAACCCCGAGCAGCCGCCCTGTCGTTCGCCTCAAGTTCTCAAAACGTCTACCAGATGGCTTGAAACAAAGTGAACGCTTGGTGGCGCCAGTTTAATGGCACATAAATAGTAAAAGGGGGTGGGCATTTTACCCCGGGGCTGCGTCTTGCCCTGCTCTACCCTATTTCATGCCCGAAGGGTTAGGGTAACCCGTATCCCGGATATAGCATATATGAATAGTTACAAACACTTGTTGGAGTATTTAATGCCCGAAGGGTTAGGGTAACCCGTATCCCGGATATAGCACATATTAATAATGACAAACATCTACTGGAGTATATCATGCCCGAAGGGTTAAGGAAACCCGTATCCCGGATATAGCATATATGAAAAGTTACAAACACTTGTTGGAGTATTTTATTCCAAAAGGGTTTGGGTAACCCGTATACCGGATATAGCATATATCTATAGTGACAAACACTTACTGGAGTATTTCATGCCGGAAGGGTTAGGGTAACCCCTATCCCGGATATAACATATATTGATAGTGACAAAACCTTACGGGAGTATTTCATGCCTGAAGGGTTAGGGTAACCCGTATCCTGGATATAGCATATATTAATAGTGACACACACAGGAGTATTTCATGCCCGAAGGGTTAGGGTAACCCGCATCACGGATACAGCATATATCAATAGGGACAACAACTTACTGGATTATTTCATGCCGAAGGGTTAGGGTAACCCGTATCCCGGATATAGCACATATCAATATGGACAACAACCTAGTGGATTATTTCATGCTCGAAGGGTTAGGGTAACCCGTATCCCGGATATAGCACATATTAATAATGGCAAACATCGATACTGGGGTATTTCATGCCCGAAGCGTTAGGGTAACCCGTATCCCCGATATAGTATAAATCAATAGGGACAAAAAAATTACTTGATTATTTCATGCCCGAAGGGTTAGGGTAACCCGTATCCCGGATATAGCATATATCAATAGTGACAAACACTTACTGTAGTATTTCATGCCCGAAGGGTTAGGGTAACCCCTATCCCGGATATAGCATATATTGATAGTGACAAACACTTACGGGAGTATTTCATGCTCGAAGGGTTTAGGGTAACCCGTATCCTGGATATAGCATATATTAATAGTGACACACACTTACAGGAGTATTTCATGCCCAAAGGGTTAGGGTAACCCGCATCCCGGATACAGCATATATCAGTAGGGACAACAACTTACTGGATTATTTCATGCCCGAAGGGTTAGGGTAACCCGTATCCCGGATATAGCAAATATCAATAGGGACAACAACTTACTGGATTATTTCATGCCCGAAGGGTTAGGGTAACCCGTATCCCGGATATAGCACATATTAATAATGGCAAACATCTACTGGGGTAATTCATGCCTGAAGCGTTAGGGTAACCCGTATCCCCGATATAGCATAAAACCCGTATCCCGGGTATAGCACGTATCAATAATGACAAACAATTACTGGAGTATTTCATGCCCGAAGGGTTAGGGTAACCCGTATCCTGGATATAGCATATATTAATAGTGACACACACTTACTGGAGTATTTCATGCCCGAAGGGTTAGGGTAAACCGCATCCCGGATACAGCATATATTAATAATGACAAACACTTACAAGAGTATTTTATTCCCAAAGAGTTTGGGTAACCCGTAACCCGGATATAGCACATATTAATAATGACAAACATCTATTGGAGTATATCATGCCCGCAGAGTTAATGAAACACGTATCCCGGATATAGCATATATGAATAGTTACAAACACTTGTTGGAGTATTTTATTCCCGAAGGGTTTGGGTAACCCGTATACCGGATATAGCATATATCTATAGTGACAAACACTTACTGGAGTATTTCATGCCGGAAGGGTTAAGGTAACCCCTATCCCGAATATTACATATATTGATAGTGACAAAACCTTACGGGAGTATTTCATGCCTGAAGGGTTAGGGTAACCCGTATCCTGGATATAGCATATATTAATAGTGACACACACAGGAGTATTTCATGCCCGAAGGGTTAGGGTAACCCGCATCACGGATACAGCATATATCAATAGGGACAACAACTTACTGGATTATTTCATGCCGAAGGGTTAGGGTAACCCGTATCCCGGATATAACACATATCAATATGGACAACAACCTAGTGGATTATTTCATGCCCGAAGGGTTAGGGTAACCCGTATCCCGGATATAGCACATATTAATAATGGCAAACATCGATACTGGGGTATTTCATGCCCGAAGCGTTAAGGTAACCCGTATCCCCGATATAGTATAAATCAATAGGGACAAAAAATTACTTGATTATTTCATGCCCGAAGGGTTAGGCTAACCCGTATCCCGGGTATAGCACGTATCAATAATGACAAACAATTACTGGAGTATTTCATGCCCGAAGGGTTAGGGTGACCCGTATCCCGGATATAGCACGTATTAATAATGACAAACATTTACTGGAGTATTTCTTGCCCGGAGGGTTAGGGAAATCCGTATCCCGGATATAGCATATATTAATATAACAAACACTTACAGGAGTATTTCATGCCCGAAGGGTTAGGGTAACCCGTATCCTGGATATAGCATATATTAATAGTGACAAACACTTACAGGAGTATTTCTTGCCCGAGATTTAGTGTAACCCGTATCCCGGATATAGCATATATTAATAGCGACAAACATTCGAGCTTTTCACGCCGCGTGGGTTACGGTAACCTGTGTCACGGATATAGCATATATGAATAGTCACAAACACTAACTGGAGTATTTCATACCCGCTGGGTAACGTAGACCCGTTTACTGCATATAGCGTATATTAATAGTGACAAATACTTACAGGAGTATTTCATGCCCGAGGGGTTAGGGTAACCCTTATCCTGGATACAGCATATATTAAAAGCGACAAACATTCGAGCTTTTCACGCCGCGTGGGTTACGGTAACATGTGTCACGGATATAGCATATATGAATAGTCACAAACACTAACTGGAGTATTACATACCCGCTTGGTAACGTAGACTCGTTTACTGCATATAGCATATATGAATAGTCACAAACACTTACTGGAGCATTTCATACCCGATGGGTTACGCTAACCCGTATCCTGGATATAGCGTATATTAATAGTGACAAATACTTACAGGAGGATTTCATGCCTGAAGGGTCAGGGTTACCCGTATCCCTGATATAGCATACATAATAGTGACAAACACTTACTGGAGTATTTCATGTCCGAAGGGTTAGGGTAAGCCGTATACCGGATATAGCCTATATTAAAACTGACAAACACTTACTTGAGTATTTCATGCCCGAAGGGTTGGCGTAACCCGTATCCCGGATATAGCATATATTAATAGTGACACACACTTACTGGAGTATTTCATTCCCGAAGGGTTAGGGTAACCCGCATCCCGGATACAGTATATATTAATAATGACAAACACTTACAAGAGTATTTTATTCCCAAAGGGTTTGGGTAAACCGTAACCCGGCAAATAGCATATATCAATAGTGACAAAGACTTACTGGAGTATTTCATGCCCGAAGGGTTAGGGTAACCCCTATCCCGGATATAGCATATATTGATAGTGACAAACACTTACAGGGTAACCCGTATCCCCGATATAGCATAAAACCCGTATCCCGGGTAAAGCACGTATCAATAATGACAAACACTTACTGGAGCATTTCAGGCCTGAAGGGTTAGGGTAACCCGTATCCCGGATATAGCATATATTAATAGTCACAAACACTTACTGGAGTATGTCATGCCCGAAGGGTTAGGGTAACCCGTATACCGGATATAGCATATATTAAAACTGACAAATACTTTCTTGATTTTATAAATGTTAAATTTTAACAATAACATCCGAAAATATTTCGGTTTATAATATACATGATATAACTGATTTTTAAAATTCTATTATTAAATTTATTCACGACAGCATTCAGGAATACAATTTCAAAGTATTTGCACTCGCATTTACATCCTTTGGAAGTGGTTTTGTTGGCGGGGTTTTAATTTTCGCCTTTTTAGCGGCAGGTACATTTGCGCTAAAATCAGAACACGCGTAAATTCCATGCGATGGTTCGGCAAATTACACCGTTCTCGCCTGATACACAGTCATGTGGGCCTAGTAATCCCGCCATCGAGTTCGCTGTAGTTGAGGTTTCTTTAACCAGATTGTTAAAGAAGTCATATTGTCGTAAGACTTCCTAGCAAGTGATTTCTCGAGAAAGACCTCTTTCCTTTATAGTGATTCGTAGTAACAATTTTGAAACAATAAGGAGCTTTTTAAGACACCCATAGCCTTCCCATATAGCTATGAAGTACGGCTGAGCTGAGAAAGACCAGCGACTGTTGTCAGTTCTGTTTGTTGTCTTGACATATACTTGGCTGCTTCTGGTTAGTATTATTGTAGATAATTTGTTAGGTGGGATGTAGGTTACCTCATAAACCTACCTGTTATTAATATCTTAATTTTTGAAACACCATTTATTACCTTACGGATTTGCGCGAAAATCCTAAATGCGCCAATGCCATGAAATGACAAATGCGCGATAATACAGATACGGCAAATTAACCACTTCCACAGTCATATCTTTTTCCTTGTATTTGTGTTTGTATTTATTTTCATACTTGAAATATTGTTTTTTTTTATTCATAATCAAATACAATTATACAGTCTTTACTAATTGCTTTTTTTTTCTTCAGTTTCAGTCCTACGATATTGTGGATCTTTTCGGCTATACCAATTTCACTATTTTTATTAATGATCATAAGTGCCCTGTTTTAAGGCTGTCATAAAAAAAAATGTGTGTTCACTTATGAATACTGTCACACCACTGTCCATAATCTAAACATAGCACGACACTTATGACAATTTTTAACATTATACACATTATAATGAGAACACATCTGCTTTCTTTATTTTATGTTATTTGCATAACTTTCCATTTTTTAACACGTATCAGGCCAAAAAAGTAATCCAGCTATGTAACTAATACAGCGGCAGTCTTGGCAACTGTTAAGGTAGCAAATAGCTGCTATTTGCGCGTGCGATTCATGGGGCCCCCTCTGGCCGCTGTCATATCCACTCCCCCTGGCGGCAGTCTTGGCAACTTTTAAGGTAGCAAATAGCTGCTATTTGCGCTTGCGATTCATGGGGGCCTCTTCGCTGGCCGCTCTCATATCAACTCCCCCTGGCGGCAGTCTTGGCAACTTTTAAGGTAGCAAATAGCTGCTATTTGCGTGTGCGATTCATGGGGGCCCCTCTGGCAGCCCGCTCTGTGTCCACTCCCCCTGGCGGCAGTCTTGACAACTTTTAAGGTAGCAAATAGCTGCTATTTGCGCTTGAGACTCATGGGGGCCTCTCTGTCTGGCTGCTGTCATATCCACTCCCCCTGGCGGCAGTCTTGGCAACTTTTAAGGTAGAAAATAGCTGCTATTTGCGCTTGCAATTCATGGGGCCCCTGTGGCAGTCCTGTCTCATGTCCACTCCCCCTGGCGGCAGTCATAACGCTCAATGCAATGCTACTATAAATTTTACCCCCTCCTAATTTTTTAGGGTGGCAAATAGCTGCTATTTGCGCGTGCGACTCATGGGGGCCCCTCTGTCTGTCCACTCTTATGTCCACTCCCCCTGGTGGCAGTCTTGACATATTTTATGGTAGCAAATAACTGCTATTTGCGCTTGCGACTCGTGGTGACCCCTCTGCCAGGCCGCTGAGATCTCCTCTCCCCCTGCCGGCAGTCTTCACAACTTTTATGGTAGCAAATAGCTGCTATTTGCGCGTGCGATTCATTTGGGCCCCTGTGGCAGGCTTTGAGATCTCCACTCCCCCTGGTGGCAATCTTAACTCTCAATGCGATGCTACCAAAAATTTTACCCCCTCCTAAATTTTTAGGGTAGCAAATAGCTGCTATTTGCGCGTGCGATTCATAGGGCCCATGTGGCAGTCCTGTTTCTTGTCCACTCCCTCTGGCGGCAATCTTAACTCTCAATGCGATGCTACCAGAAATTTTACCCAGTCTTAAATTTTTTAGGGTAGCAAATAGCTGCTATTTGCGCGAGCGATTCATGGGGGCCCCTCTGTCTGCCTGCTCTCATATCCACTCCCCCTGGCGGCAGTCTTGGCAACTTTTAAGGTAGCAAATAGCTGCTATTTGCGCTTGCGATTCATGGGGGCCTCTTCGCTGGCCGCTCTCATATCAACTCCCCCTGGCGGCAGTCTTGGCAACTTTTAAGGTAGCAAATAGCTGCTATTTGCGCGTGCGATTCATGGGGGCCCCTCTGGCAGCCCGCTCTTTGTCGACTCCCCCTGGCGGCAGTCTTGACAACTTTTAAGGTAGCAAATAGCTGCTATTTGCGCTTGCGACTCATGGGGGCCTCTCTGTCTGGCCGCTCTCATATCCACTCCCCCTGGCGGCAGTCTTGGCACCTTTTAAGGTAGCAAATAGCTGTTATTTGCGCTTGCGATTCATGGGGCCTACTCTGGCCGCCCGCTCTGTGTCCACTCCTCCTGGCGGCAGTCTTGACACTTTTTATGGTAGCAAATAGCTGCTATTTGCGCTTGCGACTCATGGGGGCCTCTCTATCAGGCTGTTCTCATTTCCACTCCCCCTAGCGGCAGTCTTGGCAACTGTTAAGGTAGCAAATAGCTGCTATTTGCGCGTGCGATTCATGGGGCCCCCTCTGGCCGCTGTCATATCCACTCCCCCTGGCGGCAGTCTTGGCAACTTTTAAGGTAGCAAATAGCTGCTATTTGCGCTTGCGATTCATGGGGGCCTCTTCGCTGGCCGCTCTCATATCAACTCCCCCTGGCGGCAGTCTTGGCAACTTTTAAGGTAGCAAATAGCTGCTATTTGCGCGTGCGATTCATGGGGGCCTCTCTGGCAGCCTGCTCTGTGTCCACTTCCCCTGGCGGCAGTCTTGACAACTTTTAAGGTAGCAAATAGCTGCTATTTGCGCTTGCGACTCATGGGGGCCTCTCTGTCGGCCGCTCTCTGTCCACTCCCCCTGGCGGCAGTCTTGGCAACTGTTTTTATTTATTTATTTATTTATAATACATATTTAACCAGGATAGCCTATTCAGCAAAAGCTGTTTTTCAATAGGGTCCTGGTCTAGATGATATAGATAAGTACACAGATAAAAAAGCAAATATGAAAGAACTGAAACTAAAATACATGCATACATAAAAAACAGTTATACATACATGGTTTAAAATGATCATAGAAAAAAAATTCTTAAATGATATACACGAATATTGAGTAAATAAATTTAAATAAGAGGCCTGACTAAAAATTAAAACATGTAAGATCATGATTTCACAATAAATATATTACATAATGACACAGAAAAGGCACCTGTGAACAAGCTATGAAAAATTATATGGCATAAATTGCTTGTACAATGATTTAAACTGGCAGAGACTGGTTGCAGATTTGACACTTACAGGTAAAGAATTCCAGTGGATGGGACCAGCATATGCAAGACTTGCTTTGAAGGATTCTCTGTTTGGTTTAGGTAATGATAAATTGAAGCCCTGAGAAAAACGAGTATTATATGCACTATTAACACGGTTGAACGTATGCGTAAGAGAGGGAGGGACATTACCAGACAAACATTTAAAGACCATTAAAGAAACAAAATATTGGTATCTCTGTTTAACATTCATCCAACCCAATGTTGCAATCAATGATGTAGAGGATATATTGGTATCATAAGTTTTAGTAACAATTCTAGCAGCTCTATTTTGAAGTTTTTGGAGTTGTAATAAATACGTTTTGGAGGAATTACCCCAGACAGATATACAATAATCAATGTGACTCTGAATTAAGGCATTGTAAAGTGTGTTTAAGCTAAAGACATCTAAGGTTTTACTTAATCTGAAAAGGAGACCTAGTTTTGATACTATTTTGTCGCACACCAGTTGGATATGTTTTTTCCATGTAAGACCAGCGTCGATGATAACACCTAAAAGCTTTGTGTGTTCAACCGGCATTACTGTAATGTTATCCATGGAAATGTTCAGTTGATTTCCATTGGTTTTAGACTTGGGGCCAAATAATATGAATGATGATTTTTGGGGATTTATACTCAGTCGATTCTCTCTAAACCATTTAAGTGCAATTTCGAGATTTACTTGTAATGACTCTATAGCTTTAGCGGCTGAATTCGCTGAAGAATAAATTGAAATATCATCAGCATAAATGACGCATTTCTCACTGAGGAACATTGGAAGATCATTTAGATAAAAAAGGAAAAATATAGGTCCAAGGACAGTGCCCTGTGGGGTACCTATGTCCAAGGTGCGTGGTTCTGAAAGCAATCCATTAGAATAAACCACTTGCTTACGATTAGACAGGTAGTTTTCGAACCACATAAGCGGTATACCTTTTATGCCATAATCGCTCATTTTTGTAAGTAAGACAGTATGATCAAGGCTATCAAAACCTTTTTTTACATCGAGGAAACATGCGGCGGTAACATTATTGTTATTAAGACTGATTAAGCATTCGTCAATTATGCTGTGCAAGGCAAATGAAGTTGAACGATTAGGAAGATAAGCGAATTGTTTATCCGAAAACAGATTATTACTTTCAAAAAACGTAATGAGGCGCGATTTAACGAATTGTTCTATTATTTTTGGCACATGGCCTATAACTGAGATCGGTCGGTAGTTATTTGGATCATCCTTACATCCAGATCCTTTGTATATAGGAGTGATCCTAGCGGTCTTCCAATCTGCTGGAAACTCGCCGGTTTGAAGTGAGATGTTAAATATGTGGGCTAATGGAGCTGAAATATAAGGTGCGGCTATCTTAAGGAAAAATCCTGACATTCCCAGTATATCTTCTTTCATACTGGAGTTTACTTTCAACAACTGTGATAAAACAAATTGACTCGAAACTGAATTAAAATCAAAAGATTCCAAATTCGGGTTACCAATATGATCGCAGGTAAATATTGTTTTCGGAAATTTATCGTTAATATTTTTTCCAACAGAAGTATAGTAATGGTTAAATTTATCAGGGTCAATCTTTCCGCTTTCTTTATTCGAGGAGGTTTTCGAAGGCAGTATGTGTTTTAAAGCTTTCCACACACAACCAGGGTTGGAGCCATTTTTTTGTATCAGCGTGGCATAATACTGGCTACGAGTGGATCTGATAAGATTTGTAACATAATTTCGCTGATGTCGGTACGCAGACCAGTCATTACTGTGATTTGTTCTTAATGCGTTCCGATGTGCATAATCACGCAAGTGAATCTCATTAAGTAAATCATTATTGAACCATTTATTTTCGCGAGCTTTGGTGCGACGTCGAATAAAAGGCGCGTTGTTATTAGAAATTCTCAGAAATTCATAGGGCCACATTTCCCAGGCTAAGTTTACATCAGAAAGTTGCATAATTCTTGAAAAAAAATTGGATTTCGATAATTCATCGATAAATTTGTATTCATTGAATTTACGAAGGGTACGGTAATATCCGGATTTTGTTACTGTGACCCTAGGTGGTCTATTCAAAACGGTAGTCACAAGAAAATGATCACTTATACATAAAGGATGAACTTTCACATTTGAATGCATGCTAGGATGTGAAGAAAATATCAAGTCGGTCATTGTAGAGGTGAGCTGAGTTATACGAGTAGGCTCTGATACAAGTTGTTTAAGACCTAAGATTTTTTCGAGCAAGTCCAGTTTACTAGCAATATAAGTTTCAGAGCGTAAGCAGTCTACATTGAAATCGCCAAGTAATACAACATGTTTGAATGAGTTAAGGGCAGAAGCAAGAAAATCGAGTAATTCATCAATGTAACTGGAACTGGAATTAGGCGGTCTATATATAGAACCGATTAAGACCGGTTTTCTCCCCAAAATTATTTTAACCCATACACATTCAACGACATTTGAGTTTAAAGTGACCAACTCCGGTTTTAACGACGATAACACATACGTGAGAACTCCTCCGCCATGCCGATTCCTGTCTGATCTAAAAATCGTATAATCATCAATTTGTATCTCTGAATCAAAAACGTGGTTATCTAACCATGATTCTGTTAATGATAAAACATGAGGGTTTAAACTAGAACACAAGAGGCGAATCTCCTCTATTTTGGGTAGCAAACTACGAACGTTAAGATGACCTAATATGGTACCCTGGTTAGCTAGTCGATATTGCTTAAAATCAGAATATATACTTGGGTTTTGAGACAAAATAGAAGGAAGAGAGGGTGGAATTTCATTATCGGGTGTAATTGGTTTGGTGCTAGGTAATGCTTGATAAATATCTGATAAGTGAGAGCTTGTTTGTTCTGTAATACTAACGTTAGGACTTTTAACCTGATCAGAGTACACATCCACTGAATTCCTTAGTAAATAATCATCTGTTATATGGATGTTTTTGTTTGATCTCCGTGAAAATTTTGAGATTCCATTAGGCTGTCTTCACTAGTGTACATCGATTTTTGAAAATATCGAACGCTAGAGGCAATTTGTCCGGTCATTGCAATTGTGCCGAATTTACTAAAGTGTATACCATCATATCGATAGTAAGACCTTTTCAAAGGTGGTGAGCAGTCACAAAATATGATATTCTCAAGGGATTCACATCTCTTTCTCAGTTCATTGTTTATAATGGTGATTTTTCTATTTACAATGCTGTCATGTAAATATTTAGGGATTGCCAAACTGACAATTTTACAGTTGGTGCTGCTTCTAGTGTTTTGCAGCATGTCAGTGTATTTGTTAACAAAGGTTAGGGTGTCATCACGATAAACGTTGTTTGTGCCTACTTGAACCACTAAACAATCATCATTTGACAAATCTTTTGCAGTTTTTGGTAGTTTGGACAAAGCATCATCAAGTGTGAGCCCACTAGTACTTAACACAGAAATTTTCTTGTCACATAAATGGTTAGCCACACTGGAATAGGAGTCTCCCACTAAGGAATCACCAAATATTAAGACACGACTTTTTGATTGAATATCAATAAGTCCATTTGTATTGACATAAGCGGAAGAACTTGACTCTGCTGAGCTTTGTAGACCAAGGTCTTCTGTAGGTGTTACTTTGTTAGTGTCACCATTTTTTTGTTTCTCTGCGTGATAAGGTACAGGGAAGGTCTCGTTCAAAGATGGCCAGTCGTCACAAGAAGTGTTCGCTCTATTAGCAGAAGAATTATCACGTTTTCTGATAGTCCCAGTAGAGTGACGTCTTGAGTGGGATGATACAACTTCAGACCAGGCTTGTTTGTTTGATGAATCCTGCAGAGTTGTCGACATGTTAGGTCTCTCACTGGAGGTTTTGGATATACTATGGTTCAATTCTGCACATTTACAGGATTTGTCAGACAATTCTCGGAGGAGTTTTTCAGTAGTTGACTGTACTTTAAGACATCTTGTAATTCTTCTTTCATTAATTTGTTTTCCTGTCTGAGGGACTGAAGTTCACAAAGAATATGTTTAAGTTGCGTTGGGATGTTTCGGCAGTTTTTACAATTCCATATCAGGCCTTCATCCCCAGGCTGTATGTTCATACATGTCAAGTGAAACCAGTTGTTACAAGAACAACAACTGATCATCTCTCCCTGTGAGATATTGTTGTATTTACAGTTGCGAATATCACATATTAGATTGTTTTGTGAGTCATCTGTTGACGTATCAATGGTAATATCGCTGCTCTTGCACTGAGGAGAGGGGTTGTCAACATTTTGTGACGGAGCAGAGGTTTGGTTATTTTTGTTGCCATAAACGTTTGGCCATTTTTTATTTGCACACTGTGAACAGTATAGATCATCATCGATTCTTATTCGAACACTAGCATTTTTCTTATTACAGTTCACACATTTGCTATGTTTGTTTGGCTTTGTCATGATTGAAGTCACGGAGAAGACGATTTGTTTATGTGAATGGTATTCAGAGTGTGACCAAGCGTACTCGAGCTGGCGTCACCGGTTACGCAAGACATAAGCTATCCCTTGTGAATGCAATGGAAGGGGCTTCCCCAAGGCTCTTAGACACGTTGGCAACACAGCAGGTTGCTATAAACAGTTGATGAGCGATAAATGGTGAATCCTTGTTGCAAACTTTAAAATGGTTTATATGTCTAAAGTCAATAAAAAGTTCGATAAAACGAGTCAACTAGAGTAAACTGGTGACATAATCTCTTTGTTGACATAGACTTTTAAAACCATAAGTTCATAGAACTTACTTTGAAAGTAAATATCGCTCCGAAAGGCTTCAATGAAAAGTCCTCCGTCAACATAGATGGCGCATAGATGCTGTTAAGGTAGCAAATAGCTGCTATTTGCGCGTGCGATTCGTGGGGCCCCCTCTGGCAACCCGCTCTGTGTCCACTCCCCCTGGCGGCAGTCTTGACAACTTTTAAGGTAGCAAATAGCTGCTATTTGCGCTTGCGACTCATGGGGGCCTCTCTGTCTGGCCGCTGTCATATCCACTCCCCCTGGCGGCAGTCTTGGCAACTTTTAAGGTAGCAAATAGCTACTATTTGCGCTTGCGATTCATAGGGCCCATGTGGCAGTCCTGTCTCATGTCCACTCCCCCTGGCGGTAGTGATAACGCTCAATGCAATGCTACTATAAATTGTACCCCCTCCTATTTTTTTAGGGTAGCAAATAGCTGCTATTTGCGCGTGCGACCCATGGGGGCCCCTCTGTCTGTCCACTCTTATGTCCACTCCCCCTGGTGGCAGTCTTGACATATTTTATGGTAGCAAATAACTGCTATTTGCGCTTGCGACTCGTGGTGACCCCTCTGCCAGGCCGCTGAGATCTCCTCTCCCCCTGCCGGCAGTCTTCACAACTTTTATGGTAGCAAATAGCTGCTATTTGCGCGTGCGATTCATTTGGGCCCCTGTGGCAGGCTTTGAGATCTCCACTCCCCCTGGTGGCAATCTTAACTCTCAATGCGATGCTACCAAAAATTTTACCCCCTCCTAAATTTTTAGGGTAGCAAATAGCTGCTATTTGCGCGTGCAATTCATAGGGCCCCTGTGGCAGTCCTGTCTCTTGTCCACTCCCTCTGGAGGCAATCTTAAATCTCAATGCGATGCTACCAGAAATTTTACCCAGTCTTAAATTTTTTAGGGTAGCAAATAGCTGCTATTTGCGCGAGCGATTCATGGGGGCCCCTCTGTCTGACTGCTCTCATATCCACTCCCCCTGGCGGCAGTCTTGGCAACTTTTAAGGTAGCAAATAGCTGCTATTTGCGCTTGCGATTCATGGGGGCCTCTTCGCTGGCCGCTCTCATATCAACTCCCCCTGGCGGCAGTCTTGGCAAATTTTAAGGTAGCAAATAGCTGCTATTTGCGCGTGCGATTCATGGGGGCCCCTCTGGCAGCCCGCTCTTTGTCCACTCCCCCTGGCGGCAGTCTTGACAACTTTTAAGGTAGCAAATAGCTGCTATTTGCGCTTGCGACTCATTGGGGCCTCTCTGTCTGGCCGCTCTCATATCCACTCCCCCTGGCGGCAGTCTTGGCACCTTTTAAGGTAGCAAATAGCTGCTATTTGCGCTTGCGATTCATGGGGCCTACTCTGGCCGCCCGCTCTGTGTCCACTCCTCCTGGCGGCAGTCTTGACACTTTTTATGGTAGCAAATACCTGCTATTTGCGCTTGCGACTCATGGGGGCCTCTCTGTCTGGCCGCTCTCTGTCCACTCCCCCTGGCGGCAGTCTTGGCAACTGTTAAGGTAGCAAATAGCTGCTATTTGCGCGTGCGATTCGTGGGGCCCCCTCTGGCAACCCGCTCTGTGTCCACTCCCCCTGGCGGCAGTCTTGACAACTTTTAAGGTAGCAAATAGCTGCTATTTGCGCTTGCGACTCATGGGGGCCTCTCTGTCTGGCCGCTGTCATATCCACTCCCCCTGGCGTCAGTCTTGGCAACTTTTAAGGTAGCAAATAGCTGCCATTTGCGCTTGCGATTCATGGGGCCCCTGTGGCAGTCCTGTCTCATGTCCACTCCCCCTGGCGGCAGTCATAACGCTCAATGCAATGCTACTATAAATTTTACCCCCTCCTAATTTTTTAGGGTAGCAAATAGCTGCTATTTGCGCTTGCGATTCATGGGGCCCCTCTGTCTGCCCGATCTCATGTACACTCCCCCTGGCGGCAGTCTTAACACTCAATGCGATGCTACTATATATTGAACCCCTCCTAAATTTTTTAGGGTAGCAAATAGCAGCTATTTGCGCGTGCGATTCATGGGGCCCCTGTGGCAGTCCTGTCTCTAGTCCACTCCCCCTTGCGGCAATCTTAACTCTCAATGCGTTGCTACCAGAAATTTCACACCCTCCTCAATTTTTTAGGGTAGCAAATAGCTGCTATTTGCGCGTGCGATTATCGGGGCCCCTCTGTCTGTCCACTCTCATGTCCACACCCCCTGGTGGCAGTCTTGACATATTTTGTGGTATCAAATAGCTGCTATTTGCGCTTGCGACTCGTGGGGACCCCTCTGCCAGGCCGCTGAGATCTCTCCCCCTGGCGGCAGTCTTTACAACTTTTATGGTAGCAAATAGCTGCTATTTGCGCGTGCAATTCATTGGGCCGCTGTGGCAGGCTTTGAGATCTCCACTCCCTCTGGTGGCAGTCTTAACACTTCATGCGCTGCTACTATTATTTTACTTCCTCCTAATTTTTAGGGTAGCAAATAGCTGCTATTTGCGCGTGCGATTCATAGGGCCTCTGTGGCAGTCCTGTCTCTTGTCCACTCCCTCTGGCGGCAATCTTAACTCTCAATGCGATGCTACCAGAAATTTTACCCCCTCCTCAATTTTTTAGGGTAGCAAATAGCTGCTATTTGCGCGTGCGATTCATGGGGGCCCCTCTGTCTGCCCGCACTCATGTCCACTCCCCCTGGCGGCAATCTTAACTCTCAATGCGATGATACCAGAAATTTCACCCCCTCCTAAATTTTTTGGGTCGCAAATAGCTGCTATTTGCGTGTGCGATTCATGGGGCCCCAGTGGCTGGCCGCTCTCATTTCACTCCCCCTGCCGGCAACCTTAACATTAATGCGATGCTCTTATAAATTTTATCCCCTCCCAATTTTTTGTAGGGTACTACAGGCTGCCAAAGCTTCCAGCAACCCCCCCCCCCCCCGGCACTAATGGGAAACTGCCTGCGAAAAATCGAAAAGTCCCATAAGCTTAACTACAGGCCGCTACCGAAAACCGACAGTTCCCCGCCTATCTCGAATGTTCACGGGCGACTCTTAGTTTTTTAGGATTTTCCCGTTTTTGTCTCGTTTGGCATGGCATTTATCAACAGTGTGGGTGTGACGAAGGCAACGAGAGCAAAAGACTTCGTCCGAGACAGTATTACTGTTACGAACTTCAGCCTGAGTTTGTGATGGTTTGTTTGGTTTGGACATTTGAGATCGTTCAAGTTTCGATAAGCGATTCTCTAGGATTGACAGTTTGTTATTTATCTGCTCAAGCACAGAGCTTTCAGAAGACAAAGTTTTAACCCCTTGTTGAGAAATTTGGTTGGATGAAGCAACTTTCTTGTCACTCATATGTGAGTGATGTACACAAGTTCTGACTCTAAGGCTCGTGCTGCTGCACAGAGTTCATCCTGTTCTTCCCCGTTATCATATCTGTGTCTTAAAGCCTCCTTAATGTACTTAGAATACAACCCATTCCAGAATCTAGACCGAAGAAGTCGCTCATATTCCCTATGAGGAGTAGGATTTCTCTGGTTTATGAGGTCTAACTGTCTAGTAAGCCTGCAGCTCCAGTTGACAATATCCTATTTAGGATCTTGTTTACATGAGTGAAACTGCTGTATAAGAACCTCTGTGGGGAGCACATTACCAAAGTATCTGTCAAATTTATTCAGTATATCTGTGGGAGTGGACTCATCGGGCATATGTAAAAGAACATTTCCTGCTGTCCCCCTAACAGACTGATGAATCGCTGACAAAATCTGAGGCTCTGGTGTTACGCCAGCTTTTATCATAGATTTGAGATGGGAACGCCATTGTTCGTAGCTACCGGTTTTATCTTGATTCCCTGAAAATGGGGGCAGTTTTGGAGAGATAACACTGTAACCAGTAGCCCCAGATGGCCCCTGTATAACATCACCCCTTCGGTGTTTAAACTCCACAAACATCTGATTTACCTCGAAATCTGAAAGAAAATCGAGCTTAGTTACTATCTCTGAGATACGTCTACCTTCGGGTACCTGAAAGGAAGAAGGATTTAACGAATCGAGCAACTTATTTGAAATCAGATGAGACACCTCAGTGATGGAGAAAGCCCTAGCATGTTCAAGAGAGATTTTGATGCTTGAATTCCTTTCTAAAGAGCTACCTGATATCTTATCTATGGCCTTTTTGGCAGTGTCTTTAGTCTCAAAAACTATAAACCCGCGGCCAGTGCAACGACCAGTATGTGCTTCTCGAACAAACAAAACATGAGTAGGAGTTTCAATTTGTGAGAAGTGTTCAATAATCTCAGATTCGTTGACATCAGAAGGGAGTCCATGTATGGAGACGACCCGTGTTATGTCAACTGATTTACCCTCCATCTCTCTTTAATGCGAATGTATGAATAGAGGAGATAAAATGTGATCTTTAAAGACAATAAAGAAATGATGAATGTTGTCTTAAGTCATCTGTCAATGGTCAAATACCAGCAGGTTTAAGGGCAAATGTTAGTATTCAGTTGCAATGCTACTGTTTACATTACACAGACCACAAGACCAATTGGCATTAGACAATGGAACATCACGTGACCAATCACGATAACCTCAAACCGGGCCAAAGCTATTACCCTTTACATGCATAAAATTCTCCATAATAAACTGCAAAAATAATTTACAGCTAACATATAAAAAAAATGATCACTTCAATTACAAAACATGCAACAATATTATACACAATTAATCACAAAGTCCATGGCCATGCTGACAATAGCAAATACAAAAAGAAAAGTTCATGCAGTACAAGGAAAATGTCAAACAATTACCGTTTATCTTCTCCAAAGAGAGTGACGTTCGTCTGGGCCCTTTAAACGAAGTCTCCGTGTACGGCGAAAAGCGTGACAATAGTCCAGGAATGCACGAGCGAAGAACACAATGGCGAAGCAGAGTTTACAGTGCAAGGCACTGAAGCGAAGCGAAGCGACGAACACGCATGCATGCAAAATCTGTGTCCAGCGAGCCCGCGAAAAGTCCACTCTGGCCCTGTGTTATGGTGTTGTGCACAGACACCAATTAAATAATATCCACCGGTGGAATGGAAGTTCAGAGAATAATCATCTCCTGTGATATCGTCGTCGAGACGCACAGACGGACATCGATCCACAGTAGAGATGGTCCTCACTCGGGGCACCAAAATGTAACGGGTGTTCCCGGCAAGAGCCAAAGTCACCCGGCGTGAGTGTAAAGCGAGGCAAGGCGATGTATATATATAAAAGTGTTTATTCAGTCGTATATATATACAAATCTGGAGTCCTCCAAGCCGGAGTCCCTGCCAAGCAAAGAACGAATACTCACATTAAACATTTCATATAAACATTTCTATATGGTGCAAAAATACAATAAATGGCATGAATATACAGAATATACATTTGCACATTTCTTGGTATTCATTACACAAGAAAACACATTACATATTATACAAATGAGCCTATATATTTAGGAAGCACATTTTTAAGATATCGTTGCATATTACCATGAATACAAATATCCATGCGTACAACAAGATTGAATTTACCAGTAACGTGTGCAATTAGAATATGGAATATACAGTTTACATGATAGTACGTACGAGATATACTGAAAGTAATGAATTGACTAAATGATAGAGTTTATCGCAGTTTAAGAGTTTAGTAAAAACGGTCCTTACCTGCCAAGCAAAGAACGAATACTGACAAGTTCTCTATGTCACGAGACTGAGGCTTGGCAGGGTTCGCGTCACGGTCCGTGTCATTGTCCGAATGAAAACAATAGGAACAACGGAAAACCGGTTGGGTAATGAAGAACCAAGCAAACAAGGCAACCAAGGCAACTGCGGGGCAATTCATTGACCAGTTAGGCCAAGCTGATGATATGATACCTGCCAGGCAATTCAGTTATACCTGATAATATAATACGTGTTATCGGAGCCGTTACATATATATATATATATATATATATATATATATATATATATAGAGAGAGAGAGAGAGAGAGAGAGAGATGGAAAGGGTATACACAGAAAAGTGGTTTACTGCCAGTGGGATTCGAACCCACGATCTTACGATTTCCGGTGCGGCTGCCTTAGACCTCTCGGCCATGTCAGATCCCTATTCTCTGAACACAGCGCGTGACCTCCTAGCCATGACAACATGACACTCAGGCCTTCGGAAATAAACTGATAGGTCCTGGAGTCATGATGGCAGTCACAACAGAACGCCAATTCTAAGGGTCAAAATATTTCCTGTCTGGTATTATTTGGCATCACAGGCTTATATGGTCGTATTATATGTGCTTAATATCGAAGAAAAAGTGTTGTTACACAAAAATAATTACATTTATTACCTCCTTTCATCACTGTGGCACCGATTCACGCGAAGCGGTACTTTTCGTTCAAAACTAAAGTGTCATGACGGGGTCGTGTATGTAAACTTTGAAGTCGGAAGCCGGAAACCAAGGAATTGTTTTATAAATATCATTCTGTAAACAATTATAGGTATCCATTCTTTGATCTGAAAGTTATGGACGATTTTGTGCTCGGAAGCTATCTCGGAAGTCACTCAGAAGTTCTGGAATGTGATCCAGATGTGTATAACTCGGAAGTCATAGAGACGCACTGGTTAACTTGTGGCCAGTTAAGAGTCACAGCCCAAACGGAGTTTCATTATAATTATAGTTCCATGCATATATTTAAATTGCTTATGCATGATTCTGCTTTTAATGAGTGTATAATACAATACATGATACATAATCGGAAAACTATGTTCTTAATTTTTTGTTTTGAAAATTTAATATAAATGTATACATATATGACAATAATGTGGGTGCATTTTCACGTAATATATTTCACCCCATGAAATATATTAATAAATTCTAGAGTCATCTTTTGTTAAAGGTATATATATTTACATGGGCAGGGCATGGGAGGGTATGATTTTAATTTTTAAAATATACAATGTAAAAAGGACATTTTGAGGCACCTTAACCAAAAGATTATGAGGATCTTCTGTTACGCAACTATTCTTCTAAACGTTTTTGAACAATGTATTCAAACTTTTGGTGGTTGGGCTTTAATATTTATAATTCTATAAAATTACGGTATAAACTGGAAAATCCAATAAACAATAGTTCATAACATGTTAATATCAATGATGAAATGCGCGTCTACACATTTATAACTTGCAAAATGTTACCTTTTAAATGTAGTACTCGTTGTAAAATAATTGAAATGTTTTAGTCTTATGACAATCTTTGCATTTTAAAGACTTTTCTGATCCGTGAGCGCACAGGCTTGGACAGCAGAGCACAGTGCGTGAGTCTGAGTATCAGCCGAGGAGCCGTGTTATGACCGAGGAAGGTGTGATAACGGAAAGACTCCATCTCTCAATATTCACGTACTAGTATATTTTTGGTTGCTCTCTGGATTAAATCACAGGGTTGTTCATTTATATCGCCAACTTATGAACTGGAAAGTAATAAATATAATAATGAAATTGCTAGGGAATTAAAAGGTAATCTGAAAAAGAAATGAAAATTGATTCCGAATAAATGGGGAAAGAACTCGATAAAATGAGAGATATTACGTCTGAACGGGAGTGCGCCCCCTATGGATGCACCACTGAATAATTAATATGGTATAATAAATCCTAATTATGGCATTAAAAATACAGTTCTAAATTACGATGTCATTCAATATAAAAACAGTAATACATTTTCCATACGTTGAACAAATATGAAAATTCAATATATCCCAGTAGGATATCGCTGGAATAAACATACATGCATCACACAAAGCTTAAACGAAATGTCTTTCAATATGTTAGAGATCTACGATATTTAAAAAAAAGGTTAAAATATATCTTAGAAAAGGGATACAACAGTCCAGATAATATATATCATACTAATACATGTGTGATTATAAAATCTAATCGATTTGTATATTTAAGCAAATAATTCTTTTTTTTAACTAAAATTAATTCTTTTTCAAGTTTTTAACACTTTCTTTCAAACCTTTTCAATCTTGATATTTATATTCTAATAATTTTACTCCTGATGGTTCAACATAACATTTCAACTTCAAATAAATGAATCTTTAAAAATATTTTAAAGTATATTTGCAACTGATTTCACTCTCAAACGTTATAATATGTGCATGATTAGGGCATTTAAACAGAATGTGCTCCCTTCAACTTCGGATTACTGTACGATTACAACGATCTCGACAAAAATATTCCAATGTTGTGTACAGAGGAGATCGTTGAATGTAAAATCTTTGATAAATAACCATATATAATCTTTATCGACACGCAAGACATGCATTTGGGGCTTCAAGTTAAGTTGACCTGCATGGTGTCTTAAAGATGCTACGGGATATATAGACATATTTATTAAACCTGTTGCTTATCTAAGATTAATACCTTAAAATTCCACATAAAAATGATGACACCATGCAATAATGGAACCAAACCGTTTTAAAAAATCAAGTTAGATGTTTACCGCTAAGATAAATATTTCAATTTCAAATATTAATTATTCCTATATTACTTTTGCTATATAGTAATTTTTATCTTTATATAATCCATCTTAATATTCCGTGTATACTCACTATTTTTATTTGATACTTATATTCTTATCCTAAGAAACAAAATTAACAGATAAATGCTTTTACATAGGCCTGGTAATCACCGGACTATAGTCGAAATTCTCGATACAGTAGTACTGTGCGCTTTCGGACCTCCTTCCCTCCGGACTTAATAGTTGCTGGTATCAGTTTCTATTATTAAACAGAATTTTTTTTATCTCTAACATTTGCTCTGTAACAATTCATTTTTAAACATTTACTTAAATTTTCTGGCTATGCCAAAAGTTTTGTTTAATGTTTTATTGATTTGTTGTTTTTTTTTTTTTTCAATTGACGTATTTTACAATATATATATATAAAAGTATAAATGTTTGTGCCCTGCGGTTTTACAAATTTTCAGAACATTAATTTGATTAATATTGTATATACCTAACCGCATAAAAAATATCGATTAAATACTGAATCGTTCTGCAAAAACAGAAACTACTGTTTTTATAGTATCATAATATGTCACAATCGGCATCATATCTATTTACACATGCATTGTGGTTTTTTTTTCTGTCAAGGTATTGTCAATGTTTGTGTTTTCTTTTTAAATTTGCAGGATACGTCTGATTAAATCACTATCAAACAAATTATTGTAAAGCATCATGTATTTTATTCTATTTTGGCAAAATTTCAAAACATGAATTGAAACAGGTTCCATTTACAGCAGGAACAAATAGGGGAAAATATCACATTGTGATTTTATATATATATATATATATATATATATATATATATATATATATATATATATATATACATATTTAAATCAATGTGTGCAACCTGACCACGAAATGTAAAATATAAATTGGCATAAAAAGTATTACATAATAGATAAGATTTTAAGAGATTAATAATCCTAATGAAATATTTTGGACAATGTAAGAGGAAAAGTATTTTCAATGTATACATGAACAATAAATATTTTGTTCAAAACAAAACATTTACTGGTCGTATTGAGGTTCTGTCAAATGTTCTGTTTATGTCTCTATGATATTATCAGGGTAATTTTTATGGGGGTACATTTGTAACATGAATAAAATATTATCAAAACCTTTATTTTTTTTAATGTTTCCATCATCATAAAATACGGTAACAGTGTAAAATATTGACGAGTCAATATAATCTTGTTTTACAAAATGAAATAAAATATCAATATAATATATTATAAAAAAACAGCATGATGAATGTTACAAAACAGATTGAGTTTATGAAAAAATATGTCATATTGAAGAAATTGAAAATGCTTGACACGTTTGTTGACGAAATGATGACCAGTGCAATAGCCATTACTGGCTTCCGAGTTTTACACATTTGGACTATAACCGAGCAAAAAAATAGTCTATAACTTCGGATGGATAACTTTGATTTTGCTTTTTAATTATGCCTCGGTTATTGCTTTATTTAAAAAAAAATCCTTGCTTCCGACTTCGGACTTCTGAGTTTTACACATAGCCGTTTGGGAATCCCCTACCGGAAGTTATGATTCTCCCGCTGAAGCCATGTATGGGTTTTTCGAGTAAAACCAGCCTTGGTATTAAAAACTGCTGCAGCAATACACGTAAGTCAACCGTGGATGTAATAATTATTATTTTCCCCAAAAGAATAACGTCACTTTTTGTCTTAACTCAGAAAAAATGACAGTTCGAGAAGTAGATGAAAATTAAATAGTAGTGTCAGAAATAGCGTGCACATCTGCACATACTAGAATTGATGCGAACCAAATAGCTTTTACTGTCACCCCATCGTCTTCAGTTCATCTAAAATCGACGTTTGGGGTGACAGGCTGTCGCTAGTGACCTCCCAGCCCAGTGACCTTCCACTCACACGCTGTGGGAAATAGCAGGATTTTTAAGGTTTGGCAACACCCAGTCAGTTTGCGCTGGATAAAGTAAAATCTGATTGGCTCTGCGTTTAAAAAATCTGCAGAACTGATAGATGAAATCTGATTGGCTTAGCGCGCGTGTAAACAAACATAGTTATGCGGGGCAAGCTCGTGCGGCACGCAATACAGGAAACAGCAGGAAGTGGGGGATAACCACAGGCGCTTGAATCGCTATTTGTGTTGATCTTGGTTTAAATAGTGTTCAATTTACCTTTACAACAATCCCCTACCGTTTAATGAGCTTTAAACCATGTTATATCGTTTGCCGGTACTTGTTTATGTAATAGATACACAAGGCCGGCATCCAAGTCTGCGGACGGGTATGCGAAAATACAAGAAATCAATTGAAATTCCCTAAGATTTCAAAGATTTTCGAGGGAAGAAACTTACAGTGGTTAAATGGCCAGTTCTTCTTTCTATAAAAGCATTAACGATTCCAATACACACAGTGTACCACTTGTAATGAGCTCTTATTTGTAACTAGTCTGCATCCATTAAGCAGCTGTTACCCCAAACAAGGAAATCCCCATGTATCTTGGTCAACATTAAGGATTTCCCCCCTGGAACCTAACACCTGATTGGTTGATAATGACGGAAAAGGTAATCTGGGATAAATCTGTCTGTTCGTCGCTTAATGGATACAGACTCGTCCGCAGACTTGGATGCCGGCCTTGTGTATCTATTAAATAAACAAGTACCGGCAAACGATATACCATGGTTTAAAGCTCATTAAACGGTAGCGGATTGTTGTTAAGGTAAATTGAACATATTTAAACCAAGATCAACACAAAGAGCGATTCAAGCGCCTGTGGGGATAACTGACATCAGGCAAGTCAGTATAAAGACTGTGTTGAAAGCTGACGATTGCATCGTGTGTATTCCAATGGGGGTGAAAAAAAGTCTGTGTTACCAAGTGACTCTACAGCAGTGTAATGTGACCGGTACCTCACAGACCATCCACAGGCGCTTGAATCGCTATTTGTGTTGATCTTGGTTTAAATATGTTCAATTTACCTTAACAACAATCCGCTACCGTTTAATGAGCTTTAAACCATGGTATATCGTTTGCCGGTACTTGTTTATATAATAGATACACAAGGCCGGCATCCAAGTCTGCGGACGAGTCTGTATCCATTAAGCGACGAACAGACAGATTTATCCCAGATTACTATTTCCATCATTATCAACCAATCAGGTGTTAGGTTCCAGGGGGGAAATCCTTACTGCTGACCAAGATACATGGGGATTTCCTTGTTTGGGGTAACAGCTGCTTAATGGATGCAGACTAGTTACAAATAAGAGCTCATTACAAGTGGTACACTGTGTGTATTGGAATCGTTGATGCTTTTATAGAAAGAAGAACTGGCCATTTAACCACTGTAAGTTTCTTCCCTCGAAAATCTTTGAAATCTTTGGGAATTTCAATTGATTTCTTGTATTTTCGCATACCCGTCCGCAGACTTGGATGCCGGCCTTGTTTATCTATTACATAAACAAGTACCGGCAAACGATATAACATGGTTTAAAGCTCATTAAACGGCAGGGGATTGTTGTAAAGGTAAATTGAACACTATTTAAACCAAGATCAACACAAATAGCGATTCAAGCGCCTGTGGACCATCCGTTTGCGCTGGTGATACCTGCAATGTGTTTGGTTAAATATAACGCAGGGGAATTCCACAGAGACAGCACCGCCTAGTATATGAATATATATATATATATATATATATATATATATATATATATATATATATATATGAATAGCCATGCTGGTTTATTGTTTTATAGATGGAAAGGGTATACACAGAAAAGTGGTTCACTGCCAGTGGGATTCGAACCCACGATCTTCCCATTTCCGGTGCGGCTGCCTTAGACATCTTGGCCATGTCAGATCCCAAACCCCTTTTTACACTTCTATAGGAACCATCGGAGTGACATCACGGTAGTGACGTCATAGTTTAACCCACTACACATGTCGGCACGGCGACATTTGTATGCAGCAGGGAGAACAGATGGCTTTATTTGATGTACGGCATATGTTATATATATATATATATATATATATATATATATATATATATATATATGAATAGCCATGCTGGTTTATTATTTTATAGATGGAAAGGGTATACACAGAAAAGTGGTTCTACCCTGACGTCAATCCGCTGGTTCCTATAAAAGTGTACAAATACACAGGGGGACTGGGGATCTGACATGGCCAAGAGATCTAAGGCAGGCGCACCGGAAATCGGAAGATCGTAGGTTCGAATCCCACTGGCATTTTCTGTGTATACTCTTTCCATCTAAAAACAATGAACCAGCATGGCTATTCATACATCTCTCTCTCTCTCTCTTTCTCTCTCTCTCTCTCTCTCTCTCTCTCTATATATATATATATATATATATATATATATATATATATATATATATATACAGAGAGAGACAGAGAGAGCGAGAGTGTTATATTCAGACGGGGTTCCTGTTGCTTGCATTAACCGTTGATTGAGATTGAAAAGAACAATAAAGGAGGAGTGGTTTACAATCATTCAGTCTTCAGAATTTCAGGTTTGTTCATGAATCAAAAATACAGATCAGTAGTTGTAGAAAATTAAAACACAATTCGTGACCGAGACTCCAGCATGTTTTCTTGGAGGCCCGGGCCAGGGACCACCGCCATCCAGCTGCCTTGTAAACCTAACATTTAGTCCGAAATATATTGAGCGATCGCCGGGGATTTGGAGGTTTTATTCTTCACAAAACAAAATTTGTGTTTGCTTGTTAAGTGTCAACTTGCATCATCCTTTTAAGAAAAGGAATGCGATGATCGGAGAGGGAACAGACCGGTTTCTCCCATAACAAATTTCAGGGCGAATATTTGGTCGCCAGGTTATATAGGAAACGAATGCTAAGAGAACAACCCGGGTGCTCCTCTATGCCAGGACGTTGAACACTGTGACCTTTGCTTAATTCACACTGATCACTCCGGTGTTATTGAGAGGTTGTTGTCTCCCACGCGGTTACATCTATATCCATTAGACTAATTTATAAATCCTCCCGGGTACACCTCATAACACTAGAGCAGACCGGTGTGTCAGGACTATTTTGTAATTACATTTATCGAGCTAGAGGCGCTCGAATATAGCTTAACACTGAATTGTATTTAAATTAATCCTGAACTCGTATTGGCGTGTTCAGACCACAGCGACACCGGGAGTCTAAAGACGGATTTACAGGGGGTTCAGGGCACGCGCCTTATGTCTTTTTGTCCATAAATTAAATTAATTTATCCTTAATACCGAAAAGTGTTAATAAAAGAGAGTCTGAACAGAATGTCAAAATAGGCCCTTTCAGCATGATGTAGATGCTTAATGAATTCGGAAAATTTATCCAGTCAGCTTATTTTTAATGCCCACTGAGTCGGCTAAGCGTGCCTAATCAGCCTAATTTAAATGCCAGTTGAGTCGGTTAAAATTGGACCCTAGCAGCCTCAATTTTATATGCTTAATTTAGATAACTATTGAGTTGTAGCAGTAAGCCCGAAAAACCCAATTTATCGATGCTTAATGTCTCGTAGTTAGGTCTCATCAGCTATTTGTTAGAACGTTTGCATTGTCACCATTTCCTTTTTTTAATACGCTCCCGAGGCAACGGAAATCTTGCGCTTACGATATAGGTAGTTGGCCTATGGCTAAAGTGCTGTGTAAAGAGCGTACTTCTTTAATTGCATTTTCTTTAAGGGCAAGGGGATTTGAATTTATAGCTGTTAAAATCTACTTTCTCTAGTTTTACTTTATAGTCCTTAACTTGCATTTCAATAAGAGTATGCATATTTCAGTATATGCATGGTTCTAAAGTTCGATTTTCTTCCTTGTTTTATTGAACAGTGTATGTATGAAGGTCATACACTGAGGTGTCCCATCTAGAAATCAAGATTATAATTGTTAGTTTCATATGGACTTTCAATTAGATTTTTAATTGTTGTTTTTAAAGGAAAAAGACTATGAAATTGCTTGAAACTCCGATAAGACAAAATAAACACAATAGTTTGAAGTCCTACTGATTGGGCAATGCCATTTCCATGGTATAATTGTTTGCTGTTGCTTTATCACAACATGTTAATGCTCTCTACTTTGTACAATTCGCTATTGTAATAAATCATAATGACCAGCGCCAAGCTAAGCGTTATGTGTGACTGGAGTAACGCTTATAAATGTCTCAGGTAGGTCCTGCAACTGAGCATATCACTTGAAACAACTGAGCATATCACACACCAGTCAAATGATTTTGAATCACATTTAATCTTAAAAGATGAACCACTGATTTATCATAAATGAAACATATCATTATCACCGTTTTTGGCTGAAGCGTAAGCGTGTGGATATTATCTTTTCATTATTTTGCTTCGAGTTCAGGTATACCATATTATTTTGGTGTCATCCTGTAATATTATTTATCGTCCCTTGAGTTCTTTTTATATATAATATCCGCTGTTATGTACATTTAATAAGTAGCGGAGACGCCAAACCTACTGTCTGGAGGACGAAAGCGTTACATTTTATGAACTAGAGACAAAAAACCCGGCTTTTTGGATCTAGGGCTAGAGCGCAGGAGTCGGAATATCATTGCGCTCTGTAGGCGAAATGGAAAGACTGTGCCCACAGCCGTGTTGGCTCACAAACGAACCTGCCTTTCGGGGGCACCTTGGTGGTATGATTCGTCAGGAAGGGGACGATTATACTTCAAGAAACCGCACGTGCCACTACTGCTGTACTCCGATTTTGGTTGACGCCAAGATAATCGTGTGTCATGTATTCTGGAATTCTGCAGATGTACACAATACTAAGTATAGCCAGCATTAAAAACAAAACGGAGGCGATTGGCGCCATAAAAACATAAAAAAAACTTATAATTAACAAATGATTACTTATTTATGTTTCTGTCTATGTAACTGGAAATTACATCGGTCGCCAGCGTAGGTATACATTTCAGCCGAGCTGTTGATTAAAACTCAATTTGTCTTCTAATTAAACCGAATGCAGAAGCACCATTTAACCAAGTAATCAGACGTATAAAATAAAAAGAAGAGAAACAATCACGTAGGAATATTCAGATAGTCCACGCCTTGTTAATTACATGCCTTCGTCAGCTTTCGAGAAAAAGAGGTGTCAGTATAGGGTAAAGTGGGGTATATATCCTCTACCTTTTAGCAAGGGGGGGGGGGGGGGCTATTGTGATCATCCATATGCTATTCAGAGAATAATAATTATATATATGTATAATTAAAATTGTGGACTTTGTCTGTGTGTTTATAAAAAAAAAATTGTCCAAACTGCGATTATCATCCCCCACCCTCGAAGATAAATTGACGCCACTTTCAAGAATTAGGAAAACGGGGATCCTGCCTTATTTCGAGTAGTTTTATTAGTAAAGGGCACACCATATTTGTCCGAGAAAGACGGAGTTTAAAAAATAGCCGTTTTCTCCGTTTATACTTGTGTTTATACTCATATATATATATATATATATATATATGTATATATATATATATATATATATATATATATATATAAAATTGCTAAGTTGTTTTGTTAACTGTTATATTAATTGTGTAACCTTAAAACGCATTGCTAAAGTGTTTTTTGTTTCTGTCAATACTTTGTCTATCACTGAATCCTATGTTATTCCAAATGTTTATACCCTTGTAAACGCATCACCTGACGAACCATGGTCTCACATCTCTTGTCCTATCCAACGTTCATCTCTAGAAACCTGACACAACCTTCCTCCCCGCTACCGCTTAATCTCATGACCTACGATATTTCGTTGTAGATTTATAACCTCATATTGCACCTGCGTTTTCCATCTTCTGGAAATCCTATCTGGCACATCTGTAAAGAAACATGTTTACCAACCATGTCTGCCCACCTGCCGCCTGTGTTTTATTTCAATTAGATCTGTATTGGATTCTGTTCTTGAGTATTCAGGTGGAATGGTGAAAACAAATGTTAAAACTCGATTCGCTCCCAGGCACTCGGTGTGTGGAAAAGTAAGCATCCCAGGCTTCAGGTTTCTTTGTTTTTTAAGGGATTGAGTTTTAATATTTGATTACTGTTTCTATATGTGTCGGTGCCTTTGCACGACAAGAGAACTTCAGAATGTGCATTAGAAAAGGGGACTTTTATAGGAAAAAACTAATACTTCCACTTAATATAACACTCGTATCAATACATCCACTAACATTCACGTTATTTAATAGTTTAATCTTTGGAAATATCAAATATAATTTTGTCAATGTTCGGAAAATGACTGCTAAACTTGTGTCACTACTCTTTTCAACTACTGCTCAACACTGCTACTGAGATTATTCATAAAATAACTAGCTGCTCCCGTGGAAAATCCGTGGTTCTCTAAGATAATCAGTTAATCGGATGCATATTTTTGTAATGAGCTGATAGGAACTAAACGACGCATATTTTAATCCTAAGATTTTTGCAGGAATTTTGTCATGTGTTTCACTTATATGATATAAAGATTACTTCTTCTAGAATTATCCAGGAACACCCTCCCCCTTAATATCAATATAGAAAAATTATTCTTTTCCAGAAATCACACCAAAAAATAAATTTTGAAAGAGACATGTGGCATATACATGGTGTACGCATTTTTAAGTGAGAAGTTTTTTTTCCGATAAACAACATAGGTCCGATAGCTTCATTGCTTGGGAAATATCGTAGATATAACGATTGTATAAAGAAGCACTCAACCGTGAAATGATATTAAAGTTGCTTTTTATTAGTTGAAGCTAAGGTGACATCGTGAAATACGATGTTTATTCAGTGTAGTCAGTTGAGGGTATAGTCTAAGGCATGTTAACAGACACATGCGTTATTTGTATACACATGCATGTGTCGTTGAAATCTCTTGTACGCTAGCTGCCAATGTGAAAAAATAAGCCCAGAACAATATATTTCAACAGTATTATATTTTTTGGGTTTAAGTACTGTAAAATGTCATGGAATAAGCAAGTCTGATGCAAAATTGACAACTCACCCAGATAAAAGGAGAGCAGGTTGATATATTTTGAAAACATTTAGCAAAGAAACTAACCGGAGCCTTGGTTCGTTGCATTGTCTTACAGCAAGTTAACGCAAAATGTAATATTCAGATTTTGTAAAGGGGTAGAGTAAAACTGCATCCATAATCCATTACATTTTTAGAAATCGGAATCACCATAATACATTTTTTCTTTAGTGCCATAATCACAATTTCACAAAGGAATAATTATAAGGGGCTATTCCTTTGTCCAAGAGTAGAAGCCGCCCGTTCGTATGCAGTTGGTGAACCCGTGTTTCTGAACCATGACAATGTTTTACATGAAACGTGCACGTTTGAACGAACGACTGATTATTAGATTCTGGCGGGGGTTTCATAAGAGATTGAGGGCCCTTAGAAGTGTGTGCAATCCCCCCCCCCAGGGCTTCCTTATTTGAAAAAAAAACTTTTTTTCAAACACCCCATAAATCGCCCGAACTATTAAAACCATGGTTATTGGAAAGATACTTCTGAATGTATAAAAATCAACATACCTGTAAACCTATAAAAAGGTGCTCGTGTATAAAAGGGTCTCGGCTCTTTGTGTCCATTCAAGGAAAAAGTGCTCCCTATTAAAAGATTCATGTGGACATGTTTTCAGCGGTTGAATTTAAAATCTTTACTTCCTTTTGACGGAGTAAAGTTCCTTAACAGGCGACATAATAGAAATGGGATTCAGTGGGGATTACAGGTCGCCTCCCGAAAAGGCGTGACAGGTGGAAATGTTTTGCTGACCATGAGTAGAGGGTTGGGGTAAAGACATATCAATAGTCCATTTTATTTTGAAGGTAATAAGAATCACGACGATATATATTTTCTTATAAACTATTATGACAAAAGACCATTCCTTTGTCCCCGTGTGGAAGCCACCCATTCGTATTTATTTATTCTGCCACTCGCAAGGTGACGTCGTGTTACTGAAGCATGACAGTGTTCACAAATGAAACGCATTACTGATATTAAAGGAGATTCTAATGGAAGTTTGTACGCCCTGACAACAGATTCTAGTTTGTTATCAATTTAAAGATGTACTGGTGATATTTTTTCATGTTTTACTGTCCCTACAGATAACGGATCTAAACAAATATATGTGACCCCCCCCCCCCCACCCACCCCTATCCGAATGATAATTAAGTTGTTGGGCTTCTTTTGAAAAAAAAATAAATAAAACAACATGACTTGGCCGAATTTTTGAAAGCATGGTTATCATGGAAAGATATTTTTGAATGTATAAAATCAACATACATGTAACCCAGAAAAAAATTTGTCAAACGGTGGTCACATCTCTGGACTCAGTGCCCAGTGTTGGCAAAACTGAAAAGCCCTCGCATTGAAAGCGGACTCATGTGGTCTTTGGATTAAAAACCTTTACTTCCTTTTGAGAGGGAAAATTCCTTTAGAATGCTTTTGGGTAGGATATGCGCTCTGGCCACGGTCTTAACAGGCCCTGTGAAAATCCCCGAGGCGCCTCATGAAAAAGCGTCACAGGCGTGG
The DNA here is from genome assembly GCA_026874595.1 of Sipunculus nudus. Classification (NCBI taxonomy): domain Eukaryota; kingdom Metazoa; phylum Annelida; class Sipuncula; order Golfingiida; family Sipunculidae; genus Sipunculus; species Sipunculus nudus. The sequence continues at coordinate 9,834,563 of CM049312.1, read as the reverse complement.
AGGACCTTGCAGCACAAAAGAAATAGGGGCACCTAATGGGGAAATATTAAAAATTATTAATTATTCAGCTTAATAGGGCATAATCCCGCAAAATAAAACAAACTTGTCATAGAAGAGCACACCACCGATACGTCTGCCGAATATGGAGAGTCAAATCAGAACGGAAACAGGTAAACCGTGGTCTAGAAAAAAACCCAACTCCGTATTAATTATATAGATACACCTGGAAACGACGCTTTCAAGACGAAATTACCTTGAAAAAAAAGTGAAAGTTTTGAAAGTCACCTGGTTGGCGCAAGATTTCACACTTGCCCGGAGATCAGAGAGATTTAAAATTCAAATCTGATATCGTAATATTACTACATAATGGCTTTGATCTGTTTAAGAATTATTACAGCAGAGTAACCAGTCGCCTTAGCACAGATAGCACTTCGTACATGACGTGGGATCCTCTTTAAACTTGCTCCATGTGGGCTTAGCTTTGAAACCTGTATCTCATTAAACGTCGTTTTCGGTCAGATTAGGTTTAATTGGAAGTATTGGGTATCAGGAAAACATGAAAAAAAATATATGATCAAAGTAAGCCTTTAAGTTGATAAAACTTACGTTTTGTTGCCATGTCACTGAAGACAGGTTGTGGACGGCAACGCATATGATCCAGGCAAAATATATAGGGTTATAAAGCCCCAATAAGAGATGTGAGTAACCCATGTTATACATTGTTTCTATATTATATGTTATAGTTTTGGAAGAATTCGCAGATCATTGTTTCTATATTATATGTTATATTTTTGGAAGAATTCGTTATCCTGTGTAACAGAGTGGACCTTATTTTACCTGTGTCCTAATGCAGCAAGTCAAACAGAAAAGCATGTTTCCATAAGGTCAGAATTCTAGTAAAATCATGTCTTCAGTTAGGGATATTTTCACACCAGTTGTTTTCGTTATGTGCGCGGATGATTTTGATAAATGGTGACCTTGACCATGATCTAGTTAAAATATGGGGACCTCAATTTTGGTTAACATGACCCTTATAATATTTTTTCTTCAAAATGTGCACGCCAGTTGTCCCCACAATTCTCTTTGACAAGGTCGATCACGGTAAGGAAGAACCCTATTACCTTTGGTGTCAGAAGAACCAGTTCTTCAAACAAGATCTTCATAATTTTTTCTCTTGTTCCATTTGAATAGACAAGTCACGATTCCATTCAGTCCTCACATGTGTAACCCGCCAGCTAGGGAAGAACGCTGTCGACTGAACCCTGTCAGATGGTGAAGATAACATCTAAAGTTAATTTCAATTTGGTTTTCAGATGATAAATTCCACATGTGAATGTTAGCCTAAAACGTCATACTGGTCAGCTTAACGTCATGGCCCATAGGTCGCTTGTTATGTGATTAAGTCGGTTTTAATTAGATAAATCCGAGTTGTTACAGTGAAAGCATGTGTCAATCCTTTAAACACATTTTTTTTACTATATGTCTTATTTCTTCAATGCGAGGATTTAAATAAGCACAGGTATCGATTATAACCCCCGTTGATAAGCCTTTAATAACCTTGTATATCACTGATAAATTAATAAATATGACAAATATGACATACGACTTGATGTACATGTTTCCAGTACAACTTGATATATTTGTGACCAGTAACCAGAAACAAAGCAACTGCTCATATGTATAAGTTTCAGTTTTTTTTTTTAATTATTGAGATGGAAACCGCTAGCGTCTTTTTCAGGCATAAATGTTAATTTATTGATAAGAAATAGATACAAAACACTCGCCTGTATATCAATGTAACATTTTGAATACGACATTGTAAATATTTTATTTCAATATAATCATGCAATGGTTGTTCTATTTTCCTTTCAAACCTATTAGATATTGTATCCATGTGACAAGAACATACTGATTTGGAATTTAAAAAAAAAACTTTTCTATGAAAGGATATCCTGATTATCATCACTTTATCATTGCGCGCTGTTTTCATGAAAATTCAGATAGGTGCTCGTCTGTTCGGGCTTGATCACACTTGATACATTTTTGGGTTTTACTCTATGCTGGAGACCATTTATAAATGGAACGACGGGTGTTTCTTCAAGTATATTCACTCTTCCTGGCCACACTCATGAATGTATCAAGATATATGTCAAAAATAAAGGAAAACGTGAATAATTAAATTTGCCTTTAATCACTGCATGTAATTTACATTCTTCTAAAATTAGCCTATGCGATGAACTATCTAAAAACACATTATATGATATGCTGTTGTGCAGTTTCCTAAATTCTAAACAAAATTAAGTGATTTGAAGCTAAGTAAAATGTACCAACAGCTTAAATCCAATCTGCCTAAAAACTGAATTAATCGGTTTAATGCAGTTATTAATTGAAGTTATAACTTTGGGATACAATATACGGAAATGTATGAAGCAATTAGTGTAATAAGACTTTGCCATTTACTGTACCAAGCAATTAGCCTTGAAGCTTTATTTAACATTTCCATTTAAACTAATGGCCAAATGACAGTATATCTGTAAAAGGATCAACCTCTAACGTTAAGTGTGATCAGCCTGGATATTATAGATGTTATCCGTTACGGTCATATATCAATAGTTTAATGTCTCAATGTGACGCGCGAAATGTATTGAGCAATTAACTTAGAAAACACATATGAAGCCATCAGATGCTTAAAACAGTCTGAACTTTACCTGTAATGTCCAATAATGTTAAATATAGAAAGCCTACATAGTAGTTTTCATTGTACAAATCAATAACCCCAGCGAATACAGGCTACATAAAAATTCCATGTGGAACAATTGAATAAAAAAAATAAATGTTTGAACCAATTAACCCATAAAGCACATACAATGTCGATAACTGTATAAAGCAATTAGCCCAGGAGGGCACTCTGGCGGAGTGGGACACTAGACAAACTAATGCTTACGAAGTAACTACTGCAGTGTCCTGATAGGCGTGACAGTGATAAGCGAGAACCAGACGTATGCTCCAACGCTACTCTGGTCACGTCATCGTTTATGGTCAGGAACGGAGCGTAACCTTTCCGTAATGACCGTCTGCTTGTCCTGTCTGGGTTGACGGATTACGCTTAATGGTTTGGGACTCTCCCGCCAGAATATTTTACTTCGAGGCCACGATAACTTGGCTGACGGGGAGGTCACGTGACCCCTTTTAGCTTCGTGAATAATTTTATGAACTTTTTGCTGAGTATGCACTTGTAATAATCTACGTTCATTTATGCACGGAGTGTACAATATTTATTATTGCAAACTATCTTCGTTAAATAATTCAAAAGCAAACTTCTGTGAAAAATTCACAATAATATAAAAGACTAATATCACATTTTTCGTGGAATATCAACATAACAGTTCAATACATCCATTAACTAATGTAAGAACCCGTGGAGCGTTATTTATTGTAAACAAACACAGTTTGGATCTGTTAATTGCGTTATTCTAATCAGTTTATGGTCAGTAAAAGTCGGCATAACTTTATCTTAATCAGCACAAATTACTTATGTCTCTAGTTTTCGTATGACCTTAACGAATTCATATTAACCAAGTAGTCCAAGTTTCTTAAGATAAGTAATTATTCTTTTATAAGCCAACATATCAAAACCATTTAATGAAGTCAGCAATATCTGACATGTATTGGCTCAAAGCAAGGAAGGGTGTAGTGATATGAAGTTGTTTGAAATGACTTTTAATAAATGAAATAACTATTACTCAAATATATTAATTTCTCTGAATGAACTAAACAAACATGCATTTCTAGCTTGTGGAAATGGACTGAAAGTAAAAAAAAAAAACGAAATTTAACGAACGATAGCGATGGACGCGCTACGATTTAATCACTTTTATTCGTTAAATGGTGTGCTTGTTCTCACAGACACTTTGACCAAATCTTTTATCAGCCTTTTCCTTACTCTTAATTCAAAGATATACGTCCAAAATCCGAGAAAACGCCCAGCCATTGTGATAGGCATTATAAGTGAAGCTTTACAAACTTAAACTTCAATACATCAGATCATTAACGTTATATATAATCATACTTTCACACAAATTACTGTGTTAATTTGTCTTCTATATTTTCATATCAGAATCCCATTTGCTTTATTCTAACGTTTTATACAAATGTAACGTGAATGTAAGAGGAAGAAATCATTTGGACCGTGCTTTTCATTTTCACTTGCAAAACGTTCTCAGCTCTTTAATCCCTCCACGTGCCATGAATTTTCTTTCTATGGATATATCTTTTCTTACAATCCCATTTTGTCGAAAACTGTGCATTTGGTTAATTATATAAAAGCATGGAGGAATCAAGTAACAAGTAGAAACAGAAGACAAACTAGAATTTTCATGCAAATTATTTTCCGCCGTGAGGAAAATGGATGATTGGATTACTGTCTGGAAGACAGGTCCAGTTAACTTGAATTAAACAGTTAATAGTGTTTTTAATTAAGGTTGTTTAGCCTCATATCAAAATAATAAAGTCTGAATGCTTAAGGAATTTTAATTATCGCCGTTTCATGTTAACAAATTAACATGTGACTAAAAATGAAATCAATCTCATTTTCGTGAAGGAAGTCCAATGATGTTACCTGTAGATGTGATGTTATTTCCCCCTACAATCCTCACGCAGTCATTATATACTGCACCCGTTACAGATTTCCGTTTTAAACGCTGCGTTGTTTAGCAGGTTTTTCGGAGTTTCAACACTAGGACTGGCACAGGGCTAAGAATTCGGACCAATGGGAGCAGGGTGTCGCGGATATCAAACTTGGAGTTATATACACAATGCGATCCGCCCTCTCTTTAGTCTGCTTACAAAATGTGCTGTTTGAGCCCTGCTTGTGTTATCTGGAGATCGTTCTAATACGATGCAGCGGTTAAAACGAAGGAGATCTGGAACGACTGCAGTGTATTAACCCCTCCATGTGGAGTGTAATTTTCCACCAGTCATTATTTTATTGAAAGCGGTGAAATGTCCTGACACCTGGTGGAGAGGTTTGTAACTAATCAAGACATGTTTCACTGCAGGATCAACGTATCTGAAAGAAACGTGATTTTCCTGGCAAGAATGTGCGAGTGTCCAAACATTTACAGAAAATACTCCATTTAAAATTTCATTTTTTTCTAACCAATCAATTTAAAATATTTCTAGCCTGTCTCTCACACTACTTCAACTACGAAGATAAAGCAATACAGAGGTGCCTAAAGACCGCATTTGATCGATAAACATGATTAATTTGTGGAATGAACGCAGTTTGTCTTGTGGATGCCCATGCCGGTCAACATCAGCCCCTCTATGTCATTAGCCTGTCTCACTCAATTGATTAATGGTAAATACACTATTATTTATCACTGTAATTTCAGTTATCGCCATGACAGGTATCACGCATAACAAGAGGGTTACTTTGTAATTATTCCATGATTTTCATTTAATTCTAGTGATTTGTGTAAATAATTGCTTCCAATCCGTCACAGATACAGGAGATTATGTCCAAAAGTCAAGCTGATTTTTTTAGTCCGAGCTCAATTTTTTATATCAAGGTTTATATTTATTTTTATGTATATTTTAATTAAATAACAGAAACATAGTTTCTATTTTTGATTATTAGTATTATATATCTTTTTATATGTAGTTCGGATACCCAAGTGTACATTAAGTATATTTCTAAATTACAAAATCTAATTCTTTATCCGTTGTATCTATATAAAGTCACTTGGCTTACCCCGAGGTTCAGCTGCATTTTATGGCAGATTATCCTCGATATATTTACACAAATGTTCCTCACGCAAGCAATAATTGTGTTGACTATCAAAAACAGCGATCGATAGCGAGTTTAGACATGGAACTAATTAGGGAGAAGAGCTTGCCCAGGAAGCCTCCAATAGTAAAAAGCAGGCCTAGTTATCAGGGGATTTGATTTGTGTAAAAAAACGTGAAACCTCAATGTCGTTTCATAAGTACTCACAACGTGGCGCCAGTGGTCTTACTAAAGTCGGCCTGAAAAAGATGAACCAAAGACACATTGATCAAGAGAACTTACACCGAACTCCACCAGAGGTCACGTTTCTGCACATTGACACAGGTGCCCCAATGACCGCCTTGATTTTTTTATGCTCATAATTACCCTATAGGCTATATATAAGCCTGACCATTTTACTCCCTGAGAGATAAAATCACCAACCAAACCATGAGGCAGGTCAAGGGTCTCCAGGAATCTCCCCACTAAAGTATAATATATTGGAGGTTCGGACCGGACCACCCCCATTAGTGGTCTGGTCCAACATGAGAGCATAGTCCTGTTCCGGTCTAGCTATGTCCGGTATACTAAGGGTGAACAGGTTCCAGGCGGTCCCGTCAATTTATTTAATGCATGTAAAATAGTAATACGAGATGAGAAGAAAAAAAACATCAGTTAGTTCCACTTGTTTCAATGAATCATTACCTGCAAACAATAAAATGCAAATCATGAATTCAACACTGTCAATGTTTAGGTTTATATAATTATATGCATTCAAGACATTATCTCCATTAGCTATAGCGATTAAAATATGCTGTCAAGTGTTAACAGGGCACCTGGACCTGGAATCTTCTTCCTTTACATCCAGAGACGTCCATGAAAAGTCTCCTTGGAAACCTGGAATAAGGTCTCTGGTACCCATATTCTTATAGTTATGGGGCTGCGAAGTACCCCCCCCCCCCAAGAATAATGAAAAATTTGATACAAAAGCTCAAGTATATGAAAACTGATGCATTGATCACTATGATTCTTTGCATGGATATTGACCATGGACTGTTTTATAAGTTTCTGGAGACTGGCGGCACCACCTGTATTTTTCGATTTATAAAAATTTTTATCTTAATTTTGAGACCTTAAAATATGCTGTCAAGTGTTAACAGGGCAAAAATCGTAACCGCTGGACCTGGAATCTTCTAACTTAACATCCAGAGACGTCCATGAAAAGTCTCCTTGGAAACCTGGAATTAGGTCTCTGGTACCGATATTCTTATAGTTATGGGGCTACGAATCCCCCCCCCCCCCCCAAGAATAATGAAAAATTTGATACAAAAGCTCAAGTATATGAAAACTGATGCATTGATCACCATGATTCTTTGCACTCATATTTATCATGAAGTGTTTTATCAGACTGGTGGCGCCATCTATATTTTTTTTTTTTTTTTAAAATTTAAACACATTTTTTTTTTCTCTATTTTTTGGGACCTTCAAAGAAGCGGTAGTCCGTAACAAATAATAACCAATGGTCCTAGGATCTTCTTACTTGACATCCAGGGAGGTCTGTGAAAAATATCCTTGGAAACTTGAAAATAGGTCTCTGTTACATATATTCTCTGAGCTATGGAGCATATAAGCACCCCCCCCCCCCCCACCACCCCCACACCATCCCCCCGGCTTAGTGCCTTAGTGAAAATGATTTTCTTTCGAAATTGTTTTTTTTTTTTTTTTTTTTTTCATATGGCCTATTACCATTAGTAAACAAATCTAGCATCACAAGGCACAAGACTGAATCCGCTCTCCCTTTTTTTTCGGTTTGAGTTGAATTGTGAATAAATCAAACTGACTAAATACTCGAAATAATATACAAAGAATGTAAGGTTTACAGAAGAGGCCAACATCACAAACACACGTTCGTGTTTTGAGGAGTGTACCGGTTCACCCCTGCATTGTTCGTGTTGTTCATTTCAGGTGTTGATGTTGACGTAAGTGTGTTTTGAATCTATCACGGGCCGAGCGCGTGGCGCCCGCGTGGCACGCACGTTAGTCTGTTTTGGTCAGAGAGCTTAGATGACGAGAGGGTTCACTTCGCGTTTTCTCATTGGTCGCCATTTTGACGTCACGGACGCTAGCGCCACCACGCGGTTGAGGTGGTTGCGGCTGATTCTTTGTACATAATCACCATGGCTGCGGCTGCAACAAACCGCAGTGGGTCAGGTAAGATAGTGCTGACAAAATGATATAGCCCTAAAATTACAGTACTTTACCGATAAATAAGTAGTGGCAGAATCAAGTGTCCATGTATCATATGTATGGACTACCAAATAAGCCGGAGTCCCGTGAGAGTACAGTCTACAGATGTATACTATAGTATTATAATACTACTATCTTCAGAAGTTCAGTTGCAATCCTGTCTTCCACAGTTCCAGTTTCAGATATTTTTAATTTTATATGTTTCCTATATAAATATTATATTTAAATAAATATTATGTTTATTGATGAATTCTTTGTGTTTTTATATTCAGAACGGATAAATTGTGACAGAACAAGTTTTTTTACCCATAAATGTGACATGTGAGCGCCTATATTATAATTATAAAGATTAAAGTATAACTTGAACTATAATTATTAAAAGGAGACATATATCATGAAGTTATATTTCAACTATATATATATATATATATATATATATATAAATATATCATGAAGTTATATTTCAACTATATATATATATATATATATATTATGAAGTTATATCTCAACTATTTATATATATATATATATATATATATATATCTCGAAGTTATATTTCAACTATATATAAATATATATATATATATATATATATATATATATATATGATATAACACTGCCCAGTCAAGGCATGTTTGGAAAATATTTGTATTGATTGTAAATTGAAAAAAATTATATTTACAATATATAACCTAGATTTTTATGTTTTAATCAAACAGGTACATCCATTCGCATCAAAAACTTAGACCCAGTGAATCTACATGGATCTGAGAGGACCTGATGCTGAGTTCCCAATCTGACTGTATGCCTTGATGACAAAGAAGATCAAGACATTTAGGGCTCCATTTCATGGGCCCCAGCTTTGGATTGTGTGCAGGGCGGGGCTGATAACATGTATACTAGAATGTGTGGAATAAAAATCAGGGGGGGGGGGGGCGGGGGGTAGGCTTGGTGTTGAAAAAAAATCTTTCAAATACACTGATATTTATGAAAAAAAAACTTTTTCAGGTGGTGTACAAAATTGTACCATGAAAACATGAATGTGAAAAAATGTATTCCTTGTAGACTTTAGAGTGTTAACTCTGACCAATTATTTTGACAACACTATGCAAATGTTCCTTTATTAGGTATTCAGTTATTTAGTGATACAGAAAAGATGATGCATCAACAATATTTTATAATATCCGCAATAAACAGAGTATAGCTGGGAACAATATTATTGTATCAATTTTATATTGGTAAATTTAAGAATTTTATGTTCATTAAGTGGTTAACAAAGATTAACATTAAAACAATATTAAAGGAAAATCCTATTATAAAATATTAATTCAAATATACAATATTTGATGTTATATTTTCTTGGAGTTGTAAAGGTTACTGCACTAAAGGCATCTCTACAGAAATTTGTACATACATACATTAATATCCATTTGAGTACATTCTTTACCTGTAACTTTCGTCCCATAGTGGTTATTATCATATTGTCAGCTTATCCTTTACTTGTATTTTACATAACTGGTTGTTATTTATTACTGAATACTGATTACTGAATATTGAATTCATGTATACAAGTAGGTCTTTTCAGAATAGCAACTAATTTTTTTTTTAATAAATGTTAAACTGCAATAAATATTATACCAGTATATACACTTTGAGTCTTTGTATTATTAATATTGTTTGCAGATGAATATACATGTCACCTCAGAGGTTAGGCCTATATATTTTTTCAAAACTCTCAATTTGATTCAAAATATGAAAAATATAAAATTTGATGCAAAAGAGCCAGAAGTGAAGAACAGTGGGAGGGAGTGGTGTTGCAAGGCTCTAAAAAAGGTGTGTGAGTGGATACTTTTAAGGCCCCCACAGGCATGGGGTCGTACAACCCCCCCCCCCCCCCCCCCATCATGTATACATACATACATACACATATATATATATATATATATATATATATATATATATATATATATATATATATATATCACATGTTGACGCCCTTCTCTCAGGTTAACTTTCACTCTTTCAGTCTTCAGTTTGTGCATAAATATACATTATGCATTTATTATATGAAAAATATAAATATAAATATACTACAATATATATATTACAATTGTATTGTATAATATATATATTTTAAATATACATGGTTTAAATGCATATATTATGGTTTATTAAATATGGATATCTAAAAGATAATACATGTATTATATTCCACTTAAATGCATTTGCATAATACACACCAATATATATATATATTTTAAAAAAAATATATATATATATATGATAATAAACATTCAATATCATATAAATATATTTCTTAGATATTATAAATAAACATCAGTAATATTATAAAATATAATAAATTTATCAATGTATATGCAGTACTTTAAATCTATAAATTATATAAATATTTAAATAATGATATATGTCTATAAATATGTTTATTTTTATGGATCATATTATTAATTGTATATAATTGCTTATACCCATAGAATTCATTTTTATAACTTTTATTTTAATTGGCTTTAAACATTTCCTAATAGTTAATTTCATACACAATAATAATAATTATAATTATCTATTACTGTTCATAATAAAATATAGATTATTATTGATATATATTATTATAATTATTATTAATATTATTATTATTATTATTATTATTATTACCAGTATCAACCATATATATAGTCTATGACTGAGTACGGTATAGGCCTAGGACTACGCTATACGCATAATGGCTGAATTCGCTTGCTCCAAAATCCAAGGATTAAGCATTTTTTGTCTAAACAAATCTGTATAGTTTTACCAATCCTTCAAAATACATTCTGAATCTCTGAAACCAATAATTATATAAAGTATAATTTTCCATGAATCAATTATCAAGCATGATAAAATCATATGACTTGTTCAAGTCTATAAAAAGTATAAGCTAAATAGCCTTAATATAAGTTATAGGCTATACTGTATACACACCATCTATGGCAACGTCACCTCAGTGAGACCGGGATCAAGCCACATGAAGCATAAACAGGAAAACGTATTGATAATTTGTATCTAAAAGTTTTAATATAACCGTTCTATTTATGTGGTAGCACGCTGAAACGTAAAGAATCGCTGTGTTCTGTGAAAAGCTGTCACACAACACGTGAAGCGAGGTCCGCATGGCGTATGTTGTCATGACGTTTCTTGTCCTAACCCCCCCAACCGCGTGGCGGCGCTAGAACCCTCTCGTCATCTAAGCTCTCTGATACGGTATGTTTACATGTAACATTGTATCAATTATGCAGAACTCCCTCCTCTGATATTCGTCCATTTCAACCATGGCTAGGAACAAACCTTTTTGACTGTAAACAATCGTCTTTTATTATCACTGTTCATCTTAAATAAATACACCTTCCAACTAAGTAACAGAAGGTATCTATGATAAACGTACAGTAGGCCTATATATATATATATATCCCTACTGTACGTATTATTAAAACCTACTGCAATACATATATTGTAATAATGAAAATATTCATAATTTATCTAATCAGTTAAAGAATTTACAAAGCCTATCCTAAATTCCATCCTTAAGAGTGCAGGTCTCACACGATCAGCCTTACCAGGACAAGTTAGGTGATTGCAGATAAAGCATACCGTTCCTGCATTCTAAATGTGAATGTGTTATTATGCCTGTGTCTATAATCCTGTTTTTGTTTAATTGGTCAAAAATCCTACCATAAAATTTTGCCATGTTTTACACACATCCTCACACACACATATTTTTTAATTATAAGCCACGTTACATCTTTTGGCGCAGTACAGAATTATTGCAAGGACTGACGAATTAATATTCAGACGTATCTGCCATTAAATAAATTACATGTTCACGTCTTACAGCTGTAGTTACATGCACAGTAATAATGTTACAACCTGTACCGGTAAGCGGTATCTAAAATTTAAAAAAAAAAAACTTGGATTTTGTTGGTAACTGGCCACAACAATTTTTTTTTCATAGTAAAAAAACCCCTGATGATCTCCGCTCAGCATGCTCATGTATACGTGCACTTGTCTAAAATGAATCCGACTTTAACGTCATAAAACTGAAAATATGCAGGAAAAGGTCAAAAGCTCGGTGGCTGAGACCGCCTGTCCCGATTAAAAGAACATTTAAAAATCTTAAAGCTTTTTAATCCAAAATATATTTAAATGAATGTTGTATAATTAAATAACGTCATCTGTCAACGATACATGTGATTTACCAGATATAAAAAAAAATATCATTACAGTTCATATTAAGGAACCGTCCTTTGAGAAGGACTTTGAGAAGAACTTCAAAATGCCATAACATTTTCTAAAATATATTATAGGGTTTTAAAGCTGTGTTTCCACGTATCCGCATATAACGTATCCGCAGAAGAGGTACGTACGTTCCAAAGCGTGCAGTCCGCAAAAACTGTTTCCATAAGTACGTACGTTTTTCTTGCGGATACCCTTTCACGTGCCTCTTTTGAAACTGCTAGGACGACAGGCAGGAAGAAGGTCAATATGTCTCATCACACCTGGCGCCGGGGCACTGTTGGAAAATGTAGGCATTTTTTGCCATCCGCAAAACGGATGAATCGCTCACCGATCCGTTTTGATGCTGTCCGTTTTTGCGGATACGCATGAGGAGCACGTTAAAACGAACATATGGAAACAGTTCATCTTAAAAAAGAGGGATCCGATTTTTTGCGTACGAGACGTACGAGATTTACGGATGAATGGAAACACAGCTTTAGGGTTATATTAGCAGCCGAAATTTATCAAACAAAACAAATTCATCTACAGCTTAACATTAAATTGATTAAAAAAGGGTGGTCCGGACCAGCCAAAACGTACAGACCGGACCGATCCGTACCCCTTATATGTTAAAGATACAGATTCTTGCTTTGGCAGTGACCTCAAACTAATTCCGTGTCGTATTTCCGTGCGGTAATCAAAATCTTGCTTGTTCACTCCTCTGGCGCATTATTAAGACCTTTTCTTTGACCACAATAACCTGAGGACTGAAACCAGGATGTCGCAAGTCGGACACTGGTAGGGACTGAAACCGGTTGCTGATGTCAGAATTGTACACAATATTTTTGTAAATTAATATATTTTTATAGAAAATACAAGAATCCATGTGAAATCGAAGTACGTTGTTATGATCAATCCATGCCTGTATGATCCCAAATATAAATCCCAATCGGAAAAGCATTTTTACTTAAACTAACTTACCTTGAAGGCATATATATGTTATTTTAAATGTAAAAAGGAATTATTTAAAATTCATCAGCGCATTCATAGTCTGTATTATCAATATTAAATATGTTTAGGCCAGATGAGCAGCGTTTATGATGTCTAGCAAGTTCACAAAAATGGCGTTCACGTGAGTCTTCACAAATGATGCGTGAGATTGTGTCAGAATCGCTTGATAGGAGTCGGCAGCCAGAAAATATGACCGGTTCTGTAAGCACGGCAGGCGGGGCACACGGTGTAGACGAAGGCAGCAGTCTAAATGACCAAAGCGGCGTGAATGCTCAAATACGCAGCCAAGTGCAGGGAGGTCAGACAAGATTCTACCAACAATAACCTGTAACATCATCTGTGGCTGACCTGTTATAAGAACCCCTCTGATCCTATTCATCATAATCACTTACTTTATGTCTTTACACTATTTTTGTATAATTTTACACCTCATTAAATATTTATGGCCCTATAAGTATTTGACCTGTCACTGGCAATCACAAATTTAAACTGCTTAAATGAATACGGGCAGATATAATTAACTGTATTTAGTGTTTCTTTTAAAAAGATGTTTTCCGTGGCATTTACGTGTCATTGATCCATGGGAGAGTTCATGATTTCCTTACTATTGCGGCGCCGGATCAAATAAAGCGTGTGATAGGGACCACACTCCTTCCAGGACTTGCCTCTCAGTGCGGGGCGAACGTGTCCTGAAGGAATCAACGAATTACCAAATGGACTCTTTTCATTATCTCTGCATGCCTGACTGTTAAATGGATCGACTTGGAGGGACCTGAAAGAATCGCCCCGAGATGGAAATGATATCATCTTCTGCACGGATAGCGTACTGTTATGCGTGTGGACTTTTGTTAGTCAGGCGCGTCAAGGTCTCCCGCTCCGATGGTTCTGTTTTTTAGCTCAGCTGACTGTAAGTCATCTGAGCTATATAGCGATCACTCTTTGTCCGTCGTCCGTCCGGCCATCCGGCAGTCTGTCCGTTGACAAGGCACAAATCGTAACCACTGGACCTGGAATCTTCTAACTTTACCTCCAAAGAGTTCCATGAAAATCTCCTTGGAAACCTGGAATTAGGTCTCTATTACCCATATTCTTCAAGCTATGGGGCTCCGAAGTACCCTTCAGAAAAAATGAAAAATTTGATACAAAATCTCAAATATCTGAAGAACTCAGGCATTGATCACTATTATTCTTTTCATGGATATTGATCTTGGAGTGTTTCATCAGTTTCTGCAGACTGGTGGCGCCACCTGTATTTTTTTTATTTTTTTATTTTTTACGATTTTTTTCTCTATTTTTGAGACCCTAAAAGATGCGGTCATCTGTTAAAAGGGCAATGGTAACGACTAGACCTAGAATCTCCTGTCTTGACATGTTCGGAGGCCCATGTAAAGTCTCCTTGGAAACCAGAAATTAGATCTCTATCACCCACATTGTTTGAGCTATGGGGCTCAGAAGTACCCCCAGAATAACTAAAAATTGATACAAAAGCTCTGGTATCTGAACAACTATTCCATTGATCACCCTGATTCTTTGCATGCATATTCATCATGGAGTGTTTCATTAGTTCTTGCGGACTGGTGGCGCCACCTAAATTTTTTAAAAAAATTAACACATTTTTTTTCTCTATTTTTGAGACCTTCAAAGATGCGGTCGTCCTTTAACAGGGCTCAAATTGTAACCATAGGTCGTAGAATCTTCACACTTGATATCCTGGGAGATCTGTGAAAAGTCTCTCTGGAAACATGAATTAAGGTATCTGTTACCCATATTTTTTTAGCTATGGGGCTTATAAGCACCCCCCAGAATAATTGAAAATTTGATACCAAAGTAGGGCACGAATCATAACCATGGAGCCCAGAATCTTCTAACTTGACATCCTGAATGTTCCTCAAAAGTTCTCCCCAGAAACCTGAAATTGGGCCACAGTGACCTATATTCTCAGAGTTTTGGGGTATGTTTGAGCACCCCAGATATAATGAAGGATAAACACAAATTGCCTGATTCATCATGAAAGGCTGGTTGAATTGTCATCAGATTTGTTGTTTTTATGGGTCCTGATGAACTTAAGCTAATATGCATGAAAAATGATGCCACCTATCTTAATTAGTTTTCTGTGCAAGAACATATTATCAACATGTTAGTCGGCTGAACGTCATGACCCATGGGTCACTTGTTTTTATATGACTCCAGCCAAAATGGAACGAATTCAAAGCTGTTTAATTAAGAATAATTTTTATATCTTTGACAAGGATGCAGATAAAACTCATGTGAATATATTTATATTAACAGTATATATATATCAATATTACTATTGTTACGCTAATCCAAATACATGTAATCTGATCTTATGAATAAAAAAACTCCTTGGGATCAGTTTTTTTTACAATTATTAAAATATTTCTGAAAAGAAAGTTTATATATCTTATTAGATGTAGAACCACTATATATAATTTTTTTTTTATCAAATCCTCACCTTTAAGATTTTCAACTGATTAAGCTGTTTATACTTAAATTTGGATAGTGTCGTCTATCATGGGGGGTGGGGGGTTGACATGTTCCCTCACTTCCTAATATAAGTGGAAAAAGTTCCCTTTGGCCCTGTCACATTTTAAGGGAAGATAAAAAATAACCAATCATATGATATTTCGGTAATCAGTTTATAATGTGTTTGGTCATTTTCCCCTCAATATCTTTAATCATGCACCTCATTTTTAAACGATTTAGAATAGTGCATTTGTCAATATATAGCTTCACTAAGTAAATGTTTTAATGTTTAAATTAAATGTAAATAATATATAAAAGTGTTGTAAACGTAGTAAAATTATTGTCATTTAATGAAAATATGTATCTTATTATGTGTGTAGGAAAAAGAAATGTATGATATACTGTTGAGGGAATTCCGAATGCCCCGATTGCCATAAAGACGGTATGCCATAAGCGGGTGTGGGGTGAGAGACGTCCGGAGATTTTTAGCCGGAGTCCTTACGCGACGCGGGAGGAAGGCTTCTGTCGGTAATCATTTATTTTGCGCGAGCGATAGATATATGCTTTGTTGTCATCACATAAAAGTGGAATTTCTAGCTCAGCTGACTGAAAGCCATCTGAGCTATATGCATCACTCTTTGTTCGTCGTCCGCCCCGTCTTAGGTAAACATGGCACAAATCGTAACCGCTTGACCCTTAAAACTTCTAACTGAAGACCCATAGAGGTCCATAAAAAAATCTCCTTGAAAACCTGAAATTAGGTCCTATATCCATCAAGCTATGGGGCTCAAAAGTACCCCCCCCCCCCCCCAAAAAAAAAATAAATAAATAAACAAATAATAAAAAATTGGATATAAAAGCTCATGCATCTGAATAACTAATGCATAGATTGCCATGATTGTTTTCATGCATATTGATCATGAAGTGTTTCATCGTTTCCTGAAGACTGGTGGTACCACCTGTATTTTTTGTCTAAATTTTACGCATTAATATCTCTATTTATAAGACCTTCAGATTAAGCATTGCGTCCGTTAACCGTTCGAAAACCGTAACTGTTGGAACTAAAAACTTCTAACTGTACATCCAGGGAGGTCTTTGCAAGGGCAATCTTTCTGGAAACCTGGAATAAGGCCATGGTGACATATATTTGTGAACCACGGGCCAAAAACATGATTTTGAGTACCTAGTCAGTCAGACGTGGAACAGATTATATATGCTAGCCCTAGAATATTCTAACGTTACATACAGGGAAATCTTGGGCAAATCTCAATGGAACCCTAAAACCAGGTCATAGTGACCTATATTCTGCCAGATACTGACCAAAACATGATTTTGAGAACCCAGACAGTACGACAGGACACAAAACTTTACTGATGCACCTAGAACCTTCTAACGTGAAATTAAGGGAAAACTCTCAATGGAACTCTGAAATACGGTCATGGTGACCTATACTCTGCAAGATATGTGAAAGAACATGATTTGAGCACCTTATAGGACAGATATGCATGTTTGGTTACATGTGGACCCAGAAACTTCTAATTTGATAAAGATTAAGACCTGATTAAGGGGATTCCTGTAAAATTTCTTTGAATCCAGAAATAATTTGACCGTGACCTATATTCTGCGAGCTATGTAAAAGAACATTATTTTAGCGTATTATTAGTAAGATGGGCACAAACTGTAGTAGTTGGACGAAGAAACATCTAACTTAATAACTGTCTAGGGTGTTCCTGGTTATACCTTCTTGGAAAGCCTAAATAAGGTCACTGTAACCTTTTTTGTTAAAACTTTTGGCAAAATGCACTCTGTGAGTCATTTTACCCATTGTTCAAGGTTCCATGAAATCAACCAAGCGCAATGGCCCATGGGATACTTGTTTTATGTGATCTCTCCAATGTTTGAAAAATAAGTACTGAGAACTTATTGAGGAGCATCACACATGAAGACTGCACAGTTCTCAAGTTTTACTTTTGAGACCATTTGAGAAGATCTACTTGTAACCTTTGAACTTTTAATTGCGTAAAATCTACCATGACAACACTGTAGCTATTCACTGAAAATACCGAGGAAGTAGGTTTCTCTGAAAGTGCATCTCACGTTAGACAATGAAGTATGTTTAATTGAAATGGAGATCTGCTGTTTCACTAAGAGATAAAAAGAGGACAACAATCATCATACGAACAATATATTGGGTAAACTCAATAAATATGAAAAAAAAAATGTAATTTGAGCAAGAAGCAATGGCAATGATACAAACCTGACGTAGCCGTCCCATAGTCGCCTGTCAACCCTTCAATGTTACAGTCCCGTAGATAACAAACATAATACATTGTGGCCAATACATGACAAAATGGCCATATTTGAAGTCCGTGCAGGTAGATATCTCACAGTAAAATCGGATACAAATAACACACATAGTAAACCCCTCTAGTATAAAAAGTGACTAGGCTGTATACAAGAATCCTAGCAAAATCTCAGCTATTTCCGTTTGTCGCCAAACGTAAAGCGGTTTCACGAGACTTGCCATCCTGTCACTGGAAGCGTATCAAATGCAAAAAAAAAAACAAAAAATAAAACTAGACATCTCTAGCATAAAAGCAACCAAATTATAAACATTTTATCAAAATTCATGTTTGACGCCAAAAGTAACAAGATTTGCGGATACATTAGATGAAAATGAAATAACGTGGGGTGAACGTGTCGCGAACAGGACGAAAACATGGTCTTTAATTTTATCACAAAAATTCCCGACGATCCCACGTTCTGACTTGCCGTGGCTGAACCGTGAGACACTGTAGATATCCGCAGTGAGACCTGAGCTTTATAGGTAATCATATTACTTCAATTACACCAGACAAACCACTGAAATATGTTTGTTTGCCTTCTAACATCACCGGTCAAAAAGGATTCCAGTAAACACCTACATCTTGGTTAAGCTCCCTGCAAGTTTGTTGAATGTTCGGCGACCACGTGTCCCAGGGCTATTGTTGACAGTTAAGTCGGACGGGGGACAGGGAATCACGACGATCACCATTGGAAACGGGATTTACGCTTTATTTTGCCCATCTTCATTTATCCTTTTCTTTTGCCATTTCCAAAATCATGGGCTCTTTTTGAAATAATCGGCTATTTGCACCGATTTTATTTTTATAGTCTGGGTGTTTTTTTTATGTAATTTTTGAAATAACAGTCACAGAACAAAATTTTCCCAGTTGGCGCAATATAAATGCGCTAAAGGTCATCTTTTCACGACTACAAATATTTTTTTTTTAGTTTTCCTGTGTGTTCATGTATATAATGTCTTAGGGGCGGTTGAAGCTTTCTTCAAGCCGTGCTTTTCGAGAAAGACCTGCTAACTTTGTCATTGACCAAAAAAAAAACTTAGATTAAAAAAAATTAAATTTCATAATTTTAGTTCCCGAACCAATGTCTCTTTTCCGGTAATAAATCCGATAAGAAAATAAGATTATGTTGTCCCTTTTAAGAAAATGTTTCCATAAATAAGTTTACTCATGGAAGCTAGATCCAAGTCGATATTTAGCCAAATATATTTTAAAATCCATCATCAAGTTATGAAAAGAAGCAAAAAGGCTTAAGAAGTAAGTCTCCGAGGAAGAAGCTTTCAAAGAGCCGGCTTTAATGAAGCGATCCACCGTGACACCCGAATCGATAGGATCAGGGACGGGATTCTGAAAAGTCTTCACAACAGGATCCTGTTGACATCTAAAGCAACAGATCCATCCATCATTAGACTAATGGATGCTAAAACCTCACATCTGAACAAACGTATGCCTTTTATCAAAATTAATTTTCATCGTGTTGGGCTATTAAATATATTATTAGAGACGATTCGAGACGAATTAGATACGATTTCTTTTTTTTTTTTATTCTACAACTATATTAATTACTTGTGGTTGTGGATATTATAACATATTTCCGCATTTTTAATTTCATTTGTTTTAAATGTAGGTTAATGTTTCGTAAAGTTATCTTCCCTGTATGCTTAGGGCATATGTGTACGGATATGTAGGTATTTGGGTTCGCTATCCCGGGTTATTGAACTTTGGCGCCAATGGCTTTGTTAAATAACAATTCCTGCATGCTCAGGTATACGTGTGGTTGCTATTTTTGTCGTAATCAATTTTGAATGTGGATGCAACATTTCTCTAAAGTTATATTTCCTGCATACTGTGGACTTAAGCGGATATCAAGGTTATTATTATACATGTGAAAGCGATATTTGTCGTATTTCATAAGTAATCTAAATGATGTTTCATAGTCGGTGCAATATTTTTTCAAAACATATATCTCCTGTCTATATATAGACAGATATATCTGACGCCTGTGCGCCTGTGATAATATATAAAGTCTATCTAAAATGTGTCACTCCTACTTTTACCTACACTTTGACTACAGACAAACATGGCTATATCATTACATACATATATGTATTTGAAGCGGGGGATCTTCAGTTGGGGCCCCGACCGGTGCCTCAATGGTCATCATGGTGAAATTTCATTATAACCTAAGAGATTCTCTAATAATTTAACGACAGGTTAATGATTTCTAGATTATTCGCAACCTCATGCACATAAAACCCGAAATCCAGAAGGCTTAGTAATAACATATCATTCATATCCATGTATATCTTCAGCCTCATTCCATATCTTATAGAATGTGCGAAAAAAACAAGCCTTCGACCGATCGTCTAATCCCTTAATTAGGAATAAAGGTCTGGCAATAAGCAGACAGCAACATTTCATGCAGACATACTGTTTAACATGGTACACTGCTTTGAAATCCTCAAACGGATTGATATGTTTAAAAAGGAGGTTCAACATCCACTTGAAAAGAGCACTGTGACACGATTTTGTTATTATATAAATGTTTACATGATTTATTTGGTTTCTTGTAAATACATATAAATCATTTAAGATTGATTTAATTTTTGCCATACATACAAAATTTTCAAAAAAAGAATAAATCTATAATGAGTATACTGAATTTCTATCATTGCGGTTATCTGCCTGAGCCCGAGACATGGTCAGTGATGCAAATCGGTTCCGACAAGACTGCACGCAAGTACTGACGAAGACAGAACGGCTCACTGGCTGAATGCCGCGTCCGGTTGTTTCTACCGGCAGTTTATTAATATCCATCGTATCACTGACTGGTTTTATAGAGATCAGGAAATATCTATCGATGTATGGTTTCTGAGAGGAAATTCAAGGGTCCCCCGATGATTAAAGAACCCTCAGAGTTTCAGAGTGCTTTGAAAGAATGCTAAAGTACACCAATTCAGGAAGCACTGTGCGTTATGGAGGTAACCATGACAACAGAAGCTCGGAATTTAATTTATTTTGTTATATGTATTAACATTTTAAAGGGGCCTGACATTTATTAACTTACGATAATCCCTCTGACCTTTCATAGAATAGTGGAGACAACACTGATCACACCTAAATATTCCAAATACATTCAACAAGGATAGACGTACCAGAGTTTTTTCATAGGACGTTATGACCTTTCAACTTCTGCATATGTGCAGCCAGTCACCTTTTTGTAAAATGGTTTCCCGATGTTTCTCATACATTCGTCACAGAGACATTATCAGAACCTTCGGAAAAGAAATAACCTAGAGTGCACGGCGTGTAAGCCAGATATCACATATATTCTATAGATAGGGTTAGGTGAAAAGCCTGCTTTAACTAAACTTTTAGGGGTAATGTAAATAACTCCCTTGGTTGGAAGTTATTCCAAATATTTGTGCAAAGTTGTACAATGCTAAGCCGGGCCTACCATTCGGGATGCTTCATATTCACATATGAAATCAGAATTTAAATCTAGTTTTCCTCAATTAAGAACATTGTTGCAGTATCCCATCCTTTCTCTCTTCGCTGAGTGCAAAGAAAGGAAGAAATATGATGTTCTTTATATATCTGACACCAAACCGTGTTTTTTACTGCACATTGTACAATATCTTTAAAAAAAACATTGTGAGCCCTGGTCCAGTGGGCACTCTACTGAACTATAGGGTAATAATTTAACAATTTATGGCAAATGACGCTAGGACTATATCCTGAATTCAGAAGGTTCCCCAGGGATTGTCATTTTATAAGATTCAGGAGTTATTCCTTTCATTACAGAAACCAGGGTAATAAGTTTAAAAGGATTGTTAAAAGAAAGGTCCAGAGCGTGCAGTCGTGTCGTCTGACTGAACGGTCCAAGCCTTTCATGTGCCGTCAAGTAGAGACATTTCAGCGACAAAACTGGCCAAATAATGATCACAGTCTCTCTGCAGGGGACGTTAGACGATTAACAGTGGCTAAACGAACAGCGAGGGACGCCCATGTTCCAAATATTAGGTCAGAATCAATATTCTAGCGTGCTGGTTAATGTGGCTTTGAAGTCATATGACACCTCTTAGAGGTTCAATCATACACGCTCTGTCCAAAGGATCGTCCCCTCGCCGAATTATAAGAGCATGGATTTCCTGTACTGGGTTGTCTTAGAAATTTCTGGTCCATTTCAATGATTTTATAAAATGTCATTTTTATTTCATAAAAAAAGGCTTCACTTTTTTATATTTGGTAGGGCCAGTGCAAGGGATGAACATAGTTTTTATTTTCTAATAATTACAGTGTAGTGCGGTAGGATGTTATAAATTTTTATTTAAGTCATTATAAATGTATTTTTAAATTCCAGAATGACAAACTGCAGTTTCTGAAGGTTATGTCCTCTGGAACCCCCCCCCCCCCCCCTCCTTTTCCGGAGCTGTGGACCTTTTTAGATTTTCTTATCAGTCTTCTTTGGTTGGACTTATCCTGTTCCTAAATCCTGGATCCGCCCTTGCTATGTCATGACATCTCTGAATTATAGAATGTTTGTTTAATAATAAAAATGACCTGCCATCATCGAATATTCGCGAACCACGACATTCCAGGAGGGTGGGGAATCCTTCTGACCCCTACAGCCTTATTAAACCTGTAAATGTCTTACACTAGGCTTGTGTAGAACCATCGCATGTGATGGAAAAAACACATTCTCCATGGATCGAAATAACAATGTAACTTAACAATGTAATTTCAGCACTATATATAGAGAACTAACCTAATAGAAGAGTATATCATGCTTTGTATTCGCTTATTCCTCCCCGTCACAGTCGCCCATGGTTACAAGTGTTGAGCATTAGATATTCACCACATTACATTTTGAATGCACTATATGTCACTTTTGTTTAAATTTGATTTTGACGTAAATTTTCAAATTACGTTAACTGTAACATAACTGGTAATAGTTTGTCATTTTAACCCGTCAATATGTAAAACCAATATTTTGATGGTAAAAAAGTAGAAACGTTCTTGTATATACAGTGTGGTTGCCAAAGCGTCATGGTATTATTATTGTTTTGGAAGGTATTGGACATTTTTTACTAATGGATAGTTGTTGTACATTGTAAGTGGAGTTAATGTTAGGGTATATACGTATTGTTACATGTATCTGTTTATTATGCGCCTGGCGTTCTGATTCTTTTTAGGCTCAAGCCCTGGGCGTTGCTATGGGAACCGTACTGGTTGAACCCTGGCGTGTAGAGACACAGCGCTCGTTGTAGTCTAGAATTTTCGGGTCTGTTCATGCGCTCATGGCGCGTGTGTATCGTTGTGTGTGGAAGGTTCGTGAAAAAAGGAAGGTTCTGGGCTTCGGGTGAGAAAGTTATAAATAGGGGCGGTGTTTAGAGCCGACAGAGAGAAAAATACCAGCGGACATGAAAGACTGTGACAGTTGACTTGCGAATAATCATAGGCCAGAGCAGTTGGCTGCTTTTAAAGCAAGCCCATTGAGCTGTAAGTTTGTCGTGTTAAGATAAACCACTCCAGTGTAAAAGCTTTGTTCATCTGGCCAAGTGTCCATTTTTTAAGATGCTGCGAGATTACTGGTGCCAGATTTAATTCGCTCTGGAGTATATTTATCTACTTCTCTGTTTAAAAAGGGCATCCCGAAGCGGATTCAGGAGAGGGGTCCAGGGGGTCGCCGATACCCCCCCCCCCCCCAGCACACACTTTTTAATGACTATTGGTCACGTACATGTGTATTTAACTATTGCTGCAATGTTTGAGAGAAACAAGTCCTGTGTAAAAAAAAAAAGAAAAAAAAAAAAAACAGGATATACTTGTTTCGTTTAGTTTGCAAGGTTTTTGACTCATGTGACATCGAGCTCTAACAGTATGCTTTTGGACTGCGCGTGGGAATCTTTTACCCTTCCATAAAATATGGCAATCGAAGTAACCCGGGCTGCCACAGACCATGATAGCCCCTCAGTTCGACAATAAGGATTTTAATTTCTTAATATAAACTTGTGAGAGGTGTATAAATCAAATAAATGCTTTCGATATGTGAATTCTATACAACGGATTAAAAAATGGTGAGTTCTGTCAAAATGTCAGTTGCTGAGAATCATAACATGTGCGATTTGCGTAAACATTCTGAACAAAATAAATGCCTGTGATTTTAAAAGATTTTACTTTCTTGCTAGGTTTTAGATGACTCTCGGGGGCGAAAGTTGCTTTTTCAGAGTGTGCCACTGTGTAACAAAAGGGAGAAGTGTTGTATTAATTCTAACAGGAGTAACTACGTTACAACTGGTGTGTCATCATATCCATGCACAATCGAACTCGGGGTCTTTTATCATGTTGCTCAGTTCAGATGTGAACTGAACCTCAAGATGTGTTGTTTTATGCTTTCGTGTAAGATCATACCTTTGACGTCATCTGACAGTGGAGATATGCGTTTTGTCGGAAGACGTGGTATATATATATATATATATATAATTTGTATTGTTCACACAGCGTGAATTCAATACATCGCGGTGATAGTGCTCTACCGTATGGGAGCGTTTATAAATAACTAAAGTACGGTTAGTTTGACTTCATCGGTTTGTGCTACAGATCTGTTTCGTGAGAGCAGCATTCAAGCCGGCTCACTCTTCAGGTGTAAACTCTGAGTTTGTACCTGAAGAGTGAGCCGGCTTGAATGCTGCTCTATATATATATATATATATAGTCAATGAACACAAAAAGAAGAGAGACATCAACGCCAACATTTCAAACAATCATATTATTTGGATAACATGTACAAATTTTTGCTAAATTTTCAGCTACCCCTGTAGCCTTCGTCAGAGCGAGTGACTAACTGTAAACAAAGCTGATAGTGTGACCCTTCGCTAGGTCAACGGGGCTGGATTGCCAGCTATACCCATTAATCAATCTGATGTCTTTTCAGGACTGGCCTGTGTATGTCCACATGAAAACAGGGCTGCTGGGGTATATATATATATATATATATATATATATATATATATATATATATATATATATATATATATATATATATATATATATCACTAACTGGCAGATGTAGATAAAAGCTATACTACTGCCGACAATATTATATATTAAATTTTACTCTAATAGCAAGATGTAAGTTCATTGCAGCAATTAATCTGGATTAATGGATAATTGAATTTCCTCACTTGTTAACACATAAACGCTTTCGATTCCCTGTTCTGCTTTGTCTCACATGAATGCATGTTTAAGGATGGGCACTGACTGGAGTAGGACCACAGCAAGACAAATTGGTGGGCGGAATATGGACGAACAGTTCAATGGGGGCAAACCATTTTTTTCCTTTAGATCCAGAATTTATTTCTAGCATACAAAGAAATGATACCTTGTATATACTAAGCTGCGTGAGGTGGACTTTAATGTTCCTTCTTTGAACTCTGGACTGATTCTTGAAAGCTCCGTTGGGAACTCCAGCTCGTTATGAATGTTTGCTACTGAGGACATATTCTTCAGAGACCGTAACGGTCAGATGTCAGATTTTGATGGCGAAGTATTCAGTGGAAGAGGCTTATATATGTTGTTAGATTCTCTCCAAGCCCATTGCGCTCTATATAACTTTGCTCCTTATACCATGGGGTATGTGACTCTAGGGATTTGACGACTTAGAGTGCGCACTTTCATCTGACAGTTCATATTTTCAACAGGTTAACTGAAAAGCTCTAGCTACTCAAGCATCATAAGAAAAATGATATATATATATTTATTATTTTCTGAAAAAACACCACTGAAAGCATTTACTGTTTCTGTTAATCTTACGGCGTTTTCTTTTTAAAATGCCTCCAGATGAACAGCTTCGTGATCACCCTGGGGTCTGGTAGTGTGCAGTTTATGGCACGTGTTGCCACCAGGGTCCATGTCCACGTTTTACCTTGACAGCCCTTAAGGCTGAGCTCCCTGGCCTGGGTGGATATGAATTGACCATAGAAATGATTATTTCACAGGCATTTCAATTAGAACGACAAGGCTCACCTAATGATGGCTGTCCATTTTAGTTTAATGATTCGCTGCATCGGCATCTACTGTTATAAGCTCTGAGTGAAAGATTAAATAAAACTGAAACAAGTAAATAAACACACCAAAAGAAACACATCGAAATGTAAATCTCATCATTGTGGCAACCATAATCAGTTCCAGTGTCATTTATGACAAAACTGTCAATCACTGAAGCCGTACGAGACCAGATTTAGCATCAGCACGCAGAGGACTGTACCGTTATACTGAGGTATGACTCATCACGTGACAGGTGTTGTTATAAAATGTTAAATACAGCAGTCTAGTTTATTCTGCACGTTACTTGTAATCGGATAATTATTTCGCTACCGGTATTTGCACCGTAGTCATGATTAGCTCTCCCACTCTGAGGTGGTCGGTGGACTTATATTGTCACTGGGTATACAATAGTAATGATAAGTGATAACACAAACATAAACGCCATTTCCATTCGCAATGTAGGGGCGGGGACTTCGACCCCCCCCCCCCCCCCGCCCCCGACACACACATATAACCCCTCCCCCTCCTAATTCCTCAATTAAGTGTAATAATAATATCAATGGTATGATGATTATATCAATGTTAACAGCGATTTGAAAATATTTAAGAGAATTGCGACTGAGGGGGTTGGGCGTAGAAGGGATATATCATACTTCGGTGTGGGAAATATTTAAAAATTGTTATCAAAATTAAGGCTATTTTGAAGCATGAGAATAAAATAACGGGGAATGGAATCAACAAGAATTTGAAATTTTTACAAAAAAATTAAATCGTTAAAAAAATAGGAAACTGAAGATATATATATATACAATATAAAGATTTTTTGAAAGACATTATGAGTCATCATAATGTAAATAATAAAAATAATAATATTAATAATAATATTAATGATTATAAAAATAATATAAGATTATTTTTTTTAATTCATTATTTCTAGAGCGCCTTTTAAGGGGAACAAGGCTCTAGACTGGAAGTACATGAAAGTTAAAAATAAATTATGAGATATCAAGTTGTTGAAAAGCAACAATGAATGAATGAGTATTTAAGCGAGATTGAAGACTGAGAAACAGTTTGTTTAGAACTGGGCGCTGACGGGCCTCAATCCCCCCGCACCCAAACCCCAATCCAACGGCCTGACCCAGTCCTACGGGCTGGGTTGTTGCGGGTGATGGGAGGTGTGTATATAAGGCCCGTTAGCGTCAAGGTCTTGACTAAGAGAAAGTCATCATTTCTGAGATAGTATATGGTAAACAATAACAAGTTAAGTTTCCAATAATTTATGATCACCCGCAACAAACAGATTTTTAGTGGTTGACACAGCGAAAGCGAGGCGGATGATCTAGTTCTTATGGCTGGATTAGGAAGAGTCATTAGATCAAAAATGTAATGCTCTGTAATGGCTTAAAAAACGAAGAAAACTGGCTTACACTAGATGCTCAAGGTAAAAAGAACTCGGTGTAGCTTTTTGTTAGCAAAGAACATTCTTTGGACAATTACCAGTTGGTAAAACCGAATCGGGTTTCGCTCTCGGAATAGAAACTAGGAATGTCTATAACAATTACATACTACAACAAGCCCCGAGAACTAAAAACCCGGTGGCACTTTTTACCGGAACGTCAGTCTAATTTATGTGCCTGAAGGTCATTTTAAGCTAAACCACTAAGTTGCTTTCTGAATCATGCAGTTATTTCTAGATACCAGTAGAGGATTCCTGGCTGGTGAACGACAACGATTAATAGCAGTTTGCCACAGAATCCTGTGAAAACAAATTGCAGGTATATTTTACAAGCACATTTTCAAAATATGACAAAAATAACAAATGATGAATATTCTATAAAATTTAGTAATGAATACAAATTAAGACAAAGATTCAGTTG
Organism: Sipunculus nudus; assembly: GCA_026874595.1. Classification (NCBI taxonomy): domain Eukaryota; kingdom Metazoa; phylum Annelida; class Sipuncula; order Golfingiida; family Sipunculidae; genus Sipunculus; species Sipunculus nudus. The sequence continues at coordinate 9,806,520 of CM049312.1, read as the reverse complement.
TTCATAAACATGTGATACATGATGATGCAATAAAATAATGAGAAGCTACACAATAATGTTGTGTGTTGTCTGGTATGTATCAGCCTTGTATATATAGACATTCACTGTGTCAATGATTCCTCGCACTTTCAATGCGAGTCATTACATATAATTATACCCATAATTGTTATATGTAAAACACAAATGTCTTCGGTCCGCCGGAATAAAACATTTGCTATAAATTATAGTGTAGGGCTAAAAACCACAGCTGATTTGCATTCTTATCTTGTCTTGGAGTAAAAGAGAATTTTGAAAATTTCTCGTCCTTTTCATGGCGAAGGATCAAATTAAAATAACATATATGGACAGTATATGGACATATGTGGACATATACGGACAGTTACATTTTCCTTTTCATTTCCTTATCATTTTTCTGAGCCAACGGGAGATGTTATACTGTTAGTGTAACCTCTCATCCTATCGTTTTAATCCCGAAAAGATCAAATCAAAATAAATATTTGAGCGTTGTGTCTCCATGAATCAGTGTGATAATATCCTCCTGCCTACAAGCCCTACAAACCCTATTTCCTTCATTTTCTGATCACCCAAGCCAACAATTCGACACCGAGAACTAGACACTCAGCTTTTGTTGAATGGCAGTGAGAATAACGTTCACGTAGCAATTAATTAAGGAAGGGCAAATTAATTCTCATTGATGTTACTTAATTGCCCATTGCATGTTCTACTTGTAAAAGAGCAATGTCACGTGACAGATCTTTTTCGCTTTCCCAGAAAATCTCAATACATAAAACCTACTTTTACAAGGCAATTCCCTAGACGCAAAGGAATCGATGTGCTTATTGTCCATGGATGTAAATCGACCCTGTGTTTAAATTACTCCCATTAATTATTTTCCTTGATCATTATTTTCAAATGTAATTAATGAAATGAAATATTACAAACCGTTCTCATTTTTCAACTTTTTTTAATCTTTTTACTTTTCCCGATAAATGTGTCTTTTCCATGAGGGATTCCTGAATTAATGGAAAGAAAATTAACTTAAGGGAACCCCTATCAGATTCTGTCCGTGATATGTCTCTGCCGTAACGCATACCAATTGGCTTCGCCGGAGGATATATTCTATGTTTGCGATGTCCATTTTCTTAATAATCAAATCACCCATTTTAATAATTATATTAACTAATAAATTTATAAACAAATAAACTAAAAAAAAATTCCAGGCATCCTGAAAATCATGATAATCATGGATAGTTAGGATCCTTTCCAAATCAGGAAAAAAGTAAAAGGGAAAAGTAAGGGAACTAATGCCATCACACAACAAAGTTTGTAAGCCTGTTGATGCAAATTCCACAACTTTTGCAATGACATACATACCCATGCCATCATGGTTTGTTTGAATTATGGGACTTAAACTATAAATACTAAATGTGTACGACTAAATCTGAGGTCCGCAAAATAACTTGGTAACTTGTAATTCAGTTGCAGATGACAGACCCTGTTGTGTGCCTTGCATACTGTCTATTATGAACATATTGTTGTCTTTTCCGAACCTTTCTCAATGTATTTTAAATTACCTTCTGGACCTTAATCCCAGCTGTCATTCCTAATATCTGTGAAAGAATTATCTTAAATATATATTTTTCTTTTTTTTAACTGTTGAGGTTCCCTTGTCTGTTTAAGCATTTTCTTTAGATTCATTTAAAGGATTTAAAGCCGTTAAACAAAGATCTTCTGACAGTTGAGGAATGCCGTTTTTTGGTCTGTTATTTTTTGGAATAACATAATTTATGTTTCAGCTATAGACTCTTTATCATGATTTTGAATCGGTGTTGTAATATTAGCATCTGTTGATTTTGATTCCAGCTCAGATATAACAAATTAATTCCCATTATTCCCCTGAAGCCCTTCATTTTCATTCTCGATGGCAAAATCACTGTTTCCTAGCTTAGGGATCATATCCTGTTCCTTTTCACTATCATTTTACTTGAATCATTTGAAATATCACCCTCAATTTTAGATAAACATTTTGAATAATTTCGTGTCTTTTATTTAAGCTTAATTTTATTGTTACCCTCTTATTTTCCTTTAACATGGGTTAAGCTTGTCATACTCTCAAGTTTAGGGGTTATAGCAGGGGTAAAAAGGGCTTATCTGTTTCAAATTGCTCCTGGTTTTATGAATGGCCTTCACTGAGCCTCCGTTTTCCTGCTCATCTTGATTATCATATTTTGTTTGTTTGGAGTGAATGAATTTGGTGTACCCTCCAAATTGGAAGTTGGACAAAACCGATATTGGTGATCATGTTTCCTTTGTTGTTTGCGAACTGTCTTTTAGTCCACTCTTTTCTTACTTTTCTAACTTAAAAGGAAAAGGTTAATAATGTTCTTTCTTTTTTTTACTCTCATCCATTCCTATACCTTTTCAGCTGCCAAAGTATGATAACAAACCACTTTTACAGGACACTGACATATGGTGGTTGGAGAATATGCATTGCATATTTATCTCCTTTGCGTCCCCGTATAATGACATTTCCCTGTTGTTATACTAGTAATATTTTTTGTTCATTGCAGTTTCTGACATATAACTGTTGGTGAATTTGTTATTTTGCTGACTTTGTTTTTCAAGTTAAGTCAGTCCTACCTGGTCTGTTAACACCCCTGACCTGAATGATTTAGACATTTCATTTTGCACACACATGTTGAAATCATCAACACCTGACTTAACCCCATCCACTACTTCCTCTAGGGAACAGGATCCTGGTGGTAAGCCGTATCCCTTGGCAACTGAGCAACCTTCAAATGTTCCTTTTTCAATACAAAATTGCCCAGTTGGAGACGCGCACGCTTCATCTCACATAAGTAAAATTTCTGTAAATAGTAATAACTAAGTCCCATGGTGTTCGAGTTTGGGGGGGGGGGGGGCTCTTTCCACTTTTGCAGTCTTGAATCACGGGATTAAACCCCTCTGATATATATAATTGGTATTGCCTGACTGAACGTCATAGCCCCCATATTCTTCTAGCACATACCGAACAGAATATTTTAAAATGTCTTCTCTTAAATGTCGCACACTGACCGATGTTCCTTAACGTTTTTATCAAACTCTGTAGTAGTTTTATTGTGTGTCCAATGCATTTCGGTTCCTCGGAAATGGGTGTGTAGACCGGACTTTATTTAGAATATACCTGGTTCAAACAGTGTAACACCTGAACATTCGGCAACACCTTTTCATAAGCATTGGTGATGCCCCATTCTCTGTCCACAACTACTGGAATTTTTCATTTCTTAAGGTTTGGAATTAGTCTAACTAATGACCTGAGGAAATCTTCGTGAACATATTCCTGCTTTCTTATACTGAGCATTAAGGCTTAAGGCAATAGTGGATTGAATATGTCTAAAACAATTTCTATGTCTAAAACAATTTCCCCAAATCATACACCATGTATGTTTTAACATCTGATTTCGTGATTAATAATTCGTTGAATTTGTTGAGGCCACATGGAGGCCTGAGTAGGACTCTTGGCTGAGGCGGTCATCCTTCTGGAGGCCAGGGTAGGAGTCTCAATTGAGGCGGTCATCATCCTGGAGGACTGAGTAGGAGTCTCAGTTGAGGCGTCATTCTCCTGGACACCTTGGTAGGAGTCTCAGTTGAGGCGGTCATGCTCCTGGAGGCCTGGATAGGAGTCCCACTTGAGACGATCATCCTCCTGGAGGCCTTGTGCGTGGTTGCGTTGAGGTGGTTATCCTTCGGGAGGCCTGAGTAGGACTCTTGACTAAGGAAGTCATCCTTCAGGAGGCCTGAGTAGGACTCTTGACTGAGGAAGCCATCCTTCGGGAGGCCTGAGTAGGACTCTTGGCTGAGGAAGCCATCCTTCGGGAGGCCTGAGTAGGACTCTTGGCCGAAGAAGTCATCCTTCAGGAGGCCTGAGTAGGACTCTTGGCTGAGGAAGCCATCCTTCGGGAGACCTGGGTAGGACTCGTGGCTGAGGAAGCCATCCTTTGAGAGGGTTGACTTGTAGCCTTGTCTGAGTCAGTCCTCTACTAAATTAATCTGTTTAATGGATGAAGTTTGTTTAGCTCATAACATATTTAGGATATGTATAGATATCTATGAAAAGCCTGGCCTGGGCAACATATTATATCATGGCTTAGTCTCTGCTTTCATTATCAATCAATGCAGGGTTGTAGTTTACTGTAAAACCTTCTGGCACATTATGCTGTATGCTACTTTTTATGAAAATGTATTGTTGCCGGAGAAGGTCCTAGAAAGGTGCCATAACAGGATTTATGAAACTACTGCATGAAAATAATATTAATGATTATAAAAATAATATAAGATTATTTTTTTAAATTCATAATTTCCAGAGCGCCTTTTAAGGGGAACAAGGCTCTTGACTGGAAGTACATGAAAGTTAAAAATAAATTATGAGATATCAAGTTGTTGAAAAGCAACAATGAATGAATGAGTATTTAAGCGAGATTGAAGACTGAGAAACAGTTTGTCCAGAACTGGGCGCTGACGGGCCTCAATCCCCCCGCACCCAAACCCCAATCCAACGGCCTGACCCAGTCCTACGGGCTGGGTTGTTGCGGGTGATGGGAGGTGTGTATATAAGGCCCGTTAGCGTCAAGGTCTTGACTAAGAGAAAGTCATCATTTCTGAGACAGTATATGGTAAAAAATAACAAGTTAAGTGTCTAATAAGTTATGATCCCCGCAACAGACAGATTTTTAGTGGTTGACACAGCGAAAGCGAGGTGGATGATCTAGTTCTTATGGCTGGATTAGGAAGAGTCATTAGATCAAAAATGTAATGCTCTGTAATGGCTTAAAAAACGAAGAAAACTGGCTTACACTAGATGCTCAAGGTAAAAAGAACTCGGTGTAGCTTTTTGTTAGCAAAGAACATTCTTTGGACAATTACCAGTTGGTAAAACCGAATCGGGTTTCGCTCTCGGAATAGAAACTAGGAATGTCTATAACAATTACATACTACAACAAGCCCCGAGAACTAAAAACCCGGTGGCACTTTTTACCGGAACGTCGGTCTAATTTATGTGCCTGAAGGTCATTTTAAGCTAAACCACTAAGTTGTTTTTCTGAATCATGCAGTTATTTCTAGATACCAGTAGAGGATTCCTGGCTGGTGAACGACAACGATTAAAAGCAGTTTGCCACAGAATCCTGTGAAAACAAATTGCAGGTATATTTTACAAGCACATTTTCAAAATATGACAAAAATAACAAATGATGAATATTCTATAAAATTTAGTAATGAATACAAATTAAGACGAAGATTCAGTTGTTCATAAACATGTGATACATGATGATGCAATAAAATAATGAGAAGCTACACAATAATGTTGTGTGTTGTCTGGTATGTATCAGCCTTGTATATAGACATTCACTGTGTCAATGATTCCTCGCACTTTCAATGCGAGTCATTATATATAATTATACCCATAATTGTTATATGTAAAACACAAATGTCTTTGGTCCGCCGGAATAAAACATTTGCTATAAATTATAGTGTAGGGCTAAAAACCACAGCTGATTTGCATTCTTATCTTGTCTTGGAGTAAAAGACAATTTTGAAATACAAAAAAAATTAAACCTAAAAAAAGGAAATTTGCCGATATGCTTCAGGGTAGTTAGTTGGACGGGATTTTCATCTTTTATGTATGGACCTGCTTTGCTCAGTATCAACAGGATAACTGATGGCGGGTGCTTTAAGATTCAGACCAATAATGTTGTTATATGTTGATGTAGCAAATATACACAAACACATTTCTCGCCTTTTTCATGGCGAAGGATCAAATTAAAATAACATATATGGACAGTATATGGACATATGTGGACATATACGGACATGCAGTTAAATTTTCCTTTTCATTTCCTTATCATTTTTCTGAGTCAACGGGAGATGTTATACTGTTAGTGTAACCTCTCATCCTATCGTTTTAATCCCGATAAGGTCAAATCAAAATAAATATTTGAGCGTTGTGTCTCCATGAATCAGTGTGATAATATCCTCCTGCCTACAAGCCCTACAAACCCTATTTCTTCATATTCTGATCACCCAAGCCAACAATTCGACACCGAGAACTAGACACTCAGCTTTTGTAGAATTTCATTCAGAATAACGTTCACGTAGCATTTAATTAAGGAAGGGCAAATTAATTCTCAATGATGTTACTTAATTGCCCATTGCATGTTCTACTTGTAAAAGAGCAATACCACGTGACAGATCTTTTTCGCTTTCCCAGAACATCTCAATACATAAAACCTACTTTTACAAGTCAATTCCCTAAACGCAAAGGAATCGATGTGCTTATTGTCCATGGATGTAAATCGACCCTGTGTTTAAATTACTCCCATTAATTATTTTCCTTGATTAATATTTTCAAATGTAATTAATGAAATGAAATATTACAGACCGTTCTCATTTTTTATCTTTTATTAATCTTTTTCCTGTTCCCGATAAATGTGTCTTTTCCACGAGGGATTCCTAAATTAATGGAAAGTAAATTAACTTAAGGGAACCCCTATCAGATTCTGTCCGTGCTATGTCTCTGCCGTAACGCATACCAATTGGCTTCGCCGGAGGATATATTCTATGTTTGCGATGTCCATTTTCTTAATAATCAAATCACCCATTTTAATAATTATCTCAACTAATAAATATCTACAATTTATTTATAAAAATTTCCAGGCATCCTTAAAATCATGATAATCATGGATAGTGAGGATCCTTTCCAAATCAGGAAAAAAGTAAAAGGGAAAAGTAAGGGAACTAATGCCATCACACAACAAAGTTTGTAAGCCTGTTGATGCAAATTCCACATCTTTTGCAATGACATACATACCCAAGTCATCATGGTTTGTTTGAATAATGGGACTTAAACTATAAATACTAAATGTGTACGACTTAATCTGAGGTCCGCAAAATAACTTGGTAACTTATAATTCAGTTGCATATGACAGACCCTGTTGTGTGCCTTGCATACTGTCTATTATGAACATATTGTTGTCTTTTCTGAACCTTTCTCAATGTATTTTAAATTACCTTCTGGACCTAAATTCCAGCTGTCATTCCTAAAATCTGGACACTTTGTAGTCTTCTCTATTAGTCTTCTCTATTCCAATTATATGTGAAAACTACACAGTTTTCTAAGATTTTCATGAGATGCCAAAATATGTTTAACTGTCAACCAACTATCTCTCTCTCTTTTATTGTTATATCCTTGATAGTCAGATTATGATCTTTTATCCAATACCTTACTGCCCTTTTCTCTGTGAAAGAAGAATCTTAAATATATATTTTTCTTTTTTTTAACTGTTGAGGTTCCCTTGTCTGTTTAAGCATTTTCTTTAGATTCATTAAAAGGATTTAAAGCCGTTAAACAAAGATCTTCTGACAGTTGAGGAATGCCGTTTTTTGGTCTGTTATTTTTTGGAAGAACATAATTTATATTTCAGCTATAGACTCTTTATCATGATTTTGAATTGGTGTTGTAATATTAGCATCTGTTGACTTTGATTCCAGCTCAGATATAACAAATTAATTCCCATTATTCCCCTGAAGCCCTTCATTTTCATTCTCGATGGCAAAATCACTGTTTCCTAGCTTAGGGATCCTGGTGGTAAGCCGTATCCCTTGGCAACTGAGAAACCTTCAAATGTTCTTTTCTTCAATACAAAATTGCCCTGTTGGAGACGCGCACGCTTCATCTCACATAAGTAAAATTTCTGTAAATAGTAATAACTAAGTGCCATGGTGTTCGAGTTGGGGGGGGGGGGGGGGAGGGGGGCTCTTTCCACTTTTGCAGTCTTGAATCACGGGATTAAACCCCTCTGATATATATAATTGGTATTGCCTGACTGAACGTCATAGCCACCATATTCTTCTAGCACATACCGAACAGAATATTTTAAAATGTCTTCTCTTAAATGTCGCACACTGACCGATGTTCCTCAACGTTTTTATCAAACTCTGTAGTAGTTTTATTGTGTGTCCAATGCATTTCGGTTCCTCGTAAATGGGTGTGTAGACGGGACTTTATTTAGAATATACCTGGTTCAAACAGTGTAACACCTGAACATTCGGCAACGCCTTTTCATAAGCATTGAAGATGCCCCATTCTCTGTCCACAACTACTGGAATTTTTTCATTTCTTAAGGTTGAATTAGTCTAACTAATGACCTGAGTAAATTTTCGTGGACATATTCCTGCTTTCTTATACTGAGCATTGAGGCTTAAGGCAATAGTGGATTGAATATGTCTAAAACAATTTCTATGTCTAAAACAATTTCCCCAATTGAATGTGTTGTCATACATCATGTATGTTTTAACATCTGATTTCGTGATTAATAATTCGTTGAATTCGTTGAGGCCACATGGAGGCCTGAGTAGGACTCTTGGCTGAGGCGGTCATTCTTCTGGAGGCCTGGGTAGGAATCTCAATTGAGGCGGTCATCATCCTGGAGGACTGAGTAGGAGTCTCAGTTGAGGCGTCATTCTCCTGGACACCTTAATAGGAGTCTCAGTTGAGGCGGTCATGCTCCTGGAGGCCTAGATAGAAGTCCCACTTGAGACGATCATCCTCCTGGAGGCCTTGTGCTGGTTGCGTTGAGGTGGTTATCCTTCGGCAGGGCTGAGTAGGACTCTTGACTGAGGAAGTCATCCTTCAGGAGGCCTGAGTAGGACTCTTGACTGAGAAAGCCATCCTTCGGGAGGCCTGAGTAGGACTCTTGGCCGAAGAAGTCATCCTTCAGGAGGCCTGAGTAGGACTCTTGGCTGAGGAAGCCATCCTTCGGGAGACCCGAGTAGGACTCGTGGCTGAGGAAGCCATCCTTTGAGAGGGTTGACTGGTAGCCTTGGCTGAGTCAGTCCTTTACAAAATTAATCTGTTTAATGGATGAAGTTTGTTTAGCTCATAACATATTTAGGATATGTATAGATATCTATGAAAAGCCTGGCCTGGGCAACATGTTATATCATGGCTTAGTCTCTGCTTTCATTATCAATCAATGCAGGGTTGTAGTTTACTGTAAAACCTTCTGGCACATTATGCTGTATGCTACTTTTTATGAATGTATTGTTGCCGGAGAAGGTTCCAGAAAGGTGCCATAACAGGATTTATGAAACTACTGCATGAAAACTTTCATCTTGGGTTTAGGCAGGCAGCACGGCGTATCTTGCCAAGACATAGCCCTGCCTGGGCTTTAGTATTTGCGTTTACACCTGAAATGCTTAAAATAAAACGCGATTTCATGTACCCGATAGACGTAACTCAGTGCCAGCTCTTATCATTTAGAAATAGTCAGACAGAGAGCCGTATAATTTGCCATGAGGTGACAGAACCCTTTCTAAGCTTTGCGACACAGCAAAATAATTTTGATGGCTCTGTTAGTGAAAGGAATTACGTTTTAACCATTGCATCGACTGGGCCAGTCTAGCCCAGACACCACAGAAACAGTAGCAGGTTGCTTCTTGTCATTCTATAAATAAATGAAACATCAAAAGTGAATAAATGTTACATGAGACTAAGGAGAAACAGCACATTCGTAGAAAATACACGTTATCTATTAAAAACCAAAATATTATCAGTATATAATAATAAACAGTGAAACAAAATTTCACCCACGACAAACCTCGGGTGATAGCTTTAGCTCAGCTTTTGTTCAGTCAGCTTATTAAATAATTTGAGAACATGATAAAACACACCTTTGTAAAGTTTGCCACTCCTCCTGAGATGCATCGGCCGGGGCCTTGCTGACCCCTGACGCTTAGGTGCAGTTCATCCCGAGCAAGCAGTGATGTGCCCCCGTTCTCGAAACCGTCAATCAAATTGATTCAGTAAATTAAAATTTTATTATTTCAGCCAATTAAACCAGCCTGTAAGTTAAATTTAGATGTTACAGCTCTGCAATCATGAATTGCATGCGTCAGGGAATAGGCTTCAAAACATTTGTCATGTTTGAACAAAATTACCAAACACATTCTGTTACTAATAATTGTGAATGTTAGATCATAATAGCATGTCATTCTAAGTAGTCAAGTAAATATCATGACCCATGGTATACATTTTGGTCAGGATTCAATGAAAAAAGCATGAATTTACTACTTAAAATCTGGTCCGTCCAAGTCAGCGACTTCTGTTTCATAGACAAGGTTTTTGACTTCGTCTGCAAGGCGATACGCGGTTACAACGCTCTATTTGGTGCCAAAAGTCACTGTGTTGAAAGCGGTTAATGAAACGTGGCAGTACTGTATTCCGCAGACAAACAGTGTAATTCTATCAAAAAAAGGAACCACACTGTCACAAAATGATACCTGTAAATATACAGTCAAATTTTAGATGAAAAGAAAAAATATTATATTGTTAACTGTAAATACCTGTATATACCTTAATCTCATTGAATAAAAGTCGATTCTACAGGTTCTTAACTATAAAGCTGTTACTGGTAAAACATGTACGGGACAAGCCTGTTTAATGTCCAAAACAAGGTTTTGCAGATCCTCATGGACCTGTCTAGGCACTATGCTAAATAATTCGTGCCGATAACAAGCACCGCCACCTGTGTGTGTATATATATATATATATATATATATATATATATATATATATATATAAATATACAGAGTAATCTACTAAAACCAGTTTTGCAAATGTCAGACATTATTTCATACAATTGTGCAATTGTGTGAATGCTATAGATACTTAATTGGGAAAAATATCAGACGCTTACAGAAAAGCATCCACAATAGTCAAATGATGTGTAAAACGGGTAAAAATAAATATGTTCATACTCAACATAAGTAAATGCAAATTTTTAATCCTCACACGTGTATTTCTCCTCCCAAACTTACCTAATATATCTACCGGTTTTCTCTGGAAATCAATAACAATTATGTGTCCTCAGACGTATATTTAGCAAACAATAACGTCGTTATTGACGTCAGCTTTCATTAAAGAAGGGCAAAACTTCCTTTATATTAGGGAAGAGCTGTCTTGTCTTCACCCCGGTCTTTGGCATCCGACCTCCCGAGCGGCATCCGACGGAGCATCCGGTTTGGCATGTGACATCCGACATCCGGGTTTTAGTCCGTACCGGGAAATTCTTGAAATTTTTAATAAAAAAAAATTAGGCTATTTTGAAACATTAGAACAAAAAAGAAGGGAACAGTATCGCTTAAGAAAGCAACCAGAAGTTTTTTTTATTACTTATTGCCGTGATGTAAAGTTTAGAAGCATGGGAAGCAATAAAATAACAGGGAATGCTACGCTTTAGAAGCCACGAAGAAGTTAAATTAACTCCCCTAAAAATTTTAATGGAAAAATCTGCTTGATATAGCTTTCATGGCTTTATTTTTTTATTTTTATTTTTAATTATTTTTAAAGGCTGAGTACCAATGTCGTGGAAACGGAAAACCTTGTCTTTTTATACGTCAGTGGGTTATTTTATTCATTTCTGGAACACAGCAATTCATTCATATTTGAGGTACTGGGAAACCTGTTTGTCTAAAACTTTTCTATTTGCACTTTGGGACTATATCTATTGCAATGTATATTCTTTTAATAGCAAATGTGGATAGGGGATGTCACATTGTTCGTCCCCCCTTGCTGAAAAAAAAAATTACATGTTTTGAAAGTACAGCCAAATCACCAACATATCAGAACAGAAGCTGTAACGTATATTTAACATACTAAACTCCCAAACATTGGACAAATAATGAAAGGCGAATAAAGAGCCGACAGATATCGTGGTCCCAAAGATGAGAAAAAACAGGAAATATGCATTAGGAACTATTGCAGGAATTAATTTAACAGGGGTCCACAGACAAAACTCTACATGCGCACATATAATTTATTTCTCTGCCTAAACGGTGCCCCAAACACTACAAATGATCGTTGGTTTCGATATGTATGTTAATCGATGCATTTGAATCATTCTGAATTCCTAATGGAGATGGTAATAATATGGGAGATGTGCCAAAGTGCGTATGATTATTTTTAGTGCATCCTTAAGGCTGCAAAGACGCTCCCACGAAAGGTACATTTAAATACGATGATAATTTTTAAAACAATATATATATATATATATATTGTTACAGGTGCTCTTTTATTGTGTGACACGGGCGTAACTCGTGTTGTTGTTACATTTTATGTTTAATCCGTACTGGTTGAACTCTCGTTGTCATGTGAGCCTTGGGTTTTCACGCCTGGTCGTGGGTCACGTGATGAGCGTGGTATGTGTAGAGACACACGGCTATGTCTTTCTAGAGAATTCCTGAAACGCGTGTTTACTGTTGAGTAGGTCCTTATAGACTGTTCGAGAAGTGGAAAATTCCCGGCTTGGGGTGTGAAGGTTTATAAAGGGGCCGTTTTCTAGAACAGAGGGCAGAGCAGAGCAGATACCAGCGGACGCAGAAGCGTGTGTCAGGACCTTTTCCGACAAATGCGGCAATTATAGATTTTCAAGAACTTTCTCCTGGATTTTATGCATTTGGACTTCAGTTTACTTTCTGTGTTGTTACAAGAACTTTCCACTGGGCTGTCATTCTCCGAGAGAGTTTACATTCAAAGGACTTATCGTTGTGATGGTGTAGAAATTATCATGAAAAATACACATGTACAGCCGTTTTTAGCCCTCAGCTCATAGGCTGATGGGCTATTGTCGTCACCCAAGCTGTCCGTCTGTCCATCTGTCTGTCCGGTGTCTGTTCGTCCGTCCGTCCGTTCCGCGTCTGTTCACTTTTACCTTGTGAGCGGGATATCTATAAAAGGATTCACCGTTGGAATTTTATTTCATCAGTGAAGATGTATATCGATAAAATCTCGGTCAAGTTCGAAGATGGGTGACCTTGACCCATTTTTCTACATTTTAGAGCTGATTATAGAAAAACACTCAGAAGTTTATATCGCAGGAACCATTGTGTGGATTTTCACAAAACTTACTATGATCATTGGGACTGATGGTCTGTATGTGCTGCACAATTTTGGTGGCGCCACCTGCAATTTCTGATTTTTTAAAGAAATTTTATCGGATTTTTTCAATTTTGGCCTTTTGTGCAGGATATCTCCAAAGGTATTCAACACAGGAACTTCATTTCTTCAGTGCTATTGCATTATATTTAAAAAATCTTGGTCAAGTTCAAAGATGGGTGATCTTGACCTACTTTTCAAGGTCACAGAGCTTAGTATAGAAACAAACTTAGGAGCTTATTTCTCAGGAAGCATTTGGTGGATTGTTATGAAACATGGTATATACCTCTCCAATTTAAATTTATAAATGATTATCAACTTTTGCTAATATTCTAGTTTCGCAATACAATGCTTACAGATACTGGCCTAATGTTTGGTCTGTGGGCGCATAATGACCACTTACAGATCGAGTTCGCGTTTCATCCCAGTTAACCTATTTTTCACCATATGACAGATCCTGAACATAGAAAATTTCATGAAAGACAGAAATTTTCATGAAAAATGCACATATATGGACTTTTTTTCACAATGCCTGCAGATACTGGCCTGATTTTTGCTGTGTTGCTTGATAATGACCCTTTACAGATCGAGTTTGCATTTTGCCCTTCTTACCCTACTTTTGACCATACAACACTTCCTGAACTTAAAAATTTTTACAAAATTTAACAAATGTTTCTAATTTGCCCCAGGCGGGGACATTCGTGTCGTTCCGACACATCTAGTTTATTATATTATTCATAGCCATTTTTGGGTTTACAGAGGATTAATAGACGAGTTCATACTGTCTATTGTGTAGCCTCTAATCCTATTATTTAATGTCGATAATATATAACGCAAATAGGAATGTGAGCGTTGTGTCTTCATGAATCAATGTGATCATGTTATTCTGACTCACAAGCCCTAATCAACTTTATTATTTCCTTCTATACATTCTCAATTTATTCTGCCATCCATCTTAAAAATCTAGACTGAGATGACTGTGTAACGGATATAAAACAAAAGAATATAGATGAAATAGAGACAGGTGTTAGCAAAATTTACAGAACCCTCTTACAAGCGCCGATTGTCAAAAAGTATCCTCAATATTTAAACGTCAGCGCTCTCAAAAGCCACTCATTAGACATTAATCTTGGGCTAGTAATCCCAACTTGAGTCGTGGCGTATTTGGAGTGAACTGCAACGGTCATCCATCCTGTTGCATTGATATCGCCGTTAGCAGCCGATAATCCTAACATTAGGCTAAGAGTGATGAATTGACACATAATAATACATGTAAATTTACAAACGAAACTGGTTATCCGTCTCTCTGGTAAAGATTTATTTACTGTATTACGTACGACCTGTCTGCCGTCCAGTAACTTGTGCGAGCCATGCTTGTCTTCATGTGATCAGAAATTAAATAAAGATGCAGAAGGAGTAAAAACGAAATTCTGTTATGGTTTATGTAAAGTGACAGCGTTCTTGTAGACCACAAGGCGTTGTCAAAAATAACGATATTAGCATTCTCATAGAACCTCTAGTACGCTGGACGAAGACTCTCTAATGTCAGAGGATCAAAATAGCGCAACGCTCTAATTTATTTTCTCTTCTCTAACAACAGGTTCATAAGCTCTTTTGTATTTTCCCGAAATACTTTGCTTTCAAAATATTCGAAACGAGAAGGTCATTAACACAGGAATTCCGCCATTTAGCTAATAAATGACATTTTTCTATTACAAATCTGCGCAGATATGCCTTTTAAATTCGATGGCTATTTTATTTAAGCATGACCTAACCAATTTAGAGCTGCTTTTTGGCCGACGCGTATTAGTCAGATACGGTAGTTATGCAAGTCAATAATGGGCTCCCACAGTCCCTGCCCTGTCTATGAGCAAGACATATCTAATGAAACACGCTCGATTATTATCTCAATCGCCCGGGGCGGTCTGACAGCAATCGATGTCCTCTTGATGAATTGCAGTGCTCCCATTGCTATTCCATTACTGAACTTACCAGTTACTTCTGATTACCAAGAGTTTACGTGTTCATTTAGTTTTGTTTTCATTAATGTTGTCTGATTGGATATTCAGTAAAGCTGTCAAGAATGGTTATTCTTACAATAAGAATTGTCATTTGGTAAGCTTGTATTCCTGTGAATTGAGAGTTTAACAATGTAACAACACAAAGCATGCAGTTGTTTCGACAAGGTGATCAATGGTACGCCGTGTTAACAGATCGAGCACAGTGTAAGATTCAAACCCGAAGGGATGGCAGGAATAAGTGGTTAAATGTGTGCAGTAACCAATGTCTGATAATTGGTGTTCTTCTGTAAGCCACTAACTCTCTTGGTAGAAATGTGTCGTGTTTACAGATGCAAATCAACATGGGCATCGTTTCCATTATCGGCTCTGGAATGTATCTGGTTAAACAACACAGTCATGCAAACATTTCGAAGATGCTATCACAAGCCAAGTCGGTGTCCAGGTTTCAACCAAATGATTCTCCTCATTATCATTGCGATGTTTTTTTTTCAATTGAAGTAAAATGCACAATACAGACAGATCTAAAAACGCCCTTCATTTTTTAATAAAAGATATTTGTCCGCAAGTGTATCATAGATTCTATTAATCTGTTTGGTATTAGGATCACGTGACTGATGCGTGAAATTGATTAAAAGAACTCATTCACCTACCTTTTGAAAAGAATTTATGTGGTTTCTGTCTTTCTCTGTGTATAAATTAATGATCTAAGGGTAATTTTGTTGAAGAATGTATGAACTTGTTTAAAGACAACATGTTTGTAAACGATACAATATCGTCAAAACATGTAACCTAAGGTGGCATATACTAGTATGCGGAGGTAGAAAGGTCATTTGTTGCAAAACGCCATTTGCAAAGCTCTTGCTTATCTGACTTCCTGCCAGATTCCCTTGTTGAATTTGTTTTGATTATCTTAGCGAGCAACCACATATTATAAACTAGTAGATATAAACAAAACAGGCAGCCTATTTTTTGGCCTAATTTTATAAAAGCTCCAAGGTATTAACCCTGAGTTTATACAGGTCAGGTTGGTGATTAGGCCCCATTCAGTGAATGACGCCTGGAGTTAGTGACAGTTATCACGGCTTTATAACAACATCATCTGGTATTTCCTTTGAACAACACGAGCTCCCTAGAAACTCGGCTTTTTTTTAATGGCAGAGAGAATAACGTTCACGTAACAATTAATTAAGGAAGCGCAAATGAGTTGTCATTAATGTTACTTAATTGCCCATTGCATGTTCTACTTATAAAAGAGCAATATCACGTGACTGATCTTTTTCACTTTACCTAAAAATCTCAATACATAAAACCTCCTTTTACAAGGCAAATCTCTAGACGCTAAGGAATAGATGTTCTTATTGTCCATGGATGTAAATTGACCCTGTTTTCAAATTACTCCATTAATTATTATCCTTGATCATTTTTTTTCGAAAGTACTTAATGATAAGAAATTTTACAGCGCGTTCTCATTTTAAATCTTTTTTTTAAATTTTTTTCCTGTTCAAGGAAAATGTGTCTTTTCCATCAGGGTTTCCTTAATAAATGGAAAGTAAATTAACTTAAGGAACCCCTATCAAATTCTGTCCCTGTCATTATTTTGACGTAACGCATAAAAATTGGCTTCCCAAGACGATATATTCTCTGTTTGCGATATCTAGTTCCTTAACGAACAAATCACCAACTTTAATTATTATATTAACAAGAATAAATATCTATAATAAAAAAAAATAAAGTTACCAGGCATCCTCAAAATCAGGATAAACATGAAAAATGAGTATCCTTTCCAAATCAGGAAAAAAGGGAACTTAAAGGAAAGATTGATTAAAATCGAGGAAAATGATTTGAGAGAATGCAGTGGCTCAACAACAAGTGGTTAGTTTCTCGTATTTTATCTCCTGTGTATCTAGCAGCTTTACAATGCATGCTTGGTTCTTGGTTTCACCATCTTGATAGCAATTGATGTTCATAAAAAAATGATTTATTTTGATGAAATATTAGGAATATTTTTGATAACCGTCAGAGAACCCTCCAGTGCATGTTGTCTTAAGATATCATAAGGGACATTAATGACACACAAATAGGTACCCGATTAACTCATAACCCTGAAGAAATAATGATAAATAACTTCAAATATATAAAATAAATTAAATAAAAAACACACATAAACCTCATATTGTCTGTCATAGCGAAATGAAAGAGAAAAATACACTTTTTTCTGAAATACAAATTATTAACAGATGTTGACAATATACAGTTCATGAATATAATTCAAAATACAATTGATAACTATTTATCGGTGTGACCTACACGATCAATGTCTTTCTAAATTCCGTAATCTATACAGTGGACACTGACCGAATGAGCGATCATAATGTAATTATGAATTCATAAAAATATAGAGTTCGTAATATATCCATTTTAGTATGCAATTTACAAATTATAAACTATATTTACTGCACCGAATTATTTTCTTACAAACTGAAGATACTATATATAATGTGTTCATGACATTGGTGGATCAGCGCCGAATATGCATCGAATTATGTATGGTTATTGAATGCTATGACACGATATTAATAGCAACCAATCCGATAGCGGAGCCTCTTACAGTACATAGTGCGGCAATGAAACAGCCGGACGAGAATCGATATCGTCATTGCTTCTTTGCCGTTCTACAGGTGACAGAGCGTAGAACGAGGGACGCAAGTGCGGGCGGTTTTTCCAAACGTTGGCTGGCTTCCCGGCCGCATAAACCGGTGATATTACCAGAGAAACCTTAACTAGGGTTTCATGCAGATGTCTGTTTAACCGGAAAACTTTCCTGTTAAAGTTGCCATCCAAGTCGGACACTGACGTCAGCTTCTTCCGGGAATATTTTTGGATAAAGAAAGTTGTTGAGCGTGTTTTGAACATTAGTGAATTGGAAAGGTCTCCCTAATAAACGTATTTGCGCGCATGCTTAAACCTTGGGTAGGTTAGCGTCGTCTCAAACATACAAAACATTGGAACATTGGAAATCCTGGCACAGATATCTGATTGTAAGGAGCTTCATCTACTTTTCACTTTCTACAGAAACATTAATTGCTAATTTAATTAAGAATTTCACTTAGTGGGGAATGGGCAGCGTTGATATCCTAAAATACACCTCTTTCACAGACAAAGAACATCTGTGGATTGGAACAAATAAGTGGAGTGTAGAGAAGACAGATACAGAGCTTCAAAGAGTGTTGCTGTTTGTAAAGAGAATGGAATCTAAACGTTAATTAACTGGATATGGAAAGAAAAGGACAATTCGAACGAGTCCGGCTGCATATTTTGAAACGAAGCCCGAGAAAAACTTGATTTATGCTGATTGCGTTTTACAGTGCAAAAGAAATATTTAAAGCGAAAGAGACACTTTGGATGAATCCAGGTTAATTAGTATTTTTATTGGCCTTCAAGATCCAGTAAAATCTGGGAAAATGTATTTAAAATGGGCCGCGCTTGGAGCTAGTGGATGTGCATTTTTAGGTGGCATAGTCCTGGTGATAATTTTTCTCCATGCCTATGTAGTCCCGCACCGGGCGGAGGGAGGTTACGGTCCAACACAGTGCATGGTTCAAGATGTCCGCAACGTCTCTGTGCCTGACGTCACAACCAAGAGCTGTACGTTTGATACAAAATCTACTTGCCTGTCTTGTACTAATATTATAGTTCGCTATACAAGCACGCTGCACAATAGAGAGGAAACTGACGCTGTTCTTTATCATGATGTTCTGGTCATGTTAAACAGAGAAACAAGGGCTAAGTCAGGGGTAAGTAATTCCATATTTCCCAGGGATGATTACTGTATTATATAGCATTGTAAGTTCTTGGATTTTCATTTAATTGGGTCGAGACCCGGCAGGAAAATAATTATCCCGTTATTTGCCCGTTTTCATTCTGACCAGGTTGTTAATATAGAAAAAAAAATCTGCAGACGTAGAGTTACTGTATGTATGATAATATCTAAATAACATTTAAAACATTTTTTTATTTCATTTTGTGAAAATCTTATTATAATGGTATCTAGGCCATTAATCAAATTGTACTTTTTAATATATCGATAATTCAACCCTTTGTGCCTTCTCTGATCACCGCTGTTGCACAATCTGTCTCTACTGCTTTTATGATTAATCCATATGGAATATGGGGATCATGGTGTCCAGTTATGTTTCGAGAATCATAATGCTGTACTGAATGTTGGAAACGATCCATTTTAATCTGCAGATGTTGCTTCATCAAGCATTAAGTACTCGACCGAGCTCGCATTGTGGGCGCGCACGTTTACAGCCCAACCACTGAAATGTTCATTTGGCCACTGTGATAACAATAGAAATATCAGCAGTAATATCAGGTAATTTAAATATTTTCAGGTATAAATCATGGCTGTAACTACAGTACTTGTTTGAGGTGATGATTGGGATAATCCTATCAGAGTTGCAGGGTATGGCTACGCTAAAGTAAATTATACATATATTGTTTTAAAAGTGGGGCGACCAAACCGTTATACGACTTTTTTTGTTCGTGCGCACTTCATACGCCATAGATCTGGTTACATATATCTGAATGACGTTATTGGTGACGTCATAACGTGGAACGTGGGATATAAATAAAGTGACTGTTTTCGAAATGACCTATTTGACTAATTCGGCATAATGAATCAAAATATATAACTTGCTTATGTAAACTTTAAGTAGATCACGTACTGGCTCGTACTAAAAATAACATACCGAGTATAGCGTATACGTCTGCTAGGGAAAAACAACACTTTACAACAGGATTCGCAGCATGAAATAACATACCGTCTTCCCTGACTGATGTTGCAGCCCTCTACAAGGTTTTATGGAATCGGCGCTGAAAAAGAATCAAACCAACAACGGTGGAAACAGGCCTTCATGACGAAGTAAAAAAATAATATTGCGTGAGATATACTGTTTCCTTTGTAATTTACCAGTAAACATATATATATATATATATATATATATATATATATATATATATATATATATATATATATATATATGTGTGAAAAATATGTGGAAATGTAGGCTTAAAGGTACCCACAGGAGCAGGATTTACTGTTGGTGCAGACCGAACTTCACTTTGAATATCTCGTTCACTTTGTATTATTATTCTCCCTCTCTCTCTCTCATAAATGTATATATATGGTTAGCATTATTCTTGAGTCTGGCTCTTTTACCAACCTTCATCCTCCCACTCAAGACTATTAGAACTGATTACTTGCTGGTGTATTTGAAGTCTGTACATTGAAGCTGCTAGACGTACAGGGATTTAATCAGCAGGAACTAAGGCCATTCAGACCATCCCAGCAGACAGACAAAGCGGGTGCGGACTGTGTCACTTATCCACAGCTAATGTATAGAACTATATGGATCCGGTTAAGTATGATGGATAAGCGACGATGAGTAAATTATTTCGACCTAGTTTATCGCCTTTGGCTTGAGGCTCACAAGGTAAGTGGGGCGGGCCAAAACGAACAGCAGGTGCAATAAACATTTTAGATATAAAACTAATTTAGTAACTGTCGAAGAAAGCTCTGATAGCCAACTTCTTGTTATATAAAAGAGAATACCTAGAGGGCAGACGCTTACACGGGTATCTGGTTTACTTTAGTATAAAATCATAATTTGACAAAGAAGCCAGGGAAATAGATACATATGCGTTCACAACAGCCTTATTAACCATAAAGTAAGATTACACGCTCTCTGTTTAAATTGATCTTATAACAAAAGTTAACTGATGCCTTTTAGAATTTAATTATATACTATTCGCTTCATCAAGCTATGTCGCATTTATTCTTAGATCAATGTAAACATATCTTGAAAATTGACTAGTCAGAAAAGCTTGCCAAAGAAACAGATAGACCAGCCCATCAGTTCGTTAACCACGCGTTTGAAACAAATAATTATAGAAAAGTTCCCTGTCAATTGTTATTATCTCTTTTAGTTTAAATATACTCTGCATAGCTTGCTATGTTCCGAATGTACAGACAGTATATAGGCTTCCCTGCAATTTACTTCAGACATTGTATGGACGGGCTAAAGTCCGCCCACATCTAGGAATACCTGTTAAGAAAATAATACACACTAAAAACGGAAGACTCTAGATTACTGGCTAGAAATAGCTCCGGGTTTATGATGGTTCTTAGGGATTCCACGCTGGTGGCGAGACAGTGGTGTTAGAGATTCTTTGGAAATTCTGTACTTGTCTGTCAGCACAAGGAAAGTCTAAAAAAAGACGGAGCCTTACACCTGCGCCAATAATAGATACGCCTTGTAGCTATTGTTGTTTATCCGATGTCTATTTGTATTGGAAAGTAAATGGAAGTCTTTCGCTATATGAGAGTTGTCACTTAGGCCCCCATCACACGAGAAGGAGATCTAACGGCGACCCCAGCGACCTAGCAGATCGCCATTGGTCGTCGACAACATCAGAAAAACCCTCCAAGTGTGACCGCATAGCCCCTCTCCCCGCTTACACGACGTGTGAAAATACCGCGAAGTATTTATAGAGCTTCGTCAGAGCACAGCAGCAGCGCCCTGTAATCCCACTGGGTGCAGCGAAAGCGTACCTATAATGTCATAAACGCAGCGGAAGTACCGTGCAAAGCGTGTAAAAAGTTCATTAGGGTGGCCGAGGTCGCGGTAGCAGCGTGGTAAGAGCGCCGGTCCAGCGCCGTGGAACGGTAATGCCGTTACCACCCCGTTCACTGGCGATCGACCTGCGCTGTCAGGAAGCTGGTACTGCGCTGCTCGGACACTGATGGCGATCGAATTCCGATCTAACTGTGCTTTTAATCCATGGCGACCCCGCGGCGGTAATTTTGTCCATGTTCAAAACTGGTCGCCACTCATGGCGTTCATGGTGACCATATGACGACCCTAAGCGACACTATCTCGCTCCTAGGAAGCTCATGAAATTTAAGGCCAATCTGGCTGTGCTCTATAGCGATCTGCCCAAATTTCAACCTGGAATGCTTGGAATATACACGGTAGTATCCCTGAAATTTTACTGAACCTCTGTCAAATCGTCTTTGTTTGATCAAACAGTTGAAACCTCTTGAACAGCATTTATGTGTGAAAGTATTTGTAATGTGAGGCATACATTGTTATTTAACCGAGCATTTATTGTACGTGTTTAAAAAAAAGCGAATGGCGATATTTTAATATTCTATAAAGTTTAATATCTGCGGCGATCTTTAACCTATATAATAATTATTACCATCACCAGAATGAAGCCTATTTATGCAATTAAATGGATTACAAACATAATAATTAGCTTCAAGGAAAATACAGTTATATGTAAAATGCATTTCCTTGATAAATTTGACTCAGAAAAAAAATATATGACAGTTTTAAATTAGATGTCAGGCGGATAGCCGTAATTGCAAAAGAGATAAATCTGTAATCGTTTCATTTCTAAAGAGGTAAAATTCAATCAGAACAATGTGTCACTAATTTAAATCTCCGAGTTCAGGAAAAATGCCTCAGAAAGTGATATGTAAGTGGATTTTATACAAAGCTATCACACTTATACCCAATGTTAAATTCCTCGTCCATACGCACGACGTACAGGATCTGACGCCCACACGGCTAGCCCGGAAAATACAAGTTAATTCCCGCAACATCTCTGACGCCATAGGCGTTGCCTTTGTAGCTTGTCAAAATATTTCATTGTATATAGCCGATTTTTTGTCAATAAAAAAGGGGTAACAGTGTATCACCTTGTTTTTCCCCTTTTTCCTGGAGATCTTGGCTTGTGGTTTATGCTAAAACACACTGTTGCATGGTGAACACAGGTTATGATGTAAAAGTGACAGACTGACAGTTTCTATAAAAATGTATTACATCTAGTAAAAAAATCATGATTTTTACTGCAAAGATCTTTACGTGCGGAGTAATAAACTTATCTAAGTTCCGCCTACAAAACAGATGTGACTAAAATTTGAGAATCAGGGACACCCTGGAATATTTATTGGTAATGTTTCACTTTGTAGACTTTAGTAACTCGTAAATATTAACCCTGAAGAAATTCAGCACTTAGACACAGCTGGCATGTTTGTCTCTGGAGAGGAATTTGCCTGATTACCTCCAAACGACAATATGGGACCGATCAGTGAGTCATTCTTTCATTAATATGTTAATATTTTCTTCCATTTAAATTTGATAATCAATCATACAAGCGGTATAGTTGTTTTTATTATTTTGTATTTAGTATAAGATTTTTCTTTAACATTTGTGTTAAATTTAAAAAAGTTAACCTTAATCGAGTTTTAACGTCAACTTAAAGGTCATTTCGTACATATTTTAAAGGATTTGGCTAAACTGTTGTTTATCCCCTGGAACAATGCATTTTCATGTCTTTACGCTTAAATTGTACACATTTCATGACCAATGACTCTTTTAATCTGATTCCTTTGAGAATCAATATCATTTATTTTCTTTCAATCTATTAGTTGGTGTTTGGCAATCGAATTAACTTTAACGCAATATTCTTTCGCGCCCTTCTTACTGTAGAACAATTGTCTGGATTAAAAATATAAACCGGTTCTCATTTTGTTGTTTATACAATGATTGCCCAGGTCTTTCGGTCATGTTATTTTTTATGACTGTGGTTCATCCTACGCTGACCACCAAATCCATAATTCCTATGCAGCCATGTATTATGCTTTTCCAATGGTTCGGACAGTAAGTATGCTTAAGTTCACACCAGGTCCGGGTAACCTAAAATAGCGGAGGCTATATTAATCAAACTTGCGAGGATCAACCGAGGGCGGTCCGGTGACCGGAGGATTTAAAAACAAGTGACCCATGGGTCATGACGCTCAGCTGACTGGGAAAAGATTTGCAAAAGGAAATTTTATCATCTGAATGGTAGTATATAACCATTCAACTGAAGCATCAAACAGAATAACCAACAGGCTGAGATTGTGTCTGTATTAATATATATCAAAAATAGAGAAAAAATGAGTAAACTTTAAAAAATACAGGTGGCTCCACCAGTCTGCAGAAACTAATAAAAACACTTAATGGTCAATATCCATGCAAAGAAGCATGGTGGTCTCTGGATTAGTTGTTCAGATACTTCAGCTTTTGTATCAAATTTTCCATTATTCTGAGGGATACTTTGGAGTCCTATAGCTTGAAGGATATGGGTAACAGAGACCTAATTTCAGGTTTCCATAGACACTTTTCATGGGCCTCCTTGCATGACAAGAATAAAGATTCTAGGTCCAGTTGTTACAATTTGTACCCTGTTGACAGATAACCACATCTTTAAAGGTCTCAAAATAGAGAAAATAATTCGTAAACATTTGAAAAAATAGAGGTGGCACACCCAGTCTGCCAAAACTGATGGAACATGCCATGATCAATATGTATGCCAAAAATCATGAGCATCAGTGTTGTAGTTATTGAGATACTGGAGTTTTTGTATCAAATTTTTCATTATTCTGGGGGGTATTTTGGAACCATACAGCTTAATGGATATGGGTAACAGAGACCTAATTTCAGGTTTTCATGGAGATTTTTAATGGGGGTCTCCATGTGTGTAAAGAATGAAGATTCTAGGTCCAGTTGTTATGATTTGTGCCAGGTTAACAGATGTTCATATCTTTAAAGGTCTCAAAAATAGAGAAAAAAATTCGAAAAAACAATTTTGGTAATCTCTGCATTAGTTGTTAAGATACTTCAGCTTTTGTATCAAATTTTCCAATATTCTGAGCTGTACTTTGGAATGCCATAGCTCAAAAGATATGGGTAACAGAGACCTAATTTCAGGTTTCCATGGAGACTTTTCATGGGTCTCCCTGTGTGTCAAGAATGAAGATTCTAGGTCCAATTTGAACCCTGTTGACAGATTACTACATCCTTAAAGGTCTCAAAAATAGAGAAAACAAGCCCAATAGGTTGAAGGATATGGGTAACAGAGACCTAATTTCAGGTTTGGAAGGAGATTTTTGATGGACCTCCCAGGATATCAAGTGAGAAGATTCTAGGTCCAACTGTTACAATTTGTGCCCTGTTAATGGATGACCACTTTATTTGAAGGTGTCAAAAATAGTGAAACAAATATGTAAAAATAAAAAAATATAGCTGGCACCACCAGTCTGAAGGAACTTATGAAACATTCAATGATTAATATGCAAAAAAAAATGGGAATCAATGCATTACTTATTCAGATCCTGGAGCTTATGTATCATATTTTTAATTATTCTTGGGGCAGTACTTATGATCCCCATAGCTCAAAGGATATGAAGGTGTCAAAAATAGAGAAAAAAATGCATAACAATTCGAAAGAAATACAGGTGGTGCCACCAGTCTGCAGGAATTGATGAAACACTCCATGATCAACATGCATGCAAAGAATCATGGTGATCAATCCATTAGTTATTCAGATACTGGGGCCTTTGTGTCAAATTTTTAATTATTCTGGGGGATGTTTCTGAGCCCCATAGCTCGAAGGATATGCATAACAGAGACCTATTTCAGGTTTCCAAGGAGATTTTTCATGGTCCCCTCTTGGATTCAAGTTGGAAGATTCTACGTCCAATGGTTATGATTTGTGCCCTGTTTACAGATGACCGCATCTTTGAAGGTCTCATAAATAGAGAAAAAAATGCATAACAATTCGAAAAAATACAGGTGGCACAACCACTCAGCAGGAACTGATGAAACACTCCATGATGAATATGCATGCGAAGAATCATGGTAATCAATGCATAAGTTTTTCAGATACTGGAGCTTTTGTATAAAATTTTGATTATTCTGGTAGGTACTTCAGAGCCCCATATCTCGCAGGATATGGGTAACACAAACCTAATTTCAGGTTTTCTTGGAGATTTTTTTCATGGACCTCCCTGGATGTCAATATAGAAGATTCCAAGTCCATGGTTACGATTTGTGCCTGGTTAACAGACAGAGAGACAGACGGACGACGGACAAAGAGTGGTCACTATAGCTTTAATGACATTCAGTCAGCTGAACCAAAAAATCTTAAAAAATCGAAAGAATACAGGTGGTGCCACCAGTCTGCAGAAACTGATGGAACATTCCATGACCCATATCCATGAAAAGAATTATCGTGATCAATGCATTAGTTTATCAGATACTTAAGCTTTTGTATCAAATTTTCCATTATTCTTGGGGGTACTTCGGAGCCCCATAGCTCAGAGATTTTGGGTAACAGAGACCTAATTTCAAATTTCCATGGAGACTTTTAATGGGTCTCCCTGTCTGTCAAGAATGAAGATTCTAGGTCCAGTCGTTACAATTTGTACCCTGTTGACAGATAACTACATCCTTAAAGGTCTCAAAATTAGAGAAAAAAAATTGTGAAAATTTGAAAAAATACAGGTGGCACCACCAGTCTGCAGGAACTGATGGAACACCTCTTGATCAATATGTATGCAAAAAATCATGACCATCAGTGTTGTAGTTATTGAGATGTTGCAGTTTGTTTTTATCAAATTTTCCATTATTCTCGGGGCTAATTGGGAGCCCATCACACAGCTCAAAGTATATGGGTAACAGAGACTTTATTTCAGGTTTCCATGGAGACTTTTCATAGACCTATCAGTGTGTCAAGAATGAAGATTCTAGGTCCAGTCTTTATGATTTGTGCCCTGTTCACATTTTAAAGGTCTCAAAAATAGAGAAAACAATTCGTTAAAATTGAAAAATACAGGTGGCGCCACCAGTCTGCAGAAACTGATGAAACATCTCATCATCAATACGTATGCCAAAAATCATGACCATCAGTGATGTAGTTAATGAGATATTGAAGTTTTTGTATGAAATTTTTGACAATTCTGGGGGGTAATTTGGGGCCCCATAGCTTGAAGGATATGGGTAGCAGAGACCTCATTTCAGGTTTCCATTGAGACTTTTCATGGGTCTCTAAGTGTGTCGAGAATGAAGATTCTAGGTCCAGTCGTTACGATTTGTGTCACGTTAACAGATGACAGCATCCTTAAAGGTCTCAAAAATAGAGGAAAAATTCGTAAAAAAATCTAACAATACAGGTGGCGCCACCAGTCTGCAGGAACTGATGGAACATCTCATCATCAATACGTATGCCAAAAAGCATTACCATCAGTGATGTAGTTAATGAGATATTGAAGTTTTTGTATGACATTTTTGACAATTCTGGGGGGTAATTTGGGGCCCCATAGCTCAAAGGATATGGGTAACAGAGACCTAATTTCAGGTTTCCATGGAGACTTTTCATAGGTCTCTAAGTGTTTTGAGATTGAAGATTCTAGGTCCAGTCGTTATGATTTGTGCCACATTAACAGATGACAGCATCCTTAAAGGTCTCAAAAATATAGGAAAAAATCGTAAAAAATCTAACAATACAGGTGGTGCCACCAGTCTGCAGGAACTGATGGAACACCTCATGATCAATATGTATGCCAAAAATCATTACCATCAGTGATGTAGTTATTGAGATATTGAAGTTTTTGTAAGAATTTTGACTAATCAAGGGGGTACTTTGGGGCTCCATAGCTCGGAGGATATGGGTAACAGAGACCTAATTTCTGGTTTCCAAGGAGATTTTTCATGGACCTCTCAGAATGCTAAGTTACAAGGTTCTAGGTCCAGTGGTTACGATTTGTGCCTGGTTAACGGACGGACAGACGGACGACGGACAAAGAGTGATCGCTATAGCTCAGATGACTTTCAGTCAGCTGAGCTAAAAATTGAAAAAAATACAGATGGCGCCACCAGACTGGAGAAACTGATGAAACACACCATGATCAATATCAATGCTAAGAATCATGGTGATCAATGCATTAGTTGTTCAGATACTTGAGCTTTTGTATCAAATTTTCCATTATTCTGGGGGGTACTTCTGAGCCCAATAGCTTGAAGAATATGGGTAACAGAGACCTAATTTGAGGTTTCCAAGGAAACTTTTTATGGGCTTCTCTGCATGTCAAGACAGAAGATTCTAGGTCTAGGCATTACGATTTGTGCCCTGTAAAATTCGTAAAAATCGAAAAAATACCAGTGGCACCATCAGACTGCAGAAACTGATGAAACATTCCAAGATCAATATCCGTGCAAAGAATTATGGTGACCATTGCAATAGTTTTTCAGATACTTGAGCTTTTGTATCAAATTTTCCATCTTTCTGGGGGGTACTTGGGAGCCCCATAGCTCAAAGAAAATGGGTAACAGAGACCTTTTTCTAAGTTTCTAAGGAGACTTTTAATGGGCCTCCCTGCATGTCAAGAGAGAAGATTCTAGGTCCAGACGCTACGATTTGTGCCCTGTTAACAGATGACCCCATCTTAAGGTCTCATAAATAGAGAAAATAATTCGTAAAAATCGAAAAAATACAGGTGGCGCCACCAGACTGCCGAAACTGATGAAACATCCCATGATCAATATCCATACACAGCATCATGGTGATCAATGCAATAGTTGTTCAGATATTTGAGCTTTTGTATCAAATTTTCCATTATTCTGGAGGGTACTTCTGAGACCCATAGCTCAGAGGTTATGGATAAGAGGCCTAGTTTCAGGTTTCCAAGGAGACTTTTCATGGGCCTCCCTGCATGTCAAGAGAGACGATTCTAGGTCCAGGCATTAGGATTTGTGCCCTGTTAACCGATGACCGCATCTTTTAATGTCTCAAAAATAGAGAAAAAAACGTAAAAATCGAAAAAATACAGGTGGCGCCACCAGTCTGCAGAACTGATGAAACACTCCATGATCAATATCCATGCAAAAAATCATGACCATCAGTAATGTAGTTAATGAGATATTGAAGTTTTTGTATGAAATGTTTGACTATTCTGGGGGGTACTTCGGGGCCCCATAGCTCGAAGGATATGGGTAACAGAGACCTAATTTCTGGTTTCCATGGACATTTTTTCATTGACCTCTCAATGTTTTAAGAATGAAGATTCTAGGTCCAGACGCTACGATTTGTGCCCTGTTAACAGATGACCCCATCTAAAGGTCTCATAAATAGAGAAAATAATTCGTAAAATTCGAAAAAATACAGGTGGCGCCACCAGACTGCCGAAACTGATGAAACATCCCATGATCAATATCCATACAAAGAATCATGGTGATCAATGCAATAGTTGATCAGTTACTTGAACTTTTGTATCAAATTTTCCATTATTCTGGGGGGGGGGGGGGGTACTTCGGAGCCCCATAGCTCAGAGGTTATGGGTAACAGAGACCTAATTTCAGGTTTCCAAGGAGACTTTTTATAGGCCTCTCTGCATGTCAAGAGAGAAGATTCTAGGTCCAGTCGTTACGATTTGTGCCCTGTTAACAGATGACTGCATCTTCAGAGGTCTCAAAAATAGAGAAAAAAATTCGTAAAAATTGGAAAAAATACAGGTGGCGCCACCAGTCTGCAGAACTGATGAAACACTCCATGATCAATATCCATGCAAAAAATCATGACCATCAGTAATGTAGTTAATGAGATATTGAAGTTTTTGTATGAAATTTTTGACTATTCTGGGGGGTACTTCGGGGCCCCATAGCTCGAAGGATATGGGTAACAGAAACCTAATTTCTGGTTTCCATGGACATTTTTTCATTGACCTCTCAATGTTCTAAGAATGAAGATTCTAGGTCCAGTCTTTACAATTTGTGCCTTGTTAACAGATGTTCACATTTTTAAAGGTCTCAAAAATAGAGAAAAAATTCGTAAAAAATCGAAAAATACAGGTGTTGCCACCAGTCTGCAGGAACTGATGGAACATCTCATGATCAATATGTATGCAAAAAATCATGACCATCAGTGATGTGGTTAATGAGATATTGATGTTTTTGTATGAATTTTTTTACTTTTCTGGGGGGTACTTTGGGGCCCCATAGCTCGAAGGATATGGGTAACAGAGACCTAATTTCTGGTTTCCATTGAGACTTTTCATGGGTCTCTAAGTGTGTCAGGGAAAGTTTTTAGGTACAGCGGTTACGATTTGTGCCTGGTTAACGGACGGACAGACGGACGACGGGCAAAGAGTGATCGCTATTGCTCAGATGACTTTCAGTCAGCTGAGCTAAAAACAGGTATGAAACTCCTTATGAGAAACATGCTATAATAATTTACCTCTTTTAGTATTCCTTTACATATAATTAATATAGTAAATATGAATAACTGGTTAGATTTTTTTATCAATCACATGTTCTTTTCATGAAAACAAATTCCCTAAAATATCCGAAGTATCCGGTTGAATCTCCCTGTGCGTGTTTTGAATTTCGGCTTGCATACAAAGATGTCGAACATGGTTTCTGTGACTGACACTAACGTCAAAGAAATGTACACGATACGCCGTCGGTTGCCAAAGATACAGGGTCTCCACACTGTTTGTTCTTTGGCATGCTTTCTTACGTCTTCATCGCTAACTCGAAACGTTGCGATTACAGAATGTGAAAAGCAATATCTTTGTGATAGTGTAAGGACGGCCATTCCAAAACAGTTTCCGATATGGCAATTGCCATGGCTTACTATATCAGTTCAACTAGAATGCCTACTGATTCCTAGCGTAACTGCAACAGTCATTGTAGCAGTAGAGAGTTTCTATGTAAACACAGATTCCCTAATGGCCCGGCAAGATCATCAGCAAAATCTAAAGGAAAAGTTAATTTTCGACATCTGATTTGACAATGATATAAGACAAGGTTTTGATGGTTCTTTGTTGTGGTAGCCTGGTCACTCATCCTGTATATAATGGTCATATATATATATATATATATATATATATATATATATATATATATATATATATATATATATATATATATATATAGGCTCATCTCTGTATGCCCTTCGTATCTGCGCTATGTTCAGAATCTTTTTTGTGAAACCGCGTCAAAGAGGATTATTATAGGTAAGTTTGGCTTCTATGTTTGTCGTCCTGACTTACTGCATAGTGCGCGAAGAACATTTGAAGTACGCGAGGCACATTTGAAGCACGCGTGGCACTGTGTTAGTGCGTGATGCATAGCTGTTTTGTTTTGTTGTAAGCATTCCTTGACTACCTGCTATCCCCATCGTGTCTCTTTGAAACTCCTTTCTTCTCTATCGCACGAAATGGACAGTCATAAAACTCGTATAAGTTCAAGTTGGTAAAGTAATCTGCTCAGGTTTGTGCCTGTAACATCTTCCGCTTTTCGTCGCTGTGATTATTGTAAACACATTTCTTCAGAAGAATCAATAATTGCATTTTCTAGCTAGTTCCTTTAACGATTTGCACAATTTCCTTTAGATGAAAATGCCGATTACTTGGAAATAGAAAAATCCTCTTACAGCACCTGCTACCTTGCCTACCTTGCACCTTGCTACCAAATGTCAAATATTATAAAGAGTTCGATAAGGAGACTCCTAGATAACTTAAAGCGGATAAATTGATACTGAGAAATAAAAGTCAGTAAAAACTAATGTGCCGGTATATTTGACCTTAAACATGTCAGCCGCTCTCAATATAGAGAGTTCAAAGATAACACATTTATCGGGTCATTATCTCAGTAATAATGCGGCTGGATCGTATTGATGTGTATATCTTCACGTGGGTTACACGGTTATTGTTGAGACATACCATATCTTTATAGTTAAAGGGACATAATCAGGAGCAATATTGTGCCTATTTTTTACACCTTCAGTTCTGTTTGCTTTATACAAAAACCTTCCCCGCAAAACCATACCAACACAGTCTCAGTACCTTAATTGCATACGGCTTTTTAACACCTTGTTATGGCTCTGCGTGTTTGTAAACACAGTCCACGTGTGACTGTGTACCATATCAAGGCCCCGTGACAGGACGTACAATTGTGAGCCGCAAGACACGAAGTTTCAGCCAGCAGGAACATGTAATACATTGTTGGGGCCAAGTCAGTCATGGGGACCCCATGATTGGCAGGTGTTGTGGCTCAGCGATGCACAGAGTCCAACGCGCTGTGTTATGTTGATACCTTTGATCGCACCCGGTCCACTGTTTTTAATTTCCGTTTACAGGAGTAAGTAAACGGTGGAAGGGCAATGTTTTGGCAGGCATACATTTATTTTTTTGGGAAGAAGCTATTTTTCGTTTAATTCAACATGCTTTATAGGTTATTGGGCCCTTTAATTAAACAGTTGCATTATTTGTTTTACTACATTTATCAACGTCCGTAATTCAAATTGCTTATTGTTACGGAACCTGATATAAACAGATCACGTATGCGAGATGACCACAAAATTTTGTAATTGAGATAAAAAAAAATCAGATTATGTAACACTAGGCAGCGTGAAATGTCTAGGGGAATGAATAAAGAAGTCAGTGTTTGTTTTTTTTTTTTTTTTGTTAACAAATAACTATGATTTATTCTTAACCCTTACATTACAATACACTAAATCAATACAATGAAACAGTATAACAGCGGTAGAACAACAAATCAATACAATCACACAATAAAATAAACAATGTGTACAGTACCTGGATACCACCACCGTCACAACGATAAGTTCTTTAAATGTATACTCTCGGAGAATGACAGTCCAGTGCAAAGCTCTTGTAACAACGCCGAAAGTAAACTGAAGTCCAAACAAGACCCGTCACAAAATTTAGGAGAAAGTCTGACGAAAATCTATAATTGCCGCACTCATCGGTTAAGGTCCTAGAAACTGACACACACGCTTCTGCGTCCACTGGAATCTTCTCTGGTGCTCTCTCTCTCTCTCTCTCGGCTCTAAAACACAGCCACTTTATATACCTTTTCACCTCAAGCCAAGAAGCTTCTCTTTCTCGAACATTCGAAGAATCTAACACAACATAGTAAACACGCGTTACAGGAATCATCTAGAAGAACATCGCTGTATGTGTCTCTACATACCAGGGTCCACACGTGACCTCCGCCAGGCGAGAAAGCCCAAGGGTAGCATGACAACGAGAGTTAAACCAGTACGGATTAAACTGAAAATGTAACAAACGGCCCGGCGAGGGTGACACAACACGAGTTACGCCCGTGTCACACAATAAAAAGAGCACCTGTAACATTATATATATATTATGTAAATATATATATAAAATTTATAATACACACAGATATATATAATTATAATAATAATATATGGTATGGCCGTGCAAGATTGTAGTCGTGGTGGAGGTGAAGAGTAAGTGTAACGCCTTTAGGATAGACTGTTTGTCTATCTAAAAGGCGTCACTCTTATTCTTTACACTCTTACTCTTACTTTAATGCATATGGTGTTGATTATGTTCGTCGATCGCTATGCGGAAACGACCATGATGATCAAGGTTTTATAGTTGATCTAACTTTGTTGTCCGAGGATGACTTGTCAGGCCAATCCGGGCTCGGAAGAACCTCCAACATGTTGGACACTCGTGATCGGTGGTTGCTGTTGAGGTAGTTGCTAACCCCGCCTTGTGGACTTCACATTTCCTCCCGGACTTCGCTAGTCGTGCTATCGTATCGTCTTTTGCACCTCTGTTGTGCAGCTGCACGCCGCACTGTGCGATCCTGCGCTGGATTTTCCCGCGTATCTGTGTTGATTGATAGTTTTTAAAGTGATGCTTTGAGACAGACCTTGTGGCACCTCCGCTGACCTCCGAAGGATCTTTCACCAGATACCAGTTCTACTTACAAAAGTTGTTTTGGAGTCTTGTATCTGGCATGCGGCAATTGAACCTGGGTCCGATGCAAGATGATGTAGTTTGATGGGAGGTTGGCGCGAGTTAGGATCTCAGGGTCTGGAACTTTGTCTTGCCATCCAATGTTCAACACTCGTCGGAGGCAGGTCAGGTGAATGTGGTTCAGTTGTCTAAATTGTCTTGCATAGATAGTCCATGTATCGCAGCCATACAGCAGGGTAGTGATAAATACTGCCTTGTAGACCTGGGTCTTGGTTTCAAGATGGATGCCTCTTCGCTCCCAGACGTTGGAGCGGAGTCTACCAAGAGCAATGCTGGCTTTTTCTACTTACTTCTGTTGACCTCGTCATCTATGTTTGCCGTCTTTGACAATGTACTCCCCAGGCGTGTGAATTTGTCCACCACGCTCACATTTGATCCATGCACCATGATGGAGGGTTCATCATATTGCTTTCTTGGTGCTTTTATAACATGTAATATAAAATATATATACATGTGTATAGGAATTAAATATGTTTGCAACATAACATGTGATCAAAACAGAAAGTTATACCCCTTTCTGACAGTATCATCTTCACAGAGGGACTATTTATTTTCAATAACACTCCAGGGGTGCTTGGAAATGGCGGCTTATCTTTCTTTCCTCGCCACAGTTGTTCCTTTAACTCTCGAAGGAATTAAAGACTTCATAGAGATACGTATCAATAGCTGACGCAGGATAAGGTTGTTGAACTTTATATACATGTGTATAGGATTTAAATAAGTTTGCTATATAACCTTCGATCATAACTATAGCTATACCCCTTTCTGTCGGTATCATCTTCACAGAGATATCATTTATTTTCATTAAAACACCAGGGGTGCTTGGAGATGGCGGCTTGTCTTTCTTTCGTCGCCGCAGTTGTTCCTTTAACTGTCGTAGGAATTAAAGACTTCAACAGAGATACGTATCAATAGCTGACGCATGATAAGGCTGTAGAATTTTATATATAAACCTCAGGTTCCTCGACATTTGTAATCCCTCTGGACGTAGATGTTTGAGTAAATGTTTCTTTGTAAAGAAGTGTCTATGTACGTTTTTCAAAGAAAATATATTCCTGTCAAGTGTGTAGAGCTTTTATGAAGAGCATCCAGATCGTTAAATTATTTTGTATTTTTTTGGTGATGTCTTGCATCAGCATCCCCTCAGTGTTATTATCTTAGCCCTGCAACTATTATCTTCGGCAAGGAAGTTATGAGGTTATGTATAGACATACTTTTATCGTTATGGTTGTATTAACTGTAACATGTATATGTTTTTATACATTTATCAACGTCCGTAATCCAAATCGATTATATATATATATATATATATATATATATATATATATATATATATTCTTCAGTGAATACTCTACACAATTAATATAAAAATGTATATAATGAACAGCTAGGGCATTTCCTGAGACACTGCCAAGAAGACATAAAAAAAAGGCTTATCGAAAGATTATAAACAGAGGGCTCCGAACTTATAAGTCATTTTTGCATTCTCAACAGTAATGACTTAAAATAAGGCATTTGAAACAGGCTGTTTGATTAAGGGTTTTGAGCACCATTTATTGCTTGCTCAGAGATTTAATCCCTCACTGTACATTAATCAGCCAAGGTTTAAATTATATTGGACTGGGCTATTCTCAAAGGTATAGAATCAATTTATCATTGAAGACTGGCCTCGAAATAAACTGTCACCGTGTCGGAGAGGAATCATTTATAACGGCGATTATAACGTTCATTCACGGAGTTTACTACCACGTTTCAGGGCTCCTGGGAATAAATAAAGGCGTCAATTTATTGAGAAACATGTATGATGTTTCACCATCCGATGTTCAATCTTAAATGGAAAGATCTGAGTGCGGTAAAAAAAATACCAAGGGAAGCCTGAAGGATACACCTGTGTGTCAGAATACTATCTTTCAGTTCGGTACCTATTTTCTTTAGGTAAAACTCATTGAAAATTGTCGCTTTATTATAACGTTGAAATCTTGCTGTTCAAACTGTAGGTAATGCAAAAATGACGTGGAAACCGTTCTTTTTATTACAGTTATGTTTCCGTCGCAGTGATGTAGGACTCGAGTCCGGATTTGTACTCGGAATCGGAGGTAAACACTCGAGTAATCAGGAAGAGTACATCTCGAGTCCAGTAGAAAAAAAAACTGTCACGTATTTCACCGATTTGTTTATATGTGCAAATTACTGACAGGATATTACAAAATAATGACACTATATATTCAAAGTCTTGCTCTGCATCGGGACTTTTAACAATTTTAACCATTATATTCAAAGCATAAGTGAACCAACTATGAATGAAACATGATAGTCTGAAATTTCGTTTTTGAATTGTTCCATATAAGACTCGAGGAAGATGGACTGCATGAACTCGGTCTTGGCCTCGAATGGCTTGGATTCCGACTGGCACTCGGACTCAGATGGCGTGGACTCGACTACATCACTCTTCCATTGTCCTCTGTATGTGAACTCAAATTAATCGAAATGGTGCAGTGTAATAGTAAAATAGTGCTACATTTTACACATTCGTATCAGGGTCGCTTCAAATGGTCAAATTTAAGCAAAGTGCAGACTTTATGATTGGACAAATGTCTCAAGATATCACTCCTTTATATTCCTTAGTGGGGCAGGGTACCTTGTGAAGAAAATCCACATGACATTCCCACACCAAAATGGTCTACCCATCTGTCGATGTTGCCAAGTAACTAGCAAGCGAAAAATGCAGGGAGACTAAGAGGAAAATACAGGATAAAATCTAGAAACAGTAAAACAAAAGTCGGGATATAATATTCAACTCGTTAATTGTTGTCTGTGATGATTTCTGTCAAAATATATCAACATAAACAAGCCCACAGATTATTGAAAATCAATTAGTAATGTTTTTTATGCATATATAATACCATTTACAGATGTCATGGTAAAATTGTAATGTTTCACGTTGAAACAGTCATGGTTACAACATCACCGCTTTGAACAGATATTCTCACAAACCTGGCACTTATATAATAAAATACAAAGCATACATCTTTGTTTTGTCAAAGTTGCTTAATATCGTTTCAAGAACCTTGAAACCCTGAAATCAAAACGAATAGATTTTGTAATTACGACACATAGCCTAATGATTATAATGAAATGTATTGGATAGCTTGTTCGGCTACCCAAACTTAGTATATGCTTACACTGAATCGGTAAATCTCGATCCATTAGATTTCTTCAGTTTTATATGATTTTTCAATGTGGCACGTCCTTAAAAAATGACTTTTCTAAAACTGAATAAAATGTATGACCTACAACTGAACGTCCGTTCGTATGGATTACGTTCATTTAATATTTTATTATTAGACAATAAATTATACCTTAGGATATCATAATACTCTAAAATTGATATTTATCCTACAGCTACAAATCTTGAATTACTTTTTCACTACTAAACAAAACTGACTGTTTGAAAACCAGTAAACAATTATGTAGTCACTCACAAAATAGTTATGTAGTCAATCACTAAACATCGGTCCTCGCCGACATGTAACTGCCATGTATTTCTACAAAATTTATTAACAACTTAAACGCTAATTGTAAAAGAATATTTGCGTTATTATTACAGGGCCCAAGGTAATTACTTCATTTTATGCGTGGGCTCATAATTGTGATTTTCAACAATAATAAACGCGAAACATTAAGCAATTTAAACATTATGTCATGGCCTAAAATACATTTCGTGTAAATTATATGTCATTAGTGGTTGTTTAACGCAGCTAATTCTAGTCTGTGAACGCTTTTTTATTTTAACAAAATGGTATTTTATATTTGTACTTCTTATAAATCAGGCCTGCCGGTCTACTTAACAACAGTGGTAAATTTTTAACGGGAAGCGCCCTTGTCTATTGCAGGCTGTTTTCATTAGCAGCAGACCAAATTGATATCACGTCCCATCATGTCATCATTGATTTACATCCCCCTGGGCGAGCTAAAGTGCGGGCCAGTTTTTTTGTTATCGGCAGAACTACCGTCTGGTTAAGCGTGATGTCATTTTGTGATTTGTCACGAACATGCCACCTGCAATAACCCGGCTGATATAACGCTTGACTCCGTGCTTTTCCAATATCACTTCCTGGGCCGATCACTTTATTTTACAGCTTACATTTTCTCGTCACTTCTTCCTTGTTGACTCATGATATGATTTTCTGATTAATGATATTTTTTCCACATTTTAAATTACTTAAATTTCTTGTGCAAGTTCTGTTTTTCCAATTAGCTCACATATGAAATGTGTCTCTTCATGAGTAGCCTTCTTTGTTCAAGCTGGTCATATATTTTTTTTTTTTTTAGTTTTTACTATTTTTTAGTTTTTTGTAGGGCTGAAACTGTTTGTGCATGTGATCAATGAACTTGAGTGCCATAAGTGCGGTTAATATATTACAAAATATAGACGGATTTTTCATTTTTTTTAAATAATTCTGTTTCTTAAATAATGTGTAAGGTTTACTTCCCTTGGTGAACATTGATCCAATTATCTCAAACACTTCATTTCTCACTAGAAATGTTATTAATAAAATGTAAATTTAAATAAAAAAAATGAATGGACACAAGGTGATGAAATGGACTACAGTATAAGTTCGACAAAAAAAGTATTTTCTCTTACAGGAATCTATACTGAAGTTTAAAACTAGAGACCCATGGGTCTCGAAGCTCAGCTGAATATGTCTTAAAGGATATTTTTGTGAGCTTTTACTGTGGGTCATCCATTTTTTTATAACAATCTGTAACCCCTTCTGACAGAACTAGAACTTCGACAGTTCAGGAAATTCCCCGTAAAGGCCCATAGACTTCATGTGCGGGTAGAGTGAGCGTGAAAAAAATATAATAAAGGACCAGATTATAATGTAGAGACAGAGGGCACTGACTAAAATTAGTGTTTAAACAACTGAACAATGATGTTAAGGCTTTGATCAGTGCTATTTACGTATAAAGATATAAGAGTGGACTATCCCAAGAATTTTATGTGTAAGATATCAATCCAAACTGGAGTTTTCATCCCAAAACGAATCTGTGTAGGGAGGGATGGGCTGACAGATTGACGGACAATGTAATTACTATAGGGTACCTGCTTACGACCAATAAACACAGCAGGTATCGGGACACTAGATGAAACCACAGCTGAGAAACTGACATGATTGCTGTCATTTCACTTTCTCGAAAATAAAAAAAAGTACAACCGTAAAAATTAAGGAAAAAAACATACAGGTAGTGTCACTAATTTTCGGGGACTGACAAAAGTACCCATGGTCGATATTCAAGGCAAGATTCATAGATCCATTCACTCACTAGAATACTATCAGGTCAGGAAGGGACCCGCAAAAGGCTCATTAACTTCCACTGATGCTAAGAAAAATATTATTAAAGACTTGATTACATGCTGGGAGAGAAGGAATTGCCCCAAAACGGTATTTAAACATCTGAACCAAGATGTGAAGATTTGAATCAGTGAAGGTAGTGTATGAAGTTGTAGAAGTGGGGCATCCCAAGCAACAGAGGCATATATACATCTGAAGTATTAACCTTTAAGCCTGGTCAGCAAATAAATCCTGTGAAGTTCTTTACAGCAGAAACACGCTCAAATAACCTTTGTTACATTAACACTGCGGGATATATATATATATATATATATATATATATATATATATATATATATGAGTATTTATAACGCCTTTCCGCCCGTCTTAGACATGCAAACACGTTCCCGGTAACAATCCCTCGGAAAGTTTAACACCAAGATGTGTCCGCATCTGATAAGTAGTAAGCTAATAAGTAGTAACAAACATGACAAAAAAATACGAAATAATTTACAGATGTTGTTCCACTAACACACTATATTTCTTATTTTTTCCTATATAAATGGTCTATAATTTCTCAAACCTTCAGGCTTTAAGGCCCTGATCTTCTATGTTTACTCACACACAGGACAACATTGTATAAAACGGATGAATAAGAGACAGTAGGTCCGTACGTCGGGATGGTTTCGCAGGAAAATTCTTTTATTCAGCCAAGATGAACTTATGGCGTTAGATAATGCATACAGATTTGTAAATGTTTAAATACCTTAAATTTTGAAATACATGTTATGCTTTTCTCTGTTTTCCCAAGAGATGGTCAAATCGCAAGTCTTGGAAATCAACCTTAAACTAAATCCTCTTAAATATTTCATAACAGATAATGAATAAGACAGCCTCAATGTTATTTACAGTCATGCACTGTGTCATCGAATTAAAGAAATATATACTTGTGTTTTGTTTTGAAAATATTTTTTTCATATCCGATGGGGTTGTACAAATAGCTATACAGGTATCAATATTTAAAAAAATCCATATTTGTAAGTGAACGGTATATAATATAGAACTTTATCAGTTTGCGAATCAATGCGCCACTTATCCGCTGAACACTAAAGCGAACAAAAATATCAGTTTATTTTAGCTTCACACAACACTTTGTTTGTCTTCTTATACAGGTTTCACATTAACTTAAAGATTATCAGGTCTGAGGTGCCTCATTTCTTCGTTGTATTAAATAAAGCCGTTCACGGGGATGAGACTGCATACACTGGAGGGCCGGTATATTTTTCGCGGTCCTACTTCATGAAACCCGCCCAATTAGACGCCCTAGAGACGTCAGGATTACCAAGACGGATGACGCTGCTTCTAAGCCAGACAGTGAATGTCCTGTCCTAAAGCACATTTCCACGACACATCGGTCCGTTGATACGGCTTGGCAGCTAATCTTAGCACAGGGTGTCGTAAGATTTAGGCTACTCCTCCTCGGCCCAGTAGGACGTCCCCATGAAAAAATGTATGCCGAAGTAATCTGCAGTGTGTTTATCCTGTAGCATTATATTCAGGAAATGGCCTCTCCTTTGCAAGTAAACTGCTTAAGATATAGCCTTTCTTCTGCAGTTCAATTAAGTTAGTGAGGGTTTTTGTGTTACAGAAGACACCTGCTTCTTGACCATGACACGATTCAATGACAAAACGTGATTAAAATTAAGGGAAAGAAATATAAAAAAAACATTATTTACTTTTTTATTTTAATAAATATCCACATACTATGCAATAATAATAATAATAATAATAATTATTATTATTATTATTATTATTATTATTATTATAAAAATAAAAATGATACAATAATTATGTAATGAGAAGTACTAAAGTTCTGAAAGAAAGGGGTAGCACAAGAGAACAGGAATGTCCCCATATCCACTTATATCGTATGGTTTTATTTATCGTTTGGTTTTCCTATAAATGTGAGCTGCCACAGAGGAATTAATCATTCCATTTACAATTAACTCATAATGTTCATATCTTTTTCATAACGTTTCACATTAGTTTTTAAGTGTATTATTTGTATTTGTATATTTTTGTTCCGTGGTATTCCTTCAGACTAATTTGTTTTCGTAAATGCTAGACTCTGGATTCATTACTTCCTAACCAAAAGAATTCTTCCAGATATGATTTTTTTTAAACTGTCTTTCTATTTTATATTCTCCAAAATATATATCACAAAGCCCAATATATTTACCCTGCCTGCAAGCTTTACTGCAAACCGAAGCTTGGCATTTATAACAACAACGTGATCTTATTGTTTTATTGTATTAAATCTCTCGTTTTACATTGAATATATTTTGAGTCTCAAGTAAAGTTAGACAAAACAATTCTGATATTGGTCATCAAAGAGGCGAACGATCCAACTATAGGCTTCTTATTATGGCATCAGAGAAATAAAGTACATGTCAGAGATAAAGCAATCTCATGTTCGTGATGGACATGTCAGGACATTTTTCAAGGAGATAAGGATATTTTCTGTATCGCCTTTAACAACAATGGAAACAATAAGTTTTAATTTTCTCCTGTGAATACTGGTTTGCTATTGCGTAGCAGTGTTGTTACGGAACCTAATATAAACAGAACACGTATGCGTGATGAACAAAAATTCTGTAATGGAGATAAAAAAAATCAGATTCTGTAACACTAGGCAGCGTGAAATGTCTAGACACAGGCGCTTGAATAATAGTTGGTACAAATTTGGGCTTAAATTGACTTTAAACAAGAAATATATAAACTGGTACCCAGCACAACTGAAAGAGCCTAATCAAAAGATGACAAAAAATTCTATGCGGGCCTACCATGAAAGTACCAATTAATTGATACAAACCAGTTGCAAATGAAGATGCCAGCCTTGTGTATATTTATATAAACAAGTAACTGACAAGTATTATTTACTAGTTTAGCGCTTAGAAAAGGGTAGGGATGGTTTGTATAGTTGATTGAAAACTGTTTAAGCCCAAATTTGTACCAACTATTATTCAAGCGCCTGTGGTCTAGGGGAATGATTAAAGAAGTCAGTGTTTTTTTTTTGTTAACAAATAACTATAATTTATTCTTAAAACAACCCTAACAATACAATACACTAAATTAATACAATTATGCAGTAAAACAGCGTTATAGCAACAAGTCAATATAATCACACATAAAGATAATGGTACAGTACCTCGATACCAACACCATCACAACGATAAGTCCTTTGAATGTAAACTCTCTCGGAGAATGACAGCCCAGTGGAAAGTTCTTGAAACAACACAGAAAGTAAACTGAAGTCCAAATGTATAAAATCCAGGAGAAAGTTCTTGAAATTCTATAATTGTCGCATTCGTCGGATAAGGTCCTGACACACGCTTCTGCGTCCACTGGTATCTGTTCTGCTGTCTGCCCTCTGGTTCTAAAAGACAGCCCCTTTATATACCTTCACACCACAAGCCGCGATTTTTCCACTACTCGAACAGTCTATAAGGACCCTACTCAACAGTAAACACGCGTTTCAGGAATTCTCTAGAAAGAACAGCACTGTGTATCTCCCTACACCAGGCTCATCACGTGACCCATGACTAGGCGTGAAAACTCAAGGCTCACATGACAACGACAGTTCAACCAGTACGGATTAAACATAAAATGTAACAACAACACGAGTTACGCCAGTGTCACACAATAAAAAAGAACACCTGTAACAGTGTCTATTGCTATTCAACACCCGTTTTCTGATTATTTCAGTAATAATTCATTTGCGAATGAAGTCGGTCAGCGTGTGTGGAAGAGTATGTCTCTATAGTACGTTTAAACTTACAATATGCAATAACATAAACTAATTTGTACTTTACAGACAGACATGTGGAACGTGAATGTCTTCATTTGTATTTTCCATTTCCATCTATAATTTACAAACGTATATATGTATTTGCGTATTTCGCAATTAGTTTCGTATCTTGAATCTACATTCGTTCAGATAATTTAGGTTTGATTAGAAATACAGCAATCATAAATTTATTATGGAACTAGAAATATGCATTCTCAAGAAATGTCTCCATATTCCCAGGTATACGTTCCAAAACAAGTGCCTGCATTAACTTATTCGGCCCATATTCCAATGTATTATCGTTCACATTTTAATGCAGATTTGTAAATATCCCTGGAAGTTCTTCCTTGGGCCGGATCAAGTCACCTTGTGGAGAAGCCTTAAAAAAGGAGAATCACCTTCCCGTGTTTACAGTTTCTAATATACACCGAAATCAGCCCGAGGGTGCCACTGTTCCCTACCGATTTAACGTTTTATTAGCACTGACGTGCATTTTAATTGATCTGTGTACAATTAGCGCATTTCTGCACAACACTGTGCTCAAGTACAGATAGTTCTACCCAAAATTAAGTCTCAAGCCGAAGGTATGAACAGTGACTCTGAGATGACCATACGGAGTTTACACGCTTAATATAAGACTAATTTATCCTAATCAGAACCATAATTGAATGTTCAAACCTTCAGAACCACCAACCAACAATAAATAACAATAGAAAATGTCTCTATGAAGCGCCCGCGGTATCAACACTTCGTTGATATGAGACAGATGTACAAAGACGAGAAGTGAACTGATTCCGATTAATTTACCTCAACCAACTCTCAACATATTATTCATTTTATGTAGCTTAGACGGATCAGGCCTATCCAAACATTTCCACCGAATTTGTGTTTAAAAAGAAAAGGTAATATTTATCATGCAAGAGGAGAGCCAGAAACTGAAAATCAAAATGAAATCACGATAGTATGCCTGGGGGGTTCGGCTCATGCGTAAGCGACATATGTAGCTCCTGACTTTTCCCTAGCCCCTTAAATGCAAAACATGAAATCAAGAAAGCTTTATTAGAGGTCAGCAGTATTCCCGTATGGTAATGTTCATCCTAATAAAATAGACGCCAGAAAGTCATACACGTAACCTTAGAAGATAATATATGATCTTAAAAGACCTTCGTCAAAATAATCAAGACTGGCGGACGAACTAATTGCCTTACAAGAAAACTGGATAACGTTCTGTTCTTAAATACTGGAAACATGGTTTTACTAAGCTAGGAATTTTCAGTGTAAAACGTGACAACGTGAATTTATTGAAATTATTTACAACCGGCGCCTGTTTGTCTGGTATATAACCGTTAGACTTCCTTGGAAATAAAGTTTTAATATCTCCATTAGAACTACGGCCTGCGCCAACAGTTGTTGGTGGCAATACTTTCTTTTCGGC
This sequence comes from Sipunculus nudus, assembly GCA_026874595.1. Lineage (NCBI taxonomy): Eukaryota > Metazoa > Annelida > Sipuncula > Golfingiida > Sipunculidae > Sipunculus > Sipunculus nudus. The sequence goes on along the minus strand of CM049312.1, from coordinate 9,762,190 downwards.
AAAAATCAGATCGTTTTGCATGTACTAGTGTGAAAAACTTATGATATGTCTGCATGTTCAGGAACATTATTGATGTTCCTCAATCTTAGGATAAAACTCAAGAATATAATAATATATAATCTGTCTGTCTGTCTGTCTGTCTCTCTCTCTCTATCTCTCTTCGTTGGAAGGAGTAAAAACAGCATGCGTGAAGGTTGTGAAAGTTCTTAGCACGTACTCTCTACGTTTCGTTCATTAAAACGACTACATCGTTAACGTTATTTTGAACACTATCGACAAGATAGCATATAAAAAATATCAAATAATAAGTTATGATTTATTTTGCTACCATCTGACTGCACTTTGGATCCCGAAATTAAATAAAAAAGGATTACCTGTTCCATTTTTCGGGCGAAAAGGATTTTAATTTTAAACCTAGAATATTTTCCCCCATGCAGCGAGAGACAGTTAACAACCTGAGCTAGTTGATGCGACCGATTATCGTTAACAGTTTAGTTCAAACTGAAAGCGAATGGGGATCATTCTGTAAATAATTATAATGTCTGTCATGCTGACTGTTATATCAATATCAGGATTAACCATAACCTGACATCTGAATAACAGGAATGTCATTTTCAAATGGTAAACCTGATCACTTTATATTTTATTAAAGTATGAGCGACCCATGATTTGAACAAGTGTTTAGTGTCTTTGTTTTTAGCATATTTGATATTGAGCTGTAACCATGTAACTACTGGAATGAAGAAAACATGTCGAGTATATACATATATTGTTACAGGTGTCTGTTTTATTGTGCGCTGTTGACATTCTGATTCGTGTTAGGCAGGCAACGGTTAATTGTGCACAGGAGTCTTATATGTGTCTGTTAGGCCGCCATAGTTCGTTGCCATGGGAGACGTGCGAGTAGGCCTGGCTCGCGTGTGGGGTCTGAGGTGTAGAAACACAGCGTTCTTTGTCCTAGATGTTTCAAGTCTGTTCCTGTAAAGTGTGTATTGTTCTTTGGGATTTTCCATTTTTAGTACTGGTTATTTTGCTGTACAAACTAACGTTATGTTTTAATCCGTCAAAAATCTTGAGTGATCACCGTGTCAGTCCGTCCTTCCGTCCGTCCGTCCTTTCGCACTTCCGTCCATCCGTCAGTAACACTTTCTTTCGCGCGAGATAACTCAACAACAACAGACTGCTACTTTCCCAAATTCACAGGGATGATAAGTACCTATGAGGGCTCCAGACCTATCGAATTCCAGACATGTCAGAAATCCAATATGGCAGCCACAGCCCAATTGCTGATTTTCTTTCGCACGCAATAACTCAATAACAACAAACTGCAGCTTTCCAAATTTCACGGTGACGGTTGGTACCTATGAGAACTCCAGACCTATTGAATTACAGACAAGTTGGAATTCCTATATGGCCGCCACAGCCCAATCGCTCATTTTCTTTCCAGCGCGATAACTCAACAACAACATACTGCAGCTTTCCAAAATTCACAGGGATGATTGGTACCTATAAGAGCTCCAGACCTATTGAATTACAGACTTGTTGGAATTTCAATATGGCCGCCACAGCCTAATCGCTCATTTTCTTTCCCGAGCGATAACTCAACAACAACATACTACAGATTTTCCAAATTCACAGGGATGATTGGTACCTATGAGGGCTCCAGACCTATTGAATTACAGACCTGTTGGAATTCCAATATGGCCGCGACAGCCGAATCGCTGATTTTCTTTCACGCGTGATCACTCAACAACAACATACTACAGCTTTCCCAAATTTACAAGGATGGTTGGTACATATGAGGGCTCCAAATCTATTGAATAACAGACCTGTTTGAATTCCAATATGGCCGCCTCAGCCTGATTGCTGATTTTCTTTCGCACGCGATAACTCAACAACAACCTACTGCAGCTTTACCTATTTCACAGGGATCATTGGTGCCTATGCGGGCCCCTGACCTATGGAATTACAGACTTGTTCAAAATCAAATATGGCTAACAGACTAAATTCGGCGATTTTCTATTGCACATATTATTTCAGACATATCTTCTTTAATATCATTTCATCCAGTAGGATTTTTTCCCTCGTGCATATGGATAAAAACCTGTTTTTGTTTGTCATATTTTTCAAATTTAACTTAATTTTTAACCCATATGTAAATAAATCCAGCACTAGCAAAAAAGCGGAGCCCTCCGAGGACCATTGTCCGACCACATCTAGTGTTACATTATTACTCACTCTGTTATTTTAATTATTTCTGAAAGACTACCGTTAATTGATGTCAGAGGAATTTGGTAACACTATGACAAATGTTTGTGAATAATACGATCCTTTTCATCAATTGAAACGATATCCTATTTATTTTCATATAATGGGGTAAAATGTTACATCCCCCCCCCCCCCCACAACAAGTTATAAAGGTGTATTAAAAACCATGAGTGAACAGTGTGTTATGAAGGTATAAGTATGTGTTGAAACAAAACACAAACTTAAGGTATAGCTTTGTACTGATTCACACTTTAAACGTTGTTTTGTTTATTATTTGGGTAGATTTTCTGTACGCTGTAAAATAAATTCCAAAATACCAACAAATTTAATTAATTTAATCACTGAAACATTGAATTAACCATTTGCATAAGAATATTTCAATAACAACGATGAAAGCTCTAGCTCGACACCTGCAAACAACGATTGCGTCTTCCTAAAAGGTCTATTTGACGGTCGTCCTGTTCAATTATAAAACGGATATTTTATTAAATTATTTACGACCAGTGCCTGTTTTTCTTGCTTAACACTGACAACTCTGTCTGGCTGATAAATATTTGATTTTAAACTGAGACCTGCAACTCGTTGTTAATGTACGTTTTTTTCCACAATACAAGTAACTGTATTATATATATATATATATATATATATATATATATATATGTTTTATATACATAAATATATTAAATTGTAGTATTTGAAACATTCCTTTAAATCCATAAACTATAATATATACTATTATGATAAGGTATTCCAGTATTAATGTTAAAATGATCTTGGCTCAGTTTGAAATACTTTGTGTCATATCGGTTGATAGAAAATCCCGTTTATTGTCACATAAATCTGAAATCCCAAACCATTTCCTATATAAACAATGGTTAATCTGACCGTTTAATATCATGGAATATTGTCATAATCCCGTTTATTGTCATGCTTGGAACCCTTGGCAGTGATACCAGTTCGCAGTTAATATCTCATCAAACGCTGACACGGCGATCAACGAGGCCAAGAGCCTGTTATCGGTCAGGCATATCAAACGATTGCATCTCCCACCTGTGTGCGGCTGGGTGCAGTGATGCGTGCGGGTCACTCCCCGTCACTCACCTAATTAATGTCTTAAGATACCACGGTCATCCAGATCATTGCGTTTCTTTGTACGTTAACAAGGGCGATGCTGCGATCACTTATCATACATAATGAACTCCTGGCCTTTGAAAGGCCGCGGTTTCCACCTCAGTGACGCTTCGGCGGGATGATATGAAGCACGAGCGCTAAACGTTGCTTACGACTAGAAATCCCCTTTCAGGGTCCACAAAAAGCTTGAGGTTTTGTAAGCTATGGAGGAGATGCCGGTCAAAAACCTCAATCGGGGGAAAACTTCAGAAAGTTGATAACGGTATGACGATGCCCGCTGTCTGAACAGTCCTTTTATAAGGATGACCATGGAAGTTTGAGTCATTAATAAGATATCCGGAAAGTACTGCGCAATAGTGGGTGAAAGAATTATTTAGTAAAATAGTTTGCCTACGCATAACGTTATAACTGTGCCGCTTATTTCAAGACATTTGACCTCATGACCCAGACGTAACGTCTCTTTCTGATGGCAAGTCGGATTTTATCAGTTATTGTGGCATGCGGCACAAAACTTACAGGAAATAAGTTGTCAAGTGTGCATAAACGTAATTCCATATGCCGTTGTGCATGCAATAAAAATATTCATAAACGTTTCTGTTACTTTTTTATTTATGATTTATTAAATATCATTTGAGACATAACGCTTCTTCTTTGACTCAATAGGATATCAATGTTGAAGCCCGCATAATGTCACATCCCGTTTATTATCATAATTTATGCATGCACCACCGATATGACAATAAACGGGCTTGACTGTATACGTATCCACATTAAGTGGATAAAGCAGTAACATTGATAGTCGTCTCCTTAATTATTACCATAAATCTATGATCATGTTTATCCCACAGATATATTAATAAAAATGATAATACTGCTACAATTAATAATTATGACAATATTATCACCATTCAAATAAGCCACCATCTTGCTGATTCTCAACAGCTTTACCCATAGTACAGGAATTCTCTGCGGGGCCTCCAGCTCTCCGCACTTGGCCTTTTGTTTCTAAAAATTAGAAAATGTTTTGAAAGGTTTAATCGTTGCTGCATGGTCTTAAAGCACTTGTTGTGTTGAATACTGTGTCACCGAAATATATTTTTCATACAATATCTATCCAACAATCTACCTAACATTATATATCCATATCACTACATAAACATAATTCTAAGAATTAGCGACCATCGTCCTTTGGTATTTTGAATGTTTTACATATTTGTTTCCAGAAAACAGAACCCAATTTTTTAAACCAATTGATGTATATTTAAAAAAAAATATTTTTGTAGATTTGCTTTGTAAATTACAGACAAATGTTAAATTCAAAGAACGCCATAAAAATAAGGATTTCGTAAAAAAAACAGTACCAAGAAGAGTGGTGTCCACTGACAGCGAGGGGTATAGAAAAGGAATAACAAAAAAAAAGCGTAGGTGATTCACCCTACCGACGGATACGGTGTAACCTTTCATTCTAAAGCCAAAGACTCCTTTCCACCTTCATGAACTGAAGATCGAGCGGCGTCAGGCGGACCTGTGTCTGGGCCAAAGAGGGCCTTTACTCTACACAACAAAAGAATCAAATTTCATATTTAGCGAAAAGTGCATTATGTAAAATTCAAGCAAAGTGAAAGGTTTTTGTGACAACTGACAGTTCTGTTAACCCGGACAGACAGTTAATTGAATGGAAATAGCTTTATAAATGTTGAATTTGATGATTTTTCAGAAGGTTCTAGCCTCATGATGTATTTTTTTCCACATGTCAGTTTAACTTGCAATTGTTTTCTATTTTACACTAAATGTGGCACATTAAGGTGTGCCTGGTGAATATTTTTTTTCGTCAAATAAATTATCAATGATCAAATTGCAATTGTTTCTAATTATCGCTCGTCTGCTCCGATTGGGAATGGGAAAAGTTATGAACCTGTTTAATTTCAATATCATATGGAATCGCACGTCAAACCTGTCCTTGAAAAATGGATGTACTTCTTACATCTTAACATAGGTATAGGCAAGGCGTGACAAATTCACTCTTTCATGTTTACTTAATACAATCATTCATGTGTAATTAATGAAAATAAAAATGAAGTTAAAGAAGATTTTCACATTTTAGCTGACACATACTTCAAAAATAATTTTAATAGTAATTGTGAGTGTGGATCACTCAACAATGAGATAACAGTATTTGAAATAAGACAGGCAATAAATCAAATGCACAGTGGTAAATCCCCTGGACCAGATGGACTCCAAGTGGATATTATTAAATCACTTTTAGAAATTATTTTGCCTTTATTACATACTTTGTTTAATAAGATTTTCAACAAGGGGTCATTTCCTGAAGAATGGAGTAAAGCAATAATATTTCCGTTACACAAGAAGGGTTCTCAGAATGAACCTGGTAATTATAGAGGGATATCCTTACTAAATGTTACTGGTAAAATATTTACTAAAGTTTTGAACAATAGACTTTCGCAGTTTGTTGAGGAAATGAGTATTTTATCTGAATCACAAGCTGGTTACAGGAAAGGATATTCTACAATTGACCAGGCATTTATTTTGTATGCTTTAGTTAAAAAATACTTGGTTAAAAGAAAAGGTAGATTTTACTGTTTATATATTGACTTTGCAAAAGCGTTTGATTGTGTACAACATAATTTATTGTGGCATGTTTTATTAAAACAAGGCATAAATGGTAAAATATTACGTGTTATAAAATCAATGTATTCAAAAATGCAGTCTTGTATATTAACTGAGAGTGGACTTACAGATTATTTTGCATGTTCGGTAGGTACCCGGCAAGGTTGTATGATAAGTCCTTTATTATTTTCTTTATTTATTAATGAGTATTGTAATATGTTAGATGGAAGCGATTGTCAGGGGATATATGTAAATGGAAATCTCTCAAATTTAATGACATTGTTATTTGCAGATGATATGGTTAATTGTGGAGATACTGTAGGTAGACTTCAGCAACAGATTGATCTCTTACAAAAGTTTTGTGAAAATTATGGTTTCAAAATTAATACAGATAAAACTAAGATTATGGTTTTTAGGAAAGGTGGTCCCTTACGTAAAGTAGAAAAATGGTATTTAAAAGGTAAACAGTTAGAAGTGGTTCCATACTACAAATATCTTGGTATTATTTTCTCCACAAAATTGTCTTGGTTAAAAACACAACAACAGCAGGTTTTACAAGCAAACAAAGCTGTATGCATGATTAAAACATTCAGCAAAAAGTGTAAATATGTAAGTACAAAACATCTCTTTTATTTGTTTGATCAAATGGTAGTGCCAATATTAACATATGGATGTGAGTTGTGGGGTTTTAAAAAATCAGAAACTATAGAGAGAGTACAGTACAAATTCTGCAAACAAATTTTAAATGTAGGTCAGAATACTCCAAATGCAGCAGCATTAGGAGAATGTGGCAGATTTCCTTTGTTTGTAACTTGCTTATTGCGTTGTATTAAGTATTGGATTAAACTTTTGCATATGCCAGAACATAGATATCAGAAACAGGTGTACAATATGTTGATGAATTTAGATAGCAGTGGTAAATCAAATTGGGTATCTGAAGTAAGAACATTGCTGTTCCAGTCTGGTTTTGGATATGTTTGGATGGCACAGTACATTGGAGATGTGAATTATTTTATGAAAGAAGTTGAAATGAGAATAAAAGATATGGCCATTCAAAATTGGCATGGTGATATTGAATTGTGCAGTAAACTCTACTATTATGGTACTTTTAAATCTATGCTCACTCTAGAAAAATATGTCAATTGTATCCCAAATAAACAACACCGTACAGCACTTGCTAAACTTCGATGTTCAAATCATGAATTAGCTATAGAAATGGGCCGCCATAAAAACATTTCTCGTGAAGAAAGGATCTGTAAATATTGTTTATGCTATGGATTCAATATTGTTGAGGATGAAGCTCACTTTATGCAAGAGTGTAAATTATATCACGATTTGAGGTTAAAATATATTAGACAAGACTTGCATTATCCAAGTGAACAAAATTTTATAAAATTATTTAATTTAGATAATCCATTTGAAATATCAAAAGTTGCTGCATATGTGTTTAATTCGTTTTTGAGGAGACGGAAAATGATAGATGGTTGAATTATGTATTTTAAACAGTACTCACTTTGACAGCACAATAGATTCATTGTGTACTAAGGTGTGCAATAATGTTACATGTGTTTATGGCACGATTGATTAGTCATTTTAAGACTGTTACTTAACATTATATTGTTGTAATTTTTTAATTGACTGTTTAGTGAAATGTAATTATGTTTATCCTCACAGATGATGGCAAAACAGATTTATATGTATGTAGGTATGCAGTTCTTTTACTTGTGTTAATGGCAGTGTTTACTAGAAAATATAAGACTGCTACCTTCCATTGGATTTATGTACTTTTTAAATTGAATATTTATTGAAATGTTTGGAACTTTGGGCCTGAGGCCTTTTTCCTGAATAAAGTTCTGTTCTGTTCTGTTCTGTTCATTCATGTGTAATTATTATTTATTTCTTTATTTTATTTAATAATTTTCCATATATATAAAAAGGCAATTTCAGTATCATTTAAACCTTTACGATCATAATCGCTTGTATCCGATCACTGTGGACGCAATAACATCCTAATAAACTTACCTCTCTCAAACACATTCGTCATGCTCCGCAATCAAAATATTTGGTTATCGATTTAAGATCTGATTCTCGAAAATGTCAAGGGTTACAAAACAGGAAACATCTCAATAGGAAAGCTAATGATTATAAAAAAAAAACGTAAGGAGACCAAGCAACTAATGGTTGGTCCTCAGTGGACACTAAACACACATTTTAATAATTTCTGTTTCTCGGAAATGTCAAGGGTTACTAAACAGGAAACATCTCAATAGGAAAGCTAATGATTATAAAAAAAACGTAAGGAGACCAAGCTTCTAATTCCTTTTCAAAACTAAACAAACAGGAAAAAAATATAACCGCGGTTTAATGCAGCGGGTAGTGTAGCAAAGAGTTGAGCGTATCGTAGCCGCTGCTTATGGAGCGTGGCTGACGGGTTAAGAAAGGTCCCTTATGGAAACAGAAAAGTAGTTCATGCACTCTCACCTATATTCTTCGGGTTGTAGAGATACACCGCAGATGTAAAAATAAATTCCTGGTAGGTCCTTTGTGGATATTCAAAATTACGTCACTGTGACATATGTTCTCACAGTTACGAGAAGAAACCATAGGTTTCAGCACTAGTGAGGTTTAATATTTCACTGTAACAAATATACAAGGTCGGTTCCTCGTGAATCCTCGAGACTAGCTATCATAATGTTTAGTATCTTAATCGTGCTATGAGAATTTTCACAGTACCCCTGAACGCTCCAATGACAAATTTTTACTTTGATTTTATGAATAACAGCGGTTCATCCTTAGCAGAGCACAAATCGAAGCCGTGCAACACTTCAAGATATGATAATCAGAGATATATCACGAAATACGAATGGCTAACGTGTAAAACAGTGCTTCACAAGCTCCGACCGCCATGGCCATTCTATGGTGGGTTGAGAGGATGCCTCTTAGACACACACACGTATATATATATATATATATATATATATATATATATATATATATTGTTACGGAACCCAATATCAACAGATCACGCAGTCGTGACGAGCATAAATTTTGTTACGGAGATAAATAAAAATCTGTTACAGTAGGCAGCGTGAAATGTCTAGGGGAACGAATAAAGAAGTCAGTGTTTTTTTGTTGACAAATAATTACCATACACTAAATCAATACAATTACACAGTAAAACAACAGTAAAACAGTAAATCAATACAATTACACAGTATAATAAATAAAGTGTAAAGTACCTGGAAACCAGTGTCACAGCGACAACAAGTCCTTTAAAACGTATAATACAGATGAACGGTTCACATAAATCTTCTCAAAGAATAATAGTCCAGTTCAAACACAAAATCAATCTGTTGTAATCCAAAAGGGAAATTCTGGTAGTACTCCCAAAGGCAAACTGAAGACTATATAAAATCCGTCACATATACGAAGAAGATCTATAACTGCTGCAGTTATCGGAAAGGTCCACAAACTGACTCACACTCTTCCGTGTACGCTTGAATATTTCTCTCTCCTTGCCTCGGCTCTAAAACACAGCCCCTATTTATATCTTTTCATTCGAAAAATCTAGAAACGTCTTTTTCACGAATAATCGAAAGAACCCAACAATACATAATACACACGCCCAAGGAACATTACAAGACACGCGCTCATAGAGCGCCACAAGCCCAGAAAGTTCCAGATTAGTATGAGCGCGGTGTTTCTACACGTCAGACTCCACACGTGGGCCGTACCGGCTCGCTCTTAACCCATGGCAACGGACAATGCTAGCGCTACACAGACACATGCAAGACTGCTGCACACAAGAGACACCTGTGACAATATATATATATATATATATATATATATATATATATATATATATATATATATATTGTTACAGGTGCTCTTTTTATTATGTGACACGGGCGTAACTCCTGTTGTGGCGCTCGTGTCTGGCCGCGTATTACATTCTATGTTTAATCCGTACTGGTTGAACTCTTTTTGTTATGCTGGCTTGGGCCGAGATCACGTGTACACCATGGTGTGTAGAGGCGGCGATGTCTTTCTAGAGAATTCCTGAAACGCGTGTTTACTGTGAATGCGCAAGATCTTAAAGACTGTTCGAGAAATGGAAAATTCTCGGCTTGAGGTGTGAAGGTATATAAAGGGACTGTGTTTAAGAACGGAAGGGCAGATAGAGAGAGCAGCAGAGAAGATTCCAGAAGTGTGTGTCAGGACCTTATCCGACGAATGCGGCAATTAAAGATTTTCAAAGACTTTCTCCTGGATTTTATGCATTTGGACTTTAGTTTACTTTCTGGGTTGTTGCAAGAACTTTCTACTGGACTGTTATTCTCCGAGAGTTTACATTTAAAGGACTTACCGTTGTGATGGTGTTGGTATTCAGGTACTGTGCACATACATTATTTTCTCTGTGATTGTATTGGCTTGTTGCTGTACCGTTGTTTTACTGTATAATTGTATTGATTTAGTTTATTGTAATGTTAGGGTTGTTTTATGAATATATTATGGTTATTTGTTAAAGGAAGGCAACTGTCTTCTTTATTCATTCCCCTGGACATTTCACGCTGCCTAGTGTTGCAGAATCTGATTTTTTTTATCTCCGTTACAGAATTTGTGTTCATCACGCATACGTGATCTGTTTATATTAGGTTCCGTAACATAAAATTGGGGGGATGCTTAATAGTTTTCATATTTATAAGGCCTTGACCTGGACACATTGTTTTATCATACATTGTTTACAAGATCTATCTGTGTGGTTTTTTGTTATTGTTTTGACATCTTTACATGGCAGATTTCAAACCTGAGACATTTGTTGACGATCCCGGTCCTGATTAACTTGAACAGTTGTCAAAAGAACAGTTGTTGCGTTTGGGACAACACTTAGGGCTAAGTGTGAAAACAAGCTTTGAGAGAGCCTGATACCATTGCTAAAATCATGAAAGATCTAGTTAGCAAAGGTTTAATTGAAGAGACTGAAGTTGAAACATCAAAAATGACAGCCTTGCTATGCAATTAGAATTTAAAAAGTTGGAAATGCAACATGAGCTAGCATTAAAAGAGAGGGAACAACATGAAAGGTTAGAAAGAGAAAGACTAGAAAAAGAACAAGAAATTGAGTTAAAACGACTGGAGTTAGAAAGACTTAAAGTAGTGCTGCCCAAACTCACAGTTTTGATGTTACTAAACACATTAGACTTGTCCCACCTTTTCAAGAAAAAGAGGTTGATAAATATTTCTTACACTTTAAGAAGGTAGCTGAAAATTTAATGTCGCCTAAGGAAAATTGGACTATGCTGTTACAAAGGGTATTGACTGGCAAGGTCAGAGAAATTAATACAGAGCTTTCAGTAGAAGCTGCTGCTGACTATGACCTGGTAAAACGGTTAATCCTAAAGGGTTATGAGTTAGTTCCAGAGGCTTACCGCCAGAAATTCAGAAATTTGGAAAAGCGCAAAAATCAGACCTACGTCGAATTTGCTAGGACCAAAGAGCAGTTGTTTGATCGCTGGTGTAGTTAAAAAAATGTAATGAAAGATTATGACAATTAGCGCCGGTTTATTTTGCTTGAAGAATTTAAGCGCTGCATTAACGCAGATGATTATTCATTGACACACAAAATTTCCTTTACTAGCAAATCAAACCAGTCATTCACAAATAAGAATATAAAACAGTATGGCCAAAAGAAGTTTACAGCGCAGTCTCCCAGTACTAGTAGTCCTGATAGTTCAGCAAAGCCCATGGCTACATCTCAGTCCACGTCCACTGTGTCTAAGTCCAACAAAGACCAGTCATTTTCAAAGAAAATCTGTTAATACTGCAAGATGGAAGGTCATCTAATATCTGACTGCTGGAAACTTGCGAATAGACCAAAAAGCAAACCTTCTGGTTTTGTTTCAAAATCTATGCATAGCATAGTACAAGAGCCAGGCTCTTTTCATGTAAATAAGGGGTACAACTTCTTTGTTGACTCAAATAAAGAGTTTGATGCTACGAAGGCCCAAGTGCCGTCTAAATCCAAAGAAGAATCCGTAGCTTGCGGGGTAAAAACCTCAGTTGATTCCTGCAAGGAATTAAATAAGGCTAGGTCCTTTCAAGACTTCTGCGAGGAGTATTCTCTAAATGAGCCTAAGTCCTTTTATGACTCTTGCAAGAGCATTTCAAATGAGGCCAGGTCCTTTTATGACAAACAGAAGTTTGTGTCTGCTGAGGAAAATTCCTCTGTTGACTCCCATGAGGAGTTTGATGATAAAAAGGATGTAGATTCCTTAAATGACTCTGAAACAGAGTTTAAGACTGACACTGTCAATGTCAGTTCTTTTTTGATGAAGTTGAGGTAGTAGATTCCTCTCTTAAGTCTGAAATGCAGTTATTTGAGCCATTCATACATGATGGTTTTATATCACTTTCAAGTGATTTTTCAGATTCTACCCCTATTAGAATTTTGAGGGACACTGGTTCAGGCCAGACTCTCATGTTAGCAAACACTTTGCCATTTTCTAATAGGTCCTTTACTGGTGCACATGCACTGGTTAATGTTGTGTTTTAAGACAGGCACACTTCAGTTCCGCTTCACAGTATCCATTTAACGTCAGATTTGATTACTGGGAATATTACTGTGAGCATAAGAACTACTTAACCCTTTAAGGGAATTAAGTTGCTACTAGGCAATGCTGTTGCAGGTGATAGAGTACAGCCTGTACCAATAGTGACAGAACAGCTGTCACTTGATCAGGGCACTGATCTGGAAAGTGAGGAAATTCTTGGTTTGTATCCTTCATGTGCTGTAACTAGATATATGGCCAAGAAAAAAAAACATGAGGATAATAGTCTAGATTATAACACTCTGAGAGTCACTCGTGACTCGTCTAATGACTCGCCCGTAGAGGATGCAACATTCTCAAGGGCAGAACCTATCGCAGAACAGCATAAGGACCCTAATATTTCATGTTTGTTTCCAAGGGCAGTTTCTAAAGATGAGCTGTCACAGAACCCAGTTTGTTTCTGTGTCAAAAATGGAGTGCTTATGCGTAAATGGCGACCCCCTGATGTATGCGCTGATGATGAGTGGGCCATCAAACATCAAATAGTAATGCCCAAAAGCTTTCGCAGTGAGGTTCTAAGCATGGCACATGAGGCTCCTTTGTCTGGCCAGTTAGGTATAAATAAAACTTATCAGAAAGTTAGTACACTCTTCTATTGGCCTAACCTCGGGAAAGATGTTTTACAATATTGTAAATCATGCCATACATGCCAAATGGTAGGCAAGCCCAATCAGAATCCTCCTAAGGCCCCACTTAGGCCTATTCCTGCTTTCGAGGAACCATTCAGTAGGATTATTGTTGATTGTGTTGTACCACTGCCCAAAACATAATCTGGACATGAATACTTGCTGACAATTATGTGCGCATCCACCAGGTTCCCTGAGGCAATACCATCACGCAAAATTAATGCTAAAAGTGTTGTCAAAGCTCTGACCAAGTCTTTTACAACTTTTGGATTACCAAAATCCGTCCAGTCTGACCAGGGGTCTAATTTTATGTCTGGCTTATTCCAACAAGTTATGCTTGAGCTAGGTATAAAACAGTACAGCTCTTCGCTATACCATCCTAAAAGTCAGGGCGCCCTCGAGCGTTTTCACCAGATATTAAAAAACATGATCAGGACTTATTGCTATGACACACAGAAAGACTGGGATGAAGGAACTCATCTATTGCTGTTTGCTGTCAGAGAATCCTTTCAAGAGTCCTTGGATTTCAGTCCCTTTGAACTAGGTTTTGGACACTCCGTTGGAGGTCCATTGAAACTGCTTAAAGAAAAACTCTTGTGTGAAAATCCTGATTCTCTTAGTTTACTGCAGTATGTCTCAGACTATCGCACTAAACTACTGATGCTTGTGAGATTGCAAAGTTAAATCTAAAATCTGCACAAAGTAAAATGAAAACAAAGTATGACAAGCACACTGTAAGTAGGACATTTGAGCCTGGTGAAAAGGTCCTTGCCTAACTTCCCATCCCTGGCAGACCTCTGCAAGCTAGGTATTTTGGTCCTTACATTGTTGACAAGAAAGTCTGTGATTTGAAGTACATACTGTTGATACCTGATAGACGTAAGTAGAAACAATTGTGCAATGTTAACATGTTGAAACCATATTATGACAGAAATAGCACATCAGATGTTGTACAAAATGTTACTGCTGTTAATTGTGTAAACACTGACCCTGACCCAGTTAAAGTAGATACCGATTGTAAGTGTGATGTAGACATTCAGTGTGGTACAGTACCATTAAAAAACTCAGACGTGCTTTAAAACCTGGATGCCAAACTGTCACACCTTACCGCACAACAACAACAAGACATCAAGAACCTGCTGCGGAATTATGAACATTTGTTTAGTAACATTCCAACGCCAACTAACATGTTGTGCCATGACGTCGATGTTGGCGAGGCAAGCGCAGTCAAGCAACATCCTAATAGACTGAATCCAAAAAAGCAAAAGTATCTACAGGATGAGATTTTATATTTGCTGGACGATAATTTTATTGAACCTAGTAACAGTAACTGGAGTTCACCATGTATTCTTGTTCCAAAACCTGATGGAAGTTACCGTATGTGCACAGATTATCGAAAACTGAAAGGTGTTGGTATCCAGGTACTGTGCACATACATTATTTTCTCTGTGATTGTATTGACTTGTTGCTGTACCGCTGTTTTACTGTATAATTGTTTTGATTTAGTGTATTGTAATGTTAGGGTTGTTTTATGAATAAATTATGGTTATTTGTTAACGGAAGGCCACTGACCTTTTTATTCATTCCCCTGGACATTTCACACTGCCTAGTGTTGCAGAATCTGATTTTTTTTATCTCCGTTACAGAATTTGTGTTCATCAAGCATACGTGATCTGTTTATATAAGGTTCCGTAATATATATATATATATATATATATATATATATATATATATATAATATATATATATATGAGTCTGTATGACACAGTTCAATTAAATCAGCATCTGTATGTAATTGTATCAACGTTTCAAATATATATACTTAATCACTTTTTAAATATATTGCAATCAAGAAATGTATAAGGTAAAATGTTTTGATAATAGTTTGTAGTAAACTTATTAACAAAACCCAAAGTCTATAATTATATTTATTAATATATTTCATTTGCAATTCATATACAGTATGCTCTGAATAGAGGAGGGAGTGATAACATTGATAATTTCCACTTGCCAAGAAGTTTGGGGGACATAAACCTAACCCCCCCCCCCCCCCACACACACACACCCTTATATTGACGCCTTTGGTCAGGGCCCATGGGCCACCAGTCTAGTGTAGGTCAAAATCTCTTGATTGGTTGTACGTTTTTATGAAGCCATGACGGCGCTTGTTGTCACTCTCTACCTCTCTATTTTACATAATGTAACTGAATTGTATTCAGATAGCACGCTCTCCGTAGGATCCACATCAATGGAATGCAACTGCGTCAGAACTAGTATCCCACGCTTGGCACATGCTATTTCAATCCCATCAAGTTGGAATCGAAAACATTATCAACATGCTCAGCAGGAATTACCTAGAGATCATTACAAGTACGCAGAGTCAGCCAGAATAAATTAATTCGATAAGGAAGTAGCTGGCTTTAACAAGTCAAATTAACATTCTGTTACGTGATAATATGAACAAACTACACGATGCTTTTTTACTATAGAAAAATTGTAGCTAATGAACTCAGTATTTCATAGTTTCAGTCATTTTCAAACACTATCATGATCATTTCAATAAAATGCCTCTTTATGAAACCTGAAACACGATAAAGCATGTTTGGTGTTTTCAGCCAGCACCTGAAATATATGAGTAAACAAACGATGAGGACGATTACGGAAAAGACGAGGATTTCAGGGGAAAAAAAGTTTATTAAGAAGTAAGCCCTTAATCCATAAAAATAAAAAGTATCAAAAGTATTTTCAAAGCCCTGAATGGAGACACTTATCACATAAAAAAATAAAATTAGAAATCCTTAAGAATACCTGCCTAAGTGGTTAAAAGTAGGATAAAGAATAAAATACAGAACAATGCAAACGGATACCATAACTCTTTTGAAGGTTGACGGTCAAAAGATCGACCAGAACAGATGTTGCGATCTTCTGTTTTGTTATGTTTTATAAGTGAGTTTCCATTTATTTTCACTCAGCTAAAAGAAATCCTCATAGGGTCTTGTTGCACAAGGCATTGGGATCGTATTGTTAAAGATTGAGATTATAAAAGAGAACGTGTATCTGACAGACAAGAACATCTCCCTAAAGATCAAGTTTTCCTTTTTTAAACCCAGAGATTCCAAATAGTATAGAAGTTACAAATTCTTTAAATATTTTTTTTCTGCATTTCTTATAATATTCTTATTCATTAAATTTCAGCTACCAAGCAATAGACTATATTTCCAAAAAGACAGGAATATCCTTGTTTAAAAACATAGAAAAACTGTCATTTCAAAGTGCTTTTCCAACTATAAGAAAAAAATAAAACTTAGACATGAAGAAAATCGGAACTTTAGCAAGATGGGAGAGGCATCATGAACATTTTTAACATGATAAATATTCATCGATGTTTATTGGAAACAGGAATGGTCCGATGAATTTAATCGAACCAACTTACCTCAGCTTAATATATGATAAACAGCTGAAAGATGTGGTTTGAGAAAATCTGTCCGGTTAACTCCTCCTCCGCTAGAGCAAACTTGGTGAAAAAGGTAAAGAACCATTAAAAATTCATAAACATAGAGCTGTCGTCGTCTCAACCAAAATACTTTTGAAGTTCGCCCATTAAGACGGAGAGAACTCAGCTCACGCAACAAAAGATGCCAACAATGTCAAGATGTATTTGGCGAAGAAGTAATGTATGCGCCCAC
This sequence comes from Sipunculus nudus, assembly GCA_026874595.1. Lineage (NCBI taxonomy): Eukaryota > Metazoa > Annelida > Sipuncula > Golfingiida > Sipunculidae > Sipunculus > Sipunculus nudus. Next base: position 9,745,243 of record CM049312.1, on the reverse strand, counting down.
CCATGATGCACTGTCATGGCTCCGATGGAAGATTTTGTCTTTTGTAGTTGTTGACCTTGCTTCCGTTTAAATAATAAATGGTCTTCTATCAACAGAATAGTAGGTAAAATGTCATAAACAAAAAATCGCACATAGATGGGATCTATTGAAACAAGTTTTTCTTTTTTCCTTTGCTATTTTTACCCGCAAAAAATGGAAATCCTTTGTCTTCTAAAAACGGTTTTGAATCTTTAATTAGTAATTTCGTATACATATTTTTTTTTCAAGTAGATTCATTTCTAGGAGTATCATGATCGTGAAGCAAGGGCTAGAACTGACAGTTAGTGCAGGAATAATAAGGATGCATGATACTTTCTCTTCGATATCAATAATGGAAAGAAGAATAAATATTGTGATTTACTGAGACATTGGTAGAAGATTAAAAATAAAAAAAGTTTCATTATACATGTTTTCAATTTTTTCCAACATTTAAGGATTATATGCTGTTGTCCTTCCTGGACTTATAATCAAATTGGACTGTATAATACTTCATATAATTAAAATTTGGACATATTTAAATGTCGCACAACAGTTACTATATAATCATAATCATATAGTTAAATGTGTCATCTGTGACCTGTTGATTTTCCCGTTCCCGAGACAAAGCCGTATACACCGACTTGTGATTGCAGAACTAAATGAAGGCCTCAGCTGGAAACATTGATTATATTATTACCGAATATTTATGGTGTTTTAATTGACATTCCTCATAAGTCAGAAATGTCCAGATCAAGCGAGGGTAGACCTCTAAACCTTTTACATCTATCATGCATTGCTAACTATAGCCTTCACAATCACAGATATTTATCACTTGGATATAAGTCAATTGCGTTTGAAGGGAGCCTAATTGACGTCATTCAACACCCCCTGCGAAGCGCCAAAGCTCAATTTAATAACAGTCGGAACAATGACTGCAACGCTGTCTGTTACGCTCCCGAGGCAGCGGAAATCTTGCGCTTCTAAAGAAGCAACTGATTTTCACGCTGCCAGTTTTGACCGTTTATGATATATTTAGACACCAGATGGCGGTTTGTTGTCCACTGAAATAAACGTGCGTACGATGTGACAAGCAGCCAATCAGATGCCAATAAACAAACACTCGACAGGCATCCTTGCTCCGCCCATTGCCGCGCTTCAAGCGCCGCTTGAAGAGTTTCCGGTCGAATTTAAATTGCTCCCTCTGCATTCTCGCATCATCGACCGATTCGATTATGACATTATATATGACTGTGTTAGCGTAGCCATGTATCTGTTGTCTGCAGAACTGAAACCAGCCAGCGAGGTGTGCACGCAGCCTTTGTTGTTACGTTTCGTTTGAATTACAGCTCACCGGCCGAGCATCCTATGTGCCCAAGGCCCTAAGCAAACCACGTCAGGGGCAATTCTCTCTGAGCCTGTGGCCTGTTCAGACGGTAACGCTGGGGGATGAGCTGTCACTCAAAAAGAAATTAATATGATTGGCTCCGTGTATTCCTCGCTTGGCTTTGTCTTCCAGCACAAGGTCTCATCTGATTGGACAAAAATACAGTGCTCCCCTCTGGTGTTGCAATTCAGGATACGAGGTCATAACAAACAGCGGCTTACGATATAGGAAGTAGCCCTATAGGTAAAGCGCTGTGTAGAGAGCGTACGCTGTCTGTTGGCAGGGAAGGTCCTATTAAGTTTTCTTGAACCGGGGCAGTATAGAAATCACCCGTCGTGCAGTTGTCTGATCTTTATATGAATCGCAGGAACGCCGGTTGTTTATGTTTGCTTGAGCATGCACGTGTGGATATTTACATTCTTCCATCTCTTGTTTTGGAAGTCGTATATGTGGAACTTACTTAGGTAGTTCGCTCTATATAGGAGAAAAATAAACGAAAACAGGAATCTGACCATTTCATGTTTACGATGGCATATGTTGCTCCTTAAATTGTCCAATATCACTCACTCTGTCAAGTGTAAGCGAAGTGCTTAGTATTGTTGTATTGTGGTTTCATTCGTTTCATCGTTCGACCAATCTGCCCGTCTTTCGGCCAGTCTGCCTCTCTCTCTCACTCTCGCTCTCGAAAGAAAAGGAACTGATTAGATAATAATTAAACGTCTGATATCAACAACAATTTTTTATTGAATGAGGACTTTTTAGTGATGGTGTTTTGTTTGTCCGTCCTCCCTGTATGATTGTATTCCAGATTAATGTTACCTTTGCGTATGTGGATTCACCTTATTCTCACACACTCTGTGCACAATATAAGTGTAACCTGTTCTAAGAAGCAAATTAATGGTCTATCTAATTTAAAAATATAGGGGAACTTGTCCTCATCCACACTTGATTCTGTGTAGCAATCGACCTGGTCATTCGAGAAGATATTTCTGACAACTGACTGACATGACCCATGGTTCACCTATTACTGACATGACCCATGGCTCACCTGTTACTGACATGACCCATGGCTCACCTGTTACTGACATGACCCATGGTTCACCTGTTCCTGACATGACCCATGGTTCACCTGTAACTGACATGACCCATGGTTCACCTGTTACTGACATGACCCGTGGTTCACCTGTAACTGACATGACCCGTGGCTCACCTGTTACTGACATGACCCATGGTTCACCTGTTACTGACATGACCCATGGTTCACCTGTTACTGACATGACCCATGGTTCACCTGTTACTGACATGACCCATGGTTCACCTGTTACTGACATGACCCATGGTTCACCTGTTACTGACATACCCGTTGCTCACCTGTAACTGAAATGACCCATGGTTCACCTGTTACTGACATGACCCATGGTTCACCTGTTACTGACATGACCCATGGCTCAACTGTTACTGACATGACCCATGGTTCACCCGTTACTGACATGACCCATGGTTCATTTGTTACTGATATGACCCATGGTTCACCTGTTACTGACATGACCCGTGGTTCACCTGTAACTGACATGACCCGTGGCTCACCTGTAACTGACATGACCCATGGTTCACCTGTTTCTGACATGACATATGGTTCACCTGTTACTGACATGACCCATGGTTCACCCGTTACTGACATGACCCATGGCTCACCTGTTACTGACATGACCCATGGTTCACCTGTTACTGACATGACCCATGGTTCACCTGTTACTGACAGGATCCATGGTTCACCGGTTACTGACATGACCCATTGTTCACCTGTTACTGACATGACCCATGGTTCACCTGTTCCTGACATGACCCAGGGGTCACCTGATACTGACATGGCCCGGGGGTCACCAAGGATTATGCGTCCTATTTCATGCGATTTATATTAGAGACAAGTCTATGGAGAGGCGACTGTTGCCGGATCGACAACCTAGATTATAAAATTAATATTAATGATATATCTAATATTAATAATAATTATTATTTTAATGTTATAAGTTGTAAGAAGTTGTCCTACCGGCTTCTTTGGCTCATGTGATAGAGTACAGGATTCAAAGCCTGGAGGTCGTGAGTTCAAATCTCAGCTGAGGCGTTGAGATTTCTACGGTCCGTCCAAACACTGAGCGCTCTGCAGGCTTAATGGGAAGGCTGTCTCCCACAGCCGTGTATCACTCACATACGAGTGCGACTTTGGCGGGTTCCTCGGTGTTATAACCAAGAATTGGAATGATTACACATCCAGGACCCGCAGGTGCGGTATAAACCGGCCCTAGGTGACACTAGGATACAACAATAATATGGCGAGTGCTACCACCCTGTTACCTAGTCCCAAACCCAAATGAAACTCTGCAGATGAAAATACTTAAATTAAAAGTGAGCATAAAAATGGAGGCAGTTCCCTCTACCATGAAAAAAGCTTTAAAAGATTTGTACTGAACTCACGTATGTCACCTTTTCTTGGTTTCCTGCAACAAATTCTACTATACCAGATTCCGAGAACCATTAAAATATATTAAAGTCCGTGGAGAAAAAAAGGTAACATATGTTATTACTCATAACCTACAGGATGATATATGATATTTCAAACTGCCACATGATCGTCAAAAGACAATTCATCTCCGTATGATTCTTCCAAGAGTCAACCTCAAATAAATTGTTTTTGTACTGTAATTTCAAACTCTTGCAAAGATAAAAGAGGTCACGTTATTTTCAATAGGTTGGGGAACAATCCAATTAGATACCCGCTAACATTAACCGAATTTTTTCTTTAATCAATAATCTAAGGAAAACCTCGTCATCACGGACTGCTACCTTGTCTATAATGTAGACGGCCCTTTGCTCGGCACAATTTAAAGAAGGAAGCTAAAGAATACGTATTGTTCTTGAGATGGTCATGTTACAGCAGCTTAAATAAGTGACGTTATTAGACCGTTTAAAAGAAAACATGGTGCGACCTTTGTGTCGGAATTCATGTTATGCTACCGCTACGTCGGCTCATATTTCAAGCAGCCAACCAGAAATTACTGTTGACGAAAAATATTGCCCTTTTCCTCTGAAAATGTCTTTATTCATTCTATTTCCAAACGAAGGAAATTTATTGAAATATACTAAAAATACTGTGTGTCTAGTTGTATGGGCCAAGACTTACAAATCCCCAGTTTCTGTCCTCTTTGTCCTGTACCTTTCACAATAAAGACTATCTTAACATGTATCAATGGAATGAGTTGATTAATTAAACACTGTAACACTCAGGCATATTCACAAGTGATTTTAATGTGCCAAGGCTTGACCTTAAATTTAAATTTGTAATCTTTCATATTTGTGAGTGCCAGAATGCCGCCACTGTTGTCATTCCTCACGTCGTCTTTGTCATTTTCAAGCACTGTAAGGTCGGTTATTGACAAATAAGATCACTGGGTTACGTTTAAATCCATATATATATATCGTCTAAATGTCGACCTCGCAGAATCTAAGGGACAGGTCCATCGATTGGGGTATGTTGTCGTCTCAAAGCCTGCAAAGATAATGAAAGGAACTAAAACATACAAGTTATTTATCATATCTTTATTTCTGGAATTGTATTTGTAGGTACTGGGTGCTATATTTATTTTGGGTTAAATATTGCGTTCCCTGGTGTTCTTTTCGCGTTCCCTTGCAAACTTTTCGCGTTCCATTTCCATCTATATATCTCACATTCTCGATAAAGAAGTAGGTCTATTCCGTCTCGAGACTCTTGCGAATAGTTCGCGAGGGTACGCGAAAAGAACGCGATTAGATCGCCGGGAAGCGAGACATGATCGCAAAGCAACCCGATGTTTACCAAATATAAATATATAGCACACGTCCTTTCAGGGGCTCCAATTGCAGGAGACAGGAAAACAAAACAAGCAAACAGTGGATCCGCCTCGTTTCCGAAAAGAAATAAAACTACGTTGGCGCAGGTAATAATTAAAATGAAAAAAAAAGGTCGCTCGGCTGTTAATATGAAAATGTGTATTTTGTGATATGGTACCACAAAAAAATTTAATGATAACAAAATTGAACTGTCTGGGAAAGCTTCATAAGGATCTTTTTTTCCTTTCATAAGTGTCCACAGACAAAATTGCTTCTTTACAAAGAAACATTTACCCAACCATTTCAGTCCAAAGGGTTTTCTAGTGTGGAGGGAACGGGACTTTGTAACGCTTCAAAGGCCTTTTATCCTGCGTCAGCTATTGATACGTATCTGTGTATAAAGTCTTTAATCCCTACGAGAGCTAAAAGGAGATACTGCGGCGAGGAAAGAAAGACACGCCGTCATTTCAAAGCATCCCTAAAAATGGTATATCTGCGAAGATGATACCATCATAAAGTGCTATGTTATGATCACACGGGTTATGTAGCAAACATTTAACTCCTATACACACAATTTATATATATATATATATATATATATATATATATATATATATATATATACACACACAGAATAATGAAAAAAAGTTAAATTCGAGATTTTGACTGATAATCTATTAACGGTGCACCATAAGCCCTCAAATTACTTTGTTTGGCAGACCTGTACAAGATATATATTAGGCCTTTTGCCCAGTTATCTCTCCATCCATTAACTAAACTCGATGATCTGAATATTAAACGGCCATTAAAAACCCATTAACACTGATGTAGCATCTTAAGTAGGCAGAAGAGTTTACAAGTTTCTCCCATTAACAAAAGATCATCGCAGCTACGGCAACAAGCGAAGTAATGAATGTCAAGAAGGGTTTGATTTAGGGATAGGAACTGACGCGGATGTCATGGATACAGCGGCTCTCTTGGATGATTGTAGAGGTAGAGCGGATTGCCATTATGTTATAACGACCATATTAAACGTTATATAGGGTGAAATAAATCACATCAAGCAAACTTTGGATAGGATATGCAAACTATCATGCTGGAATATTTATATATATATATATATAGACCTGATATATATCCGACAATAGATACAATTGAAATCTAAAAATTAAAAAAAGGATACAAAACAATAGATCGTTCGCCTAAGGCGGTTAGGCACAACGAAACCTCTTAATACGTTGTACATGTGCCGTTCTTTTGTACATGCTTCGTGTAAATCATATGAATTAATTATTAATTTATTTATATATTTTGTTCAGAGTAGAAAGGCCTTTGTATGACTTACTTTAAAATATCTTTAAAGCACTTGCTAAAATAACTTCTTGTTGTATGCATTTACTTCAGTATTTAAAAACATTATATATTTCATTCTTAGGGATTCCTTTATTGATTTGCGAGGTTTTTCCATCATGGCTAGACTAGTCAACCTAACTCTTTATCATGCAGCGCCAGTCTTTATTCAGGCTGCAGAGTCCTTCATTTAGAATATATATATATATATAGAGAGAGAGAATTTATAGAATGTGACATAACGTTAATATTTACAACTGTCCTTGGACAGACCTTTGATGCGGCGGTGGTTTCAATAGACGATCAGAGGACAGAGGCTCGGTATCAGCAGGTAACTCTGACTGTATTTGTACAGACTATTGAAGTTGTCCTGAGGATCATCACGCAACAGACATCTTCTACTGGATAGGTACATTACTTTTGAGTCCGCCGGAATCCCGCGTGACCTAACAAATAAGGAGTTTAAGTAGACTAGAATACTCTATTCAGTTATGGAACCACCGATACCAGCTGTAAATATAAACTGACACATGCCTTTCTTTCTAAAACCATTTTATTTCTCGAAAAAAAAGTTTTTAAGCGAGATTTTACAAGACATGACATTTAAGCAGAATGACTAATTTTGTTAAACGCGTAGACGATAAGAAGAAACCATGTACGAATTATGCTGTACCGATATGGCAATTTTATCTAAATACTGAGCTGTTGCGCACGATTTTTTTATATAATACAAGACATAGAATTGGAACGGTCATTAATGATAAAAATAAAACCTGTTAACATATATCATACATCTGCATTTGAGGCAGCACATGACCAGACTCCATATTAACGCATATAACTATAAATATATGGATGGGGAGTATTAGAGATTAACAAGTGGACTATCGCCCTTTTTCTAGATGATGAATATGCTTTTTCCACACCGAGAGCCACAGCGGTGCAAATATTTGTGTTGAACGGATGATTACACATAGGAATCACTTTTGCCTTTGATCCTGATTGTCATTTTGTCGTTTTTAAGCACATCTTCTTATTTGATGTCTATTTCACAAAAAAAAATCATTTGATGAAAAGTCAAAGCTGTCTGAGGACCGCATGATAAATAACACCAGGCTCAATGGTCAACTCAGTGTTCTGTAATGTTTGATTGATTAAACCGAACCACATAGCGCATGACAGAACGTAATTAAATAGCTGTTATATAGTTATTTGAATATTTAGTAACCACCTGCAATTTTGGCAATACTTTGACATTTCTTTGAAGTTGCTTGAATCCTGTTAAATTTCACCGTCTTAAAAAGTATGTTTTCCCCGACAACGGAACATCTATGGTATTTCATAACTTGTACCAATGATGTTCACACAAATGCCATGAGTTTACTCAAATTTTCCCTTAGCCGTAAACACTTGCTGCAATTCATTCTCAGTTTTCCGGTAGATGCTGGGACAACAGACATATGGTGGTCGACAAAAACGCTCACAGAATCCCAATATACCGGATGAGGTGGCATAGATAGAGTCACGTACGGGACCAGTTTCTTTATACCTAGTGGTTAATAATTCAGCAAACCAAATATGTCGATTGTAGTATTACATCATGCCCTCCTAGTGTCATCAATATAAAAATTCTTCATTTTGTATTGATTTTGGTTAAAACAAATCTCTGGAAAACTAGCTTAGGTCCCACCTGGCGTACTTGTCCGTTTTTCACATGCAAACCGGGAGTTCAGTTGAGACAAAACAAAGGGAAGCAAAGAAGGACTCCTCCAAACTCAAAAAACTAAGCAGACATGCAGACGAACCCGTGTTGTTTATCTTACGGTCTGTGTCTGCTGTCTTGGTACAAGAACACACAACACACTATTGTCTTGGGAGTATCTGAATTTAAAGCCGCAGTTTTGTTCCTTCCCGAACAAGGCCTTCCTCTGTATGTTTACTGAAGTACTGAGGTGGCGAGCGGCTCCATAAGCATTCTTTATTCAATAATGGGCTGATATCAGTTACACATAAGACTCGATTCCTATATAAAATTAATCAAGCAACCGTCTGTTTGCAACAGGAGTTGATCCAATGCTTTTTGACCTCATATGGTTTCTAGGTTTCCCAGGATGTTTCGAATGATATCAGCCTTACAGCGTTATTTTTCATAACTGCCAAGAATACAGCATCGTTTTTTCACGCCTATACAAAGGAGGATAATTTCTAGAATTTCTAGATTTCTACATCAGTTACAAGCTTAAGTGAGGATGCTGTCAAATATCTTCTCGTTAGTAGATGTTTATTTAGGCTTTTATTTACACTTCACAAGTTCTGACAGCAAATGATAATTAGAATCCCAAATATACATTATTATGGCCACATTGAAATAACACTGATATTTTAAGAATAATTCAAGATAAAACTTCACATTGCACCTGACATCTAAAAATAGTCATTTATGAAAATATACAGCCTCGCAATAACCATAATATGCATTTACCAGGATCCAATATAACGTCAGTGTAGCAGAAAATGATTGTTGGTATTTTATTAAAGTTTTTATGTTGTATTTAGCATTGTAAATATGAGAATACAGGGTTATAAAGATTTGTTTGAAACAAATATCCAGGAGATATTTACAAAGTCATTTGATTAGATTTTAAACAGAACGCTTTTTTATCATAAATCTGAGCTTGACGCATTATAGATGTACTGCATAACCTTTATATGATAATGGTATTCTATATTTAATTCTATAAATAATTCACAGATTCTAAGCAAAATTCTAAAATTAAGATGCCAAATATTAATGTTGCATACCATGACAAAATTGAAAACCCTATTAAAAGCTGACTTCATTTAAACTATTTATAAGTTGGATGTGGATATATAGGGAAAATTAATTAAGAAAATAGATTTGTATGTTATTAACAAAATGATTTATTTAAATAAAGATGCATTACAGCATTATGTTAATGCAATTAAATCGCTAAAACTAAACCCGATCAATCATAAATTTAGTCTTCGAATAGGTTTAAAATCCGTCAAACGTGGTGAAGCTGGGGCTCAAATGATATGCAAGAATGAGCTCGTGCTAATTATGTTTTCAATTATCATTAATTATTTAGGGAAATATTAATATCTTGTCCTGAAATGTCCTAAAATTACTGGACAAGTTATTGTCTGTAAGATTAATTAAAACATGATATGGCTAGCGTCCTGGTGTACCTTGGTAATTACCTGAAATTCAGTTTTAGTAAACAATAAAAATACAAATGGGATTATTTAATAGCTTGGTCTCAAAATGATGCAAGTAGTCCATGTGTAAATTCTATATATGATTGACTGTATACTGCTGAGAATAAAATGTTCATATTTGAGAAAAGATAAAGGTTTAAATGTCCGAATTGACCAAACATTTCAGGACAGTGCAACAGATAAGCAGGCAAACATATATACCTGTCTGTATTAGAGCCATCTTTGTATCCTGTAAAAGTAAAGGTTTGTTCAAGGTAAAGGAAATGTATAACAACCTTTAAAACTCAAATTTTCTAAGAAATATGCTTGCTCGACAAAACTACCGGGCCGAAGTTAAAATCAAGCAGAAGGAAACATGTTATAGGGTACTTCTCTTAAGCTGCTTATAAAATTATAGCTGTCTGTTAAAAGGAAATGAGTAAAATACGTTTGAATTGCAAAGCAGCAGAAGGGCATACATTATTTAAGAAGATAACAAAATTAAAGAAAGGAAAAGAGGACCTCCGAGTAGTTTAGTTGCAGAAGTCTGATCCATAGTCCCTAACAATTTCCGTATAACCTTAGAAAATAAGGATTAATTTGAGACGTTAGAGATCAGGTCCAGTGCATTTCTTAATTGTGAACAAACTTTCTATCACAGTGTCAGATATGTTGCTTTCTTCCCAGGGACGGTTGTATTCGTGGATATTGCTTTAATTATATTGTCTGTGGATTCTGTTGTTTTATCTGATAGCTCATTAACTAGCCAACGCACTGGCTAATTTGCGATATATTTCTCCCGAACGTAATTTGGTAGTTGGTTCACATGTTGACTGATCCTATTCAATGTTTCAGCGTTCTGTATAGAAAGCAAGTGGTCAATCTGGCAAGTTTATCATCATGGTCAATTTGCAAAACGAACCGTTGCCCTGATCCAAGCAAAATGGCTACCATTACGATGGCGATGATTTTTTACATGTTTTACATGTTTTACGGGCCTGTGGACCATCGTTTATTTAAATGCGGATGATCCTGAAATCTCTTTGAGAATATATTGGATATATTCATTGATTATGCAAATGTTTAAAGTCTACGATAATGCTAGTGGCTTGTGGTGCAGAACAGCCGGTTCTCGTAAAGCAACATAGTAAATGATATACCGTGTATGTTCTTATAGGACATTAAAATGATAAATGCGGTTACTATACTGCAATAAATTCGAAAACTATGTATATTAAACCAAACCGGTTAGCATTAAGCGCCCTCGTCCCACGGGTCCTGACCCTCATGTATAATATGACACCGGCTAACCTTACATCTACTTCTAGAAAGAGAATTAGGAGATCAAAAAGAAGGTCGACCCTAAACAAATGTAACCTCATGTCATATAAACAAAGTTTTGTTGCGTGCTTTTTTTTTCTCCTGTGATGTTTCTGCTGTTACAGTGAACGTTTGTCGCCTGAGGCTTTTAAATACTTCATGCATCGGGGAAGCAATTCGTCATGGGTAGATTTTTTCTCCCCTTGTATGTTTTAAACTTTAAATAGTATCCCCGTTATCAGTACCAACACGGAATGTGTATACTTTAACGCACCCATTTTCACTTCCCTGGTTTTATATTGATTCAGTTATTACCAAATTGTGTTAAATTGTGTTAGGCAATAGAAACAGCCATGGCTTATTGGCGTTTACCATACAAACCCTTTTAGGAGCATTAAATGTGCTTTTAACGCAGATAAGCTGTCTCAATATCGCCGAGAGGAAAAGGCAAAATTGGGAAGGATTTGAAGAACTTAATGGAAATATACGCACCCCTGCATGACATTTTATCAATAAAGCGAACTCCGCCAGTCCTTAAAAACACTTTGACTCTAATTCTTCTGTAATCATTAGATGATCTTCCCATTGTGTCATGCCCATGGTTTTTTTTTGTGTTTATGGGTTAACCTTCAGGAATGCTAGGAATATCAGAGCTCATATAAAGAAGCAAGCCGACAAATAACACCATACCTGTAACTTGTTATGAGGTGCGATGAAACCACTGATAATAACATCAGAAGACTACTACTTTTATTTGGATCATAAAGGTTTACCCTGCAATAGTCAGACCTGTTACCCAGGGCCATCCAACCCGGTAACCACGAGATAATCAAACCTGTTACCAAAGGCCACCCAACCCTGTACCCACGGGATAGCCAAACCTGTTACCCATGCAGACCCATACGACCCGGTTACTAAGGGACAGTCAAACCGGTTACCCAGGGCCATCCAACCCGGTTACCATGGGATAGTCAAACCTGTTCCCCAGAGCCATCTAACCCGATTACCATGGGACAGTCAAACCGGTTACCAAGGGCTATCCAACCCGGTTACCACAGCATAGTCAAACCTGTTCCCCAGAGCCATCCAACCCGGTTACCACGGGATAGTCAAACCTGCTCCCCAAAGCCATTTAACCCGGTTACCACAGGATAGTGTTACAGATGTCTCTTTTATTGTATGCAGCAGTCTTACATGTGCATGTGCAGCGCTAGCATTAGACGTTGATATGGCGGCATAACCCGGCCTACGCGTGGGGTCTGACGTGGGGTCTGCGGTCTTTCTAGTCTGGTGTTTTCTCGCCTGGCCGATCCGGGCCGGCCCACGTGTGAACCCTGATATGTAGAAACACAGCGTTCGTTGTTCTAAATGTTTCCTTTAACGTGTGTATCATGGGTTCTTTGCATTGTTCGAGAAATGGAAAGTTCTCGGCTTGAGGTGAAAAGTTATTATTAAGGGGCTGTTTTAAGAGCTGAGAGAGAGGAGAGATATATTCCAGTGGACACAGACGAGTGTAGGTCAGTTTGTGGACCTTTTCCTATAATTGCGGCAGTTAAAGCTTTCCTTCTAAATTTGTGACGGATCTTATATAGTCTTCAATTTGCTTTCGGGATTATAACAAGAACTTCACTTTTGGATTATAACAAATTTATTTTGTGATTGAACTGGACTGTTATTCTCTGAGAGGATTTTTGTGAACTGTTCATCTTGGTTATATGCTTTAAAGGACTTTTTGTCGCTGTGAGAGTGGTGGTATCCAGGTACTGTACACTTTATTTATATACTTGTATTGATTTCCTGTTGTACTGTTGTTATACTGTGTGATTGTATTGATTAAATGTATTGTATATTAGGGTTGTTTTAAAAATAAATTTTAATTGTTAACAAAATTTAATTGTTCTTTATTCATTCCCCTGAATATTTCACGATGCCTAGTGTTACAGAATCTGATTTTTTATCTCCATATCAGAATTTGTGCTCGTCACGACTGCGTGATCTGTTGATATTAGGTTTCGTAACAATAGTCAAACCTGTTCCCCAGAGCCATCAAACCCGGTTACCACGGGATAGTCAAGCTTGTTACTTAGGGCCATCGAATCCGGTACAAACCCGTACGCAACCGGTTCATCCTGCATTAACCGGTCGTGATCAGCTTTAACCCTCTGGTTGCCAGACTTCCAGCGTGCCCAGCTAGACTTCTGATGATTCGTCACCATAAATTCTAGTTTTCAACGGTATTTCCTTTTATTTTAAGACTGCCAAAGTCCGATCAGAACTGACATTTTCCCCAGGAGCACCGGCTCATAAGCAGCAATTAATGCTCACCAACTGTCCACTGGTTACATTTTATATAACCTGCAGCACATGATTTCGAATTTAATGGGTAATGGACAATTTTTTGGAAATAAGTTTGCTGTGTACCAATAAAAATGACGTCAAGTTCGGTGGTGTGTTTTCAGTTTTATTCATTGTTAATTAAAAGGTGATATGTGAAAGATATATTTGATAAAATAAAATAAATTATTTCATAAATGTATACAGATACGATGGAATAAGGCAGATAATACTCTGAAAGAGAAAATCCACTTCACAGAAGTAATCTTAATGAAATACAGGTAAATAATTCAACCTTTTACGGGCTCTGCAGTCTTCTTAAGTAGATATGTAAGAAATAAAAGGTATCATGGGTATACAATAATTCCAGGCAATCAAGTTCCAATCGATTAACTCTAACTAAAATAGCATCCTGAAAACACTTTTATATTCCGTCGTTTCCTGAAGGAACAGCCCGCAAGGGATCAGGGCCGCCGGTTCTTCCACTTTTTGCCAGGAGCATGATCTAATGTTTTGGGAGGGTCCACTGAGACCTCAGGACCCGCATCACCAACCACGTGGCACCAGTGATGGATGGCCCTCTTAAACTTTTGAGAAAAACGTAATTTGCCGTTCCTCTGCTGTCCGTGTGCCATCCGTGACCTGTATGAAGAGTCATTAACAGCGAGTGATGGTGGTACAGCCAGACGCTGCCGCCCTAACGTCCTTTCTGTCGGACAGTTTATAGAATACATATTCTCCTCCTCTGACAAAAAGATGAACGTCTCGAAGTCGGACAGGACCAAGGATTCTAACATTAACTAAAGAATTATCCCCGGACCTATTTTATAAATGTGACCGTCAAGCCGTAAGCGTCTGGTGCTCTTTCATTAGGGCCATATCATTTTCCAGCAAACGTACTTTTCAACCAAATACTATCCATTTCTTCCCAAGATAATCCAAACACGCCACCGTTAAGAAATAAAGTTATATAGAGCCGCTAGTTAGATTCTCTTAATGCCGTATGATGCCTCAGATATGTTGCAGTGGTTCCTGCTTGTGACACTATATAAGGGTTAGGGTGTCGGGGAGAGAATGATGTATACGTCACAAAACTATTCCGTCATGATTATCAGGTCGAATTACCAAAAGAGAAAACCTATAGACATTACATATCTAAAGACGTATAATCTTATGCCACTTTATTTATAGACATAACGATCTCGGACGGACTGGATTGACCGGTTACAGAGGATCGTTTGCGCCACCCCTTGCTAACTCATAAACACGTTACTTAACCTGAGGCGATGCCAGGTGGGTATAAAATATGATAATAAGGATCATATTGGACTCCATTTTACCGAATCTCGCTTTAGTGACTCTCTATTTTCAAAGATGAAAACACGCTTTTATTCACGACCTTCGTATTAATTTATGCTATGGCGGGCATACTCCCAATCAGAGTGCTCAATTTGGCAGCCGTTTTTAAACGCCTCACCAGAGGATGACGAGTGGGATACTGTCAGATTTTCTATATATATATATATATATATATATATATATATATATATATATATATATATATACATATATATATATATTGTTACAGGTGCCTTTTTTATTGTGTGCAGCAGTCTTGCATGTGTCTGTGTAGCGCTAGCATGGTCCGTTGCTATGGGAGACGCGCGAGCCGGACCGGCACACGTGTGGCGTCTGACGTGTAGAAACAAAGAGCTCATACTGATCTGGAACTTTCTGGGCTGGTCGCGCTCTATAAGCTCGTGTCTTGTAATGTTCTTTGGGCGTGTGTATTATGTATTGTTGGGTTCTTTCGATTGTTCGTGAAATAGAAGTTTCTAGAATTTTCGGATGGAAAGTTATAAATAAGGGTTGTCTTTTAGAGAACAGGGGAGAAGAGAGAGAAATATTCCAGCGGACACGGAAGAGTGTGAGTAAGTTTGTGGACCTTTCCGATAATTGCAGCAGTTAAAGATCTTCTTGAAATTTATAACGGATTTTATATAGTTTTCAGTTTGCCTTTCGGATCACTACCAGAACTTCACTCTTGAATTACAACAGACTGATTTTGTGATTGATTGGACTATTATTCTCTGAGAAGATTTATATGAACTGTTCATCTGGAATATTCGTTTTAAAGTACTTGTTGTCGCTGTGACAGTGTTGGTATCCAGGTACTGTGTACTTTATTTATTATACTGTGTAATTGTATTTATTTACTGTTATACTGTTGTTATACTGTGTAATTGTATTGATTTAGTGTATTGTAATATTAGGGTTGTTTAAGAATAAATTATAATTATTTGTTAACAAAAAACCACTGGCTTCTGTATTCATTCCCCTAGACATTTCACGCTGCCTTGTGTTACAGAATCTGATTTTTATTTATCGCCGTAACAAATATATATATATATATATATATATATATATATATATATATATATATATATATATATATATCGGAATCGTAGGTCCATATGTAACAGCAGGTTTATTTTTATTTTAATATATTATTATAATTTTTATCATTATTTACGAGTACAAACTCATGCATCTTCTACAACAACATGTCGTGACATTACGACATACAATACTAGGACACTTAAACATTTATAAAGACCCGTAATAAAACAGTGACAGTTTACTTTATAAAGGATCCTAATGAAACAACTAATTAGACACAGAGATGCGTATTGAATGAGACAGTAGTTACAGTAGAGGCTTATAAATCTGAATATTTCGGGGGATACTAAGTTCTATTGCAAATTAGTTATGCAGTTCATATACTTCTTTTGGTAAAGCTAAGTTTGATGTATTTAGCCGGTTTCACAGTTTAGTCTTTTTTTCTCATTATGCCTCTCTCCTCAAAAAGAGGAAGCTTACCAATATCGATAACTTAATTTATATCAATATTTTATCAATTTATTAATAAACTCATGTCAATATTTGACTATATATTGTATTTGTGGATTTTCTCAGGTCCCGTTGTGTGCGTAACCCTTAAATATAACACTTTTCTCCTTTTTTTCATTCTTCTGTCCATGTTTACCCTGCCTGAAATATGGCAGATTTTTAAAAACAGACCTTTGGGTGCAAGGTTAATCATGGGTCGCAGATTTTCACCCGATATGTAATTTTTATAACGACCTGATTATTCGCACAATAATAATCATAGGTGACAAGCCAACACCTGATATTGATTATAATTTCCAAGGTCGCATACTCAACAGTTAGTCCCTCCTTATCGCTCGGGAGATGACTCCCTTAATAGGCAGCTATAAAATCAGCATTTGTTTTTCTGGACTATGTTACGAATGATGGAATAATAAAATAATACAGACTGCTACATTTGATATATCACGCGATACTGCTGTAGTATTCTTAAAGGTGAGTTAAGAATACAGACTATTCCATTTTATATATCACGTGATACTGTTGTGGTATTCTTAAAGGTGATATAAGAATACAGACTATTCCATTTTATATATCACGTGATACTGTTGTGGTATTCTTAAAGGTGATATAAGGATACAGACTATTCCATTTTATATATCACGTGATACTGTTGTGGTATTCTTAAAGGTGATATAAGAATACAGACTATTCCATTTTATATATCACGTGATACTGTTGTGGTATTCTTAAAGGTGATATAAGAATACAGACTATTCCATTTTATATATCACGTGATACTGTTGTGGTATTCTTAAAGGTGATATAAGGATACAGACTATTCCATTTTATATATCACGTGATACTGTTGTGGTATTCTTAAAGGTGATATAAGAATACAGACTATTCCATTTTATATATCACTTGGTACTGTTGTGGTATTCTTAAAGGTGATATAAGAATACAGACTATTCCATTTTATATATCACGTGATACTGTTGTGGTATTCTTAAAGGTGATATAAGAATACAGACTATTCCATTTTATATATCACGTGATACTGTTGTGGTATTCTTAAAGGTGATATAAGAATACAGACTATTCCATTTTATATATCACGTGATACTGTTGTGGTATTCTTAAAGGTGATATAAGAATACAGACTATTCCATTTTATATATCACGTGATACTGTTGTGGTATTCTTAAAGGTGATATAAGAATACAGACTATTCCATTTTATATATCACGTGATACTGTTGTGATATTCTTAAAGGTGAACTGTAACGATATATTTAGGTTCCTGATGAAACACACATATCGATGAAAGATGGCTTTATTTACAATCATGCTACATCCATTTAAAGATATTTTGATATAAAAAAAGCTTAAAATTCTGTTTATCGAGGCAAGGCGGCCTCAGCCACCCAGCTTTTGACTTTTGCACACGGCCCGCATATTTTTTTTGTTTATGCCGTCATAGTTTCATACTGAATCCAGTGAGCGAATAAAAAATTGTTACAGCTCACCTTTTATATTTAAAATGCGAAGGCGAAAGCTGTGTAAACAATACATATTGTTTTTCCATATTTTTATTACTTTTTTTCTTAGTTTTTTTTTATTCATTCCAAGGAAAAATACATTTTTTATGCAATAACATTCATGCTAGTCTGCATACATATAAACTGAGAAATGGTACATGTACATTAAAACAAGTCGCATTAACATGAAACCAGCGCCCCCTCCCCCCCCCCCCTTTCAACTTCACATACATACCTCTACATGGTTACACACATACTTGTGAATTCGAATAACTATACATACGTATGTTCTACAACTCTTCCTCTTGATCAACTAAATAATTTTTACATACGTATGTTCTACAACTCTTCCTCTTGATCAAATAAATAATTTTTACATACGTATGTTCTACAACTCTTCCTCTTGATCAACTAAATAATTTTTACATACGTATGTTCTACAACTCTTCCAGCTGATCAAATAAATAATTTTTATAAATACATACGTATGTTCTACACCTCTTCCTCTTGATCAAATACTTAATTTTTACATACGTATGTTCTACAACTCTTCCTCTTGATCAAATAAATAATTTTTACATACGTATGTTCTACAACTCTTCCTCTTGATCAAATAAATAATTTTTACATACGTATGTTCTACAACTCTTCCTCCTGATCAAATAAATAACTTTTATAAATACATACGTATGTTCTACAACTCTTCCTCCTGATCAAATACATAATTTTTACACACGTATGTTCTACAACTCTTCCTCTTGATAAAATACTTAATTTTTACATACCTATGTTCTACAACTCTTCCTCCTGATCAAATAAATAATTTTTACATACGTATGTTCTACAACTCTTCCTCCTGATCAAATACATAATTTTTACATACGTATGTTCTACAACTCTTCCTCCTGATCAAATAAATAATTTTTATAAATACATACGTATGTTCTACAACTCTTCCTCCTGATCAAATACATAATTTTTACACACGTATGTTCTACAACTCTTCCTCTTGATAAAATACTTAATTTTTACATACGTATGTT
Organism: Sipunculus nudus; assembly: GCA_026874595.1. Lineage (NCBI taxonomy): Eukaryota > Metazoa > Annelida > Sipuncula > Golfingiida > Sipunculidae > Sipunculus > Sipunculus nudus. The sequence continues at coordinate 9,726,279 of CM049312.1, read as the reverse complement.
CTACAACTCTTCCTCCTGATCAAATAAATAATTTTTACATACGTATGTTCTACAACTCTTCCTCCTGATCAAATACATAATTTTTACATACGTATGTTCTACAACTCTTCCTCCTGATCAAATAAATAATTTTTATAAATACATACGTATGTTCTACAACTCTTCCTCCTGATCAAATACATAATTTTTACACACGTATGTTCTACAACTCTTCCTCTTGATCAAATAATTAATTTTTACATACGTATGTTCTACAACTCTTCCTCTTGATCAAATACTTAATTTTTACATACGTATGTTCTACAACTCTTCCTCCTGATCAAATAAATAATTTTTACATACGTATGTTCTACAACTCTTCCTCCTGATCAAATAAATAATTTTTACATACGTATGTTCTACAACTCTTCCTCCTGATCAAATACTTAATTTTTACATACGTATGTTCTACAACTCTTCTTCCTGATCAAATACATAATTTTTACATACGTATGTTCTACAACTCTTCCTCCTGATCAAATACATAATTTTTACACACGTATGTTCTACAACTCTTCCTCCTGATCAAATACTTAATTTTTACATACGTATGTTCTACAACTCTTCCTCCTGATCAAATAAATAATTTTTACATACGTATGTTCTACAACTCTTCCTCCTGATCAAATAAATAATTTTTACATACGTATGTTCTACAACTCTTCCTCCTGATCAAATAAATAATTTTTACATACGTATGTTCTACAACTCTTCCTCCTGATCAAATACTTAATTTTTACATACGTATGTTCTACAACTCTTCTTCCTGATCAAATACATAATTTTTACATACGTATGTTCTACAACTCTTCCTCCTGATCAAATTAATAATTTTTACATACGTATGTTCTACAACTCTTCCTCCTGATCAAATACTTAATTTTTACATACGTATGTTCTACAACTCTTCCTCCTGATCAAATAAATAATTTTTACATACGTATGTTCTACAACTCTTCCTCCTGATCAAATAAATAATTTTTACATACGTATGTTTTACAACTCTTCCTCCTGATCAAATACATAATTTTTACATACGTATGTTCTACAACTCTTCCTCCTGATCAAATACATAATTTTTACATACGTTTGTTCTACAACTCTCCCTCCTGATCAAATACATAATTTTTACATACGTATGTTCTACAACTCTTCCTCCTGATCAAATAAATAATTTTTACATACGTATGTTCTACAACTCTTCCTCCTGATCAAATAAATAATTTTTACATACGTATGTTCTACAACTCTTCCTCCTGATCAAATACATAATTTTTACATACGTATGTTCTACAACTCTTCCTCCTGATCAAATAAATAATTTTTACATACGTATGTTCTACAACTCTTCCTCCTGATCAAATAAATAATTTTTACATACGTATGTTCTACAACTCTTCCTCCTGATCAAATACTTAATTTTTACATACTAAATATTCTGCCCATCTCTTTTTAAATAAGTCAGCTTTATTATTATTTTTCTTGGCTATAAAATACTCGAGTCTTGCATATTCCAGTATAAACTGTAAACAGGCTTCAACATTGACCTTTTGTTTTGCCTTCCTACACTGCTCAATATATCTTTTACCTAAAATTAATATAATATTAATTAAATCATTTTCCTTTGTGTTACCATAAAATATTTCAGTCTTCTGAACTGTTAAATTTATCTTTTGCCTCTGACACCATATTTCAAGTTCATTCCAAAACTGTTTTGTCATACTGTACTCCCAGAAAAGATGCATTATTGTTTCACAATCTGTATTACAGAATGTGCAGTAATCAAAATCTTGTATTTTCCACTGTTTTAACCAATAATTATTCACTAAAATATCTTGTAAAAACTTATATTGGAATACCCATGACTTCGCATCATGTAAAACTTTGTGGCAGCTGAAAAAAACCTAAGAACAATTTTCTGGGGTTATTTATATATATTTAGACACTCTTGGTTTCATCTGTGGACAAGGGCACAAATTTTGCTTTATAATAGTATAAATCTGTTTTGATGACATTTTGTTTAGGGGTATCGTTCGGTTATGACACATTACATATGATTCATTTTGGGAACTTGCTTCACATTCTTTGTTGTCATTCCTTTCAGGTTCAGTGCTTAATGTATCACTTTATTCAGTTATAATTTCATTACCTGAACTACTTATGTGTACCACAGAAAAACGAGACCCTTTTAATCCTTTTGATTTCCAATATTCAAAGTAGATAATATGGTTCCATTCATCAAATGGATCCTGTATACATATTGTTTACTTATCCCACAAAATGCAGTTCTCCCATATCTACCATCTCACTTGTCAAAGGCATCGTATTAAGAACGACATAATGAGACATTTGATTCACCATGTAAGCAAGTAAGAAGTACTGAGTGGAGTTTCATTAAGGGTTTAGATAATGGTGTAAAATGTGCTGATCTTAACTGTAATGAGAGTGAGCATTCAACGGACAAGAACAATGTAAATATTGATCACCACCGGAATTCCTGTGTTATAGAATTCATACATTTTTTTTAGAATAATAATGGCACTGAACAATACACAACATATAAGAAAGTGTATCCAGTATGAGATGGAACAAAAAGAAACGATTTCAAAGTAAATTTTTCCTGAAACTTTAGAAAATGTACAGTCGTTCAGAGAAAATAGTCGGAACCAGAGAACGTGCTAATGGAACCATGAATAGAGGTGTCCAGTGACAATCCCGAGCATTTTGAAGAGCAGACGATAATGTTCAAGGCGAGACAACACCTAATACGAACGAGTTTTAGCACTTTTCGTACCTAAATCACTGTGGGTTTATTGTTCTCCTAAACAGAAATAAAACGGCTACCTTTCAAAGTATATAACTTTAATATTATTATTATTGCAGCAACTCCTCCGTTTGGTTTACAGAACTAGGTATTTATAAATCTTGGTAAGGCCACTATCACTGCTGGTATACAATACTGTGATAGAGCTGAATATTAATTTCACTAAGCTCAAAGGAGAAGGAACAACTTCCGAAATACAATAGACATGTCCTATAGAATAGACCTTTGTCTTCCCTATGAGGGATGTATCTCGTTTTTCACTTCCTGTCCAGAGCATACCGGTGACTACGCTCTGAACACAGCGTGTGACCTCTAGGATCTTCCAATCGCACGCTGTGAGAAATGGAAGGATTCTTCAGGTTTGGCAAGCAACCAAACCGACGCCCAGGTAAGGTAAAATCGGATTTGCTCAGCGTGTAAACAACGATGGCTGTGCCCATGCTGACCTCATAAATAAAAATCGGATTGGCTCAGCGTGTAAACAACGATGGCTGCGCCCATGCAAAACTCACTGTGTGGCTTGCAAGAGAGGGAATTTGCAAACAGTAGGGGGATAATTAACTGACCTCAGATCACACCAGTTGGTTAGTATAGTGACTGTCCTGAAATCCTGTGTATACCAACGGGGGAGGGAATTCCACAGAGATAGCACCGCCTGTTGACCAAACCTGACTGACAACCGCGGTTTCGTGCAGCGGTAAGTTGAGCGAATAGTTTAGCATACCGTAACCGCTGCTTCTGGTGTGTAACCGGTGACTGGTAACGCCTTCTTTACTGCATGGAAAAGTATATGCTCTTACTACATGATAAACAAATAACACTTGGGTAAGCGAGAACTGCTGACGGTAATACGAAAAGAATTTAACCTTACATTGGTATAAGATGATCCATTGTAAACATTTTCTGAAGACACATAGAAATAAGGGTTTTATTTTGGAAACCCATAACTGTAGTGAACACAGTTTTTAATCTGGCAATTCTTTATTGACTGAAAAATGCACGCAGAAGTAAGCATTACCAAGACTGACGCATACAATAACCAAAAAAAATCTTAACAAGAAAAATCACATCCCAGACCGAATTGTGTACGTCCTAGGCCGGACATATATAGCAGGCAGAATAACTATAGCAAGCCGAATTTACGCGTCCCAAACTGAATTTACTTCTAAACAAGATTCACATCCGAATCCGATTTCATATCCAAGACCGAATTCACGTCCCCGGCTGCATTCACATTTACGACCGAATGCACATAACACCTGCCTTACTGTAAAATCGTTAATACGAGAAAAAAAAATTTGAATTAACATTTCTCTGTCATATTTCATAGCCGGAAATATTAATGCATTAATTTAATTATCGAGAATGTGTACAGAGGCCATAAATCGTTAAGGAAACTGAAACGAGCGCTTAAGCTGAAAGAATGAGAAGCCTCGGTTTGATCTACGGCCTCGGTAGCTGGTCGTAACAGGGCGCGACGTCAAGTCTAACCAAGGGAATGAAAACACAGTCCGGCGGTCATGTTATATAAAAGAACTACTTCGTCCACCGCTGAATTTATTTTCCTATCAACCACAAAAATTACGTTTATTGGCCTAGAGGGCAATGAAAGTCTCATACAATATTGAATAAATCAAAAGCCACGATCGAGGCGTAAAATTATACCGTAGTTCTTTGTTTTTTCCCAGACCTTACCTTTGCTCCAGTTTCATTGACATAGAAATGATGGTGAAGTTTACTGGATCTGTCATCTAGCTGCCCTACGAACCTTTGTAATTCATCAGATATGACAGGTTAATACGTCTTTGAGCTATTTATTCTGCTTCTTTCAATTACTAGAAACATACTGTCAGCTAAGCAACTTGCATATGGAGTTAGCTCATCTTGCTTCTCACCATTCTGCTTACATGTTTTGCTATTTAAATCACTTATAGCCCGAATGTGTTACACTATGAAAACGAACTGAAAAAGGTTCGGCCTATATTTAAGAAATATTTATACTCGGCCTAAGACCACAACAGCAAACTTTATGGTTTAACATGTGGCATTTCCCTAAACATTTCTTACAGAAAAAGAGTTATTTCTTCACACTGCCAATTCGCCAGAAATGTTTACACTTATGCAGTGTGATTAAAACAAACGGAAGTAGGTGTTCGGGTAAGTTAAACGTATGCTGACGTAGGTCCATGCTTGTTTAACTTTATTTGTACTTGATATTTACAAGACAATGCCATATGGATCACCCTTCCAACGGTTCTTACACTAAGGTCACTATATTTTATCTTTGCAGTGTGGCTGCCACGCATGCATGGTGGAAGAACCAGACTTGGAGAAGAGAGGATGCATATTAACTCCGGGATTACAGACTCTATGTCCAGGGGACACCTTCCCCTGTTTTTACGACCCATTTGAACCAAAGAAGGTACTGATGGTTGCTGGACTGTTATCTTCAAGTGCCGTAATGCACAGTGTCGTGTGGCCTACGTTATTTTTCATCGGTGGATTTGTAGGGATTGTATTCACATGGATTTTATTCGAACGAAAGTCGAAATGCGAACGTCGGGTATCTGACCCTTTGGGTAAGTTTCAAGAGGAGACGTGTATACATTTGTGAAGGTAGCTAACGTCTTTGTTATATCCGGTGCTTTTCCCCAGAAACATCTTAGTATCTATGCTTACACATTTGATACATGACAGATATAGCATCTCCTGAGGACAAGTGACGTCAGTGTGTTAATAACTGAGCCTTCAGCACAGGGTCTTGCAATAAGTGCTTTATCTTTTTAAATATCCTGTACATGCGTTGAATTATAATAAAGAGGTCCAAATTTCTTTCACAATTATATCCACAAATGGATCATCCAACGCAGAACATCCAATCCAGACTTTACGAGACGCACGAATGACACAAGAAGAAACGGAAGAAAACAGAAAAAAGTAATGTAAAATTATTGATTTTATATCTCTTACGAAAATGAATTTGGAATAGTCATGCAACTGATGTTTGATATATAAGTCAACTGAATATTAACTGCGATGGCATCTTCTATAGAAATAAAACTGCAGCTAAACAGAGTAACTTGACATGTCAGCTTTGGTATAATGTGTGCCACACTTTGATTGGCTACCTTATAACATCTTGTATCTCTCATTGGATGGTCGGATTATATGGAATCACATGTACCCCAAAACGGTTTATTACTTTCTTACAATGGGCGACTAACAGTGGATGTAAACTGGGCTTTATATATGTACCATTTGGAACAAGGAGAACAAAGTCGACCTTTTCAAAACTTTTTTAAACCGGGCGTCGAATAGTTCAGATGATTAAGGTTTGGGAGTGTCACGTCATGCACAGAGGATATGGCTTGATATTATTCAAAGGAATATGCAAAAAGGAACTTTGATACATTTTGAACCGGCATATAGGGATGGCATGGTATTTTTTAATATTGTGAAATATTCGAAAAACCTCTGAATACTGCGATATATCGTGATATATATTAGGAGTTATATCGACCTACTCTATTGTGAACGTATTTGCAGGACGTGGGAGTAACTTGACGTCATTTAACGTCTGGTAGCCTGAAAACTGAGACGAGGAAACCCAAGTTCTTTGTCAAACATCCCGCACCCAGACGTAGAATATCAAAATGATATCCCTTGCTCACGCCATCTGCCACGTAGTTCTTCTGCGGGGTGTCTCCAGTTGCGCCACGAAAAAATCGTGTCAGGTAACGGAATAGAATGACATGTCCGCCTAATAAAAACGAAGCCTTTGCCCTTTTTAACATACCACCCTTCAAAGAAAGGGATACATTTGGCTTTGCGTTCATCCTGTGGTTCTTTCTTCCTGCCAAGATTAAAGCAAGAAATACAGCTTTGTCTATGGGCCATGAAGAATCGCTTTCCTCTCTACTTTTGCAACTTTCACGGGTTAGTTCATGAATAAGTGGGCACTCACTTGTTTTATGTCCGGATAAAGGCCACCAGGCTCTTAAATTGCAAAGAAGAGGGGGTATTTTATCTGTTTAGTCTTCATAATGAAGACAACAGACGTTTTCAGTTTGATGTATAAATATTTAACATTATGTCTCCATATTTTTGTAATTAACGATTTAATTTATCCTACCTTTATAGCATTTTAATAGTGAATGTGTTTTGTGTTATCATTTATAACGTTGGGGGGCTTTCTGTATATCAGGAAGTGCTTGCTTGTGTTTCTACACTTTCAAAGTTAGGCCATGAGAAATCATGAAACTAGTTTTTAGCTCAGCTGACTGTAAGTCATCTCTAGCGATCACTCTTTGTCCGTCGCCCGTCCAGCTATCCGGCTGTCTGTCCGTTAACAGGGCACAAATCGTAACGACTGGATTTAGAATCTTATGTCTAAACTTTACAAACCTGTAATTAGGTCTCTGTCATCCATATTGTCCGAGCTATGGGGCTCAGAAGTACCCCCCCCCCCCCGCCCCAGAATAATATAAACGTTGATACAAAAGCTCTAGTATCTGAACAACTAGTGCATTGATCGGCATTATTCTTTGCATGCATATGCATCATGGAGTGTTTCATCAGTTCCTGCAGACTGGTGGCGCCACCTGGATTTTTACGGATATTTATCTTTATTTTTGAGACCTTCAAAGATGTGGTCCTCTCTTAACAGGCCACAAATCATAACCATTTGACCTGGAATCTACTTTCTTGACATCCCAGAGGTCCATAAAAAACTCCATGGAAACCTGAAATTAGGTCACTGTCACCCATATCCTCCGAGCTATGGGGCTTAGAAGTACCTACCAGAATAACTTAAAATTTGATACAAAAGCTCCAGTATCTGAAAAACTAATGCATTGATCACCCTGATTCTTAGCATGCATATTCATCATGGAGTGTTTCATCAGTTCGTGCAGACTGGTGGCACCACCTAGATTATTTTTTAATTTTAACACATATTTTTCTCTATTTTTGAGACCTGCAAAGATGCGGCCGTCCGTTAACAGGGCACAAATTGTAACCATTGGTCCAAGAATCTTCTAACTACACATCCAGGGAGGTCTCTGAAAAATATCCTTTGAAACTTTTTTTTAAATTAGGTCTCTGTTACGCATAATCTCTGAGCTATGGGGCTTATAAGCACCATCAAGCATAATTAAAAATTTGATACCAAAGCAGGGCACAAATCATAAACATTGGACCTGGAATATTCTAACCTAAAAACAATGGGAGGTCCATGAAAAGTCTCCTTGGAAATGTGAATTTTTGTCTCTGTTACCCATATTTTCTGAGTTATGGGGCTTATAAGCACCCCTCAGAATAATTGAAAATTTGATATCAAAGTAGGGCACAAATCATAACATTGGGCCCAGAATCTTCTCACTTGACATCCTTAGAGTTCCTCAAATGTTTCCCGAGAAACCTGATATTCGGTCTTTGTGACCTATATCCTAGAAATAATGCAAAATACACACAAATTGCCAGATTTCTCAGGAGAGGCTGAGCTATGATTGTTATCAAATTTGTTGTGCTTATTGGTCTTGATGAACTCAAGGCTAATAAGCTTGAACAATAATGCCATAATCCTAATTAGTTGTCTGTGCATATTGTTAACATGTCAGTCGGCTGAGCGTCATAACCCACGGGTCACTTGGGTTTTTTTGTTTTGTTTTTTTTTGAGCTGAAGTAAAAAATCTGTCTTTGTCAATAAAAAAATAAAGGTTGTCTTAGTTTGCCATTCGCCATACACATGTATGTAATATTGCATTATAGAAGAGCACAGAGTCTGAAGAAGAGCGTGAATCTGACAATTTGTATCCTGTTTCTTATCGAAATGTCCTTGCATAAAATGTCGTTACTGTTTTGTAATAAACAAGATTTTAAACATATGTTTGTTGAATATTTATACGTGTGTCATCCTGTTATACTCTTTTCAAACAATTGTATTTTATCACTTTTATACACTACCTTTGTGGGATACTGCGCCACGTTTAACGTCAACACGTGTGTATGTGTTTTAGACTTTATAGGACAAGGTTGGGGGAAAACCCATTGGAGAGGTCTTTAAAGGTTTGTATACACTAGACTGTATCCCATCAAAACCGTAAAAAAACCTCAGCACTGTAACACAGTAACACATTTCTCAACTCACGCAAGCAGTTGTTTTTATAGCTATTGTTAATCGGAGTTTGTAATACGGAATGGCTTTTATCTAAGTGTTAGATTTTACAGGATTCAAAATATGCGCTGAAAAAAAGTAAATGTGAATGAAGGCCTGGAATTACTTTTACACTCAGGGAAACAAAGGTACATTAACGTGTCGTCTTCATCAGCTGCAGGTTATATGTGTGACAAATTGCAAACAAATAAGTCCTGTTTTGAGGAAGAGTCCTGTAGTCTGGAACAAATTTAACACTATAATGCTGGCAGCACATGGATGACAAAGAGAGATAGGGTGTTTAAAGGTGAAGAGTCCTATTACAGTCCCGCCTTCATAATCAACAGGGAGAGTATTAAGGTTTCATGTGATATCGCGATTTATCCGCGGTTTACAAATATTGAACTAAATTCTGCTGATGTTCCTATGTGCTAGTCATTCGTTATAGCAGATGCCTTGGGTAAGAAGGAGAGGTTGTTTCTCTACCTAAATTTCCAAGAACAACCGTGAATATGTTCCGAACGGATTAAAAAGTAACACATATACAGTTCTTTCCCAATTCGGTCCTAATAAAGTTAGTCAACAGCCATACAAGTACGACACCCTCAAACTTGTCGATCTGGGTTTTTGCACTCGGTTTTCATCTCCAGGCTCTCGGATAGAAGCAGTCGTGAGTTGATGCGATTCTACCAGTCTGAGAGCATGCGGAGACGGTTCATTTTTTACCCGTATCTCGTTCAGACGCTTCGTCGTCATGATTACGGTCTGAGTAGGTTCATTCCCTCCTAGGTAGCCGCCATGTTAAAAAAACACCGGGCAAAAAGCTCATAATCAATCAATATGTCAATCTGCAGGGACGCAGTCCATTTATCAAGACCCCCGCTAGGTGCCTGACGTAACTCTTGAGGCATCAGACATGCCACATCCGATTCTGGTATACTGGTGACTGATGGTACACCCGGATAAAATTGATATTATTTGAAAAAAGCGTTATGTTTTATCATATGCACTTTATATATGTGTGTGTGTGTTTGTGTGTGTACATGTGTCTAAATTAGAACATGATTTCATGATTTCATCAATGTCTTTATATAAATATAAACAGGCAGGCGCTTGAACCACCTGTTATAATATTCTGGCCATTGTCCACTGCGTAATTTTCGTTTACATCATGAGTTAAAGTGGAAGCTGATTCTTGAATTTGCGTCAAAATTTTGATTGCCATTTGCTTATTTCGTTGTGATAACTTCAAGTACAGTATTGAACTGGAATCATGTTCCGTGTATTCACTTTTAGTTGACATTTTGACTAGCCGTCTGCGCGTTGCTGGCTCGAAAGAAAGTGAACGGTCTCATTGAGAGTTTGGGTAAACTCTCTGTCTCTGCTTACTTTGGTGGCGGCTTTGCCCATCTAGAGCTTGAAGCCGTGTTAGCCACACAAATGCGGCTGGCTTGAACAAACAGACGGCTGACTTCATTATTAGTGGCTCGTTGGCCGCAAACATTGGTCTGAAACCCTTGAAAATGTTGTAGCGACTGAAAAATGGGTGGGGGGGGGGGGCTTGTGGTTTATTAAGCCAACAATTTCATACTTAAACAATTACACCGGTTCCTATAAGCGACATGAAACAAAATATAAATAAACCTGAATATTTGTTTCGGGCATCTCCTCAGTAAGGGAGCTTTAACCGGTGTTAAACCATGTTACTATGATAAAACGTGAATGAAACCGTCTTTTCTCTGAATGTTCTTACATCACAGATATTAATCAGTATTAATTTCTAGTTGGCTCAGATGATTTTAATGCTGCAGTTAATATTCTCTATTCATGGTAAACATTTGAGTACACGTGAACTTCTATGAGTTCTGACTACTCACGACGGATTGTCAGCTCAACATGTTACTGCACACTGTTATTTTAATGAGAATTTTAAAAGTTTATTTCCAAGTCAGTCAAGCTGTAAAAGAACGGACAAACAGGCGCCCATTCTAAATAATTGGAAATAATATCCGTTTTAAGACTGTCGTCGACTTCGGCTATCAATATTCAACAAAAGACTTTGCAAAAACTTTAGAGCCGTCTAAATGTAGGTCGGAGATTTTTTTTTGTAATTATATATATATATATATATATATATATATATATATATATATATATATATATATATATATATATATATATATATATTGCCTTAAGATGGACAAGAATACATCCTTTTTGCAGAGAGATGTATTTCCAGTGTATTTATGTAATCACGGAGCCTGGAGACATACTGTTGCAAATTATTAAGCTTACTGAGGTTGACGTCATGAAGAAATAAACATAAACATCCAGAGAATACAGTCGAGTATATTTTATTCTGTAAACAGATTGAACAAATTTGTTGGAACTCAAATGAACTTCATATGAAAGATATGTCTGATAAAGCCATGACTAACACATAACCTTTGTTCTATGTCCTTCCCGCTATCTCCCAAAGGCCGTAAAACAAATTGATCTACAGTAGTAATATTCAGGGAAACTCTTCAGATCATATGGATTTTCATAAAGAAAGCAGAGAAGTTCACTACCAAGAAAATGTCGCCACATTTCAAAGCAAGACCTTATTCCTCCGGTAGACTTTTTTACCTGATCTATAGTTCATATTGATATTGCAACAGGTAAATCACGTAAAATTGTATTTTTTCCATATCTTCAAAATGTTCCTAATAATGTTTCATCATTTAATATTAACATCACAGCATTTAACATTAAACTGTTGAAATAAATTTACTGTATTACTTATACTGAAGTAGCGAGACGAATGTTGTAATATGCTTCTATTTTCGAAAGAAATACCTGCCTGTCTTAAAAAGATATAAATTGTAGGATATAAATATATATACATATATATATAAATATATATATATTATCATATTTTGCCCTGATACTGTTCTGGCATTGTCATTGTCATTCACAGTGATATGAACATTTCAAAATTATCCATAAATGTTTTGGAATCGTTTAGTGAAAAGCATCGTTTTTGAGGATATTTATGAGGCGTGCCAGCAAATTCTACTTAAGGCTCAAGGATAGGGTGTCATCCCAAATGGACGGGTTTCAGATAGTCGGGTCGAATTTTTTTCGTTCCCATCTGGACGGGTCCCAGTCCGACGGGTCCCAGCCATACTCCCTATCAATAACGTATAGGTTTAAGAAATAAAGAAGGCTATAATACATGCATTGTATATTGTATTTAGTATTATGAAAGAATATATGTAAACATTTAGCAGTTTGAAATGTCCTGGAGAACGGCTCATTTCCATTGAGCATCTGGTTATTTCGCGACGCCGACACGTGCAAGCATTACATTGTCTCGTTTTATTATCACTTACCTTGCAATGTCAAATGTATTTTGCTGTCGTTTTGTCTTGATAATAATAATAATAATAATAATAATAATAATAATAATAATAATAATAATATATATATATATATATATATAGAGAGAGAGAGAGAGAGAGAGAGAGAGAGAGCATTATAATTGTATATATGAAAATACCGAACCATCTGCAACGACATGAAGGGTGAACGGGCTATTTACATACACCACTGACTGGCGACATAAAATGCAATAATTAAAATTATGTTCCGAACATTTTTTTGGCATCATTTAAGTCTAACTTGAACCCGTCCAAATGGGACCGTCTGAATGGGACCTGTCCAACGGCGGCCTTCCAACTAACACGTAATCCATATCACCACGTTTCAAAAGAAAACCACATTAGTACATCCTAATTGTTAATTAACCAGTTACTGTGATTAGGTTTTTTTCCGCACCGATTGTCTTAGCCCTGTAGTAACTGTTATAATAACAGCACGGTGGTCTTTGATAAATATTCCGTTGATTTACATGAACCACCTGACAATTAAAGTCCCTTGTTAAATTAAACGAATGTATATTATAATAAATTTTAGTTTTGTTTGTTGGTTTGTGTCTTATTGATTAATTAATCACATATCAATGGGTAATCGGTTGTTTTAACTGCACTTATAAAATGCTTTACGGTAACAATTATTGAGAAACGCAACTTAATGAGTCCTGTTATTTAAACAATTAGTAATTATTGGGCGACCTCGCTTCCTTTAGAAGTGAAGTGATCATGTCTTGGGTGCAGGTTTCCCTGTCATATATCCCTCATGTGGTACGGGGTTTCCAAACTGACCTCCTACTCTTGTTTCTTGGAAATATGCATAGTTTTTGATTGACAATATGGCAGCACATGGATTATGTGATATATCTTATAAAAAATAAGAATTCACAGAAAACCTAACTTATATATTTTGCATATTTACAGAGCATATCGACCGCACATCGGTTTTTTAGTAGATATCGGTTATATATTTGACATTTGATTGCATGTTGATTCTTAATTGTAACTCTGACGAAACAGATAATATAGGGATAAAATAATTTCAGTTTTCACGAAAGATAGTCAGAGAAGAAAACAATATAACTGCAAAACCTATAGCTCTTTAAATAGTAATTTATTTTAACAGGTCGCATGGCTTGCATTAAATTTCATACTTTGTTACGGGGTGCACATAAAAGCGGACCGAACTGTCTTGCTGGTGAAGCTTGCTTTGCTAGCGAAGCGGTTGGTTCGCCGGACTTGTGCGCCACCGACCTGGGTTCGACTCCAGGATCGGCCTAGGATTTTTCCCCTCAACAATTTGCCTTCGTGAAAACTTATACCCTGTTTGATCAATATATATAAAGTTTTATTATTTCAGTTTGGGTTTCTCATAAAGCATCAAACCCCGGCTACTTACATGTGTCATAAAGTCACGTAAATATAAAATATCGTCTAAATGGAACCCGTCCTACTTGGACCCGTCTAACTGGAACACGTCCGAATGGAACCGTCTGAATGGGGGCGTCCAACTGGCGACCGTCAAGCTGACACGTAATATATATTACAAAACTGCAGCACGACAGCGTAGATAATACACAATTAACGTTTCATATTATTATAAGTCATTGTGTTTTTTCCTGTTTTGTAGTCTGAGGAAATAATTTATAATGTATTAATATACTTCCCCCGTAAGGAGGCATATAGGGGTTGATGAGTTAAATGTTAACGTGTGTGTAAACAGCTTGTTGGATGTTGTCACCAGAGAACTGTGACAAGTGTATTTTATAATTATGGTATTGCACATTCAAGTACGGATAGTATATAACCCGTTGATTGTTTCTTTTTATTTGTCGTATATTATTGTGCAATATCATGTATCGATGTTAGTGTGGGAACGTAGGTCGAGAGAACCCGGGTGTTTTATTTGATGTTGGATTCAGTACAGTAATTCCGTGAAAATTGATTCTGCCGGCCATAAAAAATAGTCGGTTTCCTGTAAGGCCAAAATAAAAAAAAGGTATGGTTCTCAGGCAATTTTTTTCAGGAATCAATGCGGGCGGGCGCTTTTTTTATTTTAAATTTTTTGGTATGTTTCGATAAAAATGTCAAATGATAAGGGAAAAGCATGAAAATAACAGTTTTATTTTGCTAAATAAGTAAAAGCACTACAAAACAAAGGAAATTGTATGGTTTTATCTTCGTGAAAGAATGTCGGAGCGGCATTTTTTTATTGAAAATCAAAATAATAATTTTTGATGCGGGGGTTTAAAATTGATGCGGGCGGTGCCTGAGAACCATACCTTTAATTTTTTTTTTTGGCCTAATAACACTGTTTACTGTAGACTTCATATTCAACGCTCCTGCATACTTGATTTGTTCCCATAGTTGAGTCTCAGGAGGCATGTCCATGTTAGTATTAATGCATTTAACAACAGGCTATATAATATTGTAAGGCGATAGGCCAAGAGCGGTAAGGATATGTGACGTAAGCATTAATAAATATGCTGGAAACGCAAAAATAAAGGAAGTTGGTGTAGCCTGACAGTCTGTCGGTCCAGAGGAGGGTCAGAGGTTGTCTGTAAAACTGATCAGCTGAGGGACGACTTCTCGTAGTATTGTATGTCAGTGTTTGCTGGCTACCAATGTAATCTCACTAACGGACTTGTGAGTTGTGTTTACAGATGGACTTGAAAGCAGCCGATGTGTTCTGCCGTGGTGAAGCCCAGCAAACAGACCAGGACAATTGATAAGCTGATCATTGTGTATGGTACCGAATATTGTCGAGTGCAGTGACATATTCTGATACAGATAACTGGATATACCCAGGGCGATTATATAGGGATAGACATGGTCTGACAGAGAAAATTTAGAGAAGGCTGTTGGCCTATCTGTCAGTGATTCAGAGAAGCGAGTACTTCAAGAGTACTTTTTTTTACGGAGAGAACCGCTTGTGAGTTGTGTGTATCCAACATGGCGGACTTCAATAGCTTAAATACGGGCAAGATATGTCGCAGGTTAGGGCCCTGATTCGCAACAAATAAGATTTACCTTGACCGTATTCCCAAAGAAGAATCTGCATTATTGCCCACTTCAGTGTCTGTTTGGGTTATATCTCCAATATTACTTATTTTCTAAACTGACCTCTGGGAAAAAAATATTAGTCGTCGGTGACAGATTAACACCTAATGTTTATGTTTTACCCAAACCTTAATTCTGAGGTCATACGTGTACCCATCCCATAATTTACCAGGCTTGTAAGTATAGGCATAATATTCAAAGGTAACATATTTACCTATTTCTTTTCACTACGTGCACATACGTTTTGCAGCATGAGAGAGCGTCACATGTGGTGGGCGGGTGACTGAAAATCCGTTGTTATGTAATGGCTTATTAATCGATCAAAAAGTAAATCTTATAGAGTCCTAGCTTCCTGTTGATCTGCGTGGTTGAATTTAAAATGTCGGGACTGAGAACATTAAATTATTGATATGTGTAGGCTCATCACGTGCTGTTGCATCAGTTACTTTATTAGACACAAATCAATATATATATATATATATATATATATATATATATATATATATATATATATATATATATATATATTTAGCGTTGCAGGGACAGAGAGAGTTAATCTCTCAATATGGTATGGTCAGGACTGACCCGATTTTTTCCTGTTCAGTGTTTCGTGCCGCACGATCATAGATCAATGATCTGAGTGACAAAGTATGAGGCAGAAAATATATTAGGATTCCATGACCATAAATGACTTGATATGTGTCCATATTTCCATTGACAAACACACACACATATATATATATATATATATATATATATATATATATATATTAACTATTATATAATTCTCTTTTGTCACTACTGCGTTACCATATATGCGCAGAGCCAAACCCTATACTAGATGAACTGCAAACAACCAGATTCTCATAATCGACGGCCAGTCGATGCAATAGTCCTACCGATGAACTATACGTGACCGTTATCGCATATTCATTAAATAATTATCAGAATAGTTGCGAGCAACCAGTCAGATTACCGTTGACAATGTAAATTGTGGATCTACTGACAAGCGCCTAATTTGCATAAATTTGGGGGACTCTCCCAAACAGAACACGGAGATGGTGAGGACGGCCAAAAACTAAACCAGGGTAAAACGTTGTTGTTATGGGGTCTGATATTCTTTATAAGCAGAGGCTTAAGTCATCCACATTCTAATCTATTCCCAAATCCACGGTTAAATGGGAAATGCCTGCGATGCATGGATCCGCGCATTCCGAAGGCCCAAGCTAAACCAACAAGTACATATAGTCTGTACCTGTACCAGTTTCCGCAGGTGTTTCCGGGTTAAAATTTCTTGCGCAAAGGTTGCAGGAGCTATTTTATGGACTGTCCAATTGAAAAATAATGTCTAATCTTCAACTGATGAGAAAACTATCCAAAATATTACAAAACACTTCAACAATTATGTGGCCTGGACAGCTGAGCGGTAAAACGCCTTGCTCTCTCTGCTGGCGACCGAGTTCGATCCCAGGTGCTGCCATGAGAGTGGGTTGTAGTGGCCCGTCTAAGGGCGATGGTTCCCTCCGGTTTCTCCGGCTTCCTCCACCATTTCTCACTACGATCTTTAACTCTCTTACTATCTTCTATTTTCGCCTCAAATATCTAACTGTGTACCGACTCAATCTGTCGACCTTTGTCGTTGCGGAGGAAGCCAGTGAGGGCCGGATTTTCCGGAGACCTGTGACTGGCTCGAGCGCCGACTTCACTTTCAGTCACTCAGTCATTTCAACAATGATCGCTTAATATCCATTAATCGATAACAGAGATATACACTCAAAATTCTATTGTCATCATTATGATTCATATATTTATTATCATCAGCAGGTATATTTGCAAGCGTTCCTTTTTCATAAGAGGGGCAACATTTACTACCATTGAGCACTGTATGTGGGAATCCAGAAAAGCACTCTGATAAACAGGATGGAACAGATTCTGGGACTGATCAATCAGGATCACCATGCTGAGTACCAACAAGCTCCCCAGAGTCCGAGCTTTTATCTAACACTGTCACACGGTCGGCTTTCGGGGCGGTACGTTCTGCTCCGCTGACAGGCAGTCCCAACGAGGTGACGGATCAGACTTCGTGTCGGTCACGTGATACCGTAAATAACCGACAGGAAGCGTGCCGACGATATATCAACAAGTTGTTGATGTAAACAGTTGTATAATAAGCTTTAAAACAACTACCATGAAACAATCCGTCACTTTGGATTCAAAATCGTGTCACTACAGCTGAAAAGGTTGGAGCACTGCTCATGTGTGCAAATGTTCGAAAATAATAGCTTTCCTTACAAAAAAAATAATTTTGAAAGGAGATATCAGACGGGATTCGACCTACAGATGGTCATATGTCACTTTTGGCAGGTGCGTCCACTTGAATATTCAGAAAATTAAGAAAGCATTTTAAGGCCCCTTTTTGCAGCACATATCGGAAATGAGTACTTCTGGGTCCACTAAATCCCTGATGCTCTGAACACCAATAAACCTTTGTGTTTACAGGTACTTACTACATAGATTACGACCTCAGACAGCATAAGATTCCCTAAAAATAAGATTTGATCATAATTAAGTCAGACTATGAACTGCATCAACTGTAGTTCGGAAGGTAAGTTCCCTTAACATCCCTGAATTACATTCCTCGAATGCATTTGCCGTATATGAGAAAGTTCTTTGATATTACATGTATATACGTAAAACGTTAGTATAACATGTTGTCGTCGATACCTGTAATCTTTCAGATATTTTATTAAAACCATGTTGTAGCCTATTTACCAAAGTGTCAAAATGTTATAGAAACAACATACATTGTCAAAAACATCATGTTAAATGCATTAATACAAGACTAGGGCTTTTGTTACATTTTTTTCACATACAAGATGTGTTGCATTTTAACACTGTGTTGGTTTTACCAATGACGTTAACATCCGTGATCTAATTGGATATTCAAGGCTATGGGTTGTGCGTTAAGATTAGAAACCTGCCACGGTATCTATAATTATAAGTTATAGGACAATATCCCACACCGCAGTGATGTGACTAAGCGGTGACGGAGGATAAAAATAATCTCTGTATAAGCAGACTTTATGCGTTTCGCTTGACCTTTAATGGGTGCCTGCTTCGTCATTTTGAGTATACCGGCTCCTGTATAAGATAAAGTCAATAAACGGAGCATATTATGACAACGCCGCGCAATAGGTCACCAAATATCCCCTGTCATAATTCTTATGAAGGGAACCATATAAGGGACATACGTTATCTTGAAGTTTTAGGAATATATATAAGATTATATCAGAACCTCAAGACCACCGGACACGCCGCTCTTCCGAATATACGGTATCAGGAGGTTACAGGATTGTCTTATCTAATAATATGTTATAAGCGAATAGTACATCATGTTATAAGGACGGGTAACCTGACTGCACTTTAAGTTTTACCATATGAATCCTTTTGAACACCTTTTGACTTGAGTCTGATGAGACGGAACAGATTGATCGCATATTTATTTAAAAAGCCCAAAATCAAACTAAAACGTACGTCTGACTGGGGTATGTGGGCTCCAGTATTGAACATGTCGCTGTTTACCTATTTTTTCGATAATTTTGTACAATAACCTTAGGCTCACCTTTATTTACCTCATAGGTAAGTTCAATGTGGCGATTATCTTACAGCAAAATAATGCCCTTCCATGGATGCATTCCAGATGATAATTCGAGAAAGAAATATGACTGAACAGATATATTACCTTGCGATTTATCAGACATACCTAAACTGACGGTCTTAAACTATATACATTGACGATTCGATGATGAAATCACAGAAGTACGTGTACCTCATTTGTTTGTTACGACACGCGTACGTCCCTACTACACTTCAAGGATAAACAGATTTGGCCACTTGAACTGACGAAATCATTTTAGCAGCTCTTTTCGGCAGGGCAACGCTGTCCTGGGGTCTCAAAGAAATATTATTTCATGCTTATTTAAAGCATCATAAATCGTCACATTACCTAAGTAGATGGAGCCTATTCGTAGAGACAAATGTAATTGATTTGAAAGAAATCCCGCGAAAAATTAGGCAGGGGTGTTGGAACAGAGTATAATCATAAAATTTTATTTATTTATAATGGTAAATGACTACGAATTTATAACAGTGTTGAGAAAAGAGTGGCTCAGGGACAAACTTGGTCCACACGTACATTATCTACATCCTTTAACTTAGATGATACATGTACCCGGAGAGTAAGACTAGAAAATATGACCAGTTCTGGTGACGATGATGCCTGTGACAAAAAGGCGGACCAGTGATCGATCACTTCCAACAAACTTGGCATCTCGAGTCCAAACAGGTTCCCAGGAGCCCCCCACGTCAGCTGAGCGGAACTAAAACTTTTATCTTACACTGTCATACTGGTAGATTCCTACGCGGTACGCTTCACCACCTTGACAGGAAAAACCCACGCAGTGACAGATGACACATCCGTTCGGTCACGTGGGACCGTAAATAACCTGTGTAAAACCAACAGGGCAAGGCTTTACCAGAGAGCCTGATATATCATCTCAAACACAGATATACTCAATAATATATCATACACACGTATCAAGAAACTGGGACAGTTCTAACAGGAGACACAAAGGAGACTTTAAAAACGACAGTGTAAATACAATGAATGTTGAGAGTGCTAACTGCTATCAAAAGGGACAAATGATTCAAGAATAGACATGCATCCTTGTTCAGACAATTACGTATGGGGTAACTTAAAGGACATAATCAGAAACAATATTATGTCTATTTTTTCAAACTATCTGTTCAGTTTTGTTTAATACAAAACTGTCGCAGCAAAACCATCCCCAACACAGTCTCAGTATCTCCCATACGGCTGTTCAACACTTTTTATGGCTCTGCGTGTTTGTAAACACAGTCCACGTGTCTTTTTACCATAACAAAGCCCCGTGACCGGACGTCCGATTGTGAGCCGCAACACACGAGTTTTCAGCCAGCGGGAACATGTTATACATTTTAGGGGGCAAGTCAGTCAGGGCATCTCATGATTGGCAGGTGTTGTGGCTCAGCGATGCACAGAGCCCAGCCCGCTGTGTTTTGTTGACACCATTGATCGCTCCCGGTCCACTTTTTATCACATGTTTACAGTAGTAAGTAAAGGGTTTAAGGGCAATGGTTTGGCATACATTTATTTGAAGGGGAAGAAGCTATTTTTCGAGTTATTTCAACATGCTTAGTAGGTGATTGGGTCCCTTTTAATTAACATAAAATACAAAGGACAATATTTTAAAGAAAACCCACGTTTTATGTGATAAAAGCGCATATTAAGAGGATCTTTGTTGTGTTCCGTTTATCTGCACCAGAACATGTAAGATCGATCTCATATTGGTCCGTATTTGCCCGATCTTTCATGCAAATTATTATGATATTTCTGTATTCTTCAACGTACCATCATTAGAATGGTCGCAAATACTAAGCTCCATGTCCGCCATTTTGTGGGATCTCATAACGAAAAAGGCGACATCTCGATGACCGATATATCCAGCATATGTCTTAGCCTTGTACATGTAATGCGGCCGCCGAGTTTCCTCTGTAATTCTATCAAACAATCGTTGAAATGAAAAAGAACTGCCAGAACTGCAGGTTGTGTCGTACGACACCACGGCAGGGTATAAATTTCACGTTAGCCCTGTAACATCACGAGTTTATTCGTATATTAAAATTGGCGTTATATATTTCCCCGTCGTAAAATATTTGATATACATTTCTTTTCAGATCATTAAAATGGTTTTGGGCCTTATATCAATCGAAAGCAGTTACCGTTTGTTATGATATAGATTACAGGTTCAGTATTGGTTCTTGTGTCAGTATAATAGTAACATATACAGAATATAAACAGTTACAGCGATATATAGGAATGCATAAATTTGGCTTACTGACATTCTAACCTCACACCGGCATTGCGGTATACCAGTAACAAAAGAAAGCACATATAATAGACAGGGAGCCAGACAGATACCTAGCCAGCTATCCGATTAACCAGCATCCACCACTAAAGCTAAACAGCAGGACACAAAACCAGACAAGCAAAGACTCAATTAGCCGACCATGATTAATGATCAGTACAGAGGGAATACAAGATCACAGCAGTAGCTTATGATGCTGTAATAACGGTACACTGACTGCTTCAATTTTTATATCCCAAACAAAAGACAGAGAAAATGCCAATGGACATTGTCAAATAGCCCACAAAATGCACCCTGTCATCATTTGGTAAGAGTAAATGACATCAAATCGTTAAGGTCGCTGGATACGTTAAGCCTTCGAAGCATTATAATAAACTTATATTGATTGGCTGCAAACGTGCTTTTTTTCATCCGTACTTGTTACCTCAAATAAAATAATCCTAAATTGGGAAAAAAGCAGACTCGGTGACGCAGGGCTCTTTCTATTCCCTCGGCGCAGCTCGACCTTGTACTGTTACAGTCCAGATTGGCTGCTTGATTTTGTAGGCCACTAGATCCCTTTAGGTGTTACCTCTGGCTGGCCATAGAACACCGTAAATAATCTTCAGGGAGGTCACAGAGTGCAGCAAAGAAAACGACAGCAAGACATCAGCCAAGGTATGCACCATAGAACATGATATCAGGTTTGAAATCAAATGGGGCCTCCAGATGAGGCGGAAGAAGTCGGAAATTTTAAGATGTTGAAGAAAAAATATTATGCGAGAACCTTTCTTCATTCTCTGTCGATAAAAGATAAAGGTTAAAGTCCCCTTTTTTCCGGATCGAGTCAGGTCAGGCCAGTCCATTTTGTGGCGTCAAAGCTAGATCGGGCATAGGATAGTGCAGGGAAGCATATATTTCAGGCAAAAAGGTATTTAAGGATCGATACAATTTTTTAAGCAGGTTTTATTTTAATAAATAAAAATAAATGAGTGTTGGTATTTTTGTGTATGCTGCAGGGCGCTGAAAGCTGTTTCAAAACAATTAACATTAGGCGACATTTTTATTAGCCTTCATATTACGTGAAAACGATATGCACAACCCCCTGTTTTCCTGGAACAAAATAAAATAACAGGAGTTGCGCTCAAATTCGATGGATTATATGGTGCCAAACACTCTATTGAAAAAGCTTTCTTGGAGGTCATGTGTACCTTATTTTAAAATATATAGGGCCCGAAAATACGCCCCTCTTACCAAAGAGGTAACATTTAGTTCTCTTTGGAAGTCATGGTAAACAAGACTCTGCATTATCTACCTAAATTCTCAAGGATTAAACATATAAGTATGGGAATCATTTAAAATAAATAGGAAAACTATTTGTTACGGAACCTAATAATAACAGATCAGGTTATCTTGACGAGCATAAATTTGTGTTACGGAGATAAACACTAGACAGCGTGAAATATCTAGGAGAATGAATAAAGAATGTTTTTTTGTTAACAAATAATTATAATTTATTCTGAGAACAATCCTAACATTACAATACACTAAATCAATACAATTACACAGTATTTAAGACATAACAATAATAATTATGTACATCACCAGATTCCGGATCCTAGGCTTTGATATCTGGATACCACAACTGTCACAGGCCAACAAGAGTCTTTTAGCACAAATAATCCACGTGAACAGTTCAAGTAAATCTTCCCGGTCTAAGTCCAATAAAATCTCGTAGACAATCTGTTGTAATTCAGAAGTGAAGTTCAGGAAAACTCCCAATGACAAACTGAAGACAATCTGTATAAAATCTGTATAAAGTTTGTATAAAGTCCGTAGAATATCTGTAACTCTGCAATTATCTGAGTAGGTCCCAAGACTGACGAAAAAGTCGCACCCTTTAGTGCCCGCTGGTATTTTCCTTCCTCCCGGCTCTAAATATAGCACCTATTTAAAGCTTTTTCACCCGAAATCTAGAAACGCCTAGGCACGGAAAATTCCAATGAAGAGACTCGAAGCTTTAAGAATACAGCAAACGCGCTGTGTGTCTACAATCTGGCGGGCAAGCCAGTGTTCAACAAGTGCGGTTCCCATAGCAACGCACAGGGCTTGTGCCTAACACGAATCAGAATGTCAATCACATGTTAATCTATGTAAAATCCTGCGCATAATAAACAAATGCATGTAACACTCCCCCTTCTGTAAGGAAAAAAAATTTCTAAAAACTTTCTTTTTTTCTATCACAATCACTAAGTTTTTACAACATTTTAATAAACCATCTTATTGACAACATTGCATGAACATTTCGTTAACTACATTTCATAAACATCTCGATAAGCAATAAGCAAGTACATTAACAAAGGGCTATATTTAAAAAAAAACTATGTTTGATTACAGAAGAGTATTTAAGACATGCACTATACTCATTTTCAAAAAAAACATGTGTTGTGTTTATGAGGTCTTCAAATTTTTTTATGCTTAATTAATCATAACCACCTTGTTACTTTGGATGTGACTCACAGGAGATAATAATAAAGAAAAAATACATTTTGATTTACTCTTGTGTTAAGTGCCAGCTACGCAAATTAATCTTACATTAAACTCTATCACTAGTTTAAAATAACTATTTGGCTCAGCAGATTATTGCAAATTTTCAACATTGCTGATGTCAGCTTTGCGCTTGGTTTCTGACTTACAATAAGCTTGAGATCATTTGGAACGGCATCCTGTAATGTCAAGCCTCGTTCCGTATTTAGCTTTGCGTGGTTAAAGTACTAGCCAGCTACGAGCAATACTGTTCTTTATGGCTACTAACTCTTCTAACACTGGGATTATAATCTATGACTTATCAACATGGACCTGTAGGAGGAAAAATGAGAAATTTATTTTTAATAAATTGCACGTTTTTGTCGCAGAGGTATTCAATTATTCTCTGTCTCTTACTAATGAAATCATTATATCAGACAATCACCTGCATTCAGTTCTTGTTTTCTTTGTGCCGCATGCAAGCATTGTTACATATTTAATCAAATGGAATTAACTTGTCCTTCATATTCAATTATAAAAATTATCCCTTTTTTGAGGATTGACAGATGAAATTTTAAAAATTTATCTTAATCATAAATATTGTATAAAATTGTGTTTGCAATCTCAATCTCAAGGACAGTGAAAAAACCTGCAGTTTAAATTAAATTTCATGGTTGTAAAAACATGCAAGTAATTCAGTAATTGTAATAGTAAACCCACGTAATTCCGAGATTTACACCAATTCACATTTAGTAACCGAATACATTACTTTAAATACATTTATTGATTACATATTTTGCATGCGTTTTTGTTCCAAAAGGAAAGACTCACCACAAAAACATGAAGCAGATTTCTCTTTCACGGATGATGACAATGGGTAACCGATTGTGGACCGAGTGTTCCATTTCCAGTAAAACATTTATGTGAAATTCATCACCTGGTGAACAGATTTTACTTGTGACCTGCATTAAATTTTGGAATACCCCTATTTGTCCATCTTTTATTTATGATGTTCGTTCATTATGTCCCATTGACCGTTTGGTTTGATGGAAGATGTAAGTTTTAACAGGGCAGATGGACGGATTTATTACACTGGACAACCTATGCTGGGACTTTCACCCAACATAACTAGCCCGGTGTTCAGTATAAATGGCAAATTGAGGAGTAATGCGTTGACAGCAGCTTCGCCAGAATCCTGAGAACGTTTTGCTCTGCATGTTTTCAGTTATGCAGCCTAAAATCACATTGGTTTAATCAGAACGTACTATACTGACAGGATTGTAAAGTAGCCTCTGGTGAATATTAACACTATCCTGAAGTTTCAAGAGACATGTTACGTGAAAAGCGCCCAAAAAAAGACGAATTGGAAGATTTTTTTTTCGTCGTCGCAATGATCTGAGGCCCCAGCTGTTTTACATTCCCCTTAATACTTAAATCGAGAGGCATGATGGAAACACTCTAGTACGCAGTTGTAAACTCATAGTCCAAAGCCTATAAAAGGCGAGAGCTAAAATGGCAGGTAAATGTTTAAAGACAACCCTTCTATTACAATTTCAATGCTGCATGTATGCTGTAAGAGTGACCCATCCCGATAGATCACGAGTGGAAGTGTTAAGTTGGGAGTGATTGAAATCGTCGATGATATCAGACTTTAAACTTTAAAATACCAGGCTCATGGGACTGTAAGTTACAGAGGGAATATAGGAAAATGTCCCATCTAATAGTAACTGATTATTTCAAAAGTAATTAGCAATAAATATTTAATGATAATCACTGTACCTCTATTGGGAAACATGCACTGCAGACACGGCAAACGTAAGCCTAAACGTAAGGCTATGAAAGCTGGCATTTTCGAATTTCCTATCTGCGAAAAACCAAACGTTCCATGTTCTGGCATACATTTATTTACAGTCACGTAAACTTAATGAAAGGAAAGACCATGTAGCATACATAATATACATACAAAATATCTGGCAGATAAGCAAATCACATCCTCATACTACTGTTACGAAATGAATCGTGTCATTTTGTATTATTTTTCTTTTCTCGGGTCAGCTGTACCGGGTTAGCTGTATTTTGTATTTGTTGAACCAATGCGCCGGTCATTGTTAGTCCTGTTAGACAATCTACTATCTGTATTCAAGAGAGGAGTTACAGAGGGCGTTGCAGGTCAAGTTATTGGTGTGGAGCTCGCCGTGGGATTCGGCGTGATTTGTTCTCAGCCTATATAGAATTAAGCGTGCTCATGAAAATAAAAGGGGCTTAAGTAGAAAAATCAGGCCAGGCTTTGTATTAGGATTATAAATATGAATATAAATGAGCCTGCAGAGTAGAAGGGTATTGAAAGAAATGCATACGCAGTATACTAACATAGTCTATGGAGGTGTTGCGACCCAGTGACCAGAGAGGTGTTGCTACCCAGTGACAAGTGAGGTGACCACAGAGGTGCTGCCATCCAGTGACCAGAGAGGTGTCCAGAGAGGTGTTGCCACCCAGTGACCAGACATGTGTCCAGAGAGGTGTTGTGAGAGGTGCTGCCATTCAGTATCAAGTGAGGTGTCCAGAGAGGAGCTGCCACCCTGTGACCAGAAAGGTGTCCAGATATGTGCTGCCACCCAGTGTCCTTAGAGGTGCTACCACACAGTATCCAGAGAGGTGCTGCGACCAAGTATTCAGAACGGTGCTGCTACCCAGTGACCAGAGATGGGTCCAGATAGTTGCTACCACACAGTATCCAGAGAGGCAGCCAGCCGGGGTCCATAGAGGTGCTGCAAGCCGCTGTCGAGTGAGGTGCGGCCAACCCCTGTCATGTGAGGGCCTGCCAACCCCTGTCGAGTGAGGTGCTGCCAGCGGGTGTCCAATGAGGTGCTGTCAACCCCTGACGAGCTAGGTGCTGCCAGCCGCTGTCGACTGTGGTGCTGCCAGTTGCTGTCGAGTGAGGTGCTGCCAGCAGGTGTCGAGTGAATTGCTGCCAACGAGTGTCAAGTGAGGAGCTGCTAACCCATGTCCAGTCAGGTACAGAAAGGTGCCGCCAGCCGGGATCTAGTATTGCAAGTTCAGGAGACCTAGAGACTGTTTAACCCGACTCTGTTTTTGACTAAAGTTTAATTTAGTGTACTCGTGTATCTAGTAAGGCGAAACATGCTGGGAACCCTATTCGTTAGGTGATTTTGAATTTTGTACCTTTTATTTTCGTTTAATATATAATCGTGTTGTTTAGCAACTGACTTGTGTTTTGTTGTGTGCCTGAGAGCTGATACGTTGGGTGCGCCATCAAAAACCACACGATATCCATTTTTTCCCGTTAAACCAAAGGCAACCCGGTCGGTCACTTGGTAACGGCAATCTTTTCCAAAGGGCACCAGAAAGAGGTAACAACTACAAGTTATTCAATTTTTTATCGCAACAACTAAGGACCAGACAGACATTCGGGGGTGAACAAATAGTCCCTGCGCTTTCGTTATCTGGGGTTTAGGTAACCTAAAGAATGGATAACAGACATATTGATGTTTGGTTCTCTGATAGACCCCACCTTGTCAAAGATTCAGTTTGGTTTGACATGTTATTATCTGCAATCGGGGATATCTACTCCGCTGAGACAGTAAATTGATACATCTATGATCAGTTCTGAGTGCGTACTGCTGATGTTGTTTACTCACAGGGATCTGATATTTTATGCCTGAAGACAACAAAAATGACTTGAGTACACGGAGGCATCTTCCCATACGAATATATTTATCACGCTCGGCAATTTGAACAGTGATGACGTTGAGTGCACCCGTGTCAGAACCAGGACAAGGAATCCTCCTATCTAAGAGACTCTACGGTAATACGTCATAGACACGGCCCAGCAGCAGATTGTGTTTCCAACAGGTGATTGATAAACGGATTCTAGTGACAGATATAAACCTAACGGATAATGTGTGATAAATGATGAGGTACAGAATGACGTACTTGATGTAAACACCAGGCATTGTTCTGTTTGAACTACGTTTTCATGTTTGTGCAATTACAATACAAAAAGTAGAAAACGTAATTTAAACAGAACATGCCTGGTGTTTATACAATTTCTTTACAAAATTATGTATCGAGTTTTAGCAAAAATTATTTAATGTATTAAATTAAACCAACAATAGGTAAAGAAGATTTTATACTAAGATGCCATATATCTCGGACAAATGGAATATGAGGCTAGAATTACTGCACCATCTGATAATGTACTGTTAAACGCTGAAATTGTTTCAGTGAACCCTGAGGCCCTGACAAATCAATAGGTTCTCCAAGCATAACAGCAGGAAACATTAACAGCCGCAGATACTACAATATAAAACAACGAAGATCTTTCACCTACTCGAGCATGGAGAACTGTTGCTTTACCCGGATAAACACGCTGCCTCGGCCAAAAACGTTTCTTCTGTTTCATGTTTCGTGGTTGTAGTATCAACTAATACCCCCAGTTTCGCAAACTTGATGTAAACAGAAACTTGCTGTTCACGCTCTAAAGAACTGATAAACGTTTTATTTCGTATACTTGTTGTAATTCGCACGCTTAATGGCATTAGAGGGGACTATTCCGGTATCTCTTCTGTTTGAACCGACATGTTTAAACATTTGGGGATTCGCCAAATTAATCCAAACAAAAACATTTGAAAAGGGCGCATTGCTGCAAGTGACCTCTCAATTTCTGCACCTAAGCGACCAACCATCTTATTCTACGAAGATTTTCCGATTGTCAAAAATTGGCGCATGTACCTTGTTTACTTACAGCTTTAAGATAAACAGACTCATATTTTATTCAAACTAATAAATTTGTCATAGAGGCGTTACAAGAACTTTTCTTAAAATAGTCAGGGGGCCAAAGCAAGTTATTTTGAAAAAAATTGCCCGGGCTGATATAGAATTTTCATTTTATTTTTCGTAGAGGTAGGCATCTTGGGAATCAGAAAACCAGTGTTGGCAAATTTGACACTCTTGCACAATATTGCAAGGAGCATTTTTTATACGAGCTGTATACATTTTTATATGATTGGCCCAATTTGGCTCTCTGCCCCAAATGGACTAAAACAGCAAGTAATATCTTTAGTATTTATATGCACAAATATAATAATACACACAAAGTTGATTGTAAAAATTCCTTCATTCCTACATGGGAAAAATTATGGCTTACAAGAACTAAAATACTACCAAATTTCTTTTGAGCAATCTCACATAAATGAACACAGTTTCTGTATGCGTTTACACATAGACATTGTTAAAGCCTTAAAATGTTATGTGATTATTCTTCTTTTAGTAACATGCATAAGTTGCTAAGATGTAAGACAGATATGTAGTAATGCCTTTTGTACCCCTACCCCCTTATTCATGAAAACGATCGCTAAAACAGGAGACAACAGACAACTTTACTTAAAAATATACTCATACGAAACTTCTTACATTTGTCAGCATAACAATTACAAAGCATTAAATCAGAATCACTTTATCAAGGTCATTTTTTTTTCTAGGTTGATTTAAATACAACTATATCTGAACGGAGATGTGCCAAAATCATCCAATGAATGAAAAAAAAACTAGAACGTGGTTCATGTTTAAACTGTTTATAGTTTCTCTTACATGACTTCACCTGAACTAATAACGTAAGAGCTATAATGTTTAAGAGTATTTTTATGCACTCTTTCCCTTTATTTAGAAGGTAGCCAACAAAATAGGAAATCAATACCGACAACATACATAGTTGAAGCCCTACATATATTTAAGAAAAAATAAAACCAGAAGATCACATGTACCATTTTACATAAAAAAAAAGAATTCAGGTAGCAAAGTAAACGAATTTAGCCATAAAAATGTTCATCTCTATTGCCATTTATAAATGTCTGTTGTCAATGAAACATATACTGTTCAGAAAGGACACTTATCATGTTTCATCATCAGAAGATTAGTCACCAGGCACTTTTCTTCAACACACCCTTTCTCCCCAATAGTGCAGTGATATAGTGGACCTTTGAAAAAGGATATATTTAAGGAGATAGTGGCACCAAAATATATACAAAGGATAATTGGTATGAAAATGTTCGTATTGGCCTCTAGTTTAAGAATATGTCTGGGCACAGGCATTAGAACTGTCACAGATAAGGGGAGGGGGTCACATAAATGTTCCTAACTTACTTAATATTCAACGTATTCACTTCAAATTACCCTCTGTGTATTGCCAAATAAACTCCCTCGAACAGAATGAAGAGACCCATCAATTATATACATTTATTTGGTTGGGTAATTGATGTGGTAGCTAATTGTTTTATAATGAAAACCGTTTTTGCTGTGTTTTTAGACTCATCTTATATTTAAATCAGGACCGATTCAGAAAATACATATAAGAAATCTTGGGATATCCTTTAACGTGGACAGCGCAAAACCTTTTCCAATGCAAAACAACCCACTGGATCCGTAATGCGCTTTTTGCACCAATATTCAATGAATTTTTTTTAATGTTTAAGCCCCGCAACCGAATAGAGTTTCGTGAAAATCAGTTCAGTCTGTTTAATGCATGGTCTTGATGATAAAGCTAATAAGTAGAGGAACAGAAGTCCAGCGCTAACCCGTTGCGAGTTTTCAATGATATACATCCCAGATGAACCTGCTTGAAAGTAATCGGCTTCGATGTTTAACTGATATTTACATTTGGTTAAAATCAAAGGTGTGATCTGTAGAATGTGTACAGATAAACAAACAGAAAAAAGATACAAACGTACATACAAAATTGAGTCAACTGCACCATAGGCCGGCCGTTTCCAATGTTTCCAATAATCATACAGAGCTGATAAACATAACCTCCTTGGTCGCAGGAGCGAGTCACATGAGTATAAAAGTGTGGTATCATTTATAAGTGTATGAATAATCCGTATAGCAGATTTTGGCAGGGCAAAAATCATATCTTCCAGACCAAGAATATTCTGGTAAAACAATCAGATTTTAATTTATTCTTCTTGAAAGAACACAGGCCACAGGAATTTATATTCTATGGGTATAGGGTATAGAAACATTATATACACACGTTGGAATTTACGCCTTTCTTTGTGATCACGGTTGTTAATAAATACTTTGCATTGCTTTCTATATAGGAAATAATGGGCCGCATTTATACAAGTATTCTCGTCATAAAATGTTATAAAGAATTTCGCAAACCTGCTTTCAGGATAATATTGCATAATCATATTAAGTACAAAATCATAAAGAGCTGATCAAATAAACCTAGGTCTTGGATAGATTCATCTTTGGCAGCAGGTCTGTGCCTTTACCTGGATTTTTGTTTCATTTTTATCGCGGTTTGGGAACAAACACAGATTTAATAACAGCAAATAACAATTTGTTAAACGCAATAACCTGATTTGGATAATATAATGTCTCAACAACACCATTATCCACATCTTTTACACCGTGCAAATATAAATGTCAGTCGAACCATATCTGTCCTGAACCCTTTGGAGCATCTCTGTAATATTTCGAATTTATTTTTTTAATTTCCTTTGACAGAATTGCTCCGTTCTGCACGTCATTGTCATTGTGTCCCTCTCTCAGAGATGATTGGATTTATACGATCAGTTTATGACGATCAGTTGAGCGACATGATTCTTTGGGCTTGTGGTTTTGTATTAGTACTACTTTTTAAGTTATTGTCAATTGAGTTTGGCAAATATTTCTTCACAATTTACTTTCAGCCTTTCAGTATTTTGCAATTGATCATAATAAAGAAGTTTGAATGAATTCAAGGCAGCCCTCTCTTTACAATATTTACCAACAGTTGTAAAATTTAGCATTGGATAGTCCACTTTGGGTTGTAGGCCTATTCATTTTTAACATTTCTTATTATATGGATTCCTAATATAAATAGCACGAATTGACAATGAATTGACTAAACATATTGAAATTATATTTAGTTCAACTTTTGAAAGAAAAAGGACGATAAACATTAAACAGAAAAATAATGCAAATGCAATAGTAATAGTGTAATTGTGAAAATTATAAATATATCAACCATTCTACATTTATTCCTGGTAATTTTATATTTTGCATCAGACCACAAAACTGAATCAGAATTTCAGTCAGACAAATTTGAGTATAATTGGACCACCTTAAAAATGAATATTCGCACAAAAGCCAATTGCCATACAGAGGTTACATGGATAAACATTAAACGTCCTAGTTCAGTTTAAGAAAAAAATCCATCATTTCTTGAAATTGCGATTAGCTGCATGCTGAAGCTTGTACGTGATGCCACCTACTTCAATTTGTTCTTGCCTTTTCCTTTTTTACACACACACACACACACACACACACACACACACACATATATATATATATATATATATGAGGAGAGCACAAAAGGTTTGTGTTGAATAAGAAATATAAAATAAATGTATAGTGTACAGTTTCTGTATCAAAAATGCAGGAACAGCCTTTTAAGTATTTTGATGTCCTACATCTACAGGACACAGTTCTGTTAATGTCTGGCTGTGCTGATTTGGACATCATTACTGGTAAAAGTTTTCCTTTATCTATTGGTCGGCCAAACTCTGCTGGTGGTGGTAGATCTGGATGACCTCGTTGTGCCCTTTTGTAAAGTGTTATAGATATATAGTTGGCACAAAGCCCTGAGTGCATGAAATCTGAACGCGTCCTCCTTGGGAGGTAGTGCTCTCAGGTCTGGCCTTGTCGAAGACTGACGAGAGAATCAAAACTACTTTGTCTGTATCTGTGCTTACTATATCTGTGCTTCCGTAGAGGTTATCTTGAATATAACCAGCAAAGGCCCTTACGTGCTGAAAATTACATTTATACATTCAATCATATTGAAGCAAAATTGAAGAAAACATGAAGATTTCAGTAAGAATAGACATGCATTTGATAGAAAATCCCATGGCCATTGCACAATTATCTAAAATTAATCCTAAGCTGAAACAAATGTACGTACATAGAAAAAAAATCTAGAATTTTGGAAAATTTCAGGGGTTGGGGTAAGTTATAGGGCTCACAATCGCTAACATATAAGCGATGTCGTAAAAATTCATACAGCTGTCAAAGCCCTGGTTCTTAGCCAATCAATGGTACCATATTTGTGAAAATATATACAATCAAGTAGCTTCTGTGAATTAAAAAAGGACCAGAAGCACGTAGCAAGAAAGTCGTAAAATTACTCAACCTTCCGAAACAAAAGCAATACTAAAAGTACTTTTGCAAGAGTATTGAGACTGCCAACATTACTTTCCAATCTCTTTGCTGGATGTTCTAAACATGTAAGGAGTGTAAAATTTTATATCTGAGACTGAAAGGTACACCCTTATTTTCGCACAGTACAAAGTTTGGCCCCCTGACTAAAAGGGATTACCTGCAATCGATCAATATTTATGCAGATAAAAACCAAAAGATGCTGACGTGAATGTGTGGAGTTTTGTAGACGTCCCCTGAACGTCATGCTATAACGTCATAAAATTTCATTCCCGGAACCTTCCCACAACCTTTCAAATCCCTTTCATTTTCATGCAAATATTCATTTGGAGAACCACATGTTTTGTTTAAGTTGGTTTATTGAAGTCTCGGTGTCTGATGTTGCGCCTCGCGAGCTGAATTGTCCTCGGTGACTCTAACCCCGGTTTTGACGGTTGTGCTCTGTTCCGTATATTGCAGCTGTGTTCTGTTCCGTATTGCGGCTGGAGCACTCTTGGCGTTGGATTCTTTGATGGGTATAAAACAAATATTTTAGTTTATTGAATGTGTTATGCAACGTTTTATAGGCCTCCTTCCAATAGAAAATATACTGCAAGTATTGTATGAACAAGTCGTGTAGCCTACTCAGGTAAGATTATGGAAAAGTTACAATGCTGACAGATTATATATCAAGTAATAAAATTAACCTTATAAAGGACATATTCTTAAATATTATAAGGATAATTCTTATTGTATAAATGATACGTAGGGTAAAGAAAGTTATGTCAATGGTAATTCTGATATATTTAACTGATAGCTTAGGAAAACGAAAAGGCAATGTAAAACGTCTTAGGACACAAGGTGAGAACAGGGATTTTTTGCGTAATTATCTCAAAGCCGACGCTTCAATTCAATTTAGTCTTATAAATACCATTTGCTTGAACTGACAACAAGTGTTATTTGCAACATAAACCTAAAAAAAACTTACTTTCATCGTTCTCTCGTGGTGTGCTCCTGAGGGTCGGTGTATTGTTGGCATGACTGTCTTGTGATCTCCCAGCAGCATCTGACTTTGCCCTAGCTTGTGGAGTGCCTCTCAGATGCACATATGACAGCTGTACAAAACACATATGAACGCAACATGAATTATTAGCATCAACAAAGAACACAAGTGACCATGCATGCTCACCCATGAAACAAATGTCATGCACGATCGAAACATCAAATATAAAAACTTATTATAAAGTCTTTACAAAGTACAATAAAAAATGCTGAAACAGAATAATATCGCTTATAACTTTTTTTTTAAAGTTTATTTCTCCAAACATATAAAAACGTGTACAAGGATATATGCACGTTAACATTTTGCAACTCATTACAAAATTTAAACACATATATATACATATACATACATGTATACATACCATACATATGTGTATTCATAATCATATATATATCCATAAACATAAACACATATTTGCAAATAAATGTACACAAGCAACACACGCATATACAAAACACAAATCTGCATATGGTTACTATAATTAAGTCGAGAACTAGCCTAATTTTTAGTTTAACACAAAACACAAAACATGATCAGAAACCCTCAAGATATAAAAAGAAAATCGTATACACTTGTGATTATTATGTATGAACACATATTTGAATATTGGACCACCTGTCATGGAATTTACTAATTCTGTTATTCTTCCTTGCAATAAGAAATTCAATATTTTTAACAAATGCAAGGTATTTTTTTAATCCTGAAAATGAAACAATAATTTGTTTCTGCCTGCTAAAATAAATGTAGCGTTTACTCAGAATAATAAATAGATTTAAACTGTCTGTAAAATCAGGATTACCAAGAAGGACATCATTTTTATTTAAGAAATTCTCATTATATCCTAAGTCAAATATATTGTGTGCTTGCTGCCAAATACATTGAACACAATCACATGACCAGTACAGGTGCTCAGCTGTTTCTATTTCTTTACGACAAAAAGTTTAATTACTATTGTCCTTCAGTCCCCATTTCATCAGCCAATAGTTATTTACTGAGATATCCTGTAACAATTTATACTGAAAACATTTTGTTTGAGTATCTTGACATAATTTAAATGGTAACAAACAAATTTTACTCCAATCAATTTCATCAATATCATAACAATATTTTGATATCTTAGGAATAAATTGCTTATCATGTAAAAGAGCAACAAATACATTATACAAGCGTCTTGAGTTACACTGTTTGAGTGGTATACCCACTCTGTTCTCAGATATTAACAATCATCAGAATACTCACTTGATATACTAAATACATCAATATCATATATTTTACAAGATATTTTCACCTTTTCAACTACTGCTCTCCATTTTATATATTCCAATTGTTTAACACCTTTGTTTTGCCATGTTTTAAAAGGGATTAATTTTCCATCAAGGTCAAATAAATTATTAACATAAAGTAAGCCTGATTCATACAAGTTTTTACTGAAAAAAAAGTAACACTATCAGTACCAGTGTTACCATTATACCATATTACCTGATCTACTATCGGCTTCACTGATTTTATTTTTTTCCAAATTTTAAATATACCCGACAGAAACTGATGTTCATCTTCTAGATTAGAAATAAAATCATAACCATAGTCACAATGCAAAAGTAGATCGAAATCTAATCCAATGGTTGCAAGCATATTTTTCCATACGTCTGTCACTTCTTTTCTTTGGTTTGAAATATGCTTTAAAATCCATGTTATCTTATATGTTTGTATTATACTATCAACATGAGGGACATTCAATCCCCCTGCAGTCACTGGTTGAATTAGAAGGATCCTTTTATGTTGTTCCTTCCCAGAATTCCACAGAAAGGAAAAAATTATTTTATCAATTTCTTTTCTATAATTCAAAGGTGTATCGACACATGTAAATATATATTGAAAAGATGAGACTAGATATGACCTAATAATCTGAATCTTACCTAACAAGGTCAAATTTCTTGTTTTCCAAATTTGGGCTGCTAACCTCATTTTTTTATTTTGTCTTCAAAATTTAAATAAGCGGCCTTTTCTTTGCTATAAGAAAAATATATGCCCAGTATTTTTTATGTGCGATTTTGACCAATTAATATTTAATGGTTTTCTATGTCATTCTTCTTTGAACCAATCCACATAGCTTCTGTTTTTTTCTATGTTTAGTGTTAACCCAGATATCTTTTTAAACATTTTGACTTCTTCTATTTAGTTTCTTGCAGAATCAGGATTGGACAGAACTGCTGTCATATCATCAGCAAAGAGAAGTAATCTAATTTCTTGTCCAAAAATGTTAATTCCTCTAATGTTATCATTATTTCTAATTTGTATAGCCAAAATTTCAATACAAAGAATGAATAAATATGGAGACAATGGGTCACCCTGTCTCACACCTCTACCGATTGGAAAGTACTGAGATGTTGTGCTATTATTTATTATACAACTTTAAATATTTTTATAAACTGTTTCAATCCAACAAATAAATGATGGTCCAAAATTAAAATACTGCAAAACTTCAATCAAAAATGGCAATTCCAAGGAGTCGAAAGCTTTTTTAAAATCAAGTGCTAATATTAAGCCTTCCTTTCTATATCTTTTGGTATAATTCATAATTTATGTTAAAAGTCTGATACTAGTAAAAATGTCTCTCCCTTTAACATATCCAAACTGATTTGAATGAATTAATTTGGGAATTATTTTTTGTAATCTTAGAGAAAGTGCTTTTGATCCTATTTAAAAGGCGACATTGAACAGTGAAATAGGCCTCCAATTCTTAAGTTTTGTACGATCTTAATTTTTATCTATTAAGGTAATAACTGCTTGTTTTTGGGAAGGTGACAATTCGCCAACTTCATGTGAATAATTAAGACTATCAACTAAATATTTTCCAAACATAGGCCAGAAATATTTATAAAATTCAGAACAAATTCCATCATTCCCTGGACTTTTATTTGCTTTCATAAGAATTAAAGCTTTGTGACATTCCTATATACTTAATTTACCTTCACAAATAGTTTGATCTCCAGTATTAAGAGAAATATTATTACTCATATTTAAATTATTTAAATTACATTGCTGAACGTCAAGAATGGTGGAGGAATATAAAGTTTCATAAAAATTAACGATCTGCTTCAAGATCTGTTTGTTGTTCTTAACAACTTGTCAATCATTCAATATTAGTTTCCTCACTGTTTTATTCTTTGAGTTTCTCTTTTCCAGGTTAAGAAAATATTTATTGGTTTTCTCGCCTTGTTCATACCATCTAATTTTTTATCTTAGAATAGTACCTTCTACTTTTCTTTTTCTCTATAAATTCTAATTCGTGTTTTAATTTTTCAACATTATTTTCAATAGTTACAATTTTTTCATCATCATTTAATAATCCAATTTCAGATGGCAGGTTTTTAATTTTTTCCTCTAAATCCTTCTCTCTGTCTTTATTTCTCTTTGCTTTTTCTTTCCCATAATTAATTGACACTTGTCTAATTTTGTATTTAAAATATTCCCATATAATTCTGGGGTCGTTAGTACCTGATATATCTTCAAGCCAGTTAGATATCTCATTCTTTATCAATTTGATATATTCTTCATCATTCAAAAATGATGCGTTTAGCTTCCATAAACCATTTCCTTTTTTAATTTGCTTATTATTTCCAATGGAAACAAAAATTTGGTTGTGATCACTATGGTTAGAATATCCAATGTTTACAGCTGAAATGAAATCAAATAAATTTCTTGAAATAAACCAATAATCGAGGCGTCTATATATGTTTGGGTTTTTACGGCTCCATGTAAATTGTTTCAAGCAAGGATATTTTACCCTCTAAACATCACACAAGTCATATTCTTCCATAATTTCAAATATAATATTAACAACACCTTTCCTTGTCCCACATATACCTCCTTTCCTGTCCAGTTCATCAATTAAAATACAGTTCATGTCTCCCCCGATAATGACATTAGCATCAGCCTCAAACATTGCATCTCTTATTTTGTCTGAAATATGAGTATAAAACAATATTTGTTCTCTAGCAGCATTCGGAGCATATACATTTATTAGAATATAATCAACACCATAAATTTCTACTCTCAACATAATAACTCTTCCTTGAACATGAACCTCTTGTTTACATTTTAAGTCTAAAGTATTTTTCAACAAAATCGCAACACCTCTGCTCTGGCTAGAGCCATGACTCCAATAAATTTGACCTCCCCATTCATTTTTCCATTGATTTTCATTTCTAACCGACCCATAAGTTTCTTGTAAAAATATTATTTCTGCTTTTTGCCTGTGCAACCATCTAAAAATTGATTTTCGTTTCTTAAAATTATTGAGTCCTCTAACATTTAAAGTGAGCAGGCTAAAATGTTCATTCATGTTATTGAATTGTTGTCATTTCTAGGGTGATACCATGACCAGTTGAAGGTTTCATTTACAATTTGTCCATAAACTATTCCAATGCCTGAAGGTACAGTTACCATTATGTTTCAAGTTTAAACAAGTGCTAAAGGATTTAAACAGCTTTGCTTTTGTCTTTATGAAAAGGACCAAAAGCCAAAACAGGCAACAGATTATAACAAAGAGAGCCTCTGGGTGTCCTTTGTTCCTCTAAATCCTTTAGCTTATTCGGAACAAAGAACAGGTGGTCCACCATGGTTTCCACTCCACAGCTTTCAATACAACACTTCAAAATAAACTCTGCTACGTACATTTGTCCTCAGTATTGTAAAAACATTGGGTACAAAACTTCTTCAAAATATTTAGTGCCACTTCTCAATAGTGGCATTACCAAATTTTACAGCAGGTTCACTTTGATAAAAATATTAAAAGAAATAATATGATCTACATATTGTTATATGTTGTGCTCTAAAGTGATGGAATCAATAGAAACATATTTAAGTTTAACATGAAAAACAATACTACTCTGTTATTTATGTATCTCATGTAAAAATGTGTTTAGTTCAAATTGTTTTACCATCTCATTCTTCATGCAGTATACAGCAAGAAATATCAGAGAGCTAACTCTGAGATAGTATGTAAACATAAATTTGTGATAATATTTGACTGAGTAAAACCTTTTATAAACTATAAACAGGAAAAAAAGACATATTCAGAAAAAAAACACATTTACTCAATGCTAATTGTGTCTTCAATCTGTACAAGATTGTAGTGATACTGAATAGATTTTAAAGCAAAATCAATTAACACATCAAATACGCCTAATCAACATGAACCTTTAGGAATACAATCTAGAACTAACAAGGATCAAGCATTATATATATATATCAGTTATAATCTTTTAAGATCTTTCTCTCTGATGAAAGACTTTTTGTGACCACTTGTTAATTTTACAATAATAGTGCCATCAGATGTCCATGCGGCCTCTACTTGTGGATGCTGTTTAGCTTGTTTGAGCAGATCAAACCTTGTTTTTTTGTAAGGTCTTCTACTATAATTACATCTGACCCTTTCAACTGTTTTCTTGCTCTAACAACTTGGTCCTTAAATTTCCAGCTGACAAATTTTACCAGAATTGCTCTAGGGTGTTTACCTCCTTGCCTACCAGCTCTACGTGCTCTCTCTATCATCCAGCTTTCAACTGGAACTCCTATTTGCCTGAATAGTTTCATGGCTTCTAGTTCACAATTTTCAGCACTTTCTGTTACTCCAAATATTCGTACAGATGTACGACGCCCATATTGTTCCGAATCATCCAGCTTTAATTTCCATTCATTTATCTCTCTTTCCAAATCTGCATTTGTTTCCCTCATCTCTATCTCCTGTCTATGTAATTGTATCCGCCAAAACAGAGTTTTGCGGATACTATGTTTTCAGCTGCACGCCGCCGCCGCCGCCGCGTAGGTGTCCGGAGAACTCCTCCGTAACCGCTGGGCGGAATTTTACGAAACCCGGGATTATGTTCGGGTCACATGTGAACTGCTGCGCCCCGATTTTGTTTTGACCTCTGACCTTTCCTCTGCGCTCTTCGTCCGTTTGTGCGTCTGTTTCCACACATAAACCCACATATCTCGGGAACCGTTTGACCGATCGGGCCAAAATTTTTTTG
Source organism: Sipunculus nudus (assembly GCA_026874595.1). Taxonomy (NCBI): domain Eukaryota; kingdom Metazoa; phylum Annelida; class Sipuncula; order Golfingiida; family Sipunculidae; genus Sipunculus; species Sipunculus nudus. The sequence continues at coordinate 9,686,022 of CM049312.1, read as the reverse complement.
CACAAATGTAGCCCTTGGAGAGCTTAATAACATACACCAAAATGGTGGCGCCACCTGCAACCATGTTTGCACAGTGTCCATCGGTTCGTCTGCCTTGGGTTAAAATCACTCATATCTCTGCAGTGACTAGACTAATTCACCTGAAATTCGGCATGCGTAAACATCCTGGATAGCTTTTCTGATTTTATGACAGGTGGCGCCACCTACATTCACGTTTACGCTGCAGACATCCAAGCTCATATCTCGGGAACCGTTTGACCGATCAGGAAAATTTTTTTGCACAAATGTAGCCCTTGGAGAGCTTTATAACATACACAAAAAATGGTGGCGCAACCTGCAACCATGTTTGCACAGTGTCCATCTGTTCGTCTGCCTTGGGTTAAAATCACTCATATCTCTGCAGTGACTTGACTAATTCACCTGAAATTCGGCATGCGTATACATCCTGGATAGCTTTTCTGATTTTATGACAGGTGGCGCCACCTACATTCACGTTTACGCTGCAGACATCCAAGCTCATATCTCGGGAACCGTTTGACCGATCAGGAAATTTTTTTGCACAAATGAAGCCCTTGGAGAGCTTAATAACATACACAAAAAATGGTGGCGCAACCTGCAACCATGTTTGCACAGTGTCCATCTGTTCGTCTGCCTTGGGTTAAAATCACTCGTATCTCTGCAGTGACTTGACTAATTCACCTAAAATTCGGCATGCTTATACATCCTGGATAGCTTTTCTGATTTTATGACAGGTGGCGCCACCTACATTCTCGTTTACGCTGCAGACATCCAAGCTCATATCTCGGGAACCGATTGACCGATTGGGCCAAAATTTAGCATGTTTATACATCTCACACAGCTCTTCATCATACGCAAAACTGGTGGCGCCACCTGCAGCCATTTTTGCACAGTTCCTGTCTGTTTGTCTGCCATGGGATAAAATCACTCGTATCTCGGCAGTGGTTTGACATATCTGCCTAAAATTTTGCAGGTTTATACATCCCCGACAGCTGTCTTGATTTTATGACAGGTGGCGCCACCTGCATTCTAGTTTATGCAGCAGACATCCAAGCTCATATCTTGGGAACCGTTTGTCCGATTGGGCCAAAGTTTTGCATGTGTATAGTTCTCACATAGCTCTTTATCATACGCAAAACTGGTGGTGTCACCTGCAACCATTTTTGCTCTGCGTCCATCTGTTTGTCTGCCACGGGCTAAAATCACTCATATACATGTAGTGGTTTGACTTATCTGCCTTAAATTTTGCATATGTATACAACTTGAACGGCTTTCTGGATTTTGTGGTAGGGGGGGCACCCTACATACACAATTTGGCTGCAGACATCCATGCTAATATGCAACACTCTATTTCCCCTTGCCACTCAATCCATGCCTCACTTCACCCGTTCCACTCTGATTTAGGCGGATACACGTAGTCGCTTGTCGACTACCCGTATTCTAGTTTATCTCTGAGGTCCGAAATCTGTTCCTTCATTTCTCTCTCTATAAAGCATATGCTCTCATTACATTTTGTTTCCAAAGCTGTGACCAATCTTTTCATTTCCTCTCTACACTGACCTAATTCTACCTGCATGCTGTCTGTTCTAATGTTTATATTATTTATGTCGGCTGCTAAAGTTTTATGCAAGTCATTAAGTTTTACCTGTAACGTTTGTTCCATGTGCTGCTTTAAACTCTGCTCCATATCCCCCAGTTTGTCCAACAACATCTGGTCAAAATACAACACCAAAATTTTCTCCAAGAGAAGATAAACAATATCCCCTTTATAACTTCACAAAATATTTGAATCCTACAATTGCTGTGGAGTTTATCGCTTATAACTTACGAAAGTAAGTTGCCACGTGTTTTGGTCATGTGAACTTCTTTAACCAGGAATGGACATAAGGTAAAATTTAGTTGACATCTGGACATCAGAAGCCAAAATTCTGTGCTGTGTTTAAACATTGAACCAACATCTTTTAAAATAAACAAAATACAGAGCCTGAAATTCATGGGGTAAGTCACTCAGCTCTTTCCGCTGGAGACCAGGGTTCGATTCCAGGCGTGGATATTAGAGTTCAATCCTAAAGAAAAGGCCTACGAACGCCATAATCTGAGCCATTACCAGTGTCTAGTTATAAGTTATAATACCTTATATTAATAATATAATATTTGTACAATCCGTGTACAATAAATATGGATTTAGGTGTCACCACAAAAAGTGTGATGTGCTGCCCGACTGAATATGCATGTGCACAAAATTCGATAAACATCCATCAGTCATTTCTGAGAAAAACTGCTCACAAACGGACATTGGAAGCGGTGGTAATAGCTTATACAGATGAGCTGAAAGATGCTTTACATTTTATAATCTATAAAAATCACAAATAAATTTAAACATAAAAATGTCAAAACACTTTTAGCTCCTTTCGAAGATGGAAGTACCACCAGGGCTTGAACATGAAAGGCGAAGTCAGCATGGCAAGGACACTCGATGTAACTTTGGCAGGGACGGAGTGATCGAAAGATGTGCTGGTGTATAGCCCCTTTAAATTATCATCAACATATATATCTCAATTTTCATCTGAAACATTAATTCATTATATGAAGGCGCTGCATGTGTCCAGACCCCCCCCCCTTCCCCGCTCTCATTCAACGACCTTTTTTTTAGTAAAATCTTATTCATGGCGTTTTGGGGGTCGAGACCCCCCCCCCCCCTTACACATACCTGCTCTCAGCCAACGACCTTTTTAGACAATTTTTATGCATGACACCCGTAGACCCGGCCCAACCTGCAACAAATCCTTGATCCGTGCCTGGAACTGTGTATGATAAAAGAACTGACGTTTTCAGGAGGTTATGGTGACATTCAAACTGGACTTTGTTTACAATAACTTAAAATAATTATATCAATTGGATTTCTACAGACTGCTTCTTAACATAGAGTATTTTGTACACCAATGCCATATTTTCATCATTCTCCATATAGTTTTAGCGGTTATGCCCTTAGAGCATGCAAAAAAACATCAGACTTTGGCATGGGAGTATTTTCAAGTTCCAAACACTCTTTGGATTTTTACTTAAATTGTCCTTAATAAAAAAATAATTATATCTTAGTTTTCTTTGGGTGTTATGTCTTAAGTTTACTTAATTTGAAACGCCGGATGCCTTCCACTGCAGTTGGTACATAATGTAGCTTATTCAGATTATACTGATAATAAGACGGCGTCTCCTGAAACGATGTCATCTAGTGCGCATGTGCATTTCTTGTGCATGCGCGCAGTGATAAATTTGAAACGTAATCCTGACGTTTTCTCAACGTTATAAATTAAAGCTAAAGTATAATGTTCCCATAACGTCCTGGTGACGTGATTTGGTGACGTCCTTTTTGTGACCAAACCAGGATATTCCAGGAACGTTATGGTTACGTTATGTGTTTGCTGGGCTTTAAATTTGGTAGTTTCTGTCAGATATTTCCAGATGGTCATCCCAAGTGATTTAGTAATTGAATTCCATTACATTCATATGAGAGAACAAGAGAGAAAAACATTCAAGATATAATCTTACGACAGCAGCCATTATAACCATGACAAGATTATACAGACTGTGTTCACGCTAATTAGCGTTCTTCTCCCTGCGCCAGCTATAACGATAAGCTATAACACGCGAAGCCGCCCCAGAAGTAGGTTAGACACATTTTGATTAACAGGCTATGTCCTTCGAACGAGTTTGTAAGTTTTAAGATGGAGTTAGCATGACAGCGGAATCGGTTACAGGTTTCTTCAGGACAAGCGATATCGTTTATTCTAAAATCCTCTGCTGTATGGGCTTCATTTAGGACCATTTATTCATGTGAGAACTTCCGAATAAATCCTTCTTTTTTTATCCATCCTGCTTTAAAGCATGAATGAGCATATAAAGGGTTACAAGTTGTTTATTTTATTTTATTTTTTTTAAAAAAGGTATAAACCATACACACGTGATATTAATGACAACAAACGCGGCGTGGCCGTACACTGGCACACGGTCTGAAACCACTGCCACCTGGCAATACGAACCATCATTGTTCAATAAAAAGAGTCCTCTCTGCTAACACTTAATCCCACCTGGGTATTGTGCTGTAAGAATAAGCCGAAACATTATATCTCTTGCTCGCTGTGATCGTTTTTCTGTACTGGTCTTCGTAGATATGACGTATATGAAACTTATGAATGGTTCCTATAGAATTTCAGACATATGTAGCTGCCATTTCAGAACTCATGCTGTCATTGGAATAAAACCCTCCTACAAATGGTTGATCCGAAAGTATGGTTTTCCATTATTATACAGCGGATCTGATCAATTAAGTTTTTTTTTTTTTTTTTACAATATATCCGTTCATTACTAAAACACGGCCATGTTTATATATCAGCAGTGTCCTATTCGACTCTGGAGAGACGGTGATCTTTTAAATAAAATGAAAATCTTTTTGCTTTACAAGAACAATTATTATATATGTTACAGTTGTTATCTTTATGCCTAAAGAAATGTTATGGTATGCATTTAAGACAACGCGCATTTGTGTAACGTTCTGATTGCACGAATAGACTGCTGTCGTTTAGCTGCAATATGTGAAATGTGGTGTCCTAAAAGATAGTACACGTACAGGTACTTAATAAAACTGTGAGCCGCCAATGGCAATTACATCTTCCCCTATTACATCTTTATTTACCATACAATTATAATAAATAACATATTATCTAATGATATCATCAGTGATAAGTATTGATGTTAGTTTCATCATAGCTTGGTTGAACTAGTCCCATGTTCATGAATCCTGTGTTATCGGCGTAAAAAGGTACACTTTCCCTATTTTTATTAGTTTTAACAATTTGTAATTTTTGAAAAATGTGTCTGACATCGTGAATACGTATGCTGCCGTGAATACGTATGCTTACAAAATTCATAAAGATGGGAGGAATTAACGGCAGCCTTACTTCAACAAATTCTTGCATACACTTGCTACAACCATTCGATATGTCTCATGTGTCATATATGATAAACTTTCGCAAAAAAATATTGAAATCTTTAAAGAATTCGTCTGTGCACGCCACATGATTTTTTAATACCATAAGTTATTAAAAATGTCAAATATTTGGTTATGTTTGCATCAGGCGGTTAGTTGCAGCAATTCGTTTAACGGGAGCCCCTACCTCTCACTAAAGCACTCCATTTTCCTGTCACATCAATCATCCACGTGACAACATATAAAAAATGTATCATATGCCAGCTGCAGGAATTCTCTCTTTACCCGACCTTCTGGCGGGCTGCCAGGGACCATGCCTCCAATTAATTCACAATCCAAATGATAAAGTGAGCAATGAAATGAACAATAAATTGAAAAAAAAGAAATCCGAAAAATCCAAATCCATTGCCCCCAAGACTCTCTGTATTAAATTCTCGCAGATTTATTCATTCACAAAAATAGATACACATGCATTGAGCTTCTCTTGGATACCGCTCTATATAAAATTGAATACAAACAATACAAAAGCAAGATTCATTTTGGATAAAGTTCATATGTCATTAGGGGACTACTCAGATTACTCCTGATCAATCACTGAGAATGGTTTGTATTTATTGATTGAATCTCAGGTTTATTTATCAGAACATGCATATTAGATTAAACTCTGGATACTTTTCACGGTTCCAAACTAACACTTGTAGGACAAGCTGAAATAATTCGACGTTAAATGTTTAATAAGTATTTTACATGTTATTTGTAATGCTGCATATTATTCTCAATAAAATATATTATTGATAATGCTTCATATTACTGGTAATCCTGCAATTTATTACTAATAATTAATATTACTGGAAACGGTATATATCAATGGTAATGATACATTTCATTTCTATTGTTACATGTCATTTATTATAATAAAAATTTAAATTTGGTCTATGACCGATTTGTAACCGTAACTTTATCCCATCTTACATGCCATACGCCTGCTAGGGTAAGTGCGATATACCATATATCGACGATTTATTAGGAGGAGTAAAACGATTGTCGGTGGTTGTGGTGAGAATGAATGTAATTACTGACAGTTCTTACAGTGATCGATTTGATTATCGATAATGTATGTATATAATTTAATCATATATATTTCGTTAATATATTATAGTGTATATAATCCTTAAGTGATTGATAAACCATGATAGCGAGAGTTTTATCGATAACACTTTGCCGATAACCAGTATTACTATTTCTTTCAATATTCAGCCCAAATATAACCAAATACTCGATATTCACGTGGCCATGTTTATCAGGTGTTTCCATCAGCAGTTGTATGTTTGCCACAAGCATCATCTTTCCAAACTTGCAAATACTGGTTTTTGTTATCTCCTTCCTGGCCCGTATGTTATTTGATAACGCCTGGCTTCGTCCCAAAGTTTTATCAGCCTTGGTCTCACATTATATACAGTAAAGGTGGTATCTTACACTTCAACAACCATTTAAAGATATTTGGTAGCTAGTTGGAGATAAAAACTGTGAGAAAAATAAGTGAATTAGTGACAATTTGTATTTGTAATCACATTGGTTTGACACATACGACACATGTTCAAATGTCGTACAAACTACCGAATTTTGAGCAAAGTTCACCTGGCGTCCGCAGTTGCATGACATTCGGTGACAGAATTGTTACTTTTTAAATTGCTAATATCTAATTCTCATTTTTCTCTCAAAACTGTCACAATATAACTTTAAAGGTCGCTTGCCTCTCACAAAGTTGTCTAAGTTTCTGAATCATGGATTCTCAATCGAGAAGGGTTCGAAAAACCCACGACAACTCTTTGGCTATTTTGATAGAAAATTATTGCACGAATTTTTTAACATGTTCAAAATTCCAGCTCGCGCGAGGAAATGCAGAAACCCCGCGTTCGAGACAATTTGGTAATTCCCTCACGAATCCAATTCTCAACAGTCGCAGCCAAGTGAGATACTGGCTTAAGTATTGATTAAATTTGCTTTAATGTATCTTAAGGTGCAGCTTTTACGACCCATAATGTAATAACGGCCAATATCGTGATGAAAACGACCCATAATATAATTACGGCCCATATCGTAATAAAAAAGACCCATAATATAATTACGACCAATATCGTAATAAAAAGACCCATAATATAATAACGGCCCATATCGTAATAAAAAAAGACCCATAATATAATTACGGCCCATATCGTAATAAAAAAGACCCATAATATAATTACGGCCGATATCGTAATAAAAAAGACCCATAATATAATTACGGCCCATATCGTAATAAAAAAAGACCGATAATGTAATTACGGCCCATATCGTAATAAAAAAGACCCATAATATAATTACGGCCCATATCGTAATAAAAAAGACCCATAATATAATTACGGCCCATATCGTAATAAAAAAGACCCATAATATAATTACGGCCCGTATCGTAATAAAAAAAGACCCATAATATAATTACGGCCCATATCGTAATAAAAAAGACCCATAATATAATTACGGCCCATATCGTAATAAAAAAGACCCATAATATAATTACGGAACATATCGTAATAAAAACGACACATAATATAATTACGGCCCATATCGTAATAAAAAAGACCCATAATATAATTACGGCCCATATCGTAATAAAAAAGACCCATAATATAATTACGGCCCATATCGTAATAAAAAAAGACCCATAATGTAATTACGGCCCATATCGTAATTAAAAAGACCCATAATATAATTATGGCCCATATCGTAATAAAAAAGACCCATAATATAATTACGGCCCATATCGTAATAAAAATGACCCATAATATAAATTACGGCCCGTATCGTAATAAAAAAGACCCATAATAAATTACGGCCCATATCGTAATAAAAAAGACCCATAATGTCATTTCGGCCCATATCGTAATAAAAAAGACCAATTATGTAATTTTGGCCAATAATGTAATTAAAACGGCACATATTGTAATAATCATAGTTTTTAATTCAAGTTTCATGGAAATAAACTAAGGCAATCCAAATATTGACTTCTGTTGACACATCTGTGTAAGAGAACATACAAGTATGAAGAAACACTGGATTTACATGATGACTATCTGTTTAAAACAGTGACCAAGCTAATATGAGCAAAATATGGCCATAAGTCATGTTCATCCTTTTGTTGATTCAGTGTTTAAATGGAATGATCAACTATTATACTTAATAAACAGGAGAGATATTTAAAATGAATATATATATATATATATATATATATATATATATATATATATATATATATATATATATATATATATATATATATATGTAACGGGTGTTCCCGGCAAGAGCCAAAGTCACCCGGCGTGAGTGAAAAGCGAGGCAAGGCGATGTATATATAAAAAAGTGTTTATTCAGCCGTATATATATATAAATCTGGAGTCCTCCAAGCCGGAGTCCCTGCCAAGCAGAGAACGAATACTGACCTTAAACATTTCATATAAACATTTCTATATGGTGCAAAAATACAATAAATGGCATGAATATACAGAATATACATTTGCACATTTCTTGGTATTCATTACACAAGAAAACACATTACATATTATACAAATGAGCCTATATATTTAGGAACCACATTTTAAGGTATCGTTGCATATTACCATGAATACAAATATCCATGCGTACAACAAGTATGAATTTACCAGTAACGTGTGCAATTAGAATATGGAATATACAGTTTACATGATAGTACGTACGTGATATACTGAAAGTAATGAATTGGCTAAATGATAGAGTTTATCGCAGTTTAAGAGTTTAGTAAAAACGGTCCTTACATGCCAAGCAGAGAACGAATACTGACAAGTTCTCTATGTCACGAGACTGAGGCTTGGCAGGGTTCGCGTCGCGGTCCGTGTCATTGTCCGAATGAAAACAATAGGAACAACGAAAAACCGGTTGAGTAATGAGGAACCAAGCAAACAAGGCAACCAAGGCATCTGCGGGGCAATTCATTGACCAGTTAGGCCAAGCTGATGATATGATACCTGCCATGCAATTCAGTTATACCTGACAATATTATACGTGTTATCGGAGCCGTTACATATATATATATATATATATATATATATATATATATATATATATATATATATATATATGCGGTTGTAGTATTTTGGCGTCTGTATGAAACCCAACAAAATGTATTGAATGTAATTTTGGTTTTCCGAAAAAAACCTTAATATTTCTCCTGGGTCCTTTTCTAGGATTTAATTAAGCGCTTGAGTCAATTTAAGCTTATATATATATATATATTAAAAGAAAAAAAAAATTCTCATAACATTTAATTTTTTCGTTTCTTTTTAAAAATAAAATATGAAAATTTAAATTTCAGTGCGTGTTGCTATATGTTTTATTGAGAATTTTTTATTTGATCTCTCGAAACGTCCCTAGATTTAAAAATTATAAATGTAGGTACTCCTCTTATTTTTCCTGTGTCAATCCACTGACTGACTGCCAGCGATTAGAATTCGGGAGATCATATTATCTTAAATTCTACGATAAGAAAACAAAATCAGTTGTTTTGGTGCACTTATATGCATAGGTTAAATGTCTTAGGTCAATATGTATAACACGTTGCATAGATTAAAAGCTTTCAACACACGTATTTGAAAACAAAACCTGGTTGCGTCATTAGTGCCCTTCAACAGTGACACTTAAACAATTAAATTTTTTAAAGAATAACATTACGCCCAATCATCAACTCAACAATTTGAAAATCCCGGTTTCTGTGTTCTACGGGTAGAGCATAGGGCTCAGAGTGGGGAAACTGTGAGTACAAATCTCAGCCGAGGAGCGGTGAGATTTTTCATGGTCGGCCCCTATCCAGGGTGAGCGCTCTGCATAATGGTAAGGCTGTGTCCCACAGCCGTGTATCACTCACAAACGAGTGAAAAATTTGGCGAGTTCCTCACTGTCATGACTCAGTTATGGGAATGATTACACACCACGGACCCGCAGGTGCGGTAGTCACCTGACCTCAAATATAGTTACCTGACTCCAAGATATAATATAAATGACAGGATGCCTGTTCTATCGCCCTTTCAGATATTCCAAACCAAAATATATTTATGCGATGTACAAACATCTCCCTGCCAGCCACCCTGGCCCCATCCCACATCCCTTACGGTCTAACCCCCCTCCCCCTCCCCGGTTACCCGCAAATGATCGGTAATATAAAATGCATGGGATATGGGAAGGAGTAAAGTTTGCTCCCCAGTTACTTTGTCAGTCATATGCTTTATTGCTATTTACTATTTTTGCAAAAGAAATGTCGCCATTTACGAATGTGCCTCACCCGATCCCATGGGCCTGTTGCTAGGGGGTTTTCCTTGGTTAGTTTTCCATATATATATATATATATATATATATATATATATATATATATATATATATATATATATAAATATATTTGTGTGTGTGTGTATATATGTATATATATATATATGTATGTATATATTATATATGGTAACAATATGGGACGGTTTAATACATTATAGCTCGTTAAAACGGCTCATATTGTAATAACCGTCATATATTATAGCATTAGTCAATATTGTAGTAGAAATGGCCTATTTTGTTGTAAAAGCGGCAAATATTATAATAATGGCCACTACCGTAATAATATATAAATGAGTAATATATTTTATCTCATCCTTCTTGTAATCAGCAAAGTGGGGCTAAAGGGGGCAAAATTGCCAATATTGTAAAAAATGATGTTTAGAAGATTATGATTAAATTCATATCAAATTTACGTAGACCACACAAATGTTGACTGTTTCACTGGATTTCCAATATTGACTGCATCTCTTATACTAATGAGGAACCAAACGACATATCGCCTATTGGATTTGTGATTCATTCTTTAGCTTAAACATGTGTTATCACAATAGGGGCCGTTTTTCCCACTTCCCGAGTTATTACAATATGGGTAGGGTATGATTATTACAATATGGGTCGTTTTTATTACAATATGGACCTTTTTTACAATATGGGTCTTTCTGATTACAGTATTGGCCAGTTTTATTTCAATATGGGCACAGTATGTTTATTACATTATTGGTCGTTTTTATTACATTATGGGCCGTTATTACATTTACGGGCCGGTTATTATATTATGGGTCGTAACAACAGCTACAGTTCAGACATAAGGTGAATTCCCGTTCTCACATAAATATTCCAAGGAGCATGGACTTCAAAGTTAATAAACTTTGATATACTTGCAAAGCGAAAGGAAACATGTATTCACTAATTCTACACACATGTTAATTGAAGAACATGTTTACATGCGGTTTATGTACATGAATTTTCATTTATGTTCCTAAAACATTCTTCGTTTCCTTTTTTTACACGAAGAAACTTGGTGAATCCACCTCACTTTCATATATACCTTTAGGTTCCGACCAAAATATACCCGATTAATATAATTGCCATCGTACCAGTTATTTAGATGTATTTTAGTTTGTCTCCCGGCACCTGTGCTACTATAATAACATGTCCGTTCCATGTTACAACTCAGAACATTCAACGTTTCTTATGCTTGCCGTTGATGTATATATTTATTAATTTCGATCCAAAAAAATCATTTATTTAAAAAAAAAACACCACTTCTTACACCTTATTTCTTTTAATCGTTCCTCATGTTACCCGACAAATGAGAATAAACTGGAAAGCCAGATCTTTTTCATAGAAACTTTAAGGCCATTTTTCCCCATCTGTTTGCCGTTTAAAACAACAAGCAGGTGTACAGGCAGTTATAACGTTAAAAACCACTTTTAATCAAATCAGCGTGTCATATTTCATTGCTTTTATTTTCTCCCAGAATGTTTCTTCCGTTCCGTTCAATTATTTACCAGTGGTCTCTATATTATCTTAAACCCAACAGCAGCTGTTAAACAACCGTTCAATGTCTCTATAAAAGGTTAATAAGCCACGCCAGAGGCGACCTAAGTGTGCAGAAATTGTTAAGAAATTTCATCGATGTCTCCGGCTAAGAGAGTATATCGAGAACGATGTCAGTCCTGTATGAAGAATTGTAAACGACAAACATTGGTTCCACGTTTTGCTTTATGTTGAACATCGTTTGTCTAGAAATATTAATCTCTTCTTAGGTTCAATAGGGCCGGCGACCTTGACGGTTAAATAACGACTTACATGTTATAGACGGAATTAGTTAATGTACCCCTTGACCATGCAGATGAGTCGGGGACGAGGGTCGCATTACCAGATACACATGAAAAAGCGAAGTTCTATAAATATTTAACTCGATATAAGGTAAGACCCAGCTGACATAACAAGACTGCTTGCTTAGTAGATATGATGTTATTCTCTTTCTTTACGATAATGTCTAGAGGAGAAACGAATTTATTTTTGGCTAATGTATGCTTGTGCTCATTTTTAAGATTTGTATTGAGTCTCTGTGTTTTATCCTGTTGTAATCTTTAACAGCTGTTTTGTATTAAAATATTCTGATGTTTTAGTGAACCTACTAAATATTATCGTTTCTCTGAGCGCTTTAAATTGTTGATCTTCTTGTTTTCATACATGTGTCTTGGCTGCACCTAAGAAAGCTATGGATGCCAATATAGGGACGATCTATTGTTTATATAGGTATGTAGCTCTCTCCAGTTTAGATCCGTCCGTCCTTAAAGCACACAGCCTTTAGAGCAATAATCCTAATTCACATTCGCTTACTGATATGCTCTACGTGAGGGCGCCAAGTGGCTTTTTAGTCACAAATTACTCCAAAGAATCTGGCATCGTCAGAATATTTTAAAATCTCACCTTGATAAAGGGAGATATATCCATGATATCAGTAGAGATACTGTTTCATGTTTTTGCTTGTTTAAGTTCCAGTTCCAGCAGTTATTAATCATAATGGGTGACCAGCCGGTACTACATTACATAGAATGATTGATTTTCTCCGAATCAGACATCTATATTTGATAACAAGGCTTTGGCAGTTAATATATAGTGTGGTGTATGTTAAGCGGTGTCTGCCCCGCTACCCAGCTTAGGCATAGGTCTTGTTTTATTGAGACTTCTTGTCAACATGGCGTGATAACTTGTCTGGCTCACGTCATTAACTCATACCAAGCAGATTTATAAATCACCAAAGATGATAAAAAGATTATCTATTTTTTTACTTATGACGTATCATGGAATATAAATAATCAAGTCGGCCTGCTGTATACGACACGTTAATGAGACGGGGGCCAATCCATAAACAAACACAAGTCACACGGTATGTCAGATACAATATCGGTGTGTGACTTTGGGTGGCATAAAGTTACAAGAAAGAACAGACAAAAAGAAAGGAGAGAAAAAATGTATTCCTTGTCATACCAATTTTGTGAGATTTTTTGGTTCACATCTTGAAAGTCTTTGCATGGAACCAAACACCATTTTAATTATAATTTTAAAAGGGTATACATTTTAGAAATGATGCAGTCTTGCAGTCTGGGGATTTGTATTCTGGAGTAAGAGGATATGGTTGTCAAGTCAAGTTTGATAACTGATTGGAAAATAAAAAACGACCAATGATCGATTATTAATCAATTAGACAAGTCAGTACTCATGTTGGGATAACATTACTCATGTACATAGTGCATTTCATAAACCTCGGGATGTCTCCTTCTGATTCTATGGTTATAACATCATACAGGTGCAGGATTGATTTTTAACGGTCACGAATTAAATACAAATGTTTACGGTCAAGCGGAAAGTTATAGGTAACAGCCAGGTGGGGGAAGCTCAGTTTTAATTTTGTTCGCCTCAATTTTTTTTTCAGATATGACTTCTTGAATACAAAATCGTTTGTGCTCGATTTTACTTAGTTGCAAGTAATGTAATCGTTTATGAAAAAAATTCCAATCGATTTAATCAATTAATTGGTACAGTATTATAAAATATCCAGTTACAAATCACGTAGTGTTGAATTCCAGAGGAAATTTAGGACTAGGTTTCTCGAGGTATTATTTGACTCGGACGTGAGTGTTCGTTACCATGGCGACGGTTTAAAATTCGTCTTAAGCCTCTGTTTTCTAGAATGGCGTATGTACATCTAAGAAGTTGTAATAGGTAAATTAATGTGAGTGAATGAATGAATACTGTGTCACTTAGTGTGCAAGCACAAGCTATTTATTTTGGTAAGAAAAAAATCAGAAACACAGGCAGAATAAGTAGTAAATAAAACATGAATTATTGCAGCAAAACTGCAGGCCTAAACGAATACTCTAGTCCTGATTCTGTGAGTACGCGATTAGAATATTTATCGTTTCAGAACTAATTTTAGGTTTTAGATCCTTTGAACATTTCGCCGTTCATATCAACTTTAGCTCACGCAAAGCAAAATGTACTGCTGTGAACTTCTTAAGAATATGTAATTACATGGTTCCCATTTATGAAGGTCTATCAAGGCTTTTCTACAAATAAATCCCTCCCAGCTCTGACAACCATTTTGCTTCAGTTTTCAAACGCCTTTTCTATTAACGATACACGACCGTTAAAATTAAGGTGACATTTAAGAAAGAAGGGGTCTCCGCACACTTAGTATGGGTGTCCATTTTCTTTGCTTTGATAATAAACCAATTTACCCACAACTTCAACTTCAAAGTCTCTTCTCAAAGCATGACACCCGACCCCGCTGGCACCGATCAAATTTCTGCCTGAATACTTGGACATTTCAACCAAAATTTTTTACTTGCTCATTTTTTTTTCAAAATAATTTTAATGTTCCTGCAAATGTAATCTTCTTCCTTCAGCATAAATATTGTATGAATATTGATTAAATGGACTTTGTCCAAATAAAATTTGTTTGGATCATGGCTTTATACAAAAGTATTGCATGGTAACAAAGAATTAATGATTTGCAGGTGACAACGGAACCTTCTTCCGCGTCAGTTCGTGCGATTTGTGGATACTGGGTCCCCATTTCTTAAAAATACTGTCATAATGTACATGAAATGCGTGCAAGTGTGTGCGTGCGTGCGTATGTGTAAAAGTATGTAATGCTGTGAAAAATCAATACTCGCGTCGTAATTTTTTAATTTCAGTGAATAATTTAAGTATGTCGATTTATCAGAGAAATGCGTTTTTATATAATTTGAATGATATACCATTCCGTACATGGTAGCTTATACTAATCTCATATAAACGAGGTTTTGATTGGATATATCCGTTTTGTCATGTAAATGATAGCTGGATTTGGACCAAGGATTGAAGTCAATTCCAACTATTTCGCGACCTTACCCAAGTCACATGAGATTCCGCCATGACATTTACTATATATAACCTCTACTGATATATCCCAGTACCTATTCACACCTCGACCCAGAATGCAACTCTTTATAGATGATGTACAGGTGACCTCCGGCCCTATTCACCCTGTATTAGTTTAATGTAACAGGATAATAATATCAGCATTAAGCGGTCATAAACTAATCCTAGTTCCCCCAAGGGTCCCATTAACCATAAAAGCTTTTATTATTGCAAGGACATGAACCTCGTAAATAAAGCAGACATGGCATTAAACTCCAACGATCATCAGGTATGGAATTCTTAAGTCAAAAGCGGCAAAGAATTTTTTTTTATTTCCAGTTTATATAACATTTAAAGGTAAACTAAAATTAAAAACCTCATATTTTATAGTATAATGGATGCCTTTTTGCCTGATTGTCGGACCACTTATCTCTGCAGCCATGCAATCATTATCTCTGATTCCAGATTCATAGCGCTGATTTCTTATTTTTGTCACTCCTTTAGGTAAAGGAATAGAATTAATATTTTTTTCTTTCGGTTCCAAGTCACATATCCTCCATACATAGTTTCTAGATATGTCTCAAAGTCTTAAACATAAAAAAACGTATAATAGTACATAATTAATCTACCGCTGATATAGACAAAGCAAGCATAAAGCACCATATATATTTTAATTAAACAAGTTCAATATAACATTTCAAGCGTATGCTAATGTATCGTTAGAAAGTAATCCCGACAAACAAACTTGATTTATACACCTTAAAGCTATGACTTGAATTACACTAAACAAACGTCAATTTAGTTACTCTGTTTGGCGCTAGATGGTAGTAGTACATTGAAGGAAAAATTACGTCATATATACTGAAAATGTAACATAAGTCCCTCTGGTTATATAAAGAAGTGGTAAACAAACTAAGCTGTTATGTAAAAAAGTGTATCATTATTTAGGCACACAGAAATATAACATGCACAGGCATTTTTTTACAACAAACCGGATGAACCGGCAAAAATAACGCCCACGCCCATGATGCAACACGGTAGTTTTTACCATAGGTCGTCTCATGGACGTGATATTAAAACACAACCACACCCATTTTTTCGAAATCTGCGAGGTTTAAATACGTATTTACCCTATAATAAACACCAGATACGTATTTATTAATTTTTGACGCATGCGAAGCATTTATGTGTTGCCAGAGCACAAGTGAACGGGCATGTGAGCAGGCAGAGTGGTAACTTGTGTACATATGTTTAAGGATGTCTTTGAAATATAATATACGTCGTTCTATAAATGCACACCTTAGTTATATTTCCTGAAGCTGGTATCCAATAAGACTATGTATCGATGTCGATTTAAAAGTACTGTTCTGACACCGTCACAACATAATGTATGACCTCTCTGATTTTGAAGGTAGTCTTACCATTGCGTAACAGCCCTCATTCCGTTGTTAAGTTGTCCTAACATTGCGTGTGTAACAACACCGTTGCCTTATTCAAGTAGTCCTTGCATTGCGCAACGAAATACGTTACGTTGTTACGTCGTCATTGAATAAGCGTAACAAGATACGTTACGTGGTATATGTAATCCTGGAATAGTGTAACAACCCTCGTGCCGTTTTTTTTTTTTTATGTAGTCATGGTAGAGTAACTAGCTTTGTTTCTGTGTTACATAATTTTCGATCCTTTAATTCACATCACTCACTGCTCTCCGTTATCTGACTTTCCCTCGGTTCTCTCCGGCAACGGAGAATCATACGAAATGCCACGATGTACTTGTCACTTCGAGCGGCGTAGATGAAGAAGTTCATCCCACCGTTGAGGAATGTTGTGATACTGGCGTACCCGACAACAACGCCCTTAACCACGCCCACCGCGTACAGCTGTAAACATACTATATACGGTACCCAGCATATAAAGAAAATGCCCTCTACGAGTAACACTATTTTAATCACACGGACTTGCGTTGAATACATTTTCTGGCTCATACTCCGATGGCTTGCAGTTATTCCGGATTTAATCTGGCTCATCCTGGCGATAATCCCGAAATTCAGGTAAGCAACTATGGCTACGACGATCCAGTAGGTAACACAAAGGAAGTTGATGTACTGTAAACTCATAACGCCACCTGTGCAGTTTTGTACCTGTTTGATGCAACCGTTTGAGTTTAAAAACATGAAACTGCTACAGATAACGCTCAGAATCCACACAAAAATTATCAGCGCTCTGCAGTGATTGGTGGATACACGTATTTTGTAAAACAATGGATACAAAACAGCCAGATAGCGATCAAGTGATACCAAGAATAGATTAAATAAAGAACAAGTTGAACTGGTGACCAATAAGAAAAGTACAGTGGTATAGCCGTATCGGACGTTCTCCGGAGATTTGCCGTGGTACGATATAGTTTGGATTATAGTCCAGCCCGGGATGGTAAACGCCAGCGTCCAGTCAGACAACGCGAGGTTTGTGATAAACAAGAAATGTTTCTTCTGTAAAGGTTTATAGATGAACCTGCTGATTATTATAGCTGTGTTCGCAAGTAAAATCCACAAGGCCAGAAGGTTACCGACAAGAGCGCCCACATGAACAGAGTGCGAAATGGTGGTCTCGTTGCTGCCGGAAGTGGGCACAGGGTATGCCGCGCCATCTATCCACGAAGCTGAGGAACTATTTAAAGACGTTTCCGAAGACATTACCTCCATTCACATATGAATAGTCTTTTGTCTTCCTTGTGTTAATGTAAAATTTAACATACTTAAAACGTATACCACTGAAACTGCGCGCTGATAACACAGGAAAAGGATATACAGGCAGGTGGGTGCAGCTGACGGTCATTGCGGTTGCGGTTTAGCTTGAAATACAAACGGGTTCTGTGTCCCATTTTCAGTGGTTTGTCTGGAATGGCACATTATAATTATTTGCAGATATCCGACTGCCATTATATAAACAAAATGCCTAAGATACGCTTGTGTGCATTTATTAATAACATATGCTGGGATAACTAAAAATATATATACAAACAATAGTTACAATAATAAAATAATAGTGATAATAATACACACACGTGCAATAATAATAATAATAATAATAATAATAATAAAAATAATAACAATAATAATAATAATAATATTTTTTATTAATATTATTATAATTATTATTTTATCATAGTTATATATTTATTATTATTATCATTATTTCTTTTTTTATTATTAAATATTATAATATTATGTATTGACATTAAAATACCTCTGTGACGTCATCCCAACGAATCGTCAATTGTATATCATTTAAGACCATCAGCTTAGGTCGTCACTGATATGTCGCAAGAGCGTATATTTGGTCAGTCATTAATTTTCTGAATTAATCATATTAAATGATTTGAATCCATACACTGGAGAGTATTATTTTGCTGTTAGATCATCGCCACATTTGTCTGATTTGCCTCTGAGGTAAATAAAGGTAAGCTTGAGTGTATTGAATAAAAATGATCCCGAAAAATTAGGTGGACAGGGGTGATGGAATGGTGCATAGACTCGTTAACACCGTCCCAGCATCGCAAAGTAAATATATTTGTTTCATGCGTATTTAAATAATCATACGCCACATTACTTCCATTGATTACATTAATTGTGTGTAGTGTCAAACAAAATATATTTGAAAAGAAATATCGCGAACATTAGGTGGACATGTGTGGAGAAATAGATTATCGGCCTGACCATCTCTATTGTGAGGGGCTGAGGGAACAGTTGGATCTAATGGCTCAAATTGAGTAAAATATGAGCCATGGCAACGCCACCTAAGGGAGGGGTTCGCGCTCTTCATTTGGAGAGGCGTGTAGGTATCGCCATCTATCGGAAGTAGAGAAAATGAAAATTTTATTGTGGTTGGTGTCATGTTCGCGAGGTTAAATATTCGAAATATTAATTATTCATTGTTTCGCGAAAGGTTCATTTTCGCGATCGTACCATGCAGTGACCTACACATAGTATATCCAATATCACATTGAATATGCATACATGCGCGCTCATTGTTAACAATTTCACCAACGGCAATGAGCAGAAATGACTGTCCCTATAAGAAGACTATGTGATAGATCTTATAGTTTTTGTAATGTCTGTTATTTATTTACAGATAAATTGAAATACATGATTTTTTTACGAAATCAATCTCTCGTCTTTTTAACCTAGAGGCGTGGTTGCTTGGATTAAATTCATAAAAAGCCGATGAGGGTATTGTTACAGGTGCTCTATTATTGTGTGACACGGGCGTAGCTCGTGTTGTGGCTTCCTCGCCGGGCCGCTTGTTGCACTCTATGTGTAATCCGTACTTGTTGAACTCTCGTTGTCATGCTAGCTTGGGGCTTTCTCGCCTGGCCGAGGTCACGTGTGAACCCTAAATTTGTAGAGGTACAGCGATGTTTTTATAGATGTAACGCGTGTTTACTGAGGGTTTGTGTTAGATCCCTAGACTGTTCGAGAAGTGGAAAATTCTCGGCTTGGGGCAAGAAGTTATAAATAGGGGGCTGTGTTTTAGAGCAGATTAATTAGATTAAAACTGACATTAAAACTGACATGCCATTATGAAAGAAAAATCATTTGTGTTATAATCCCAAAAGCCTTCTGCATTCATATCCAAATGTCAAGTGACTGAGTCTCAAAGAATTTGGACCTAGTTCGTCTTACTTACTGCTCTTTACATCAAAGACATGGAAATTTTGTTAAATTTATGTAAGGTTAATTAAATCATCTGCATCCAGATTTGACAAAAATTGAATTTAAATATTATAACCTATCATATGAAACACTTTTTTTTATTTTCAATGTTTTGATGACTAAAGAAGAAATTTCAGCTGTTTATGAATGCCATTAAGGTCATACCCTGCGAACCCTGTAATTATGATGGTTTCGTCCTTTTAACTCAAAAAATATTACAGAACTCTTAAATGATTCTTACCGGCTTTATGTATTTGCCGAACCCATAATTGGTAAGAATTAAAACACTAAGATCAGATTAAGATTACAAGTAAAATATCTTTATTATCTTGTGAATTTGAATAACTGTAATATGCAAGCACCTTTCTATACAGTTCAGTAAAGCGTGTGTCATTCCTCTATTTAATTTAAAAAGGAATTACATGTAAATTAATGTAATGTTATAATATGGTTAAAAGACCAGTTGTAAGGACCTGACAATTATTATTCTAGCTTTACCTTGATCCGGTATTCCAAGAATTTTGTGCTTTTATGAAGTTTGATATAAATTGCATTTCACATAAAAAATCATCATTGATTTAAATGTCCCATCCGTTTGTTATGATTCAGGAGAACATTATCTAAGTAAATAAGTGTCTATAAACCTACGCGGACGATAGCTACATTTCCCTATAACTCAAATGAATAAAAATTACAATTTCTTATAGTAAAGAAAAATCAACACTTATCAACATTTAACTCGTATCTCCAATTCACCTGTTTTATCCGTTGTACTGTTATTGTTCTGTTTGTGAGTAAACACAGTCCCGTGTGTTTGTTTACCATGATCAGAATGCATGGCCATAGGTCCGACCTGGAGCATGCAGAACTCAAAACAAGGAGAAATGACATGAAAGATAAAACACGGAAGAAAACAACGGATGAATACTTGAAAAATCTTGATATGTGAAGTCACGCGGTACGGCCACCAGGTGGCGTGTCCGCTTTGTTTATATAATTGGCACCACTGATCTCGCATCCGTTAAAGTTTCTCACCTCTTGTGTACAGGAGTATAATCAAACGGATTGAATGAAATATTGGCAGATACTATAATATTCAAAGGAGAGAAAATCCATATGATTATGTAGCATATAATACTATAGGTGTATGGTCAACATATCTGGTTTGTGAACAGGTCCCTTTAATATAAACCCAAAATATAAATTTAGACGATCCCAAACTGTTCAAAGAAAACAAGTTGTGCCTTCGGTGTGTAAATGCATTAAAATATTACCCTTTCTAATGATCTGGTCTCTGTTTACTTTCTTTTATGTTACGGTCGTTGATTTTTTATTTTTTTATTTTTTAAAGCATTTTAGATAGATAGATAGTTATTTATCATAGTGTCTTGTAAATATTTTCAAAACAAGTTGAAAGAAATGTCAAAACTTGATAAAAAAAGTGACACCATGCATTTAAGGATTCAAAGGAAGTCAAAACAAAAATGCATTGGGTGGCACATTTTTTAAAAACATAATTTACTCAAAATGAATATGCTACATATGCTCCTACACCACTTTTTAAATAGAAAGAAACTCTGACTGGTGTAATTTTGCAGAAAAGAGAAAGAAACCTTAACGCACTTCTTTTATCTAACTTTTATATAACTTGTGGACAGTGGTTTGTAACTAGCTGGGCATTTTTAATATTCATGGTATTTTTCTTTAGAAGTAATTATAATGAATTTGAGTACAGATAGATTATTTGATAAAATTATGTTATACATACAAGAAAGTGTCAAAAGCATACACCTTGATTTAAAGGAGTGATCAATTTTATTCATTTAAATAACAAAATAGTGGGAAATATTGCAATAAACAGAGATAAATCAGCAAAACGTTTCTTGCTATATATATGCTGCAATAAAATTGGTGATTACATGTGAAATGTAGTTTTAGGTTAGCGTATATTATGTGTTGAGACTTTGATGTGTTTGAATATGTCTAATAAGTTTTGTTCTCTTCTTTTGTGTTTGTAAATGTTATATTGTAGTTGTTTGTACTTTACTCATTCACTTTAATGGAATAAAAGCTGCTTTAAAATATGAGTAGGTTCAGCCATGCAATGATTAACTCTGATTCCAGATTCCTCAGCGCTGATGACTTATTTTTTGTCATTCCGTTAGATAAAGGAATTGAATTAAGGTTTTCCTTTGGCTCCACGTATAATATATCTTTCATATACGGTCTGAATGTTACAAAGTCTTAAATGTCTTAAATTTATATAAAAGCACATCTACCACTGAAATAGCCATGATAACATGACAGTCAGGCTGCGGCTACCACTGAAACAGACAAAGCAAGCATAAAGCACCATATATTTAATTGAACAGGTTCAATATAACATCTCAAGCGTATCGTTTGGAAGTTATTACAACAAACAAGCTTGATTTATACACCTTAAAGTTATGACTGGAAATACACTAGACAAACGTCAATTTAGTTACTCTATTTGCCGCTAGATGTTGGTAGAGTGTGTATGGGAAGACCCGGACCCATACAATATATAGAATCCTAATTAGTACGCGTGAAAACCTCATGAATCTGCCTAGAGTACTCCGACATGACTCCAGGATGGTTCCAAGCCTGCCTTGCGCCAACAGCAGGGCTGATCCACATTTGGTAGAAACCAATCACAGTACAGTGAACATAAGTTGGTATCAAACCGGCGTTTTTTTTTCCGTTTGTCAAGGTCATGGCCACATAACTGATTTTTCGTTCCTTTTGTAACTATAGTTGTTGTTTGAAAGAATCATATAAGAATCTCCTCATTTTTGTTGTTGAAATTCTACCCTTGGAGGGAATATCCAAACATACTTCAGGTAAATTTTATCACATTTATGACTATTAAATTGGAACCGCTTGAAACGTATGTTTCGTATAGAGGTTTCCCACTGACAGGAAGACCCCATTTAACCTGGAAACGCCCACTTTGAACCATGGTGGCGGGCCAGCTTGGCTGGCCGCTGGGTTTTCCGCCTGAATGTGAAAAACATGTCAGCCCTGTTTCTTCTCCATGCAACCTGTTTATGTATCATCAAAATCTGGAAAGAGAATTAAATTAGAAATATTTTGAGAAGATAGAGAGACCATTATCATCAATCCTTACATACAGTGGAACCTCTCCTAGTGGACACCTCTATAAAGTGGGCACCTCTATAAAGTGGACACTTTTGGGCAGTCCCATTTTTTCTTCTCTTTATTATGTTTAGCTAATGTGGGCACCTCTATATTCTGTAAAGTGGGCAGTTTTCCAGAGCTAATGTGGGCACTTCACAGATTTTCAAGGTTGAACTATCTCGTTACAGCAACTTTGTTAGCCTTCTTTATAGCGCTTTTAAGTTAATAAGATAATATTAATTCTAAATTATTTATTAATAACAATTAATTTTCATAAATATTAATAATAAAAATCAAAACATATGAACCAAATTTAGAGGTGTACAAGTTAACATTGCATAATAATGGTTATAATCTACTTGACTCAAGACTTAGCTTGGGATGCATGCATACTATTTAGATTAATATGCCTGCACCAGCTCAAGTCAGATGTCACCCCAGGTTAGACTGCCCTGTGCTAATAAATTAACATTTGTTTGTTTGGCTACCAAGAGTTGAAGGAAGCCCTGCTCATTCACCCAGTTAATACTCTGTGATGAGGTGACACAGCTAAATGCCCCTCTGGCTCATCACAGGTAGTCTGGTACATGCCCACTAGACCAGGGCAGTGTTTATTTTATAGTTGTTACATAACGATTTATACTGTTGAAATGGTGTTCAACCTGAACTTTCTAAAAGCAAATGCACAGCTACAACGCGCACTTTGCTCCAAACAATATACAATCACAGAACTTTTCAACAAGAAATAAGAATTGTGACAATTTTACACATTCATTCAAAGTGTATCACACACTTCAAATGTTTTTATGGACTTCCAGTGACTGGATTAATGTTTTTCTTTTACTTACTTGTCAACTCGATATAGAATGTTTTCTTGAGATGATAGTATTAAGATAAGTGACGTACTATTTTTAATATTTTACCTATTTTTTTTATCAGAAAATGACATGATTTCAAAAAATATATTTTTAAGAATTAAGCTAATTTAGTAATCTCAAAACATGGGTAATTATAGCAATATATCATACTAGGGGGCAGCACTCTATGAGCTGGCCATTACCTCCATAAAGTGGGCACCTCTATAAAGTGGGCACTTTGGTCAAGTCCCAAGGGTGCCGACATTATAGAAGTTCGACTGTAGTGCCAAAATGTAATTCATATCTTCGTCATATATATATATATATATATATATATATATATATATATATATATATATATATATATATATATATATATATATATATATACCGATCTTTCCGAAACCCGGTATAGTTATTCACTC
Organism: Sipunculus nudus; assembly: GCA_026874595.1. Lineage (NCBI taxonomy): Eukaryota > Metazoa > Annelida > Sipuncula > Golfingiida > Sipunculidae > Sipunculus > Sipunculus nudus. The sequence goes on along the minus strand of CM049312.1, from coordinate 9,661,553 downwards.
ACCTATAAGGGTGTGCATAACAAAGAGTGATGGCGCCGCCTGCAGTCCTTTTTGTGCAGCTTATATCTGGGTGGCTTTTTGAGAACAGCCCATATCTCAGGAGTGTATCAATGTATTGAGCTGAAATTTTGCATATAGTGCTCAAGACTGGTGGCGCACCCTACGAATTTTTGTTCGGAGTTCATCCATGCGTTTGCCATCTAATCGTCTGAGTGATTGGTTCAATGTATTGGGCTGAAATTTCGCATGTAAATATATCTTAGATACCTCAATCTCAAACTCAAGACTGGAGGCACTGTTACTATCGTTTTCGTGTGGCGTTCATCCATACGTTTGCTCTATGGTAAGATTGCTCATATCTCAGGAGTGGTTCAATGTATTGGTCTAAATATCGGAATGTACATCACTCTTTGAGGATGTTCTCGTAGATCAGACATATTAGGGTGTCTCTGAAATATAATATATGTCGTAAAGATATATAAAATGATCATCTCCTGATATATAATGTCGTTCTATAAATGCACACCTTAGTGATATTTCCTGAAGCAATTTTTCTATAATTCCTGTTGATTTTTTTATGGTAGGTTTTATTTCCGGTATCTAATGAGGCTCTGTATCCATATTGTTTATCCATATTGACTAAGTTCTGTTCTGACACGGTGACTACATACTGTATGACCTCTCTCATTGTGAAGGTAGTTTTACCATTGCGTAACAACCATCTTTACGTTCTTAAGGTAGACCTGCCATTGCGTAACGACCCTTATTTCGCTGTTTATGTTGTCCAAAGATTGCGTAACAACTCTCGCTTCGTTGCTTAGGTAGTCCTAACATTGCTCAGCAACTCTCGTTCTGTTTTTTACGTGGTCCTGATATTGCGTAACAACCCTCCTTTCGTTCTTTAGGTTGTTCTTACATTGCATAACAACCCTCGTTCCTTTGTTTAGGTATTCTTTAGATTACGTAACAACATTCGTTACGTTGTTTAGGAAGTCCTATCATTGTATACAACCCTCGTTTCGATGTTTATTTAATCCAAGCACTGCTTGACACCCTTTGTCGTGAGACTTACGTAGTAATAGCATGCATACCATGATTTCCTCGTGATAATCATAATGTTAATTATTGTCTGAAATTCTCATTGCGATGATACGTAGTCCTGGCATTTGTAACAATACCGTTTCGTAATTCAAGTGTCCCTAGCATTGCCTAACAACATACGTTACGTTGGTTACGTAGTCGTTGAAAAGCGTTACAAGATACGTTACATTGTTTACGTAGTCTCTGAATAGCGTAACAAGATACGTTACGTATCTTCGAGGATTTAATTCACATCACTCACTGTTCTCCGATATCTTACTTTCCTTCGGTCCTCTCCGGCACCGGAGAATCATACGAAAAGCCACGATGTACTTGTCACTTCTGGCGGCGTAGATGAAAAAATTCATTCCACCGTTGAGGAATGTTGTGATGCTGGCGTACCCGACAACAACGCCCTTAACCACGCCCAACGCGTACAGCTGTAAACATATAATATACGGTACCCAGCAAATGAAGAAAATGCCCTCCACGAGTAAAACTACTTTAATTACACGATCTTGTTTTGAAAAAAAATTCTGACTCATCGCGCTTATATCGTATTTATCCTCGCTCATCCTGGCTATAATCCGCAAGTTCAGGTAAGCCACTACGGCTACGACGGTCCAATAGGTTACACATAGGAAGCTGATGTATTGTAAACTCATAACGCCACCTGTGCAGTTCTGTACGTGTCTGATGCAACGGTCTGAGTTTAAAAACATGAAACTGCTACAGATAACGCTCAGAATCCACACAAAAATTATCAACGCTCTGCAGTATTTTGTGGATACATGTATTTTGTAAAACAATGGGTACAAAACAGCCAGATAGCGATCCAGTGATACCAAAAATAGATTAAACAAAGAACAAGTTGAACTGGTGACCAGTAAGAAAAGTACAATGATATAGCCATATTTGCCGCGGTATGAAATGGATTGGATAATAGTCCAGCCCGGGATGGTAAACCCCAGCGTCCAGTCAGACAGCGCTAAGTTAGTGATAAACAAGTAGTGTTTCTTCCGTAAAGGTTTATAGATGAACCTGCTGATTATTATAGCTGTGTTCGCAAGTAAAATCCACAAGGCCAGAAGGTTACCGACAAGAGCGCCCACAAGAGCAGAGTGCGAAATCGTGGTACTGTTGATGCCGGAAGTGGGCACAGGGTATGTCACGCCCTCTATCCATGAGCTTGAGGAATTATTTAAAGACGTTTCAGAAAACATTGCCTCCATTAACATATGACCAGTCCCGCTTTGTCTGCCTCGCTTTAAAGTAACACAACATATTTAAAAAGTATATAATGAAACTGCGCGCTGATAACAGTGGAAAAGGCTATATCGAAAAGTGAGTGCAGCTGACACCCATTCCGGTTACGGTTTAGCTTGAAATACAAGCGGGCTCTTTGTCCTATTTACAGTGATTTGTCCGGAATAGCACATTTAAATTATTTGCAGATATCCGACTGCCATTATATACAGACAGTTTTATGATGCTTACGATACTCTTGTGTTCTTAATAATACATTTTGAGATGAATTTCAATATGGTGTCCAATTAAAACAGTTATTCTACATTGGTATTGTATGCAGGAAAATATGAGCGCCCTCATTCTTTAGATTGTTGGGATTTTTAGCTTTATCAGAAGGCTGTTCCAAAGAAAACTCCCTGCATAAACGGGTGAAGTTTTTAGGATTTCCGTGTATGGTTTCGGAAGATTATTATGGGACCTACTGACAAAGGAATGTTATACTGATGGACATCACTAGTAAAAGAAAGCTCTCGATGAGGATAGGCGTGTAGGTATCGCCATCTATGAAAGTAGAAAAAATTAAAATCTTCGCAGACCACAGTGTGAATTATGTATGAATGTTACCTTGATCTGTGGTGTGTTTCATATTCGCGAGGTTAAAGGGACATAATCAGGATCAATTTTATGCCTATTCTTTCACACTATCAGCTCAGTTTTTTGTTCTCATTTCCTCGCATACGGCTGTTTCACACCTTCTTATGACTGTGCGTGTTGGTAAACACAGTCCACGTGTGTCTGTTTACCATAACAAGGCCGCGTGACCGGATGTCCGATTAAGAGGGGCAACACACGATGTTTCACCCAGCGGGAACATCTATTATATTTTTTTTGGCGATTCAGTCAGGACATCTCCTGGTTGACACGTGTGGTGGCTCCGTGCTGCACACGGCCCCACGAATTGTGTTTATGTTTAAACCTGCCATCGCGCCTGGTCCACTGTTTTCAACACTCGTTTACAAACGCTTTCAAGGCAATGTTTTGGCAGGTACAGATTTAATTTAAAGAGTAAAAAGCTATTTTTCGTGCAAACTCAACATGCTTTATAGGTGATTAGGCCCCTTAAAATATTCGCGATATTCATTTTGTCAGTGTTTACTTTTTCGACCTTACCAGGTATAACCTACATTTAAGGTTGACGTGAGGACCTGGAACAGTTTTGGAGAACATTATTGAAATTAGCAAATAGAGAAAGCAAGAAAATGGATCCTTACTGCACAAATGGTCCACAAAGTGTGAATGCTACGGACGATCGAAAAATAAGGCTAACCGCGGTATGACGGCAGAACACCATGGCTTTATGGATCGTGACGACAAATGTTATTATTATCAAAAGAAGACTCGCACCTTGTTCACTTTTCAACATTAATTGTTCCCTTTTCATCGGTCCGATATATCCGATATGGTACAAGATGCGCATGCGCATGATGCATTTCCCAGTTGCAATTAGGGTGAGTTTGATTGCTGGGATCTTGTTTGGTGGACTGATTTAGTTTGATCTTGCTATCCTCGATATAAATGATATCTGACGGTACCTGTTAACGAAGGTTACTTGATCTCGGTATCTCTGGGATTCTGGACCATTTTCATTTTATTGACTATGCTGAATGTTTGTATCATTTTACGAATCACATCCAACACGGTCGGCAGGCCAAGCGATCACAGCGCCGAATGTCCAGTGAAAGACCCGCCTTTACATCAAGGCGGTGAAAATGGTTCTCGCAATCACTGGCCTGTTCCTCCTCACCTGAAGACCAAAAACTACATGCTATGTTTTAAGGTGGCGCAATATGAGATGGACATTTCACGAAGTTAGAAATACAAAGTTTCCATAACGATGACTTAACGGTGTGAAAGACATTCGCAGCAGGAGTCACAACCCGGACCTTTTAGTAAAACCCTTCTTGCTGTGACCTGGATTCTGTCAAGAGATTCGTTATCTTTGATGTTAAAGAAGTCACAGTTGCTTGATCCATTTCCAACGTGATTGAAATTTGTCCTCAGGGGTACATCAATATGTCGATTTATTGAAAGGAATCGATACTTCATGGCAAAAAAAGTAAATATATTTACTTTTTCATACTTGTTGTCATAATGGAAGTTTCAGAAAAAGGCGAGAAGTATTTTAGCACTCGGAATGATGGAATATATCATATAACAAGTGTCCGGTTAAAAAGTTCTCTTGTTTGATTTGCATGAGAAATAAACTATCAGTACAGTGAGCAAGATAGACTGGATGCTCGTTTCTTGTATTCAGGAAATATTTATTTAATTCACTATTCCATGTAAAGCGCCACGTCAAGAGTTTAAATTAGTTAAGATTTGTTCAGTTGTTTTATTGGTCTGGGCAGCTTAGTGGTAAAAAGCTCGGCTCTATGCGCTAGCGACCCGGGTTTGATCCCGTCGTGGCAAAGAGAGTGGGTTGTGGCGACCCGCCCCAGGGCAATGGTTTCAACCGGTTTTCTCCACCCCTTCAGAATACTGAACGCCTCACGTGTGCTACAAGTTTTTACTAATAGTCATTAGTCAAATTCTAAATAATTGTACCCAATCATAAAATCCAGACCCAGCCATAATACCCAGACTTCTCTTTGGTCAACAAACATAAAAACATTATTTCATCTACTTCAACATGGAAAGACTGATCCCAGTTTTTTCTGCAAAAATATTGTTGACAGACAACACAGGAAATAAAACAATACATAAATTGCAATGACAATCTGTGCGAGCACCAATGAAATCTTTTCACTGTTGTTTTAAAGGAACTGTAGATCAAATATTACCTGTCTGTCTTCCGTTGTCAGTTCCTTCGAAAGACGGACCGTTCCGGTATCATGGAAAAATCAAAACCATTGGATATTGGAAATGCTAAATTGACAATTGACACATTTTGCCTGTCAAGAAGTGTATCGCTAATTATTTTAAGGTATTGTCATAGTATTTATTCGTAGAAATAGACTGATTTCCTGTGCAATTTACATGTATTTCATATGTCATTATAATGTAAAACAGTAACAGCATGCAGTTTAAAAACAGACATTATAAATTACTCTATATAGCCGCTCCTAAATATATACTAATAGAACAATAATCCAAAAGAAAGAATTGAGACTAATAAAATAATTATACTTCAATTTCATTTGAGAAACTGTGTCAGAAATGCCAATATATGCATGGTATATTGGCAAAAGATTTGTTTTCACAGCCCCAGCACTTTTCAATTAGTTTTTCATCTTTTATAGCGCTGGGCGGAGTCAATCCATTCTCAGGCAACAGTTATCATTTGATACAATTGTTATTTCAATAAGCTTATCTCGCATCATTTTCATCATCATAATCACCGTAATAACACGATACTATCAGGTAACGAAGAGCATTCACAAATTGATCAAGGGAATCACGGGAAGTTGTCATCGAGAACCGAGTATGTACCTTTGGGCGATCACGTTTACTGCTACAAAGAATGATGATCCAAATATAATCTATCCCTGAACTTTAAATAAATGCGACATTTTCCGTTAAACCGCATGCTGACAGATGTTAGATGGGATTATGTTGTTTTTTCAAAAAGTTAAACCAAGGAGAATTAGCGGATTCACCAGGAAAAAAGCGGGAAGTTCGTCCGCTCATTTTACCACTTTATTCCTAGCACCACCACCTTTTATTCCTTATCACGGAACCACCAAACTTCATTCTACAAGCCATCCATTAATCGCATTCAATATCTCAATTGGCTGCATAGTGAAATAGTCACTCACGCACTCGCCATATGGCAGTAAACGTCAGAATTTAATAAACCACAGCCAAGTTCAGACAAACCATCCAAAGTGACCGCAGTTGTCTCGAACTGGATGGAGCATCTTGAATGAGGATTCAGTGGTTGTGTGAACCCGAGTGGACCTTGGCTACATAATTCTATAATAACCACAAAAAGAGAAGTGTATCAAAGTTTGAAACACTTGTTAAAGTGACGTCATCTCTTGTGAAGGACAGACCAGTGACGAAGCTGTGGTTTCGTGTTCTTCATTTGGAACTCCAGATCGACATCTATGTCGAAATATCATCTTGATCGCTTCTCTGTATTTCTCACTTCGCGCGGCGTAGATGAAGATATTGATCCCGTCACTTAACACCGTCAGAGCCAGAGTATATATAATATATTTATGTGGTACAATCCCCATGGCGTAGAGTTGGTAACAGATTATATACGGCACCCAGCAGAAAAGAAAAACCCCGATGACAGGCAGAACCATTTGAAGTGCCTTCATTTCGGAGGAAGCGATTTTCTGTGCGTTTTCGGGAGTTCTCCCTAGAAAGTCTCTCTGAAGACCTTTGACTCTAATCATAATTCGCAGGTTCATGAAAATCAGCAAAACAAAAACAATCCAGAACCGTACACACAAAGCATATATGTAACCTTTCTTAAGAATATTAGAATCACAGTTTTCATTTGTTTTGCTAGTTTTATCTTGGTTTAAATAAATGAATCCGCCAAAGGAAAGACCGACCGTCCATGCCCCGAAGATCAGTAGACGGCAGTGGAGTAAAGTCAGCTTGAACTTGTACCATAACGGGTAAATAACAGCGAGGTAGCGATCAAAAGATAGCAATACAATGTTCATCAACGAACACGTAGAGAGCCCAGTAAGCAAAACATGTACAAACATGTAGGTCTGATCGTACGAGCGCCCAACTCGCAGCATTGCGGGCATGAAATGCAAGGCCGTCAAGAAGGGAATCACAATCTTCTGCAGCATATCGGAAAGTGCCAGGTTCGAAATAAACATGTAATTTTTCTTCTGGAGTGGTTTATATATGTATCTACTCACAATTATTAAAGAATTTGCAAGTATAATCCACAGTGCCATGATGTTGGAAAGTATAGCCGATGTCAGACCAGATCCAATCTTGTCCCGGGTACTGTTATTCTTACAAATAAGACCCGGTTTATCACCTAGTTGGTCCAAAAAGGATTCAGTTGTAGTATTAAGCATCATCTTTATGTCTTCTTGTATACTTAATGTACAAATCCAGATGGATTTACGTGCTAAATAGTACAGCTAAAAATATACCCATGGTTATACATAGAGTCCTGTTTTACTTTCATTGTCAATATTTATCTGATCAGTCCAGTAGCGAACAAATAAATGTAGCTTTGTTTGTTCTCTTCCTGTTTGCTTCGGTTAAGCTGGGACATCATTATGTAGTGCTTTCACCTGATTAGCAAAAAACTTATGTTGTTATCATGCTGATCATAGAATTTTTTAATCGAAACATACAAGAAAGTGCCTGGGAACCATACCTTTTTTGCCTAATATAAACAATAACATCTTGTTCCCTGTGGTATAATAGACTCCCCTACACAGCCATCATATATAGGTTTTAAGCAAGTTGTATAACTATTGTAGGTGTAATCGATTTCTAGTATCTATTTAAGTGTAATACATTTTATCCCTTTTAGATTTGTCTCTCAATATTTTGTTTTCGAACAAACATATTAAATTTGCTTCAGATACCAGAAATAAACATTTAAAAAAAAGTCAACCTTAGTGTTTTAGTTCACGGAAATTTTCTATATTTGTTCATTATAGTTAACTGCGATTGAATCCCCGATTACCGTAGTAGGGATGTTCGATAAGTAACAGCTGATTAATTAATCAGATTGTCCATAGCAAAACATTTGTATATTGTGTGACATGAACGGTCTTCCTCCTGCAGAGTCAATGTATTATAATATGCCAGAGCATACAGAACATAAACAAAAGGAAGAATAATTCAAGGTACAGTACAGTTGAGTAAATAACGCATAATGGTTATAAACATTGTTCATAGGATAGAACATTCAGCAGTGAATAAAAGGCTTACATGTTGGAGGAGTCATCCCATTCTGTGGTGCCATCTACATTGGGTTCATTGTACTTTGGCAAACTGTTATGATGGGACAACCAGAGATGTGTTTTCTTCGTATGTCACATGAGTGGGGCATGGCTGATATATATTAAGCAAAGCCTCAAATAACCATGATTAGTGGCGTCAATTTTGTCACATGAGTGGGGCATGGCTGATATATATGGAACAAAGCCTCAAATAACCATGATCAGTGGCGTCAATTGTGTCACATGAGTGGGGCATGGCTGATATATATGAAACAAAGCCTCAAAAAACCATGATCAGTGGCGTCAATTTTGTCACATGAGTGGGGCATGGCTGATATATATGGAGCAAAGCCTCAAATAACCATGATCAGTGGCGTCAATTTTGTCACATGGGTGGGGCATGGCTGATATATATTGAGCAAAGCCTCAAATAACCATGATCAGTGGCGTCAATTTTGTCACATGAGTGGGGCATGGCTGATATATATGGAGCAAAGCCTCAAATAACCATGATCTGTGGCGTCAATTTTGTCATATGAGTGGGGCATGGCAGATATATGGAGTAAAGCCTCAAATAACCATGACCAGTGGCGTCAATTTTGTCACATGAGTGATGCATGGCAGATATATGGAGCAAAGCCTCAAATAACCATGATCAGTGGCGTCAATTTTGTCACATGTGTGGGTAATGGCAGCTATATGGAGCAAAGCCTCAAATAACCATGATCAGTGGCGTCAATTTTGTCACATGAGTGGGGGATGGCAGATATATGGAGCAAAGCCTCAAATAACCATGACCAGTGGCGTCAATTTTGTCACATGAGTGGGGCATGGCAGATATATATGGAGCAAAGCCTCAAATAACCATGATCAGTGGCGTCAATTTTTTCACATGAGTGGGGCATGGCAGATATATGGGGCAAAGCCTCAAATAACCATGAACAGTGGTGTCAATTTATCTTCGATGGTGGGGGGATAACTCGCATACGTGGGAGGGCAATCAAAGTTGGTACAACTTTTTATGTATATATATATATATATATATATATATATATATATATATATATACATTTTATTTCTGTGTGACACATTTGAAATATATAACAATTAAGTATACGGTTGAAAAAAGGTTTTATGTTTCCAGTAAATGTTAATTCTATATCAGTTATAGATTTATAACATGTCATGGTAAACTCAAAAAATGGAACCAAAATCTATAATTATATACATATATATCAGTTACAATTTCAGTTTTATATCAGTAATAAATATAAAATATTTATAAATATAAAAATTCTCCCCCCACCCCCCCCCCCCCGTGTATTGTGTTCAAAAATGATCCTTTAAAAATTTCCATATATTCGTTTCATTACTGTTGTGTTTTCAGTGTAAGATCCGTGGGACACTTAACTTATATATAGTTATTATTCGAGTATCGGTGTCATTCTACTGTACTCATTTGTGGGCAGCGAATATACCTTTTACTTCGTATTTCTCAGCAATGACATATAATTGCAACGAATTGTAAACACTAATTTTGTAGGCCCGATACAACGACAAAGGCAAATATGTTATATATCAAATGATGAAAAACTCTCTGAGTTGTTTGCATGTATCTGGTTTAATTTAACAAGAGCAGCAAGGCTGGCTTATACAGCCACCGGACACGAGAGACGTGCCGTGCGCATGCCCGTTGAAAGGGTCTGTGGCCATGCAGCCTCTTACGGAAGATCTTCGGGTTAAAGAATGGAAAAGGGAACAGTTTCTTAACTATACACACAGATTATAAACAAAATAAGAGTTAAGGATATACGATTGCGAGGTCTTGTTATTTTGAGTTACAGGTAACATATTTAAGTATCCTGTCAATTGAATCATAGCCCTGTAACGAGTATGATATCATAGGATCTTGTCACTTGTATCATAGGCCCTGTAACGAGTAAGATATCATAGGACCCTGTCACTTGTATCATTATTATCATATAACACGACATTATATGACATCAGGTACAAGTAAAAGTACATAAAGTATGTGAGGATATAACATGTAAAATTAATATTGTAATTCTATGTAAATTTATAATCTTCACCAAAATGAAACATGACATATCAATACGATTTGAAAGAAATCGATGAATAATGTAACAATATAATGATGTAACATGCTCTCTCGATACAATAAGTGCAAAGCAAAATAATACAAACGATAAACATATACTTACATATATTTACTCTGGATAGAAAGACAAATTATTTATCATGTAAAACGTTTTGTGTCTGTTATAAACTTTAGAACCTAGCTGCTCACTTGTTTCATTGTACATGATACCAGTATGAAATCATGGAACCCTGTCACTTGTATCAAAGGCCCTGTAACGAGTATGATATCATAGAACCCTGTCACTTGTGTCATAGGCCCTGTAAAGAGTATAATATTATAGGTTCCTAGATGTCACTTGTAAAATAGGCCTTATACTATTATATGACAATATGACTTTTTTTCATAAAAAATGTAACAAGTATAATATGACCTGCATCATGGACCCTGTAACGGATATATCCTCATATAAGTCCCCATGACAAGTATCAGAAGCCCTGTCACGTATTATACGAGACTTTCGTTATGAAAACCCTTCGGTGAAATGGATGTAAGGGAGACGCGATTTCCAGGGATGGTTTTCTCAAGACCGGCCTCTGGCACAAGAGCAGTTATAACACGGTTCACATAGATGGCATGAAACACCCCTGAAGGCTTGAAACCTCTTTCCACTGACGGTGGTGCCTGAACCCCTAAAAGGGGAATACGTGAGGGTTTTTCTCCTTACGGGCTTGGTATAACCAAGTAACCAAAAAATATGTCTAGAAATATATATATATATATATATATATATATACATATATATATATATATATACAGTAGAACGCCTGCTAACGGCCACGCCTCAATAACGGTCAATACGTCTATAACGGTCAGATATTCCGGTCCCGAATTTTCGACCGTTATTTTTCATTATCATTTTGTTGTCAATTACGGTCACTCCTCTATTCCGTATTACGGCCAGGTCTCTCGGTCCCGCAGGCCGGGAAACGCCTCAATTACGGTCAGGGGCAGTGCCTCCGTGACATGTGCTCAACAAATCGAGCGGCCACTTCTGATCTCAATAGCATTACACAAGCGCCCGCTCTCACATATTCCTGTCTGTTAAAGAGTGCCTAGATAACGGTAACCACTCGACCGTGACTGAGTTGTTTGACACGTAGCCAGCGTCGCACTACCCCACTCAGCCTCATGAGTATGCACAAAAGTCAAGGCATATGTTCCCACCTGCGTGCATGTTTGGGAATCAGTCGTGTGAGCCGGATCTTAATCAGGGTGTTTGTCATTTAATTAACGAATGACAACCAGCGGGTCCCGATGACTATGTCATCAGAAAAACGTTAGGCAAACTGTGGATCTTTAAACTTTCTTTAATGTCCTTGTGACATCAAACGAAAACAGTGCGGCAAACATCGCACAATTTACTCATACATGAATAATTATGAATGCAAAATAAACATAGTTACATGTATAAAATATTACGCATACTATGTCCCAATCACTTTGACCATTATGGCGACCAAGAAGAGACATGAACGTGATCTCAAAGAAAAGGTAGATCTGATCAGGAAGAGTGATGACGGGAAAAGCAGCCGACAGCCAGCAGAAATCTTTGGTGTCGGCCTAACTCAAGTTCAAAACATACTTAAGAGGAAGCGAGAGATCATGTAACATTATGAAGATTGTAATAAAGATTTGAACTTGGTTTCGTGTTTTAACCCCCCTATCCTGGTCAAATCCTGTATAACGGCCACTCCTGTATTAAGGCCACTTTCATTCAGTCCAGATGGTGACCGTAATACAGGCGTTCTACTGTATATATATATATATATATATATATATATATATATATATACACTGTATATGTATATATGTATATATATTATATATATATGTATATAACACTGTATATATATATATATATTATATATATATATATATATATATATATATATATATATATATATATATGTCAAGGTCCAGATTGCGATCTGGACAGATCTTAGATCCGTCCAGCCCAAATTGCGATCACAATCCAGGCTGGCCAGATCTTAGATCTGTGCAGCCCAGATTGTGATTGCGGTTTAGTCCGGCCCAGATTGCAATCCTGTCTTTCTTGCTTTAGGATCGCAATCTGGGCTGGACAGATCTAAGATCTGTCCAGCTGAGATTGCGATCCTAAACTTGACCAGCCCATATTGCGATCCATGTTTTTACAATCACAAGAGTGAAACATGCTATATTTTACCAACTCATATGGTATTACATGGTACCCTTTCCCTATACAAAAATAAATATTCATAAAAAGTGAAGTCATTAAAAATCAAAATTCATTTGATCCAGATTGCAACCCTTAACCTGACCAGCCCATATTGCCCTCCATGCTTTTACTATCATAGGAGTGAAACATCAGATGTTTAAGCCAAGTCTTTAAAAATTTAAAATAAAGTACATTTTACAGCACACTCTGAATACATGACAAAGTTAATCCATGCTTACTTAAACATTCATGTTTTAAATTTACTGACTATGGAAAGAGACCAGGAAAACTCAATATCAATTTACATAGCACACTCAAGGCAGTCAGTGTCTAATACTATTCAAAGTCAAAATTCGTGCATCTCATATCTTGTCATGTATTGATTTTTAAAAGATACATGATAGCTGAAAGTATAATATTTAGATGATAGTCTAAAGGTTTAGTTCATGATTATTACTTGGGATTGATGACATACATTGGCTTTGCATTTTAGCAACTGCCTAGTTGTTTCATTTTTTTTTTTTTTTACCTTTTTCAACTAGCAGCTATTTTTGAATGTACCTATTTTTATAATGATTGTATTTATTGTGGGAAATTGGTACCATGCAAAACTAAATGAATTGGTGAAACAATCGCAATATGGACTGGTCAAGTTTAAGATTGCAATCTCGCCTGGACAGATCTGTCCAGCCCAGATTGCGATCCAGAGCAAGAAAGACAGGATCCCAATCTGGGTCGGACTATACTGCGATCGCAATCTGGGCTGGACAGATCTAAGATCTGGCCAGCCTGGATTGTGATCGCAGTTTGAGCCGGCCTGAACTGCGATCGCAATTGGGGCTGGACAGATCTTAGATCCGTCCAGATCGTGATCTGGGCCTTGACATAAATATATAAAGGATTGCCTTGCAAAAAGATCCGATGTAACTCCACAGACAGACAAGCTGACATACACATTTCAAATGGTCTGTCAGGCACATACACCAGATAAATGAACTGATCGAAGAAACAGATACAGAAAGCCCTCACCATACTAGCTACTAGCTATAATTTCAGATTTTTTTTCACCTCGAATTTACAGTTACAAATGTGATAGCAGATATCCGCCCTTCGTACAGACAGAAATATATACAGACAGCCGCTGTCACAATAATTAACCCTTCCCCCCCCCACACACACACCCTTCGAGGGCGAGAATTTTAGTGACGATAGATAAACCAGTGGCCACAGAGAGAGAGAGAGAGAGAGAGAGAGAGAGAGAGGAGGGGGGGGCAGACAAAAGCAGCTATACAAGACAGACAGAGATGAGACAACAAGACGGACAAACAGACAGACCGCACCAGGACTGAGATAACGCAGCCTCGTTATGTTACAGGTGCCCTTTTTATTGTGTGCAGCGGTCTTGCATGTGTTTCTTTGATTGTGCACAGGGGTGCTCCATGCGTTGTTGACATTTGGTTCGTGTGTCACGCGTAGCTCGTGTTGTAGCGGCATCGCCTGGCCGGATGTTGCAGGCTCGGTTTAAATCGCATTGATTGAACCCTGGCGTGAAAAGTTATATAAAGATGCCGTGTTTTTAAGCCGAGAGAGAGGTTAGAGAATATTCAAGCGGACACAGAAGCGTGTAAGTCATTTTGTGGGATCTATTCCGATAAGTGCGGCAATTATAGATTTTCTATAGATTTTCTTCTGGATTTGAAACGGATTTTTTCTGAGAGTCTTCAGTTTGCTTTCGGGGTTGTTAAAAGAGCTTTATTTTGGACTGTTATTCTCTGAGAAGATTTGTGTGAACTGTTCATCTGAATTATATGTTGTAAATGACTTGTCGCTGTGACAGTGGTGGTATCCAGGTACTTTGCACTTTGTTTATTAGGCTGTGCGATTATATTGATTTGTTGTTATACTGTTGTTATATTGTGTAATTGTATTGAGTTAGTGTATTATTTTAAGAATTAATTATAGTTATTTGTTAACAAAAAACACTGACTTCTTTATTCATTCCCTTAGACATTTCACGCTGCCTAGTGTTACAGAATCTGTTTTATTCCATAACAAAATTTATGTTCATCACACATACGTGATCTGTTGAAATAAGGTTCCGTAACAGTTATCATAGGGTGTTGACTTGTGGAGAGAAAGGTCCCCGTCAGAGCCCTTACAGACAAAATGGTAAAATTTCGATAGAACCTCAGAGATACCCTCATATATCTTAGTTAACGATTGTCCCAAGATCCGCCCGAATAACAATGAATTAAAAAGGCTTAATAACATTTTATGGGTACCATTTATGTTCTCTCCTCGTTCAAATTTGAGAGTGCCACCTACCGGCAATGAACCCATTCTAAAAATTACTGATCAATCAGACAGGGAGACGTATCGCAACAAGACACAGAGTCATATATAAAGACAACAAGAAAGAGAGACACACACGGACAGCCGGCAGAAAGAGAGAGAGATGCAGACAAAACCTGAGCGTGTAAAAGCAGCGTGACCCTGTGTGTATTCGTGTTAACCCATTGAGTAATAACATTGTGGTTCCGCGTCATTTACCGTAAGGTTGCGTGCGATTCGATGGTAAATTCATTTCACCTGGGCAAAGTGCAGTATATTTACCTCTTTGACATGAAAATTGCAAAAGAAGATCCCGATAGGTAACAAAACACTGCGTCATCTCACTCTGAACTATCCTTTATTTGTGGATAACATGATCGAGAATACCTGACCGGTGAACACGTGGGTTGATGCGCTTGGATGCAAACAAGGTTGTTATAGGAATATAATGTAACAATATAACAATACAGAACCCAATATATGTAAAATGTGCTCGACATATGTCATATACATACATATATATATAATATATAATAATTTAACTAAAGAGTTGTCCGGAATATCGAGTTTGTAATTTCGACAAAAGTGGGATATTCGACTTAAGCGATTTCGACACAACGAGGTTTATATATATATATATATATATATATATATATATATATATATATATATATATATATATATATATATATAAATTATAGAATATCTTGTATTACTAAAAACTCAACAAAATTAAATTTGTAAGAATAAAGCCGCCCATTTTTTTCTGATCCCAGTTGTTACATTTTTAACCTGTAATACCTGTAAAATGTCAGGACTCCTTATCTATTCTTGTTTCCTTGTTCTATATACATTAGTACATAACCTAAGGTTGCCAAAACCGATAATACCAATCCCTAGTATCTGTTGAATTACTAATTGCAAATGAGACACACACACACAACACTTTTGAATATACTCGCTAATGTTGCAAAGCGCATCAAGTATTGTAGGTTCCCGTGGCGATCTGCTGTATAAAATGCATGTGTTTGTGTAATTAACTACGTTGCTTATTTGATAAATGAAAAATATAAATGAAGGAAATGTATTGCAAATAAATAGTGTATTAAGGTTTTACTTAATAATATGAACATGTGTAATGAATATGAGCCTCGGGATATAATCTATCTAAACAAAATACACGTGATTTTTAAACACGCACATACACATATGTATATATTTATATATATATATATATTTATTTATATTTAATATATAATTTATATATATAATTTTATATATAAATTATATATATAATATGTTATATATACTAAGTATATATAAATATAATATGTATGGGTGTGTATATATGATGTGATAGTAGTAGTAGTAGTACTACGGCTACTTCAAATGTTAAAAATATGAATATACAACTTTTCATGTGAATGAGTCACGCTAGAAATATGCCATGGGTATACCAGGTGACTGAAGCTTGGCCGCGAAGTAACGCACGCTACCTGGAGTGCACAGTGACCCCCTGAGAACCTTGCATATCAAGGCCGTTACTAAGGTAATGCAGTGCTGGGCGGTCTCCCTGGCTCCACGAGATTAGGCCCCGCCCATCCCGCGAAAGGTAAGGGTTTCCGTCGCCAGCTTTATCATTTATAAACGTCGCCAGTCGACCACACAGCAAAGACACGCCGAGTTGGAACCTCTGATCCACGTTGTTAAGGTTGGTGACGTCTTGGTGAATAACTAGTCTGCATAATTTTAGCACAGGTAATAAGTAACATTGTTTAGTACTGCTTCCCCATGTAATTATAACATCAGTATAAATAGGATAAAAAACGCTCTATTAATTACCTGTAACGTTTTTCTATTTAATAGTCACCCATATCATGTTTGTGATGATCCATGCCACAAACGGCGTTACATTCGCTGTGATATATTGTCTTTACGACAGACGTACAAGTGTAAACGCAAAAGAAACCCAGCATTAATTTAGCTTGATGTTAGTCCTTGCATATTATTTTCCTATTAATGGATGTCATTCAGCCATGCGTGAACACATATAACTTCAGGTTCCGATAATGCTTTATGTCTTTGTTTTCAGGAATTTTTATAATGATAATGAACCTTTGATACAGCCGATAACGGTGCGCTGGCACACGAGGTACTTAACATTAACAACCCTTAAATACGGCATAAGTTATTGATGTAATAGGAACGTGGGTTTATTTTTCCGTTAAGAGTTCACGTACACCTGTTATCTCCTTATACTCAGTAATTGGTAGCTTGTGCGTCAGTTGGACAGCTCACCCAAGGTGTAGTTTTCGACTGTGGTTGCCTTTATATTTACGAGGCTAATATTTCACGATTTTTACATTGTCATTCTTTCGCGAGGGTCCCATTACTGCATCTTACCATACAGTAACGCACATAAAGCATATCCATTATCTTATTATTTAATATGCGCGTTCATTCTTAACAATCTGACGTGGATCCACGACAAGTAAAGTCATGTCCCGTATACGCAGAAAAAGTAAGATGTGATATCAATTACGTCTGGCTTTGATTAACAAGTAAAATAAAACATATGTTTTGTTTTAAAATATCAACCTTTTCCTTTTGACGTTGATACCTACAAGCGTGGTCGGCTATATTATAAATGTCCGTTCGCCTGTTTGGATCAGATGTCTTTTTTTATTTTTGTTTATTAATACAACAAATAGCCAACAACAGTATATTCTCTATAACCTCATTTTTATCATTCTAATAGAATACATAGGAACCATTGTTGGTAACAATGAGAGTAGCTGATAGTTAAGGGAGTTGGTTTTGAGTAAGGCTGATGAAGGGAAAATAGGGATGGCATGTTTTAATGTGAAATTTGAAACATAAGTTTTAAATCTTTGTTTTCACTTATAGCTGTATAATTGACGGTCTAGCTTAAATTCACCTACTGATCGCACAATAAATAAGACTGATGGTCGGCCAGTATGGTAAAAGTTCTAATGGTGAAGAAGGAGGTCCTTTCATTCGTTTACAGGATGTAATCTTCGGGGAAGTTATTAAGTCAGACAAAATTATACTATATGAAGAAAAAACGAAGATAGACGTGGCGCATTTGAAATGAAAAACACAAATGAGAAAAGAAAACGTATTAAGGTTAAATTGTTCATGTGTATTCAAATACATTTTACCTAACAGTAGTAAAGTAGAACAAGAGAATCTGGTAGACCTGAATTATCTGTCTCATATTTTTGGTGGAAAGTCCAGGGAGACCTAATGTTTTCGATCCGATATACATAGAGACTAATGGTATGCATTTTGTGAGTAACTTATTCTGAATCTGGCCACAAACTTGAAAATCTTGCTTTATATATTTTTATTATTTTTATTATTATTCAGGTTGTTGCTGATGATTGAGGAAAAAGAAAGTGAAGACGGAAGTGACGTCATCATGACTGAGAAGGCAAATAGGGATGGCACCGTGGTCATGTGCGGTATATTTGCCTTTCTTTTCCTTATGATATCGCTCGGTCTGGCTGCTGTACTGGTGTTTCTTGTGATAAACAACGACTTAAAGTGGACACTAAGTTCTAAACCGGAAGAACCAGTCCTGACATCTAGCGCCGAAACAAGCATCAGGGCCCCTGACCCAAATAATCCGTCTGTCTTTGACGAGCTGACATGGAAAGAGCTTAAGGGAGTAAGAGATTACGTAATTGCCAATGAAACTCTAAACATCACAGATGCCAACCGTGCAACTTTAGACACATCCCATATTTTTTGTATTGAGTTACAAATGCCTACCAAAACGACAGTGCTTGAGGCTTTAGAGGGCGCATCACGACCTCCGAGATACGCAGTTGTTGTATTAATCCGCGGTGACCAGAACCCTCCCACAGTGGAGGAATATCAAGTGGGACCTTTGCCAAAACCAAATGAAATCAATTTTCTGCGGAACCGACCATGGCTTGTGAGGCCGCGGCGAGGACCTGGGGATCTCCGGGGCATACAGTCACGTCTTGCTGTCTGGCTGGAACCTCTGTATCCATTGCTGAAGCAGAAATTTGGCTTTGGCTTTCATAACTGTACTAGCAAACCGAATGAATGCTTGCAATGGACATTCAGCGCGCCACCATTCCCACAGGGTTCCAATAGAAACACCTGGATTATTCTACGACAGCCGTACGCCGGAGAAGCCCTCCACGCGCTGCCTCTTTACCTTCACATCAACGACACCAGCAACTTCCCCCACCAGTGGACTGTATTGAGGGTCCGCTATATGGATCGCTCGTACAATACTATTGAAGATCTAGCCAGTGCACATGAACTTGGGCTGTTTGGGAATATACCTGCGGTATCCAATAAAGACTCGGTAACATTGACATCTTCTGAACAAGACCGTGTTTCATCCGAACCTAAATATTCTCTCATCGAAGAAAAAGCTGCCCCAGAAACATTGAATCTTGGAGGACGCAGATACAAAGTTGATGGACATAAAGTCACCTACATGGGTTGGCAGTTTGATTTTAATTACAAAATATCAACAGGACTACAGGTTTTCGACGCTCGATTTCGGGGTGAGCGGATTCTTTATGAACTCAGTCTACAGGGGGTTATGTCCTACTACGCCGGCAACAACCCCTTCATGATGCACGCTCGCTTCCTGGAAGACCTTGACCTTCTGATCAGCAGCAGTACGGAGCTGATGCCGGGGGTCGATTGCCCTCGACACGCCGACTTTTTTGACACTCACTATTTTAACAATGTGAATGGGAACATCATGAGAAAGAAAAGGCATGTTTGTTTATTCGAACATGACACTAACTTTCCACTGAAGCGCCATTACCACGGTACATCGGGAGAAAAATTTAAATACTTTAGCGGCATAAGCAGAAAGGTACTTGTGCTACGGACCATACAAGTTTTTCGCGATACAGATTTCATCTTCGATTTCTGTTTCTATGGCAACGGTGCCGTTGAAGTTAAATATGCCACGACAGGATATGTGACGGGGACATTTTGGAGCGACAAATATCCAACAGAAGAGGCTCATGGGTATCCAGTGTCAGAGTTCCAGCTTTCGCCAATAGCGCAACATATGGTGAACTTTAAGGTAGACCTGGATATCCACGGTCAGAGGAATACTCATCAGGTTGACCTGGTCAGCATGAACTCTCGGACAAACCCTTATTTTCCCAAACAGGAGATCATGCAAAAACGCATAACCCGTACCATTAAGAGCTCGGAAACGGAGGCCATGTATAAATTTGACGCAGTCAAGCCGAGTTTTCTCTTGTTTTATAGCGAAAGGGCAAAGAACCGCTTTGGGAAAAACCGGGCGTACCGTATTCACCTCAATAACGCTTTGCAAAACCTACAGCAAGAACGATGGAAATGGGAAAACGGTGTTTCCTGGGCCCGCCACCAGGTGGCAGTGACTAAACGGAAAGAGGGAGAAAGTACAAGCTCCGGCTTCTACAATGCCATGAATCCTTATACACCGGAAGTAGACTTTTCTGATTACCTGGACGGAGAAAGCATCGAAGATGAGGTGAGATTATTGTAAAAAAAATGAAACATTCACACCATAGTTTAGATTAGTATGCATTTGCACAATATATCATAGAATAGGAAAGAGAATTATAGTACAGAGTAGTGAGATTAAGTGTAGCAACGTGTATTGTCGCATGGTAATACATGTTGGCATATATAATGTATTATATTACAGCAGATTTTGGAACGTTATCTTAGTAATCACATACTCTGTTAAAGTATATTATACCGCCAAATAATGTTGTAACATGTCGAAAATCTTCTGTTTATTTCATTTCAATATCTTTGCTCCAGATTATATGAGTTTTGCGGTCCATTCGTGCGTGTGTATTAAATTTAGGGTTTAAGGGGTATTGAAACAAAGCGCAAACATGCATTATCTATTTGCTTGATATATCTCTGTCCAATTGCACATACGTGTCTGCATTATAACCTATAATGAAACGAAGGTCACACATAACAAAAGTTAAGGGAAAACCTACATGGGTGTAGTTTGCATAATGCGGTTATATAGTGTTGTAACAATGTGCTGGTAAGCAGAGTTTCCATTAGTGGTACATTGATAGTTCCGGCAGCCAGGATGGTTGTACTATGATAGCATTACTCTTCAATGATTGTTTTCTGATACTGTTCAAAGCAGACGCGCGGGAGAACATCGCGGTATCTATATTTTTGGTTTATCGAGGACTGATACTGACATACAACCGCGACGTAGTTTCGGAAGAGATACTTTCTTTTTTATGAAAGAGGAGTTCCCATAGGACTAGTGTGAAATCATATGTATATACATGTATGTGCAAAATACTGACATAACCACGCGTGCATGTCTGTATGTCTATGCGCGATCGGTGCTCGCGGTTAGTGGAGGAGGCGAAACATCCCTTAGCGGATAAGTTTACTGTATATTGACGATACGCTACATTTAGACATGTCACATGTACACTAGTCATGCAAAGAACATTCTCTGCTTTGTTGTAATTATGCAGTATTTCCAAGTCATGTTATTCCTGACATCAGTGGATAATTGCCATACAGCGTTGTTGATAACAATCTAGTCCACAGCAACACATTTTTAATACCAGGGTCATCTCTCTGTCAACAAAAGCCCTACATAATCTTGCGTGTATGTCAGCAGTATTCAGTCAATCCATCTTACCAAAACAACAACAAAAAAATCGCGTGATGGGTGTATCGGTTTAACTTCATATCATTTCGTTGATATAGTTCCTTTCTATGTTTTGTATTAAATATTATATATTCCGTTTGACCACAATTTCATTGTAGTCAGTCATTCAGCTTGTGTCTGTCTACAAGTATATTGTGACGTCAATACAATTACTTATTAATAAAAATTAAGTATGAGCAAAGCATTCTTTCTACTTTTGGTCCCTAATAATCTTTTTTGTAGGACATTTACTATTATATTATTATTATAAAATTATTATATAATCATGCATATTATATTACATTATATTATATATGAACAGTTACTGAATTTCCAGTTATGATATGTTTGATATGTTTAGTGGCGTTAGCATAATCGACGGCAGGAGTCTTACCCAATATGTTATATGTTCCAGGACTGTGCACGTTTAGCCTGTTACAGCTGGAATCATTTTAGGTGATGATTTATTGGTTTTGTTCACGGTTTAGCAGCTCATGATCGCTAAACGTGCGAACAAATGTCTAGTTTATGGCTCGTAACGTAACGTTAATAATTCGTGACGCAAAACCACCGTAGAGAAAAAGAAAACAATGTATGATTTTATCTATTAGAAAAAGGATGTCATGTGTCTTCCTATACATTGTCTAGAAGAGTCCTTGTCACATATTAATGAAGTGTACGAGGTGTATGATGCTAAATGACAGCATTGCTATAAAATGTACTTTGAATGGCATTTAACACATTCAATCTGTCTAGTGAAGGTCTGGTGCAGTTGAACGATCATTAACTTCATGCATGAGCTGTAATTGTTGTGTTTATTTGATGATATACACATACATATACGCACGGAACTTATCGCCATCCATAATGTCACAAACTGATTGACCATTTTAAGCATAAAATCACGCGCACATGTTATACAGATGTTTCAGTCGGCTTATAAGAGATGGTAAAACGACAATTCCTTATGTTGTCCTAACGTACTCTGTTGCAGGATTGGGCGTTACATGATTCAACTATGTTTCTTTTTTATGAAAGGATATAGGTTGATGAGGTGTACACAATTTATTCGCGGTGAACTAGTAATATTTGATTCAAAACATATATTATCAGTAAAAATGTAGGCGAAGAATCGCAAGCAATACAGTTCTCAGTCTCCAAGGTCTCCGAGCGTGAAGGCCCACTGATAGTACCCTTTTTTAATCTCTTGGATAAGGCAATACGACAGTTTCAGGGGTTTTTCCCACTTTCAACCAGCTGGCGGCCACCAGTTGGCTAATACACTTATGGAGCGTGGTGGCGTAGTGGTTTAAGTGCTGGACTTGTGAAAGCGAGATTGCGCATTCGCTTCAGATCAAAGACTCCTATTCGAAATGCACCCAGGTGTCAATGGCAACTGGTAATTGGCAATATGGAAATGTAGAATGAATAACCTTATAGCGCCTATTGTGGCTGCATAGGTTTTATGCTCACCAGTGATCCGAGAAACGCCACACAAATGCACATGTCTGTAAGCATGGAAAGGCAGAGTGTACCGTAACGGGGATACCTGACAATAAACCCACACCTTTTCCTTTATTAGTGCGATGAGATGACTTATGGTCGCTTTTTCGGGTCCAGCATAATGTTATAAACTGTAACATAATTTAATATAGAAATTATGATAAAAAACAAACCATGCAGTTTTAAAGTCAGAACATCATGATAACTATTGACAATATCGACTAGATTCACAGACTTCAGAGTTCACACTTACACTTAGATAACATAAGATTACTGGACCCATGACAAATTTTGATTGGGTATGCATTTGCCCACGTGACTAAACTCAACAAAATTTCAATATTTTTCGGAATCCTGCACACAGGCAGACAAACAAAAAATGCAAAGTTATGTTATTTTTTTTTCTCTTCTAGGATTTGGTGGCTTGGGTTACCCTGGGCAACCACCGCTTGCCGTCGACCTCCGACGTCCCCCTGGCGTCCACTTTGGACACTGAGAGCAGCTTCAAGCTTCTACCATTCAACTACTTTGATGATGACGTCACCAAGACCTTACCGGACTATATCCATGCCACGCCGTTTGGTGAAGGCGCAAGAATACATCGAAAGCCAGGCACAAAATCTGAGGACTGCGTGAAAGGTAACAATGACATTACATTCGAGGGGAAAGACGATTAGATAGCCCTATCAGGTGTTCTACGTGTTGTGCGCACAGGTTTGTGACAGTGTAATAATGACCGGGCTTAAATAATACGCTATTTATGATACGCAAAGACATAATATTAAGTAGATATAGTTGTGTAGTACGAATGGCTCAAGCTTTTCAGTCTCTCAGGATGTTCACAACTACTTCCTGAATCTGTTTTTGTAACATGTATTTTTGTACTAATTTATTTGCAACACTGTATTTATTACACTAGGACCTGTAAGGTATTTGACCCTATAATCCTTATTATTCAAACACGCAGTAACCAGTAGCACAAGAGTTCTATCGAAAATTACACATATATATATATATATATATATATATATATATATATTCCTGTAAACATTGTTTATATTTTTTTTACTTAACGTGCACACGTATAAACGTATGATCAGTGCTTGTTTCTGATTGAACGGCGTAGGTTTACTTCATTACATAAAAGTGTTTAAGATCAAATTCCGGTATGCTGTCAGCCCTCTCAAATGCTCATTCTACGCAAAATAAGTTTGTTTATCTATGACATTTTGTCTATACTTATGTGTTAGAGATTATTACAAAATACCTTTTCATTACTTTTCTCTAGACAATAAATATTCAGTAAACGCTTTAGTGCTTTTTCATGGCTATTTGGACATTGGTAAAATATATTTTGAATAGAGTTCTATTATACTATTCTACCAGTAGGGTACTCTGGTGTATTATGCAGTATATTAACAATGCTTATGTAGTATAGTACAGGCAATGGTGTATTCATGCAGTGTTTGGAGCAGTGACTCCATTATATGATGAACGATGCGCAAAGAGATTTCATAATGTAAAATTTAAATAAAATGAACTGAATTTATGATATGTCTTGACTTGTGGCTCAGTTACCGGTTTATGAAGTACAACTTGCAGTAAAGAAAAAAAAGTAATCAGCCTTTAATTGAATGGATGTTTAAGAGGGTGAAAGCAGCGGCGGTGAAAACTTCTCCAGGTTTTTTAGACTACCACAAATGACACCATTACAATCATAATTTTCCCCATTCCCACCTCCCCTCCCCTTCCATACCCTCCCTCTTGGTGTAACCAACCATCACGCCGTTCGAAAATCCATGGAATGTAACATCAAAGGGGCTGTTAAATGCAGGCATTAGCGTAAATGGTAGTTTTTTTTATCAGGTTTTATCCAGCAATATAGCAGATGTATGGAATAAAAAAAAATATAATAAGTCGTCCCTCCTGTGAAAAGTAAGCTATTGGTAAAGATAACTGTAAATGTTCTCATCACAAAAGGATAAATAGTTCGCGACACATCCAAGGGAACCAATTACAGTATTTCTTTTAATATGTCTACGAAAGTGTGTTTAGGGGATACCGAGTTCAGAGGCATATATATTATCAAGGAGATAAAACTGATTCAATTCAATCTAATTTTTAAAATATATATAATGTTTTTGCTGGAAGGATTCGTGATTCAGACACGCAAGCTTTTTAACTGCAAACAATGCTACAAATATGGGTGCTTACGTCTATGTCTGTATGTGCATGTGTGCGAGAGAGAGAGAATGGGGGGAGTATTATTTCATTGATGTAGACAGATAACTTTGCCGAAAATAATAGTCCTCTTCAGCAGTACTGCTGCTGTAAGATACATTTTTTTATTTGTGTTCGCTTTTTATTATTCTTCGTGTTACAACAATGCATGTCCTGCGTGCCTTTTATCCGCATGTAGCTGTTAGTGTTAATGTGATACCACCAGGCTACGGGAGGAGGGACAATTCAAGCGTGACACGATGATAAAGGGTGAAGGTACCGCACCCACGATACCACGGGCTGACTTCATGACGCATCGCACCACGTGGGTCACGAGTCATGTGGGTTTGTACTTACAGTTTGACTCACATAGTAGAGACACTGACAGGCTAATTTTGTATTTGCGCAATAGTAACCCCCCCCCCCTTCAACACAGTTGACCTCAACCTATTGTAATTATGTAAGGTAACACCTTTTGGATTTATTTTAAATAGAACGTACCTGATGCTATAAATTGTGCAACATTCACATATTCATATTACATGGTAAAGAATATAATCGTAATGTAATGCGTATCTGCATATATACATATATATATATATATATATATATATATATATATGAGATAAGATAAGATATACTTTATTAACCCCAAGCTGGGAAATCACATTGTGTCCGCACAAATTTAGAACAAGAAAATATTCATTACTATAAAAAGCCTAACTAAAACATAGCAAAGTTAACTGTAAAACACTATAATACAATACAAAACATGACTTGATACAATATACATGCATCACTTATATGATATACGTAAATAAATAAAATTCCTATCAGGCACGGGCAAACAAATAAAAACATTAAAATAGACGGACTGTTGCATTAAAGATCTAAGTAAAACATATATATATATATATATATATATATATATATATATATCATATGTATATTTATATACATAGAGAGAGAGAAAGAGAGAGAGAGACAGACAGACAGACAGACAGACAGGCAGACAGACATACTGATGCAGAGAGAGAGAGAGAATATAATAAAATATATTTTGGATCCCCATGTACAAAGCTGTTATGAAAAAAAAATAATTTCATCGATAAACCTTGCTCACATGGTGGAAGTTGTAAATACATTAATGAACAGTGTTAAAAGTTATGACGTCATGCATTGAATATAGTAGTATACTTTATCAAGCTGCAACATGTATAAGTTTCGTAAATCAAAATTACAAACTTATGAAAAGTGTAATAAAAATATAGTAACCCGGAAGCACTGATGTTGAAAGCTGAGAGCGTGAATTCAAACCCCGTGACCCCTCGTGGTCAGCCGAGGGTATCAGGCCGTACGGGCCTACATGAAGACCCTGGGTCAGTCCCCCGACACGTCACCGTCATAAGTACGGCCCGCCGTGCCCTCTACATCAACACAAACCTCACCCGTCTGTCCCGGGATTTACGTTTCTGTCAGCTGAACCAGGCTGGATACACACTGTTAACAAGGTAAGTAGAGATACAGGATTGTGTAAAGTCAAGTTCTATGGATGTATGAGTTATGATGGTTGTGTTTCTGTAAAGCACACACACACACAAATAAGCTAAAAATGACGAGATACATGGGTAAGGTGATGATAGTTTTAAATCAGGAATGTGCTCTGGAGCACATGGAATGTGGTGGTTCGGACCCGACCCCTTTATAGCGGCAGCAATCTTTTATTTGGTTTTAAACTGATTTATATGGCTTTGATTCCCCTTACCGGAACAGAGGATCTTATTTTAGGATTTAAGGATTCTTCCTGTGTTGAACATTGCCGTTTCCAAAATCCGTCCCTGAAATGCCCTTATATAACTTTATACAAATATACATACAGGCAGGAAGGCAAACATTCATCAGTAAAATGTACGATGTGCTTACTTTTTTTAATAACAAATTAATTTGTGAATAAGTTTTAACAACTCTGGTTAAAAAAATAATCCAGTTTGGTGAATATGAAAAGCTCTTCTTTTTTTTTGGATAAAAATGATCGTAAGTCTTCATTCCATTTAATGTTGCAAATGTTTCAAAACCTTATATTAAATGTTTATATCCATAAAACGTATACTTTTTCTTATTTTTCAGTTTACAACCGAAATCATCATTGTTAAAACGATTTGTAATCTGTCAGAAAATCGAATTTTATGACTTGTCATAATCTTATGACACTTCATTTCAAAATCAAATTTTCCTTGGTTTTCACAAGAGTACAAGGTTAAAATAACCCCTGAAATAAGAAATGTTTAAAAAAAAGCTGAAAAGTGAGTACTTGATATTGGAATCACCTCAGGGCAAGCGTTAATCTCGGCTAACCTCGATACTACTCAGGCGACCACCCCGCAGGAGATGATCTAGATGGATTGGGTGGGTAACATTTGACCCCCTCCTTTTGACATCCAAATTATCATAAACGAACTTGTGAATTATACCAAAAGAGTATTATAATATCCCAAAAAGACAGCTACTTGGCACACATTATTATATGCACATATGATCTGACGGGATAAGATAAGTATATTCTCCTCATGCGTAATTTGTTTATGGCATGCAATTTATCTCAGGCGCATTTGTGAATTATAAAAATTATAAGTTATACACTAATATCTTATCGATTCTCTAGTCCACCTGCATAGAACCTAAAAATAAACATAAAAGGACATAAATAGTGAGATATACAATAGATAAAATACTAACTGGGTTTAAATATCTGCAGTGTCTGGATACAATTTAGACAACAAGAAATTATCAAATGTTTCATTTCTGATAAGTGTGTGGGGGAATAAGGACGTTTAGTATATTGATAAAGGTTTACTTTTTATATGATTACAAGAAAAAATAACAAGAATATGAATGAAAAAGTATGATGCTCCATGATAAAACTGATTTTACGTACGTATGCATGCGTATATGCCTGTATGGGTGTCTAAGATGTGCCAGTAATTCCAGCAGACGTCGATTGACCGTCTTCTTTCTTTGGTGAAGCTTTGTGTATAAAGCATGAAACATCCATTTCTCCCAGGAACTCTAACAGTTACCAGTAATCAAATATTCTATGATTATATATATATATATATATATATATATATATATATACTGTTATTAGCAACTGTTATTGTATTCGATTATGGTGACAATAGCAAAAACGCGAACCTCTGTCGGGAGGGGGCCTAGCTTCAGATCATTTAGGGTTTTTAAATGTGATGTATACCTTAAAATGGTACTCGAAATACGAGCTTTCTTTTCAAAGGCGAGTATACATAAACTGATCATGTGAAAGTTAAAGAAGTATAAATTTTATACAATATTCGTGACGCTGTATTCTTTGGGGTGACTTCCCTCGCCGTCCGAAGCAATGTCGCTTTCTGCTTGTACCGGTCTCCACTGTCACCAACCTTACCAGTTTGAAAGGCGTGGCGGTGGCTGTATGGGTGCTTCCACGCATCACTTGCGGGGTCGACCGCTCAGCGTAAATTACGTGGACGTTTTATAGCTTTTGGTCTAGTTGCATGACGGGGTCTTGTTCTAAAAATACGTGCATATCTTCATTATGGGTGAAACGCTTTTCAATATCATCTGAAGTGACCAATTTTGTGGGTGCCTCACGGGATTCGTGACCTGAAATGGGTTTATGATTAGGACAGAGAAGCTACGCAAAATGACTCACTGCAACTTTACAGAATGCTCACTGGAACTTAAAGCAATATCCAGAAAGTTTGTGTAAAAAGGCTCATTTTATGCAACAATGGAAAACATTGTATCTCATCAGACAAACTTCTAAATAATATAAATAATCGGCCAATAGAGCACATCTCCTACCATAATTATAGGATTTTGGCTCGGCAAAAAAAAGCGTTATTTCGCTCTGAATTTTGCTGATAAACACCCCCTTGCCACCAAATGCTCTCCCCAGAAAGATTTTCTGCTCGTTGTACTTGCGTTGACTATCCCCACGTCAATGTCGAATTCTGACAGGTTTATTTCTCCCAGCTTTTCGAAACCGCTTATGGGGCTCCATTTTGAATACTCATTAAAACCCGGATTTCACAACCCGCATGTCCAAATTATTGATATACCGCTAGTACTCTAAATACAAATCTTTTCTGCCGGGATACTGCTTGTGGTCCAACGGACCAACCCATCGGCGTGTCGGTGCCTTAAACGTTTGATAGTGGACGGGCGTTGTCAGAAATAAATGATATATACAGAAATGATAGAGACATAATGGTTTTATCTTTGTAGCTGTTTTTTTCTCCTCATGTTAGAACGAAACTACCAAAATAGTGTTGTGAAAATGCATGAATTACAATGAATCATCCTGCTTACAAACGTATAACAAGTCCAAAACTGAAGGCAGTCTTGTTCCACTGACATTTTTTGTCCATGTCTTCTGGGTCATTTATTTAGGGCAAAACCAAATTAATGCTAGCAAATTGGTTGAATGGACCAACTCAAAGATGGAAGAAAATGTCTTTATATATTTATAATTGTGCTGAGGTAGGTAACTAAAAATCTGCCGAGAGTCCAGTCCATCGTTACGGTTGATAGTGTATACGATTTGGATTCACATTAAGTCCTTCACTCTTTTTCCGCGGAAGCAAAATTGAAGTAGGCTCTTGATGGAATGCAAGTTGTATATAACCGCAAGGGCGGACAGGCCCTTTGACACAGGGAAGTTTCAGACTGGTTTTAAATGGTATTAAATGTGTTTGGCACGATGATATAAACTAATTTTGATGCCAGTTGACCGATGGTATCAAAATTGGGCCTATGTTCACTTAAATTGCCAGGGTCTGTTTCTGAACTCTGTCCACCCTGTATATCTGAGTCTTCAGCATATATATATATATTCAGCTAGACAATGCATCGTGGTATGTAAATTTAACATTTAACATGGTAAGCCCACCAAGTGTATATACGTTTGTGCTGATTAAAGTGATTTGGTTTCCATATCGTGCAAAGACTGGTTAAATTGAGGTAAAAACATCCCTAGTAATTGAGCACGGAATAAGTGTTATGTTACTGCGCTTCGCCTAATGACATGAAAGCCGCACCCATTACTTTTCCTCATGCCTTTCCCTCATATTCATAATAACACATTCATGACTGTTCTTTTTCAGTCGTCAAGTCGTCTGTACAGCCACTTACTCTCTATATCGTTGTTTAGAAAAACGGATAGCCACAGGGTAATATTATATCAATTATCTTGATAATAAAATTGCAGCTGTGTACAAGGGTATGATATCCGTGAGACTTAGCCCGGAAGTATCCCGGGCGCTGTCCGTGACTAACATCAATGGCACAAACATGTAATAAGGTAGCGTTAGCATTCATGGATACGGCTGGCTGATCACGCCCCACGCTCCGTCACGTTTCAGTAAATGCCAGGTACTAAAGCAATTCATGGTCTCCGTGGTTCCATGCTCAAATGAGATTCGGACTTCTCAGGGCAACACAGGTGGTTGAATTCGAAGCATGCGTCATGAACACTGCACTCGGTTGTACCCCTGTTAATAGGTTATGAACTTATGATCATTTTCTCTGTTAATATTTCTATTTCTGTACTGACGATCCATCTTCTTTTCATCCTTGTCCATTCTGTGTCCTCCTGTATGTCTGTCATCATGTTTGGCTGTCAGTCTGCCTTTGCCCATGTTTGCTTGCTAGTGTTCCTGTTTTCGTCTGTTTTGTCTGTTTCTGTGTCTGCTTGTCTATGTCTCTACTTGTCTTTCCATTTTTCTATCTGCATGTGGATTCGTCAGTGTGTTTAATTGTCTACCTGTTTGTCTGTCCTTCCTCTTGCCTGTGACTGTGTAATTGTATGCTGGTCTATGTATGTTAACCGGTCTCTCTGACCTTCTATCTGCATGTGTATTTGTATGTTTATCTATGTATGCCTGTCTTTATGTCTATGTATGTCTACATGTTTCTCAGTCCCTCAGTCTGTCTGTTGATTTGTATGTTTGTCTATGTAGGCTACGTCTACCTTTCTCTCTCCCTTATATCTGCTGGTTTATTTGTCTTTGTCTGTTTGCCTACGTATGTTTATATGTCTCCCTGTCCTTCTGTCTGACTGTGTCTTCCTATGTCTGTCTATGATTCTCTGCCTGTCTCTCCACCCTTTTATCTGTCTGTAAATTTGTCTTTTTCTGTTGCCTATGTATGTCTTCCTGTCTCTCCGCCCTTCTAACTGCTTTTGTATTTTCCCGGTCTTGTTCTTTTTTATTTCTTTTTTTGGCCTTTGTGAGAAATGTTTATTTAGTTTGTCCCTATCAAGACCTGACTTACCACTTTCTCTTTGTCATGCATGTCAAATCCAACATTTTTTGTGATCCGTGCTGACATCTGGTGCTGGAATTTGAACTATTAACAATTGTTTGAAAGCCAAAAAAAAACGCGATTGGTGGAGGTATGCATTCTTTGAACAACAACAGCAGAGTGCACACGGCACATTAACTTAATACCATGTGCACTCAGATATTACTTGGAGATGTGATTTAATACCTGTAATCTCCAATATTACACACACACACACATAAAAGAATAAAGACGATAAGTGATCAATGCTCGTTTATACGTTATTTATTTAATTATGTGGAAATAAACCGGGTTGACAGAAATGGAAATATTTGGTGGCTTAGATCTATGATTTTCTGTGTCTGTCGTCTCTGGGTGAATAAAAGAAAACGTATTCGCTGTTAAGACATGGTGTCAGATGGTAGTTCAAGGAGAAGTACCAGATGGCAGCACTTACGAGTGGGTGGCCTGCTCTCTGCTCCTGACAGTGCAATGAATTAACATAAGTTATTCAGTTTATGTATTCCTCTTTCCTCTCTCCTTGTGAGCAACACAGCAGCAGAAGCATCAATAACACAATACCATAACCATAACCCTAACAATAATAATAATAATAATAATAATAATAATAATAATAATAATCATAATAATAATGATAATAATAATAATAATAATTATTATTATTATTATTATTATTATTATTATTATTATTATTAATATTATTATTATTATTATTATTATTATTATTATTATTATTATTATTATTTTAACCATTATTATTATTATATTATTATTATTATTACTACTAGTAGTAGTAGTAGTAGTATTAAAGTAGTAGTAGTACTTGTAGTAGTAGTTGTTGTAATAGTAGTAGTAGTAGTAGTAGTAGATGTAACAACAGAAAACACAGCAGCAGAAGCAGCATTAACAAAAACAACAACAAATAATTATACTACTACTAATAATAATATTTAATGTTTTATTCTTATTTTTTCTATTATCATTATTATTATTATTATTATTATTATTATTATTATTATTATTATTATTATTATAAATATTATTATCATTATTATTATCATCATTATTTTCATTATTGTTAATACTTAATAGATTATGAGTTTTTTTATTATCATAATCACAATCCGATTGCTATAACAAATGTGTTTCTTATCAAATATTTAAATCAGGTTTATATATTTCGTGATTGCGATTTAGCTAGACACCTGTTGTCTGACCCCGCCCCTCGGTGGTATGTCAAACAGCTATTATTTCAAAAGTGCAAGGACACAGGAGTGTTTTAATTCACACACGTCCAGGTTTAGTGAAAAGGTACAGCTTTAACTATGAGTATAGCATTAGTCCCTCCTACATTTGGAAGGTTAAAAAAAATTTATACACTTCCTTATGAAAACTGTAAATTATCCCTCGAACTGTTATTATAATAAGGCTTCCAGGGACTCATTGTATCACACAAATGTTTATATGAGAAAAAATATAAATGTTACAATGTGTCAGCTCGTTAATATAAATCGTAATAATCTCCTTCTCTCATTGTGTAAGGCTTTGTGGGTAAAATCCAGCAACGTCATTTCGTATACATATAACGGAAAAGTTGTCTTTAAGTTTTAATACAGATCTGATAACAGGAATATAAAGAATTGTCTTTTTTGCTGTCCTTCAGCGAACTTGCTGAGGTTTCCCCACTCCGTTGCCATGGGAGACGAGGATGAGAAAGGAGGAGACGGAGGCTGCTGCAGATGCTGCGCTGGACAGAGCTGCGCCTGTATTGTATGCGCGTTTTGCGCCATGTTGTTTTTCTTGACCACCCTGGCGGCGGGCGCAATGTTTGTCTTCCTGTGGTGGACAAACCCAGATATCAAATGGACCCTCGGACAAGGAGGCCGCGGTACGCAGGAAAAGGGATTAATTCCTACGAATTTTTCAAATCAAGGTGTATTTGCCGAACTGACTCCGTACGAGATAGACAAAGTTGTGACGTATCTCATGGAACAAAAGAATCTCAATATAACACCAGCCGCACAAGCAACATTACAAACTTCTCATATATACTCAGTTGAGCTGCAGCGACCTTCAAAAATCGCAGTTTTAAATTATCTCAATGGTGAAGAAACCCCACTTCGCTATGCGGACGTTATTCTTATTCGCGGGGACCTTAATAAACCCAAAGTACTGGAGTACAGCGTGGGACCAATATCCGAAATAGAAGGTCACGTTTTGATGAAGACACATGATTGGAAAGTCAGACCGAGGCTGGGACCTGGTGACGTCAGAGGTATGAAGCTCCGTCTGGCGGCAATTACAGAGCCTATGTATCCACTGCTTAAGGAGAAGTTTGGATATGGTTTACACGATTGTTTAGACACACCAGAGAATTGCTTGCACTGGGCGGTTAGTGCTCCCCCCGTCCCTACGGGAGCTCTTCGTAATACTTGGGTTGTTCTCCGTGCTCCAAGTCTTGATTCTTCCTCAGATTCACTTCCTGTATATATCTTGATAGACGATAATAACCGGAATCCAAGTTTATGGCAGGTCAAAATGATTTACTATGATAATAAAAAATTTACAACGGTTACGGCATTGATGCAGGCCTACAGAACGAAAACACTACCGAGCCTTTCTAACCAAGAGCCGATAGCTGTATCAACTGATGAAAAGGATATACTTTCTTCAAAGCCAATGTTCACCGAAGGGTTTGGCAAAGCAGGGCCTGAGACAGTGAGAATGGGTGAACGCCGTTACTCCGTTAAAGGTAACACGGTCACCTACATGCACTGGCAGTTCAGTTTTACGCACAAATTCTCCACGGGACTCCAAGTATGGGATGTGCGTTTCCAAGGCGACCGCATCATATATGAACTTAGCCTCCAAGGTATAATGTCATATTATGCAGGCCAGGATGCCTTTATGATGCATGCCCGATTCTTGGAGGATTTCGTGCCTTTAGGCATGACAAGCTCGGAGCTGATGTCCGGTGTAGACTGTCCCCGTCATGCCGATTTCTTTGATAGTTACTATTATAACAACATGGACGGGGAGATTCTACAGAAAAAGAGACATATTTGCCTTTTCGAGCATGACACTAACATGCCTATGAAACGTCACTACCAAGGTGCGAACGGGGAAAGATTTAAACACTACAGCGGCTTGAGTCGGAAAGCCCTCGTTGTCCGAACAATACAAGTGTTCCGAGAAACAGATTTTATATTCGACTATTGCTTCTATGGCAACGGCGCTATTGAGATTAAATTTGCAACGTCTGGGCATTCGTTAGGTACCTTCTGGAGCTGGAACGTGGCTGATCGCACTGATTACGGTTACCCAACCGGGGAATACCAGCTGTCTAACGTCGTGCAACACATGGTCAACTTTAAAGTAGATTTGGACATCCAGGGGAAGGGAAATAGACATCGTGTTGATCAGGTCAGACTAGAAGCCAAAGCAAACCCTTATTTCAGCGGAGAAGAATCGGCACAATTGAGGATTAACCGGATTATGAAAGAGAAGGAAGGTGACGCGAGTGTGAATTTCAACTTGGACGAACCTGATATTTACCTGTTTTATAATGAAAAAGCTAAAAACCGATTGAACCAAAACCGAGCTTACAGGATCAAGATAGACAGCGTCAGTAGTAACCTGCTCCAGAAGGAATGGAAGTGGGAGAACGGCGTGTCGTGGGCAAGGCATCCCCTGACAGTGACGCAATACAAGGAGAAGGAGGCGAGAAGCTCCAGCATCTTCAACGCCATGAACCCGTACACCCCCGCAGTAGATTTCTCCACTTTCATCAACGGTGAAAGCATCGTAGACAAGGTATTTGGTGTTGTCGTTCTCTAAGTATGATGAGGATCAGTTTATGACCAGCGTCTGACATATTGGTAAATCTAACAATGCGTTTACGCATGGTGACTTATTTTTAAGCGTTTTTATTAAACAGCATGTGAACATTTCGGACGTTATAATTTATAGCAACAATTTGGTCATAAATCTTATTTTTGAGTTCATTTGAATTTTATACTCAGTTTGCGGAGGATTTTACATTTCTTCAAAGCCAATCCAAATATCTTCAATTTAGACATCCAATTGCCAAACTTGGTAATAAATCTTTTAATATTTTTGTTCATATACATTGGAAAGATAGATGTTGACACAGATTTCTTCTCTTCTTAGATAATCTTCAGATGTGTACTTTGTCCAGTGTTATGCATGTGATGTGTATAAAGTAGTACATCTAGTACTTGGATGTTCTAAGTTGATATTTGATGCATTAAGATTATCTGTTACCATATATTAATGACCCTTTTAGTTATCTCTCATTTTCGTAAGGTTAGGAATAACACTGTTGACTTCGATATTATTTCCTACCAAATGGGCTAATTGTTACGTCTCCATGCAGGCAGGTTATTGAGAAAATTAAAAGTAAATTAAACATGAAATAATGAATATTGCGTACACCTTTTGTTTCTGTAAATATCAAATAAATATGTTTTATGAAATACTCATAAATATGTCTGACTATTTTCAGGATTTGGTCGCCTGGGTTACCATCGGGACGTATCGCCTTCCAACAACAGGTGAAGTACCTCTGGCGTCAACACTGGACACTGAAAGCAGCTTCAAGATTCTGCCTTTCAATTACTTTGATAATGACGTCACGAAGACGCTTCCGGACTATGTTTTTGCTGAGCCGTCTGGTAACGGCGTCAGTGTAACGCGCATGGAGGGAACGAAGTCAGATTCGTGCGCGGCTGTAGAGTCAGTCGCATTTGAAGGGAACGGTTGAGGAATTCGTTTCAGTATTCCTTTCTCGTATCTTGTTAATAGACATTACTGCTCCCCATTGAAAACCCTAAAATTGAATTTGCTTATGTACATTGTACTTATCACGTGTCGACAGTTTCCTCGATACAGACTCAGTATTAGGGTTAATGAACTGTGATCCACCATTCCTAAAAGTGATTTTAATGACGCGCCACTTGTTATTTAGATACAGTTACTCGTGTAGATAGTGTAGATACTGCTGTGTGTGATGATTTGTACAAATACTGAGAAGAAAATCAGAAGACGAAGACACATGAAAGAATTCCTACTACCATGAAACGGCGTGCATTATCAGCTAATCAGATTAATTTTCAGGATATTTCATGTGTATTTGATGTATCAATTATTGCTATTTTATTCTAGGAAAATAGGGATTCGGTAGAAGAATATAAAATATTAGGGGTTTACTTATTTTGAAGGGACTTCAGTCTAAAGAAAATACCTAACACTGTTTGTAAATACTTACATCATGATTTTAAATATCACGCCATGATTTCCCATCAAGGTTCTGTTCATAATTGCACAAAAAATCACATATTCAATATATAATAAAGCCAGGATGCTCGTTTCACGCTATATAAGTTTGGTGGTGTTTACGTAATACGTCATGGAGACGAATGGGAAAAAAGTCGCAAATTACATATTTAATTCTACGGAAGAACATTTCCCATAAAGAACGTGAAATCTTGTAAATATGACGCCTGTAAATTACATGGTGGTTTCTTCGTGATTGAAAGACCGGAGACAGTTTTGAAACACCAGATATGGCATGACTATATCTTCAATTTTGTTTTCATTCTAGTTATTCAATTTGTTGTAAATAAAGTATATAAATAAAGAATCATAATAAAGAATCATGTGTTAAACTTTATCTATTCAGCTGTCAGCAAAAAAACTATTTAAATGTTAACGGTCAATGTGTGCGCGCAGTCTGTAAGCAGTTTAAATTTGGGTTATGTCTGTGTAACTATTACTTATCTGCCGTTGTAGCACATTTCAAACGATATTTTATCCCCTTTGTTTTGTATGGCGTTATGCAAAAGAGCCAGAGGCTGATCAGGGAGGTCCGTGTATTAATATTTGTCATGAAATGTTCGTCTTTCTAGGTTTTTTGCCTTCTTTCGCAATAACACGGCGTGCGCACATTGCTCAGTCACCGACGAATCCTTGTCAGTAAATACAACTAACTGGCCGTCAACTGGTCCTTTTTTTCTGTCTGTCGCCGCAAACACACAAACACACATATATACTGTATATGTGAAATGTTTAATAATAATAATGTTAAAAGAGAGAGAATTTCGTTTGAAAGCCCTACAACAATGCCATATAAATAATAATCTTCACGAATAATCAACAAATTAAACAAAATTTATTCTAATAGGAATTCTATCGTCAGTGTATGTCTTTTGACAGTGTTATATGCACGCATGCAAGTTGCTGTCGGCATGTCCGAATTTCAAATAATAATAAATTAAAGCGATGTGTAACATAAAATGTCCCTACCGTTTAAGAGGCGGTACGTGTTCCATTTTTATAATATAATTACGCCTGTCAGCAATACAACAAGTAAAGAAAATGAAAAAGGAGGTTTTCATCCTTCCTTTAGCGCTCAAAACATTGATTTCTAACATTTTGGGAAAATGTTATTACTATAACCATGGATACCCTGGTACTTTCCAGGTCGCTTCCCATTACCATGCACCTTTGACAAAAAAAGGAATGCGTTGGCCATTGAATAAGAAATCCGTCATAAAATGCGATTAACCTCAATACCTAATAAACCAATACGGCTTGTTCCCGCGCCAGGGGCGACTGACACCCAGTACTTTGAAGCTTGTATTATGTCTGTTCTCCCTGGGTTTGTTTGATCCCAAAAGCCCACAACGTTACCGAGTCGTGACGAGGTTTAATAGCTGACAACTTAACCTAATGCCTCCGCGCTGGAGGGGCCCATACATAGCCGTTTGGTTGTATATAGGCTCTGTGATTCTCATTCAAGACTGTCTTTCACTCGACTGCCTTGGGTGTCAACTTTTACCGTCTCCCATTCTGTGATCAAAATCACACTCGGAATTTTAAAGGTAGGAATTACCATCTTCATTTCATAAAAAAGAAGTGTAATTTGTTTTCATTAGCTATTTTACCAAATTGACTTGGAGCCTGATTTTTGATGATACATTGATTAAGATTATGATTTTGCCAGCTCAGCTATTTTTTTCTTTATACAACACAACGTTTCACTGTGCCACCAATTATCTATGTTGGGCACTCTTATTAAAAAATATTGCAATTGTTTACTAGAAAGCACTCTCGGAGCGCATACCTCCGCCATGACATGTATCTGCATCTAAGCCCCTCTAGAAAAATTAATCAAACCATATCTCAGCATTTTATTTCAATTCAATGAAATCCTTAGAGAGTCTTCCAATGCAAGCTGATATATAAGACATTATGCATTGCTTTTAATCAGTTAAATAGTCATAATACACCAGCCGTCTTCATTAAAAGTTGTTCTGGTATAGATCTAGCTACATAGTTTAAAGCAGTCGAGGCTGATTACAGTATAACCATCTCCCGTGGTTAGGATGTCCATGAAACAAACATGCTACGCCAGTTTAACTTTTATTCACTGAAAATGTTATCGTAGATTACGACGTCGCTTACAGAATATAAATTTAAAAAAAATTGAATTAGTATATAAATATAAAATATCATGCAGACAAGACCAAAGCTTAAGATGGACAGAAGTCCCACAAGAAACACCTGTCGAGACCAATCGTTAGCTTGCTTAGTATACTTTCTAACAACACCAAGCATGAACGAGAAAAATTCCGTTTAAATCAGCAAATGTGTAAATCCCTCAGTGTGTGTTGTTAATTCCTGACCGCATGAAAACAAGCATGGCTTTCACCGGTTATTGGATACAGGAAATGATTCGTTACCGTAGAAACGGAGATTCAGTTTGCATGGTGAGTTCACATGTATTCTGTCGTGTTAATTCATCATTCGTAGCGTAATGCTAAGATTTTGGGTTGTTTACCACGATACGAATGGAAGACCACTGCGATGCATTCTTCGATATGGCTTGTATCACGACTTAGATTTGGCTTACCGCCCAGTATAAGTGTCTACTGAGTCGTGTGGTCACGGCTAACTCCTCGTGGACTGATAATAGAACTACCATGCCACTTATCGTATACCTCCGCCAAGAGATTGACTAAATCCATCCATTTTTATGGAGTATTTCCTGATCCATGTGTCATCCCGGCACAAAGAAACAATCAAACAGACACGGGAGGAAACATATCCTGTTTGGGTGATGTAACTAAACTGATATGTACAGGTGAAAACTTCAGATTAATGGTTAACCTGCCTCTCTTTATATATATATATATATATATATATATATATATATATATATATATATATATATATATATATATATATATATATATATATATTTACCGATCCCAAGTGTCTTGGAATTAGGTTTCGAAATGGCGAGATGGGTCAGACCCAATAACCGATATCGGTTATTTTTTCCTGACATATCTTAAGATAGGTAAAGCCCATTTACTGAT
Organism: Sipunculus nudus; assembly: GCA_026874595.1. Classification (NCBI taxonomy): domain Eukaryota; kingdom Metazoa; phylum Annelida; class Sipuncula; order Golfingiida; family Sipunculidae; genus Sipunculus; species Sipunculus nudus. Next base: position 9,621,412 of record CM049312.1, on the reverse strand, counting down.
CCCCAGTGTCTTTGGAATAGCTTTTCACTTGGCTCAGGCCAATCAGCCGTTGTTCATATACTGATATTAATAATAGTTATAAATTAGTATGTTATTAATATAATACTTTATTAAATATTAATATTTTATATGATTTTATTATATCCGTAAAAAAGACAAACATTTTAAATGTATTAATTTCATTTTAAAACAAGAATAAAACTGTGGGACACGGTATACCGTATAAAACCTTTTTAAGTTTTAGACTCCCAACCCATCAACTACTTCCTACATATAACATCCAACCATGAGCATTAAAAAGAAAGAAATTAACACGCTAGTCTAGGTAAAAATAGGAACAGGGTACGTACAAGAAGGTTTAAGAATAGCTATAAGTTTTATTTTCATTTGTGTTTAATTTACAGTTCGTATGGTGGTAGTGGTAAAAATACCTCAGTCGATCCAACAAAGCTGTTGGCGTTTATCGGTAGCTCAGAGAATCAGTAAAATACAAAATCGGTATGATACGGCGTTCATGTAAAGGAGCAATTATTTAATCCTTTATTTCCTTATTTTTTTTAATTCAGTCTGTTTGCATAGATCATGATCGGATATTGGAACCGACCCATTTTAAGATGGGTTGATCATCTTAAGATAGGCAACCCATTATCCGATCGATTATTGGTTGATCGGAAGATGGCGTGCAACATACACAAAACCATAAGGTAACTTCGAATAAATATCAACGCAGTCACGAATTGAAATTATGACACATTAAACAGCTGTGACTGCTTCATGACTCGAGATCACACGTCAAGGGGGGAAACTCAAGTCAATATAAGTCCATTTGAAACCACCTGTATGGTTCTATCTCGAGTATATAAAGCAAAAAACAAGGAATTTGGAGAAACTTTATAACTGATCACATTTAACACATTCGTATTTGTATCCCCACATTATTTGTATTTAAATAAATTTGCATCCGTTTTTAAGGGTTTAGTAGCAATGTCGTTTTTCCTATATACCGTATAAACTCGAAAAATTCTTATGCCAAGAGCACACCCTATAACATATATCCGGACCAAAGTCTGTTTCATTGTATACCCAGATTTATCTCACTAACATTTCTTTGTAGTTAATTGTGTACATAAGCTTTTTGATCAAGTACGCTTTAGCACCATTAACATTCTCCGCCCATGTTTGTTGTCCTCAGACCAACGTAAGGTATCAAAAGACTGTCCCTTCTAAAATGTTTGCACTAATGAGTTGACAGTTAAATTGTTAGATATCAGGTTACGTTTTAACACCTGAGGGGTTGTTAATGTACATAAGAAATGGACAAGGGCTTATTCATTTCAGGTCAATAGAGGCAGTGCTAGGCACGATGACACGTATACAGAAAAATAGGCGCTTTGTACGCGTCTAGTCAAACAGGTGTATCAGATGTCGAGACAAGTCGTCAGTTGTCAATATACAGACAGAGTAAATCTAAACAACATTGTTTGGCAAATACTATGATGATTATAGGATCATATTCCTCAAATATTCATGGGTTATTTGGCTTTTATTACACTATCCTTGCATTTTAGAGGATAGGTTTAATTAACGTCGGTTTAATGTTGGTTGTTGCTTTAAGGTTCCTTATAGACAACTACAGTACATTACCGGTTGTTACCTTTCGGGAAAAGGATTTGTTTTATCGATTATTTGATGAGATCCTCTCTTCAAATCGCCGCTAGAGTCTCAACGGCGCATACTCATATTAGTGCCTAAACGGGAAATAAAGTGAAACTTAACATTGAATTTTAAAAATTCACCCACCATAATGTAAAACAATGTCATATGATTAAAGTGCAGACGGACTTAATAAGCTTTTCCAGTTTCAACTGACATACTGACCACATTATAATGTCAATTATATGTTGCTAGTAATTGTCAAAAAGTTATATAATCGCTGTGATTGAAATTTTATAAAAGTATTACAGCATCTCGAGAACGGATCTTGTAAATTGGTTAAAACGTCCTTCTATATGCATAAGCATGGACGGAAAACCTGGCCATCTGGGGCCGGCCGACAGCTGGTCCAACAGCTGTGTAGATATTTAACTTTTGAGCGGCTGTTGGACTATCTAAATGTCGAGTGGCAATTGGACCATTAAACTGTCGAGCGGCTGTTGGACTATCGAACTGTCGGATGGCTGTGCGACCATTGAACTGGCGGACGGCTACTTGACCATTAAGGTGTCAAATGGCTGTTGGTCCTTGAACCACCATACGGCTGTTGGACCAATAATCTGTCGAGAGGCTGTTTGACCACTGAACTTTCGCGTGGCTGTGGGACGATAAAACGGTCGAATAGCTTTTGGTCATTGAAATTGCGGACGGCTGTTGGACCATTCAACTGTCGAGCGGCTGTTTAACCATTCAATTGTAAAGCGGTTATTAAACCATTAAACTGTCGAGCAGCTGTTGGACTATTGAACTGTCGAGTGACTGTTGGACCATTTAACTGTTAAGCAGCTGTTGGACCATGAAACTCGAGTGGCTGCTGGTCCATTAAACTGTCGGATGGCTGTGCGACCATTGAACTATTTGATGACTGTTGGACCATTTAACTGTTTAGCGACTGTTGGACCATGAAACTGTCGAGTGGATGCTGGTCCATTAAACCGTCGAGCGGCTGTTTGACCATTGAACTTTCGAGAGGCTGTTGGACCATTAAACTGTCGAGCGGCTTTTGAAACATTAAACTGTCGAGGGGCTGTTGGATCATTAAACTGTCGGATGGCTGGGCGACCATTGAATTGTTTGTTCAATCAGCTGTGGCACCATTTAGCAGACCTTGTTTTTATCACTGCAGCATTTATTACTGAACTCTAATATGCCTTTTTAACTATAATCATCCGTCTGGGTATAGAATAACTGACCGGGTAACTGACATTGAAATGATTATTTCATGTCATTGGTTGCTTTATCAACTTGATGGTACGTCCAAATAAAGTATTATCTGGTATCAAATCACATTTAGAAAAAAAAATGTTTAGAATCTGTTTCGGTGATGTGATTTAATTCAACCTTTAGGCTGAAAGCAGGAACTATGTTCATGATCAAACGTAAACCATTACCGCGCCATGTGTCGTGTGTCGCCTACGTGAACCCCGTCTGGAAATGAATTGCGCCGAGAGCCTATTCCTTAACAACGCCCGAGAGTTTTCAGAGTCACGTGCTAATTTGTATAACAACTTCCTTTCCACGAAAAAAAATCTCACTATTTATTTTTTTAACACAATTTTTATCAAAATGTTTTGAAGACTGATATGGTCTATGTGAATTCTAATATACACTGACAAAATTAAGTAAAAAAGTAGCAGTCTCTGTCTGATAAGGGTTTCCAAAAGTGACATATCTCTTCTAAGGCCTCAAATATTTTTTTCTCAGTAAGATGATAAGAAATTTAAGATTTGTCGTGATCATGGTCTTCATCTGAGTATAAATAAAAAGTAATGTCCTCGGTCTGTTAATGAAAATGTGATTAAAACTTAGTATTGCGAATTCAAAGTGAGGGTTGAATCAACAAGAACTGCAATAACGGATAAAAAAAAGGCAAAGTTAAGAATATAACAGCTGACCGTTTACTACTCTCACTGCAGATGTTAGGCTGAAATATCAACATGGTACTTAAGCCCAGCAATACTTGAGCCTAGTCCTCTGTCTAAAACTTTTGGTCTGCACATTTTATACATCTTACGTATATCTTTACAGGTTCCTCAAATGAACTCGATCATATGTACACCAAAACCTTTGGTTAACACTGTAAATTTTATCCGTTTGGTTGGTTTATATCTTTAATAAAAACACCCATTACTATCAATGTACATTAATCCTCTTATTTCCTTGTGTGTGAACCTATAAGACAAAGACTGTTTAATGTCATATTTTTTGCAGTATTTTATAAGTGGTTCGTACACATCAATATTCATGATGTGTATTATACACGGCACTTCAGATAGTTTATATAGGTGCATTATACGGGGCTGCACTTCATGGGGCTAAAAGAGTAACTGAACCCACATGGTCGTTTTAAACAAATGTGGGTTCAATGCCTAATGGGCTTATGTAATACCTTACTATAAATAACATACTGATATTTTATCGTTTGAATAAGTTATATATGTAAAAAGGGGCTTTTCTTGACTTGTATTTCTTGACGTGAAATGTGTACGCAAAGTTAATAACAAATACAGTAAACGTTGGTTCATCATAAACATACACAATTCAGCTAGATCATGAAAAAAAAAACACATTTTCTCACACAAAATGTGGGCTCAACGTCTAACAGGGTTATATATTTACTAATATATATATATATATATATATATATATATATATAAGTATTTATAATTTAAAAGAATATAATATGCAATAGAAATATGTGTTACTTCTTGACATATGTTTCTGGACGTGTAAATCGACGTCATTGTCAAAAATACCAAATGTGAATTCACTTTGCACTAAATAAATATGGTTTCACAGGCGAAAATATGGAAATTCGTAAAAATTGAAACTGTGGGTTCACTAGTTGAGTGTCTATTTGGCATTGTACTCGCATTTTTCTGCATTAAAATCTAGGTTCACTTGCTGTTTAGCTCCCTGAAGTTCAGCCCCGTATAATGCACCTATACCCTTCAGATTCCACATGATAATGTTGTATTTACCCATTGTACAATTTTTAAAAATGAGCAGAAGCCCTGTCCATTCATGAAAATGTGGGCACGAGGGTTTTCCATTGTCACATGGACAGACAGACGGACAGACTGAGAGGCTATACGAGCACCTTAGCTAAAAAATCTCTCATCTCTCTGAAGGTCCATGGCCCACTTCCCTGACACCCATTCCAGGGCGGCGCGCGGAATGCCTCTGCCCCGGCGACCCTGTAAATAGAGGAAGGCCATACATACAGCTCAAGGGGTGAACACAGCTGAATAGGCTATTGTGGGTTCAGGAAAGCATTGACGGAGAAAAATTATGTACTTGTATGACGCTGAAGTATTGTGGTTAACATGTCCTCTGCTTAAACTGAACTCCGCATTGTGTAACATGATTTATATATTTATTCATTCTTCACGATCATTTCTTATGAGAATGTGCACAGCCAGGGGATGTAACAATACGCTTTCAGATGGTGGTTAAGTATTTTTTTAGAAAAGGTGATTTTATAAATGAGTATGAAAAGAGAGGAACTATTGAGTTGAATCTAATGAAGAAATTTTGTCTTTATGGAACTTAATGGCCACTACATTTGTTGCCACATTTTCTGTGAGCAAAATATGTATATTCTACTTCTGGATTTTTGCAATAGATGGCACCACAGACTAAAGATGAAGGGGCATTTCCGTTTCACTGACCGCTGGTGTCTTGTTTAGAATGACAAAGACTGTGTATAGCTTTCAGTGTGATACTAAGCTGGACAGAAATATTCACCTTGGATATTCAAGCTTAATATCATGAAATGTCCTTGTATATTCTCCATGTTACCCCTAATCGGACCATAGTGACCTATTCCTATGAGCTATAGCCTTTAGTGATGTGTCAGATACAACTGCAGCTATGATTCACTTGTTAATAGTTTTTTTTTTCTTTAATTCACAAAAAAAAAACACAATAGAGAATACATTATACTTACACATCGCAAACATTTAATTAAAGGTAATGGTAATTAAAAATAAATCATTTATAAATTATATTACCTGTCGTTCGGGGTCTCCGCAAGGTTGATGAAAGTGCATTGTATAGTAAAGGGCCATGTAGCTCAGCTGAAATTGACACTAAAGACCACAGCACATGAAAATCAGTCGGAGTGACATAATTTCGACCTCATTCCAGATATCCTCAGAAACCCTATCAGGCCATGTCTTGATGAAGAGTGGAATTTCTTCGGTCTTCCAACTACGGTTTGTGCCCTGTTGGAGGAATGTCCAATGGCTGCCATTTGTTAATCTCAAAAATACAAGTAAAATTCGTTAAATAGAAAACAATGTAGAAAGCGCCACCTGTCGTCTGCAGTGGCGTTCTCAAGTTAATATACCAAATTTAAGAGCAACAAATCAGCAATGTCTTATAGATCTGCCCGTCAGTATGTGTTTTAATGCAGTGATTGTTAACTTTTCTTTCTCCCAACAAAACTTCCGGAGAATATAGGTCACAATGACCTCCTTTCCGACAGTGCCAAGTCAGCCTTTATAACACATTTTATATATGCTTATAAAAATTCTTTGGAATATCAAAGAAATTTTCCATTCTTAATCGTTTTGGTCTGTTAAAGAGGCTTATACATCTTAGGGTTATACATAGGCTTATACATCTTAGGGTTATGCATAGGCATATACATCTTAGGTTATACATAGGCATATACATCTTGGTATTATACATAGGCATATGCATGTTAGTGTTGTACATAGGCATATTAATACATATTAGGGTTATACATAGACATATACATCTTGAGGTTATACATAGGCTGAACATCTTAGGGTTATACATAGGTATATGTATATATAATAGTAAACGCGGCGTCGTACATTTGTAAGACATCCAGACGTTTCTACATATCAACATAATTAGGGATGTCAGTTACCTATTTGAAAATACATGATTTTCTTTTTCTTTTGTTTTATTCAGGACCCATACTGAGTACTTAGACACTGGTAAGATGGGCAAGAGCGAGAGAAGCCCGAGTAACACCACTCTGTGTGCGATTTTTGGTGGTTTCTTCCTCGTAACAACATTAGCACTAGGAGCTACAATCCTGTTCATTGTGATGAACAATAAAGAATTAAAATGGACGATATCCTCCGATCCAGAGCCGGTCAATCGTAATCCACCACCAGCAAAACCAGGTGGCACTGTGGTTCCTCCTGATTTATCAAATCCTTCAGTTTTTGATGAACTTACACCCAGTGAGTTATCGGCGGTTAAGAAATATCTAATGAACCATTCATCTTTGGATATAGTGCCAGCGGAGACTGCCAACTTAAGTAATACACATATTTTTATGATGGAGCTGCTAACGCCGGCTAAAAATGATGTCCTTGCATACCTGAATGGTGGAACAAAACCAGCGCGTAAAGCATTGGTTGTTCTAATCCGTGGTGACCTTCCAACTCCTCAAGTAGAGGAGTATATAGTCTCACCGCTTCCATCCCCCAGTGAAATTCGTCTACATCGTTCCTTGCCATGGCGTCTGAGACCGCGTCTTGGGCCGGCGGATGTTAAAGCTATGCAATCTTTCTTGGCTGAGGTAACTGAGCCTTTGTATAAGCTGATGAAAGAGAAATTCGGATACGGTTTTCATAACTGTAGCCACATACCAAGCCAGTGTCTACAGTGGTATTTCGGTATGCCACCCGTACCGCGTGGAGGATTGAGGAATACCTGGATATCATTCAGGATGCCTTATCAGAAGGACTCTTATCATCCTATTCCATTGTATTTGTTGATTGAGGACGAGAGTAACAAAATGTCGGAATGGGTTATAGAACAAGTCTGGTATGGTGCTGAGTCATACGGAAACGTTAGCGGGGTCTTACAAGCGTATGAACTTGGTAGGCTTCCGGTCATATCGCAGCAGGAACCGATTCCGTTGTCGGCTGAAGAAAAAAACAGGGTGTCCATGAAACCTAATTATACCGCTCAGAGAAGTCAGTCGGGTCCCGAAACCATGGAGACGGACGGGCGACGCTATGACGTCACGGGCCATACGGTCACCTACAGGAACTGGCATTTTGACTTTCGATTCAAACAGTCTGCAGGACTTCAGATATTTCATGTCCGCTTTCAAGAGAAGCAGATTCTTTACGAATTAAGTATACAAGGAATTTTGTCTTATTATTCTGGTCAAAACCCGATTATGATGCACACGAGTTACTTTGAGGATTTAGATACCCTTGGGTTTTATTCTAATGAACTTATGCCGGGGGTGGATTGCCCGTATAATGCTGACTACTTCGACGGATTTTACTACAGCAATATTAATGGTAGGATCATGAAGAAAAGAAGACACATATGTCTTTTTGAGCACGACACAAACTTTCCTCTCAAGCGTCACTTCCATGGCAACCCAGATACGTTTGAATCCTTTGCTGGTATTGGACGAAAAGTTCTTGTGCTTAGAAATATAGTTTCCCTCGATGACATAGATTTCATTTTTGACTTCCGGTTTTACGAAAATGGTGAACTTGAAGTCAAGTACGCCTCATCAGGAATACCAATCGGAAGCTTTTGGAGTCCTGAGTATAATATTGATCAAAGTTACGGTTACACAGTAATGACATACCAGCTAGCTCCCATTGTGCAGAATCTTGTCCATTTCAAAGTTGATTTAGATATTCATTCTATAGAAAACACACACGAGGTTGTTGAGGTCAAACTTGAATCTAAAAACAATCCTTACTTCCCAGGCGAGCAGATAATTCAAAACAAGCTTGAACGTATCATAAAAGAAACAGAGACAGATGCTGTGTTCAAATACGATTTCAGAAAGCCTAGCTTTTTGTTGTTTTATAACAACAACACGAGAAACAAGTTTGACAATCCTCGCGCCTACCGACTTCAGCTAAACGATGTGTCCCACAATCTGCTCACTCAGAACTGGAAGTGGGAGAAGGGTATTTCCTGGGCCCGCCAGCAGATGGCAGTAACGAAGCATAAGGACGAAGAGGGCCGCAGTACTAGTTTTTACAACGCTATGGACCCCTACAACCCTACCGTTGACTTTTCTACATTCATAGACGGAGAAGACATCGTCAACGAGGTAATTACGCATTTTCATAAATCGTTTGCATAAAATTATTGATTTATGAGTTATTTCCATCTTTACAGTTGCCGTTTCCATGAACTTCATTTTCCACAAAGGGAAAATATTAAAATACTCTGCTTAAAATCCAAGTTATTCTTTAAGAATAATACTTTTCAAACAAATAAACTATCAAAATAAATTTAAGAAAATAACTAAACCCTGTCGGTAAGATAGTTGAGGTAAAACGGAACAGGATGCTTCGATTCACAAAGTCTTATTAGCAGTCAGTGTAACTATTAATAATAATAGCAGTGTTTTGATCATTCATGATAATACTATAAGCATTATAAGAGAGAGAATGGAAATAAGCTTCGTTTAAGTTCCAATTTAATGTTTCGCGCACCTTCCGTTGCAGGATTTGGTAGCCTGGGTAACCATTGGCCACTTCCGGCTTCCCAGCACGTCGGACGTTCCTCTGCTATCTACCGTCGACACGGAGAGCGGCTTCAAGCTCCTGCCCTTCAACTTCTTCGATGAAGATATAATGAAGACATCCCCCGATTATGTGTTCGCAGAGCGAGACGGCAGAACTACCCGCGTAGTGAGAAAAGAGGGCACTACACCTAAACAGTGCGCAACCAGAGTGAACAACCCAACGTTCGTCGGTAAGGACGAACTAGTGTGATCGCAGATAACGGTTATGTGTTGAAATATGGATAGTATCCTTAATATGTATTTAACTGCTTAGATACTTATTTTTTATTATGAAAGAATAATTTATTTCTCTCTCTTGCTCGCTCTCTCTCCCTCTCTCTATCTCTCTCTCTCTCTCTCTCTCTCTCTCTCCAGTGAAGACACTCAACAGAAAGTGCGTTGATCGCTTGTATGTGCCATTTATTTATCCATTACTTATCATGCATGTACATGAAAGTAGTTTTTTATTATCAAACTTTGCTCTAAGTTGTTGTTAATAATTTTTGTGGATCAATTTTTGTTACTTGGTGTTGAGGACGAATTTAACTTCAGTCATGTTTAGGAGTGAGATTAGGGGATTTAATAACTCACGTATAGTTAGTTATTTAAATAGTTAAATATAGTTATAGTAAAGTTAAATATTCACGTATAGTTTATGGTTTCAGACTGATTATAAAAATATTAAGTTATAGTTGCCATCCCATGTGTACATGTGTAACAAATAATACATTCATTCATCAATTGCTTTTTACCATGAGCCAATGATAGCTGAGATATAGGAAACTCGAGTATCCAATTGTTATGTAGCACAATCTAGAAAGTGTTCAGTGCAAAGGCATGCTACTGTGTTCTGGCGCAACAAGATGGTGCAGCAGCACCCAACTGTTAAACAAGCTTGGTTGGCCTACATTTCCGTAGGAAAGTGAGAATTTCCACGAATTTCTATAAAGTTATAAACAATTTAGGTCCCCTGATATGATAGAGACCTGTTCCGGTTTATAAATGCAAATAATGCTCGTATAACCTTAGAAATGCTTGTGAATACAGGGTACCGATATACAGACTCCATGCCGGACAACACTTAATTATCCCGAAAGCAGTTAAAATTTGGAACTCTTTTCCAGAAAAAGTTAAAACAATTACATCTATCACTGCATTCAAAACTGCATTGTGCGATATTTCTACAAATGCCCCCACTTTACTCTTTCTATGGTAAACGACTTGATAATATCCTACACACGCGGTTACGCACTAACTGCAGCCCCCTAAACAGTATTCTGTTTTAGGTCAACTTAACTGATAAGCAAAAATGTGAATGTGATCGCTCGATCAACGAAACCGTTGTTCATTACTTCTTAGACTGCCCCCTTATATTAAACAGAGACGCACACTTCTTGCTCGTTTAAAAGAATTTTGCTGTTTTGTATTTCCACATGCAACTAAAAATTACTCTAAGAAAACTAACTTAGAATTTGTTAGTATTTTACTTTGGGGCAGCAGTCACGTACACAAATACATTAGGGACACAAGATTTTGATTTTGATAGTAATCTTGGTGCAACAGACTGATACGTTTACGGATCTGATGTAACTATGTAATAGGCACTTTTGCATGTGTAGTATGTGTTTTCATTTTATTACATGGTTGTTTTCACTATGTCAGTGTTACTGTATCCACTTTCCATTACCATGTATTGAATCTTTGTTTGTATATATGTTTTCCGGGAAAACATTTGCATTAGCCTCACGGCTATTTTGTTATTCTGGTTAATAAATATGTTTAAACTGAACCTGAATTCTACATACATTCGATATATAAGAGCACAAATACACGAGGGAGAAAACTTTGGAAATATTAGAATTACCGCTGGCCAATATCACCAGAAGTGAGAGAGAACCGATATATTGATAAAGAGTTTAACATGTAAACGGATATTAAAAATGATGTTATTCTAAAGGGTACATTTACCAGTGACCATTACAGTAAGCCATAGATATTATATTCTTTGTGCTATTGGTTCGCAGGTTTAATATGCATGTATTACACCAAAGAATGTAATTTAGTATATTCATTTTCCAATTAAGATATTAGTTGATATCATGATGTTTTGTATATGTTACTTTAACTTTATTTTACTTTACAGTTTTTGAAAAATGGGTGATTTATATAAGAGATTAATATTTGTATATACCTTAATCCCATCTATACATGAAATGCTACTGTGAATAATATATATATATATATATATATATATATATATATATATATATTTTAATGAGCAAATTTACCCATCATCTTAGCAATCATACAAGGTAAAGTTTATTTTCTTGTTCCTTGCCTTCTGCATCATTTTTCACCGTTTACTTCATCAAATTTTCAACTGAATCTATCTCTCCTTTTTTAAGTTGAAAGTACATGTAAAATCTGTTTGATCCCGCCATTTGTATGCTTTTTATACTAATGTGTTAAGACTATGATGTATTCACAACACTCGCTCCTCTTACGTATAAAACATGTTGCCGGGTCAATCAGAAAGCCTATCGCATAGAATCATATTTATTTATAGGTAATCATATATGTGCATTATTCTACACACATATGCTAGCTGTAGCCTGAAACTGCAATGAGGTCGTAACCGATTTGATTGGGCCTGCTATCCCATTATAACATGGAGTCACACACACAGTATCACATATACCTCTCTCTCTCCTTCTCTCTCTCTCTCACACACACACACACAGATCTACAATAAACACACATGCATACAAATTGTTCTATCGAACAAGAGACTTCTAAAACCAGAGACTTTTGAATAAAAACCATTCCTTGCACTATCATTATAATTTATCATTATAAATGGTCATTTTAAATATGATTGGTTTTTTATGTATCTGTCTGGCAATTTTAAAGGTAGAGGGTTTTTGGCAGAAGGTGAATATCTATATATAATTGCCTGTACCATTATTCAGAAAATGTGCCATTAAGGATTTTATGTTTAAATAGGGTAGGTCGTTAGGATAGTGCTGATAATTAACATTTATTTGAAGATCTATATGTTGTAGAAATGTAAAATTAAAATAAACTTATATCCTGAATCTGAGTATTTGCTACCTGGGTCGACATTACTTGTCTAAATCAGTCTAATGATGAAGTCTGTATGTTTATATTTTGTGTGATATCCAAAATATTCAACATTTCACTGGAATTTCTAAATATTCTTTAAGTTACAGGCTTTCCTTTGCCCTAGTCAATATATATAGTTTTCTTTATAAATGCCCTATTCTTGTCTTTGGATAGGCAAACTGATATCAACCATTTACTTAAACTTACACACTGATAACAACGGACTCTAATTACTAGTGAATACCCGTAATATCGACATGCGGCCTGTGACATCCGGGTTTCAGTTCGTATTAAAAAATGGAAGCCCCGTGAGAAAGTGGACGTAATAAACCTGTCCGGGTTAGATAAGTGTGCGGGGGTACGATATGAAAGTACAGCGGAAAGTCGTCCATGCGGATGTATGTTAGCAAGGTGGCAAGGGGACATGTATCGGCAAAGTTAAGAGAGGAATAACGCTTTTTAAGTCCACGCCCACAACCCCAAATTGTAGTAGGATGTTTAAATACGGAGTACTCAGATTCTGATCAGAGGACTCTACTCTTATAATATAAGACAGTCAAAAACATATACACATGTATACTGAAAGTTTTATTTATAAAGCATCAGTAATTGGTGTCAATTAAAGTACAAACAAGCCTCTAAAGTTAGATGGGTAACTGCCTGGTCAGACCAAATATTGATGAAAAGAAGAGACTGGACGCGTGTTGTCACCGCAGACGACATATCGACCAAGGCGCCCTTTGGTGGAAGCGTCTTACAGCTTGCCCTTGTATTTGAAGTCCGTTCCCTTGATGTGGTTTACCAGCCTGTAAAATAGATGAATTAAATCGTGTTTTAAAATTTGAAAGAGAATAACGGCTCAAATTTTTTTCTGATCGTGATGATTTTAAAATATATTATCCTTTTCGTTACTTATATATAATATAATATAATTAATATAATAAAATATAATATAATTAATATAATAAAATATAATATAATTAATATAATATAATAAATAAAATACCAATTTTCTATATATTGTATCATCTATACGAATAGGGTATTTTATTTATATACCACCAATCACATCCTTTAAAACAACTTATGGATTTGAGCTCATATACAAGGGATAAGATTTATTCCATACCAGTAAGGAAAAAAATACGGGTAATATTGTCATAAATAAAAAAACACTACTAGAGAATAAAAAGATCATGGTGTTTTGAAATAAGGCAAACGAAAAATGATTAGAAAGTGATCATATATGCATTATACAATCCTATAACTATCGGCACAAATCATTTTGAGTATATGCTTGTTTGTATTTAACAGACCGCAGCCTTCTATCATATCTAAATCATCCAACAGAGTCACTTAGAATTTTATCTGAAACCATTACCTTCGTCTTCGTCATAATTTTGTTTTCAAATAATATTATGTCAATTGGATCTAGACCAATAACTTGTTCTGCTATTTGATATACCCATTAAGTTTTTCTTTTTCTTCGTGATGTAAAATATCATATTTTATTGGACTGTACATAGAGTGTTATAGGTATGATGAATAAGGCTGTACCGATTCACCGGTACACCAAAATATCGCGATACAAAGTAAAATATCGTATCAGTATCGACAGATATCTCTGTATCGATACGTTGGTGATATATTCTCATCCAACAGAAAAATGGACATTTAACTAGTAACTTCTTAACTTAAATAAAAGTCAATTTACAGACTTTTGCGTGAAAAGCGAAACATCATTGACCAAAAGTCAGTCAGTCGGCATCTAATTTGCTGACCGATGCATAATCAAACCAATTGAAGGGGATGCGATCCAAGTGCTAACTCCATCTTATTAAATCTCCTTGGACATAATTCCTGAAATACGGGGCCAAAGGCATTGAAAACTTGAACAATGAAGACCAGTCTCATAGAAACTGAACTATGATACTATCTATATGTATCGTATCGTGGGTAAAGTATCGGAATATGTATAGTATTTTGAGAGAGTGAGCTATGTATATAATATGTATATACTAGCTATGTATAATATATATATATATATATATATATATTAATTAAAGGTAAGACGTGTTATATTAACAGCTGATTGGTGAATCAGTATGTTTTGTTAGCCTTCCTCTTGAGTTCTCCACAGGCCAAGCCTGTGTTGATAGTTTGCCAGCTTTTCACTGCAAAGGGCAGCCAGCAATTTTTTTGGTCGAAAACAATGTTAAAATTGCGTATAGTCACCACATTTATCCCTTTTATAAATAAAGTTGAATGAAATTTTCTCAAAACTCGTTCACATATTTGTGAGTCATGAGTAATTAATAATAAGATATATGCACAGTCGACAGATAATTATATAACCATCTGTAACCTTATGATATATTAATTACATACACTTATCGCTTATAAAACTTTTCATACATTTAGTTTGTTAAATGCTCAAGTCATGTAGTGATATAGAAAAAATTGTACCGACCAGTCCTTGGCGTAGTTGATAGTTCCGGCATCGACGGGAGCCGAGAGACCACGGAGTTTACCGAGGAACTCATCGTGAGCCTTCTTGTGGGGATCATAGCCGCCATAACCAGCCTTCTGCATCATACCCTGAAACAGCAAAACTCTCTTTGGAAAATGTTTCTAAATGTGATCTATTTCTAAAAGAAGCAAAGGAATAAATGAGTATTTAGGTTCATAATCCACAAAAAGAAATATCATTAGGTTGTGTCCTTAAAGGGACATTGTTATTTTTTCAAGTTTCACTTCTGGATTTCATATATTCACAAATCGATTCAAGGTCCAGAATATTTGTTCTTGTATAATCAATTGCACAGAGAGTTATTTGAATAAATATCGTTCTATATCTTATATATATATATATATATATATATATATATATATATATATTTATATATATATATATATATATATATATAGGTTCCCGATAATACAACTATCGGTTTTTATCCAAATGTCGAATATCCGAAAATCGTTTGACCGACCATAGACCATCTTAGTGTTTACGAAGAGTAATTGCCCCGAACAGATCGAGCGTCCTTGTCGGATAACTGAGGTCTACTGTATACCCTATCTTACCTCCTCGTCGCCAAAGTGGTTCGCAGTAACGTCAACGAGGGCCTGCAGGTTACCGGCGCTGTTGTCGCCACAGACATCAAACACCGCCTTAAACAGGGACTTGTGTTCGTCATCAAGGTTGTCATACTGATAATCAAACAAAGCAATATCAGCAGAGTCCAAATGATGTATTTTTACCCACAAAAACTGTTCGAAATATATTGTTAGTTCAATAGTGAAATATTTTAAACAGTTGTTCACCAAACACCACAAAATATTTGTTAGACTTGTATATTGAGTTTAACAATGACATATTTAATTAGATACACCAATATAAAAAAAAAAGCTGTGTAAAAACCTTGAGTTTAACATTTAACAAAATATTATTTAGATGTAAAGATGATAAAACCTATTTCTGTGTGTTTGAGTATTTACTATACATATGATTAATAGGACGGATGAGAATTCCCATGGTATGATTTAATAAACCGGTATATAGTTTTCATTCCGTGACCAAACAATGCGGAGTGCGTCTGAAATAAACCGGTGAGCATCATCAACTGAATATAGCGTCATCTTTCGGCTAATGGCTCAACTACTGGTACCTCCGAGCTATTGTGACTTGGCAAAATATTTACTTCGAGTCATTCATTATTCATCACTCGATTCATCATTCATAACTCGATCATTGCCGTCGGGATAAGATATATTATACTGAACTATCGATGTACATTCTTGCGTATTCGCCTCCAACATTAGCTGTAAAAAATATCCCAGTTTCCAGACACACTAGGTACTGTGAACATAGGTACTGGGAACCCCGGACACGTCCGTCAGGTGTTTCAGACGCATCAAATAACTGAGTTAAAATCATGCCATAACCATTTGTGATCCCCTCCTATTTATTCAGACCATTATTCCATAAATAGAAATGTGGGATTCTTTGATCATGCCGACAATCAACCTGGGACCTGCGACAGACCGATTTTAGAAAATTATCGATATCTGTGCAAACGTAATGTTAAATAACAGCGTAACTGCAGAGTCACACGACATTGAAGCTTACATTAGCTAAATCATCAGCTTTTTGTTAGCAAAAATACCTTGACAACTCTTATATTCTTTTTTTATATTGTTTCACGAAAAATACAAGTTAAAACTTATAAAATTGTCGGCTGGTGTGCAACAATTTGTGAAATAATACTTGTTTATTATATTGTTTTTATAAAGATGTTAGACTCTTTTTTTATGGTATAAAAGTCCGTAGGTGTCGGTCGATACATAGCGCTGGTTAAATGACCAACCATAAATATTAAGACGCCAGAAATATATGAGAAAATTAAAGCTAATTATAGTAAATGCATCTCTAACATACCAAAAGGGCAGAGAAAATCTAAAGCGGGATCAAACGCGCCAGAACTTTCCTGCTTCGTGCAGAGACAGAGAGATCGAAACTTTTACATAGATGAAGGTAAAAAGAAACCCGGTAAAATATAGATAAAGAAAGTGACGAAATCTATTGTCAACAGGAAAAGAAAAATGACAGAGTTGACGAAGCAGTTAACACAGGCATGCAGAGAACAGAGACACAGACAGAGGGAATAGGAAGAGCAACTAGGACGGGAGACAAAAATACACAGTTAGAGAAACATATGGAGAGTAGAATAATGCACATATGCATACGCAATAAAACACAGTATACACTCACAAACACAAAGCCACAGAGAGTAAAAGAAAGAAGAAGAGAGACAGACAGACAGACAGAGACAGAGGAAGATGGGGAGGAGGGACAATAAGACAGACAGAAAGACATTATACATTGGCGAACATACCGAGAATGGTTATATAGGCAAGGGCAGGAGGGGTTTAGCGCATGGACAGACAGCAAACAAGCAGAAAGACTATTCGACTTAACTTACGAAGACGGCCAGAGAGAGAGAGAGAGAGAGAGAGAGAGAGAGAGGATGAGATGAGACAACAGACAGAGAGACAGCCCTGAAAAGCTGAAGAAAGTTTGAAATTTCTACTTACGAAGACCTTGAAGGACTCGTCCCACACAAATGGTTCAGGGATGTCGAAACCCATGGTGACTGAGTTGGTAGACTAAGCTTCGCTGAACTTGAGCCGGAGAGGTGCTGCAACAGTACTGGTGAAGTAAGCTCACTGCTGTGAAGGCTGGGCAACTGGGGTTTATATAGGCAGACAGCACGGGGGAAAGCGTTGTCGGGTTGCACGTATGTACAACAATTATCTCAAAACTTAAACACCCTCACGTTCAAGTACAGATCATTAATTTGGGGTTCAGGTAGGTTTTTTGTATGCGCAATCGTCTGGAGTACATTTATATTAAACTGGATGTACCATCAATTTACCAACAATGGAACGTGAAAATCAACTCGTGCAGGGAATCTGTGATAACAAACAGAATGGGTTTAGTCTCTGTCAGAGAGCATCCAGTGCGGGATAATTTGTATGACAGTCGTTATACGTTAGTTATAGGCCTAGTAAACGACGTATTAGCCGGCGGTTCAGGCGCTGAATTATTTATTTAAAATGCATGTTTCTCAGGGATAACTTATACTCAGAGTAATTTGTGTTTGCATAATTTTGCTTTACACTCATTTACACCAGAGAATCATTACGTTCCATCTACTTATTCCTCTCATTTATTTAATAAGTAGAGGGAATACAATAAAACCATGTACTGTAGGAAGCGCATTCTAGATTTTATCATCATTCCCTGAATATAATTTTAATATGTATAAAAACAATAACAATATGTTTAGAATTTCGTCGAAAGACATCTTAAATCATAAAATGCAGGTGTATAAAGTTAAACATACGAAAGCTTATTGCTTCCACCTGCCAGTAATATACAGAACTTTCATTTTTAAATAGGTAATCAAATTCTGTTAGCAGTGCATGATGATTTAATCGTGAGCCTGTCATAATACCAATATGATTTGGTAGCTGTTCCTCTTGTCCGAACCCTTCTTTCTCCAAAAAGTAGTTTCAGTTTAACAAAGACATTTTTTTTTTTCTTCTTCTTTACATTATGAACGGCTCACTATTATAACATCATACGCTGGTAACAGAATTTAATCACCTATCTTAAAATAAGAGTTCTGTATATGACTATCAGACAAAGATTTGATATATATCGCATCCTTGAAATGATTCAGAAGCTGGGTACAATAAAAATGATAAATCTATGTGTGTGTGTGTGTGTTCGTTTCAACGGTCGTCTGGTGGTCAGCAAGGATATGGAGATGTTGTATATAGTTAATGTGAAAAAACATTATTTAATATATATATATATAATATATATATATATATTGCTTATATAAATATAAATATATGTTGGCATGTTGTCCAGTATGTGAGTCTGTTCCGTAGGATTTGTTATGTCGTACGTGCGAAATAATTTGTCGTACGTACGAGATAATATGTCGTACGTACGTGATATTAGTTCGCACGTACGAGATAGTATGTCGAACGTACGAGATAGATAATTTATTTTTCTTTAACCAGGTGGCAGCAATACGCTTCCGTATATACATACACACATACGGCAGGATTAAATTGCGTAGAAGAAAAATTAGAAGTAAATATAAACTAAAATTATCTGAAATCGCGTTACTGGTATCTATCAATACCATGACCCAAGAATAAAACTACAAATAGAGGTTCTGAAAACTAGCTATGGAATTAATTGTTGTATAGAGATAAAATCGGTAAATCAGAGTTCATTTTAATGGATAATTCATGTTAACATGGTGAAACAGGCATATGTAAGACATGCTTCGTTGGTCTTGTTAGAACCAGTAATACAAATTGTTCAAACTCAAGAGATTTGAGATTTGCTCTTTACTGCCTCAAATACATGTTATTATTACCTGGATTTTCCTGAGGCCGTGCATACATTAACCCTTAAATGGAGAATAATGGATAAAAACATATAATGGAACCTGTCTGAAAGACCACCTATTTAATACCTTTCTATTAAGACCATCCTTCAGTGACCCGAAAACAATCACATTGGTTCTTAAAGGCCAGTTAGGTCATAAGTCACCAGTTTTGGCCAGTGGGGCGGATGATCTGATTACACAGATTTCAGTGTATGTCATCTTGTCATCCTCATCTAAAAGGCAGTGCCACCAACAGTCCATGACCTTTCCTGTAAAATCTTTTGTTCCCAACTTTTCTTTGGACTCAGGGACATGCTTTTCCCAAAATGAGATCTACTTAATATTCAGCTTGCATTAAGATATAGTTTTCTTTACCCTATACACAGTCATATATAGCGCTAATAACGAATGTTGCATGATTGGAGTTTGGGCTAAATGCACAATGCAATACCACTTGTTGTAATACTGATTACACACGCGCACACTGGTGTTCATGCCCAGAAAATTTTGCCATACCAAGCAGCGGTTACACGAAAGATGTCTGGGACAACTGCAGTATATATTCGATGCTTAAGGAGCATATGATCTCAATGATTTTAACTCGAGCACATGTACTACAAATGGTCGGCTTCTCAGGCACCGCGCGTTTAAGTTTAACCTCAGCATTAAAATGTTTCAGTGTGATTTTTTGCAGATTTTGAGCTCAACAACTCGGAAATTTCTTATAAGATGATAAAGAATTATCGATAATATTTCCTTTTTCTTACAATGTGCCTTCATGAAGCCTTTATAATTGGACATTTTGTCCCCTGATTATGTGATTTTTTATTAATTTAAAATACATAAGTAAACAAAATCCGGCACTGATTTCTGAAAAATAAAATGTCTGAGAACCAAACATTTTTAGCTTATTATTGATGTATCTGTATTTAATCTTGGAACAAAACAATCACATCAGTGACCAACTAGGGCAGATGTCCATTACCAGAAAGTACTGCATTCGTGTAATATGAAAAATACAGACAAGGGTGAAAGACAGACAGGCACGCAGAGCTTATTATATATAGCGTTATATGATATATAATTGTTATGAACAAAATTGTGTACACTCACATTATGTATATAGATATTATACAAATGCACAGATAGATGTACGTGACAGATATAAATGGTAGGTAAAGATAAACATTATCATCATATTATTTCAGTCTGAGAATGATCATATGACACGTACAAATACCGATTAGCTTGATAAAAATGATAAATTACAGAAATTGCAAAGGGTGATTTATTTGAAAAATAAAAATCAGTTGCCTAAACAATTACTCGTTATATATTATGACTCGGCAGTAGTCATCATCCTCCATCAAAATCTGGCAACCGCCTTCCCAACCCCCAGAACCACCATTTCTTTATGTTAAAGAACTGATTTTACCTGTGTATCTTTATCAGTGCTGTTAAGATAAAGTTATTTGTGCACAAAGCATTTATTTGTGTGCACATAATATCTTATCAAGGTAAGTATCACGCAACAGAGCTTTCATACCTTACCCACTGCTTGAATGGTCCACTGTTCACAATAAATACCACACAAGGTACTTGGCGATCTGCCAGCATCCTCTCTGACATTATAATTTCATCATTTCTCATAACTATTTCCTTTGATGCGTGTTAATTGGACGGTCTATTTCACACACATGCATGCAGGAAGGGTCCTTTTTTGTTATATTTGTAAATGATGAAAGGATGAATATTATTGATGGCTTAGCTAATTTATGGGAATAAAGTGTCAACTATACCCTAAACGGGTATACATCACATGTGAAATATGCAGCTGTTAAACTTTCGTATTACAAACTCTTTGTGTATTTAATTTATTGATGTATATCTTAATTGCTGATCCCATTTTGAAATTGTTGTTTTTATCAATTAAACCTTTCCCGCGGATATATATATATATATATATATATATATATATATATATATATCAGTAAACAACATAAGCCAAATTTCTATGATTCTATGATTTAATAAATAAATGAAATTAAATGTAAAAACGTAATAAAAAATGCAGTTTTCTATACTATGTATATTTTATAAAGGCACACTTGGTGTCAGAAGTAAGATATATCGCGTATATTTAAAAAAAAATGAAAATTTCCTTTAAATTTTGAACTTTTCAAATCAACAAAAAGAAACTTTTCATTCATATATATATATATATATATATATATATATATATATATATATATATGTGTATATATATATATATATATTTATATATATATATATATATATATATATATATATATACAGTGAAACCTCGTTGTGTCGAAGTCGAAGGAACTGGTGAATTTACTTCGACACAACCGGAGTTCGAGACAACCGGTGTTCATTATATTCAACCTTCTTCAGCCTTGATTATTATCGATAAATACTGCACATTTATAGGGTCTATATTATATAGTTCTCACAAATGTTTGCGTGAATCCTTTAGATTTCTTATTATTATTTCTTTTCATTCTTATATTTTGTTGAGACGATATCTTTTAGCGTCATAAGATTTCAAACTGAAATAGAAAAATAATGTGTGTGGAGAGAGAGATAGAGAGAGAGAGAAAGAGAGAAATTGAACGAGGTTTATATGGTCTTCACATCAAGCTTACGCTTAGCAGGCCGCGACGCCATAGCAAACAGGACTCGAACAATAAAAAAAGTGAAACAGTAATACAGTATATACTCTATGGTAAATAAGAGTCAGTCTGATATAAATCTTATCTTCCTCCCTTTATATAGAGTCCTGTATGTTTATCCTAGACACATCAAAGGGAAGGATTGGATTATGTTTGGTTTATCAATAACTTCTCGTTAATTCTTTGTCTGCGAGAGAAGAAATGCATGATCACGAGTGACTAATTGGCCAAATAGGTAAACAACGGAATTGGTATGTAAGCCATCGCGCTTGTTGAGTTAGATCATTGCCGGTATTAATTATGTTACTGGTCATCGCGGCCATAGGTATGGCTGTTGGACCGTGCACAACTGTTGTCAAAACATTACAGCGGCATGACCTCCTGTCGAGCGAAGACCCATGGCGCTTGATGAGTGAGAGCTTTGTCGGTATTAATTAATTATGACTGATCATCACGGCCCAATCATGATTGACGGGCCCTGCACAACTGTTATCCAAACATGACTTCGAGTTAAGCGATAAAAATATCAACAAAATACCTCGACACATCAGGGTTTTCGACACATACGACTTCGACACAAGCGGAGTTAAATTAGTAAGTTTTAACTGTTTTTTGCAGGGACCCCACATTCGACTTCGACACATGCGGGAATTCGACTTAACCGAGTTCGACACAATGAGGTTTCACTGTATATATATATATATATATATATATATATATATATATATATATATATATATATATATATATGATATTAACCTCCACCTTATCACAGATGTAATAGATGGCGATTGCAAAATATGTATATATCATAGGAGCTAACTATTATTTAAATACAGATCATAAAGCTAAAATGAAACAAGGTACCTGACGATACTCAGACCTTGCCTTGGTAGAGAAACACTCGGTCCTCTCTACGAACGATAAGCCTGTAGGTCAAACTTTTGCGGCCTGAAGCCGGTTTCGGCCTAGGTCACCAAAGCCAGGAGACACACAACCAGTCCGAGGCCAGGAGACCGAAACCGAGGCGAGCGGAGCCCAGCCTCCAGGCCAAGACCTGCCTCGGGACCTCCTTCACTAGAAGTTATTTAGCACACGGAAAGAACAGAAGACCAAGGTCGTATTAACCATATATAACAGTACTTCTCTTGCGATAGTTAAAAAAATTACTGGTTTAATAACGCAATGTTGGTAGCATTCCGCTACTTTTCACAAGGGGCGTCTGTAATCACAATCAACTGACATTTTACTTGCTAAAGATTAAATATGTATTGAAGGTACATTAAGCCACTATCGAATACCTTTCAATATTAGTTCTTCTTTTCGCCACACATAAAATTTTAACATATCGAGATTATTATTTAAAAATACACCCACATTTTGAAATGTGATCATGCTTCCTGTTATGTTAGCGTGTTTGATATATCATCCTCATTTCATTAAAAAGGAAACTAATTGTTTCTGAAAGGTTTTTCAGCATGCGAGTGTTTACTACAATTCTTTAAAACGCATATATTTGCATGATGTTAACAGCTATTTAGCTTTTACTTCCGTACACAATATTACACATAGTTTTGATTTAGTCTGCCAATTTGCCAATGATGGCGCTCGAGTAGCTTATATTACGAATAGCTTTTCTAGCCATTGCGCTGAATAATCAAGCTACTAATGTTTCCATATTTATAACTAAATTAAATATTAATAAATTGATTAAATAAAGGGTTTAAATGTCATCACAAGATGAGGACTGATTTTCAATTATTTCATACCTGGACAGATGGAGTTTCTAGCGAAGGGACGTTGGTGCAGTTTTTTTTTGTTTTTTTTACAAAGACACTAATACATATATATATTTCAAGCATATAAGATGTACGCATACATCTTAAATCACTGACCTGATCCATGACTGGCCGTTTAATATGACACCAACAATAATGTCAAGAAATTGATATACACTATTCTGTTCGATCCACACGTACCATGTATTATTTACAGTAATATACCGCTCTGAGATTGGCTGTACAGGTTTGCGGACGGGGCAAAATCTATTGGATCCCTATGATTTAAGTAGTGTCTTAAGCAAACTGTCTCTCCGGCTATTATATTGTTGACCCAGCGGACTGGATGAAACATCATTATAAATAAAAGCCTCTCCGTGAGCTGGAGTGTTTTTCATTCATCCACTAGGAGATTTAACGAGATAATAAACGATCTAAACTTTAAACAGTGTGTTTATAATAATAAACTTGTATGTGAAAGACGAAATAAATATATGTATATATGTATATATGATTAATTTAAGCCAGTACTCATTTTTGTGTAAACTATAATTCCATGGTCATGATTGTTACAAGTGTTTATGTTTCACCCAATAAATTTGTGCAAAACTGTTCCTGCCTTTTTATACGCGAGGTTAAATTTTCGTGATTACTGTAATTCGGATATTTTACGTTGTTTTTTTTTCTTGATCGGAATAATAAAAAAAATAATCAATTTAAAACATATGTTCTCAAAGGCTCTGCTTAACTGCTTCACAGGACCCCCACGTTTTCACAGTACAGTCAATTTTCCCAAATCGAAATTGGTTGTTCCAAAACCCGAGCAAGGCGTGAGAGTAACTGGGTAATATAATAACTTAAGGCTAGACAGAGGACCGACAAAAAACACACTTGTACCGTATATATATATATATATATATATATATATATATATATATATATATATATATATATATACTACAGTGTAATAGGTAGAGTTTTCCCTCCAAGAGGAGCAAAATCGATTCCGACTGTGATATTTCTGGTGCAACAAGAACTTTTTTAATATGATCAACGACAATGTGATGACCCAGTTGGCCTTAAAAGATATTACAAGCTAAGTTAATCAGAAAATATTGGTGCATGCCCACGCAGAAGTCAGATGTTTGCCTCCATATCTGGCTGCTGACTCCATAAAATATTTATATAGAAATATTCGGACTAAGGCCTTAAATGTGTGCTATAAACAGTGATGTGGTCCAGTCCACAAGTCTTCGAATGACCAGCCTCATGACTCAGTACAATTTTTTTTTATTCTAGATGTTAATCCTCATTTTATGGTTTTGATGTACATTTTACATTGTTACCAGCATTAACTCGAATTCAAAACTATAAGTGGGACATAAGGTTTAAGGTTTTACATAATGGAGGGCACTGACTGTACATAAAGCAGTGATGTAATCGAGTCCTCACAAACGGAGTCCGAGTTGCAAGTCCGAAAGTCCAAGTCCAGGCCACTCCATAGCAGTCCAAGTACGGAGTCCTTCAGGTTCGAGTCCAAGTGCACCGTGTTCGAGTCCAAGTCGTATGGAACCCGAGTCCAAGTCCTAGTCCGAATCCAATACAAATCTCCTTATTATAAGAAACTGAAATACTGAAATTTAGATAATAAGAAGATCATTAGGTGTGTTTTTGATGTTTATATATGCACACGCTTTTTCGATGAAAGTGTATCTCCCGATAGAGAGCCATTCGGCAATATATAGTCTTTTTTTATTATCCTATTAATGCTTGCCAATTTATATAAGCCCCTAAGCCCCCCCCCCCCTCCCCTAAGTATTTGAAAGCCTTTTCTTTTTCTACTGGACTCGAGATGGAGTTGGCCTGATTTCTGAGTCCTTACTTACGAGTCCAAGTTCGAGGTGAAGGGACCCTCGATTCCAAGTCCGAGTTCATAAACAAAGTGGACTCGAGGCTGGTCCAAGCCCCGTCACGAATACTGCACCACTGACAGAAACTAACCCGGCATAAACTGGAATATACAATATAAGTCTACTGCAATGAAAAAAAAAAATGATTAAAGTTGTGCAAATATGGATATAGTTGTAAGGGGCATGTCTCAAAACAGCGCATGAAAACTTTTGCGCTGTTTTGAAGGTTTTCAGGTTTCAACAGAAATAAATTTCATTCGAGAACCGAATATTTACAGGGTTATTTCGTTTAAGTCTGATGTTTTATAATCACAGATGCATTACTTTTATCATTTTTGATTTGTAGATTTAAAAAAAAAACAGTGATTATTTATAATAACACTACATTAATAAAGTTTTTTTCTACTTATTAATAAGAACAGGCGAACGATTTACGATCGTATCCCATAAAAAGTGAATTAAATACATTCACATGTATGATCAACATGACTAATTGTAACTGTTCAATGTCCTTTCAATTAGTAAAACTATACATATATTACATCCGTTCATGTTAAAACATGGATATATCCATTAATTAAAACATATGTAATCAAATGGAAAACAATTTCAAATAAATAATCTACGTCCGTCTATAAGTGGAAAGATGAATATGACAAGTATGCCGAGTTACAAACCCTCCGACATCCAGAGACCAATTATGTACAGAATGGCCCGGTTATCGGAGTGATTGTATTGGATATAAACATTCCAACTGCCATAATATGATCACATACCAAAGCAAAGGTTATTTTATAGCGATGTGGTTGCCTGGTGGGTGTTAACATTTTAATATCAAATAACATAAACTGACCATGTAGGGACGGCAGGCTGGAGTAAGGAGAGAAATTAGGAGCTAGGGCTGTTTAATTACTATATCCTTTCAATTCAGGCAGATCAAGCTATTTATATAAAGTGGGTTTTGTCCAGAAGGAGGTTATTTTTTATTATTTAAATTATTGGACTTCATAGCTGAAGTCTTCCTTTTTCATGAATTCATATTGATTGGATACTTCAATCAATAATCAAAGGGAAAAAATCTCCTTTGAAATCTTAAAAGTAAAAATGTTGTTATATTGAATGCCTTTCTCGGTGTGTTTCAAATATAACAAGTGTGGGGAATGGTGGTCTTTGTTGTAAGAGGGATAAAAGAAAGGTAGTAGAAATGAAACTGGGGAGAGGTGAGGGTGCAGAGGAGATGGGCCGAAATGTGTGATTTAGGAGAGATTTATTCTCAATTAATTAAAAAGCTACAAAGAGAAACAGCAGAGCCAGAGAGACGAACAGGGAATGGGAGATATGTAAACAGGGTGACATCAGCCCTGTGCGTCAATATATATATATGTTAGGCAAAATATTCAAGCAATAATTAACTGAAAACCCCACACAAATACAAACTTGTGTAAAAATGTTAAACATGCTCTTTTTCATATAGGAATTTCATTTTCTGTATGCTGTAATATAGTTTAAAGTGGGTATCATAAGTTAAGATTCATAACGTACCTCGATGGGAAATACTGAATTAAGACTTGTATGATCCACTCGGGAAAAAAAAATACCTCATGACTTATCCGATTCCACGGTTAGTTTAAAACAATCAACTTAGAATAATTGACGTCGGCTCGAACAAACTTTTTAAACCAGAAAGCTCAGAGATTCACAAGGACTGATAACACGAACGCGTTGATTTTCACGTTGTCATATTGACTAAGCACCGAAAAACACCGATTGTGGCAAATACAATCATTTATAAATGCTTGCCAAACAATCTTATATATATAAAACATGGCTGTAGCCCGCACAAATGATCCACTTTCGCAGATTTGTGTCTGGATTTGAGATAATTGTTGTACATACGTGCAGCCAGACACCACAGTCCCCCGTTCTCTCTGCCTATATAAACCTCAGTTTCCCAGCCTTCACCGCAGTGAACTTACTTCACCAGTACTGTTGCAGCACCACTCCAGCTCGAGTTCAGCGAAGCTAAGTCTACCAACTCAATCACCATGGGTTTCGACATCCCTGAACCATTTGTGTGGGACGAGTCCTTCCAGGTCTTTGTAAGTATAGTTTAAAGTTCACTGTGCTTGTATGTCTGTTTGTGTGATGTATGTAGTATATACTCTCTCCTCTATGTAATTCTCCCTCTCTCTCTTTCGCTTTCCTCTCTCTCTCTCCGACTGTGTGTATATGAATGCATTCTCTTTGTCTGAACGTATGATCATGAGTCCATATTTGTTTTCTCTGCATCTGATTTCTGTGCCCTCCCCTGTGTAATTCTGCTTTTTGTCTGCTTCTTACTATGTACGTCTCTTTGTGTCCGTCTGTGTCTTTTTTCTGTACAGAACTCCCCCCCCCTTCTCTTTCTCTCTCTCTCTTTCTTTCCCTATTAGATCTTTGTAAATTTTAATTGTATCTTTGCCTCAAATCTCTGTCTATGTGTATGCTGCTTTCTCTCATTATGTTATAAGTTTAATACAAAATTATGTTGCACTTTATATATGATGCGTCTGTATCTTTCAATTACAGTATGCCAACCTTGATGACGAACACAAGTCCCTGTTCAAGGCGGTGTTTGATGTCTGCGGCGACAACAGCGCCGGTAACCTGCAGGCCCTCGTTGACGTCACTGCGAACCACTTTGGCGATGAGGAAGTAGGTTTGATCATTCAGATTTTGATGTTACAATTGGAATGTTTACATATAACATGTACGAGGTACGAAGACGACATAGCACGAAAGGAACACAGCCATATTGGCATACACACGTTTTATCTTAAGGAAAGGTCCGTGGCCGGCATTGTCCGTCGAATGAGAAAGGAGGTATCCGTACTATAATAATAATGTGATTATGTAGACTATTGGACAAAGGGTAAGAAATATTCCCTAGTTATAACAGCGAACCTTACAGCTTCTACTGATATTTCACCATTTTGTATTTGAAGTTTTTGCAAGATAGGAACCGGAGAGCTAACATTCCGTTTTCCAACCCTTTTTCTTGATTTTATTTCAAACTTATCTTATTAAGACAGAAATTTATATATTTTTCATTGCACCTAATTAATCTAAATAAATACGTATCAGAACATTGTCTGTATCAGGATTGTTAGGCATTACTTAATTCCTTTCATGTAGATATAGGGTCACTCACTGCCTGTGTAAATCAAAAGCACTTTGCTTATAATTAATGATAAACGATCTAACAGTAAGTAACAGTTGAACGGTAACAGTAGTACCAGGAATGTATCATTTTATTTCTACATCATTTTTTCAATTAACTATTCGCAAGTTTAATCTTACCTAAGATAGAATATTTTTTTCTATGCTTTATATTTGAAAGACTTTGTATCTAACCTCAAAGTTTTGTATTTAAGGGTATGATGCAGAAGGCTGGCTATGATGGCTTCGCCCCCCACAAGAAGGCTCACGATGAGTTCCTCGGTAAACTCCGTGGTCTCTCGGCTCCCGTCGACGCCGGAACTATCAACTACGCCAAGGACTGGTCAGTAACGTTTTTCCTCAATGGTTTTTAATTAGACTGGTGAATAACGATAAGCATCCGATGTAGACTGGCAACCCT
The DNA here is from genome assembly GCA_026874595.1 of Sipunculus nudus. NCBI lineage: Eukaryota > Metazoa > Annelida > Sipuncula > Golfingiida > Sipunculidae > Sipunculus > Sipunculus nudus. Next base: position 9,592,068 of record CM049312.1, on the reverse strand, counting down.
CTTGTAAGAGGTAGTTTCGTGGCGATTTGTGAAACAGAATCCGAATAAATACTTTTTTCAAGCTCATACCTTTAGCTTTGATAAATATCAGAAGGCGTACTCCATTTGACAAGTGTTTTTTATTAGACTTGTAACTAATATTCATCTGAGGCACACGATGAGGCTAATCATGTATACATTGCAACAATCTTGTTAAGGATGGTTAGGTTTCCGATTAGTGAAACAGAATATAACTAAATACAAGTTTCCAGTTCATATCTATAGATAAATTACATTTTCGAATGTTACATACTTTCGAATGTTTGCATTGACAACTTTCGGTGATCAAGCAGGGCTCTGCCAAGGAATCAGTTATGTTGTTTATCATATTACAAAATGGGAAATTTGTCTTTTAACTATTGTTTACTTAATAATAATTATCTAAATAATGCATCTATATATGTAATTATATATATATATATGTATGTATGTGTGTATTTCATAGTAAGATAATATAGGCATGTACTCTGGGTCTGTGATTTAGCCAAACATTAGATTAACCAGAAAGCTATGACATTGAAATATTTGTTTTTATTATTAAATATTAAGTAACTGCTTCAAACCAGAGTCATTTCACATCACAGTTAGTATCAGTATAATGAAAATATTGATAATAAACATACAAATTAATATTATTTTAATAATGGTATGACCTACTAAATAATAAATTCATTTGTTGATAAAGGATTGCACGGTTTTGTGAATTCTTGGCCCACCTGGATCAAAATTGTAAGAACCTGTCAAACAGAACATGCCTTACCTGCGGTAAAGCGGTTACACTTAGGTTTAGCTTTATTTATCAAATCCCCCCCCTTATATGTAGTTCTCATTGTCTGTGTCTTGTTTTTTTCACAGGCTGGTGAACCATATCAAGGGAACGGACTTCAAGTACAAGGGCAAGTTGTAAAAAGTTTCCACCAGAGGGCGCATTGGAAAGAAATAGCATCTAGTTACCTCAGAAAAACCCGGATGTGAATCCTCATTCCCTTCCGGCCAACAGTGATGTCTTTACCCGCCTCTTTGTCCGGAGAACCTTCCACATAATCTACATATCTTTGCTGATCAATGCCAGATATGTCTTTGCTGTAATTTACCGGAGATAGAATATTACAGAGTTCTTGTGTTTCCAAATTAAAGGTCATGAAACAAAAAAATGCGCTAATATTAGGCGTGTTGTTTACTTTGTTAAGATACATGACAGCGTACAGACAAGAGAGCTAGTCTGAGATGTTCATTATGATACTTCGATCTGCTGTGACTGAAGTCACAGGGATTATGATGAGGTTAAATACGACAGGTAGAAATGTTTTGGTTTCATTGACATTAAGTTTCTCTGACAAGAAAGGCATTGTGCTTTACCAAATAAACCTTCTTAATCACGTTCTCGTTTGTTTCATATGTTAACTTGTTGAACATGAGCATTAGTCTGAGTGTGTAAATGTGTAATTCTTGATCTTCAACCGAAAGATCGGTACATTTTTCGTACAATTAAAAAAAATGCATTCAATATTAGGCAATAAAAGTATGGTTATCAGGCACCGCCTACGTAAATTTTAAGCCCCACGCATAAAAAACTCTTTCGAATTTCAGCTTTTAAGAAGATAAAATAATACAATTTGGATCAGATTTCCGTTGTTATGTAGTTCCCTTACCTGTTTACCAAATAAATATGACATTATGATGCTTGTCCCGGATCATATAACATATCGTCGAAGCATACAAAAAAGGTAAATAAAAAAATCGCCCGCCCGCACTAATTTCTGTAAAAAAAAGTGCCTGAGAACCATACCTTTTTTGGCGTTAGAAGACTTTTTTCTCAAATAAAAGCAAAGGACTAGTGGGTGTTCTGGGACAGATACACACCTACACACACACACATTTTCACACACATAATGGACATTTTGTGGACATACTCAAATGACCGTGTGTGTATCAAAAACTGCTCTGGCTTGATTTAAAGGAAACTGGTCATTTATCATACCTGATGAGTGAACTTGTTTTCTGCAGTTGTTTCCCAAATATGTCTTTACACAAAAAAATCACAGTGTGAAAGAGTATAATTGTAAGTTTAACTTTTATTGACTGAAATTGTTTCGAAGATGTGTAGTCTTGGATTTAGGAGTCTCAGCAAGGTGTAAGCTACCCCCCCCCCCCCCCCCCCCCCATCTCACTAAAAGGGACATAATCAGGAGGTAAATAATGACTTTTCTCTCACACTATCAGTTCAGTTTTGATTTATACAAATGTTTCCCGGCAAAACCATCCAAGCACACGGTCTCATTCCTCGAATACGGCTGTTTAACACCATGTTTTGGCTCTCCGTGTTGGTAAACACAAACTGTTTACCATAACAAGGCCGCATGACCCGAGGTCCGATTAAGAGGGACAACATTTTTTTGGGTCAAGTCTCACCGGGCATCTCCTTATTGATACGTTCTTTGGCTCAGCGATGCACACGGTGTTTACGTTGACACCTTTCATCGCGCCCGGTGCACTGTTTTTAACATTTGTTTACACCAGAAAGCAAGCGGTTTCAGGGCAATATTTTGGCAGGTACATATCTATTTTAAAGGGAAGAAGCTATTTTCCGTGTTAACTCAACATACTTTAAAGGTGATTGGGGTATGATATATTCATAGATAGATAGTTTTAATTCCTCCGTCTGTTCGAAGGGTGTAATATTTTACATATAAAACCATATGGAAATGTGAACGACAAACTCATCGATGACGATAACCAAGGGGTCATAAAAAACGAACACAACAGAACAATTAAGTTATGTAAATATTGGTATACAAATCTAAACTACAAATCGGTAAAGGCCCTGAAAAAAATCTACAAACGTCCAATGTTCTGCAATTTGTGTGATTCTACAATCATTATAATTCTAGTGAGTTCGAATAATAAATATATCAGTAGGGAACCATATTAGTACAACAAAATGAAACAATATCTAAATCAGAATGCCGTCCGAGAATCAACTCAAAAATAATAATATGAGTAGTAAGTGTAATTATCCTAATTTAGCCTTATGAGAGTGCTTCAGTAACATCATATACTTAACAGAAGAAAAATGCGGTATTAACAAGTAATCTAAAGCAGTCTGTACATTCTACAGGGGGCTCTATTTCAAGGGGTTTGTCAAATAAGATGGCGGCAAGTTCAAGGTCAGTCAAAGAGTTCAAATAGGCAGATACATGAAACGGTAAATAATCTAAAATAAAAGGCCATAGTGTTCCGCGTTCATTGTTACACGCCTTGCACACCTTTAAAAAATGTAGTACTGAAGTATAATACAAATTACCACAAAAATGACAAAGTCTCTGAATTTACGAATTATACGATGCAAAAGTATCGACGAGTTAAGCCAGTTTTCAGATAAGTAAAAATGACTCTGAAAATTATATCTCGCTGCTAGCCACAGTAAGCTTGGCTTTAAATCAGGGTTTATTTCCCTTAATATATAGAAATCTTCCTGGTTTTCTATCCTATTATTTAATCTTGCTATTTCGTAATCATGTATTACGTCATCAAAAATGATTTTCCATAACCCTTAATGGGGTAATAATAATCAGTAATGTTGTTAATCATATATAGTCTTCTCAGCTGTAAGATTTCAATATACTAATCACATGTCTCATTGATGAACCCCTTTTTTTGCACAGTATCAGAATAATTGCTACATATTCTGTGCCACAACACATTTCTACAGAGGTCACCCACAGGAGCTCTACAGAGTCTACCCAGAATTTTTAACTTGCACATATTAGTTGTACACTGTAATCTATAGAGACCTAACATGGCCAACGCTGTGTCAGATAGAACTCGTTGGTTGAAAGCTTGACAGGTCCGGCCAAAGATCTGTGCGTTTGCTCGAGTTTTAGGACTTCCATATTGGAAAGATTGTTCTATAATTCGCAACCATATAAAAAATGATGGAGTTACGATAACATTGTACAACTTAGCGCCATATCGGTTCTTTATCATTACGGTCAGATTACTGGCTACTAGAGTGCCTTACACCTAGGTTTGTGGAACACATTTTAAGGCCCCATGAAGTGGCAAATATTTTCGTCATTTTTGAAAACGCCTACTTGGCCTTTGAAATGGCCTACACTGTTAATTAAACTAGACTAATCGTTAACATTTTGAGTATACTTTTTAACAATACCAAACATGAGAGAGAACAGTTCCGTTTTAACTCAGCTTATTGGTAAGCCCCTCCGCATGTTTGTTGAATTTGTGGCCGAATGAATGCAAGCATAGCTCGCACAGGTTACTGTACACAGCAAATTTGTACGCGATACAGGAAATGACTCGTTACCATAGAGACGAAGTTACAATTTGGCTTGTGAGTTCACATGTATTTTCTTGTGTTAATTCATCCTTCGTAGCATAATGCTTAGATTATGGGCTGTTTACCACAAAATGAATGCAACATGATGAAAGACCACTGCGATTCATTCCTCAATGTTGCTTGTATCACGAATCAAGTAGGCTTACCAGCCCAATTATCATTGCCTGCTTAGTCGGGTTGTCATAGCTAGGAAGGGGCCTGCATGGTCCTCCGTACCCTCGTTCCAAAGCCTGCTTTTGGCTCGGTCACTTAATGTCAGTCCTCGCCAACAGAGGTCGCAGTGTGCTATACATCTGGGATATAGCATACTTTTGTTGAAGATCAGTCAATTAATGTATAATGCATCTTCTTACTATCAGGTCTGTTGCAGCTAACTACGTTTTCAAGGTCTGTGAAGGCGTAGCTAGCTACCACAAACCTGATGGCATGACGATGATTTAAATAAATTCTGCATCAATAATTTTGTTTTCTACATATTTTTTTAATACCGAGTCCTGAATACTAAAAGCACCAATACAACTCCTCTTATATTAAGAGTAGCAACTCTGAATAATACACAAGATCAAACTGGAAGTCCGAGGGCGTTGGCAAGTCATCCGATGGGGACATCTGGGTCCATAGTCCATAGGCGAATCTGGGTCGTCAACTTGGTTCCCGGAAGCGTAAAAGTAAGATCGCCGCGAGGCATCTTAGAAGGTTTATGCAGCGGCGTCGACAGAATCGAGCGGCAGCATCGGGGACTAAAGTGGCGGCTTTATCACGGTGAGTGTCTGAGACGGATCTGACGGCCACGACGGTAAACGTCATTTCGGTCGATCCAACTGTTTTATTTTTTTCCAAGTGTTTCCAGATCCGTTTCTACAATTGTGAGCGTCGGGAAAAGATCAGAATCGGTATAGGTAAGTATGTGATCATCAGTAACAGGTAACGTATCGGCGACTGCAGCGACAAGGCTGTGCTGCTGTACCCCGCTGTCAGTAGCAGTAACTGCGGTTTCTGTTCATGATGACTTATGCTAGACAGTCTCTCTGAACGTGCCCACTCTGTTTGCAGCAAAAACAGGTACGTGTCTTTCCACGATGCCTGATGTAGGCCACATAACGTATTCCGGTCAGGAGAATCTGTGCCTATAAACATCAAAACTCGGTCTTACATCGGCAATTGTGTATCTGGCCACAATTTGTTACGGAAACCCTTCACTATCTTTCTATATTTTCGTAAGGTAGCATTGACATCATCAGCACATTGAGGGGGAGTCCCCTAAGGGAAACCCGGATTGATCTCTTGGAGTCTGCCACTGACGTCTCCAAGGAAATCCCCAGGCATTAGACTCCATCCATAGCGACTACTTCGGCAACTTGGTGGCAGGTAAATACTAGCTCGAGCGTGGTCGAAGACAGTGAATTTGCATCTCGAATGAGCTATCAGCGTAGAAATCGTCTATTTGATCGCCGTGCTGACTTGCATTGTTGAGAAAGGATGGACACAAACAACTTACGTTGACGAATGGTGAAAATTATTGACCCGGGGGTAGGGTCGGGGGACGTGATATTCCCAAATCCTACGGGTAATTGGGTGGAGGCAACAAGTATAAAACACTCACACAGCTGGAGGCACAGATCAACAAAATGCTGACCACGGTGTCCCCCGTTCAAGGTAAGTTAGGCATTCATTTTTTTTTATTATATTGTTTATTAAAATCAAAATATTTACAAACATATATAAATTGGTACATATGCCATTGCTTATTATTCGCAATCCAGAACAAACCAAACAATGATTACAAATACAAATCCTACCTATAGGTAGCTACCCCCGGGTCTCTAATAAAACATAAACAGTTACATATTCAAAACAAACCTATTCAAAATCTGAAAGAGGACCTACCCTCTCCCTAAAACAAGATTAGAAATAGACTAACCAAAATCGTGAGATTTAAATCGTTATCTACTTTACAGAGTGCATTGTTGAAACACCAAATTTTTTCTAAATCCTGTATCCCGAGTTAACCTTCAGTTTTACTTGAAAAATGTTCTTATTTTATTCTGTTAATAATAAAATTCTTAACATAACATACTGGCTCTAATGGTCGCGATATAATACTTTTGTTCCTATTACCCCGTAAAACATATTTAGCACTAATCAAGAAAAAATCCAGCATAAGTGTTTTCAGAAAGCTCCTGCCTTTCATGATTAAATCCGAAACACAAAGTATACAGATTTATATTTAAAGGTCTACCTGCAATTTTACTAAACAAAAATTTATTATCTTTCCAAAATTTAACAGCCACCGTACAGTTTGTAAATACATGTAAATTAGTTTCCTTATCATTACAAAAATGGCACAAATTGCTGGTTAGAAGTAAGGCATTCCGCTACTTGTCACAAGGGGTGTCTGTAACCACACTCAGGTGACATTAAACTTGTTGAAGATTATATGTGTATCTAGGGTACATTAAGCCATTATCGAATGCCTTTGAGTATTAGTTCTTCTTTTCGCCACACATAATATTTAAACATATTTACAGTATTTTTTTAAGAAAAAAGTTATCACGAATCCTTTAAATGCATATATTTGCATGATGTTATGTCGTATTAATAGCTTTTACCTCCATACACATGATTTTGCTTTAGTCTGTCAGTTCGCCAATGGTGGCGCTCGAGTAGCTGAAACTAAGAATAGCTTTTCTAGGTATTGAGCACAATAATTAAACTGTTGGTCTTCTTCATATTTATAACTTAAACTAAAGATTAATATAATGATTTTATGCTTCAATTGCTTTAATGTCATCACAAGATGAGGACTTATTTTCATGTAATGGAAAGCTGGACTGAGCAAAGAGAGCATCTTGAATATCTGAATGCTCCATGACTGTTCGTTTTATGTGATACTAACAATGCTGGGAAGAATTACACGCTAAACACGTTTCATTTACAGTGATATACCGCTGTGAAATGGGGGATTTACAAGTTTGCGAACAAAGCGCCATCTATGGAGAGCACTAGGTATTAAGTGGTGTCTGTGACAATTGTCTCTCCGGTTATATTATTGTTAACTCACGGGAAATTGACCCAGTCGACTGGATAAAACATTATTATAAATAAAAGCCTGTCTATAATTCCGTGGTCACGTTTTTTATCTAGTTTATATGTATAACTCTATGAATTTTGGCAATATTGTGGCTAATTTTGTGTTTGCTAGGTTGAAAATTCGTGATATATATAACTCAGTTATTTTACGTTGTTTTATTTCGTGACCGGAATGATAAAAATATCATTATTCACTTAAAGCAAATCTCCTCAAACATTTTGCTGAAATGCTTTACAGGACGCCCACGTCTTCAGAGTATAATCAGTCTTCCAAAAACGAAATTGGTAGTTCCATCATCCGAGTGAGGCGCCAGAGTTGCTGAGTAAAAAAATAACTAAACGACCTGCCAGAGGACCAACCAAAACATATTCGAACCACATATATCGTGTATAAATGTATATATATATATATATATATATATATATATATATATATATATATATATATAGTATTTATATACTATTGAGTGTAATAGTGTAATAATTAGAGTTTTCCCTCCAAGAGGAGCAATATCTGTTCTGACTGTGATATTATCGAAGGTGGATGTGAAGACTCATTTGGTGTTAATAGTTATTACCAGAAGCTAAGTTTTGCTGAAAATATTGGCGCATGCCCACGAGGAGGTCAAATGTTTGTCTTAACAACGGGCTGCTGACTCTATAAGTGTTTAGAAAAAATGATTATATATACATATAGAAATACTTGGGCTCAGGCCTTAAATGTCATCAGTACTGTGTGCTTTAAACAGTGATCATTGAATTCGGAATTCTTAACCTATAAGTAAAATATCAGAGTCTGATCTGTATAATAATCTCTCAGGATATAATGGCTGGGGTCGAATCATGGGCCCTCAGTTCCGAAGTTCAACGTCTGACAAATAATCTCCCTCTGGACAGAAACAACTTTATATAAATATCATGACCTCCCTGAATTGAAAGGATATAGTAATTAAATAAACCCAGCTAAAAAATAATCTCCTTACTCCAACCTGCCGTCCCTACTTGGTCAGATTATGTTATATGATATTGTAATGTAAGCACACACCAGGCAATCACATCCCTGTAGAAAATAACATTTATTTTGTTATCTGACCATCTTAATTATGGCAGTTGGATTATCTATATCTAATACGATTACTCCGATATACGGGCCGTTCTGTACAAAACTGGTCTCTGAAAGTCTCAATTCAGCGGGGGCTTTTAACCCGACATGCCTGTCATATTCATCCTTTCACTTAAAGACAGTCTAGATTGTTTATTTCTAATAGCTGTCCATTTGCTTAAATATATTTTAATGTGTGATTGTCTGCGTGTAGGAGTTTTACCGATTAAGGACATTGAGGAGTTACAATATTACATGATGCGCATATTAAATTTACTTTTTATGAGAAACGATCGTAAATCGTTTGCTTATTTTTATATATAATTAGAAATTACTTTATTATAAGGGAGGTTTTTTAATCTAGAAAATACAAACTAAGAAAATGAGTGCAGGCCCCTCGAGTCCGACTATAATCAGAGTACAGGCCCCTCGAGTCCGAGTATAATCAGAGTACAGGCCCCTCGAGTCTGAGTATAATCAGAGTACAGGCCCCTTGAGTCCGAGTATAATCAGAGTACAGGACCCTCGAGTCCGAGTATAATCAGAGTACAGGCCCCTTGAGTCCAACTATAATCAGAGTACAGGCCCCTCCAGTCCAAGTATAATCAGAGTACAGGACCCTCGAGTCCGAGTATAATCAGAGTACAGGCCCCTCCACTCCGAGTATAATCAGAGTACAGGCCCTTCAAGTCCGAGTATAATCAGAGTACAGTCCCCTCGAGTCCGAGTATAATCAGAGTACAGGCCCCTTGAGTCCGAGTATAATCAGAGTATAGGCCCCTCTAGTCCGAGTATAATTAGAGTACAGGCCCCTCAAGTCCGAGTATAATCAGAGTACAGACGATTTTATAAAAGGATATTATAGATTATCATTTATACTTTTAAAGAAGTCAGTTTATACATGTGATTTATTACATGTAAAATTATAATTAGCTCCCAATGCCTAACTAATGTTTGTTAAATAAGTCTAATGTTGAACGCCTAATACCATGCTGGTAGTTCGCTAATGTGTATGTATATAAGTCTTTGATTTATATGTAAGATATCAAGATTCAAAATGGACGCTGTCGGATTTCTCGAGCCTCCAATTACGAGTTAAGAACCTTCGAGTCCGATGAACCTTTCTTGTTGTGATTTGTATAAAAGAAATCTGGAATGGCGGTCTTTGTAATAAGGGGGATACAGAAAATGTAGTTATCATATGTGTACAACGGGAACCAGACGTTTAGGCAGGGAAGGGTGATAGGGGAGAAGACAGGGGTTACCTGTGCAGAGGATTTGGGCCAAAATGTTTCATTTAGAAAGATTCATTCACCATTAATTTAGTAGCTATAGACAGAAGCAACCGAAACGGAGAAACAAAGGGGGAATGAAAGATATATAAACAGTAAATCAGTCGTCTGTGCGTCAATATGTTTTACAATATCCAAGTAATAATTAACTGAAAATCCCACCAAAATACATACAAACTTTTATAAAAATTGATAAACAAGGTCTATTTTATATAGGATTTTCATTGACTGTACGTCGAAATATATTTGAAAATGAGTAAACAAATGCTTATATCAGTCATCCAAATGTATCATTAGTTTTGATTCAAAATGTACATCGGTGGGAAAATATTGATAAATAAGACTGGTAAGATCCATCGGAAAATGAAGTACCTCAGTCAAATAACATTGATTATGATTTGTCCAGTTCAACGATGAGATTATGAAAAACACACTTCCGAATAATTGAATTTGCCGTGGACATACCTTGCGGGTAAACCGGGAGGCCCAGATGTTCACATGGACTGATAACCCGAACGCGTTGATTTTCACGTTGTCATGTTCACTAAGCATGTAAAAACGGCGATTGTGGCAGATACAGTCATTTATGAATGCCTGCCAAACAATCTTAAATATATAAAACATGACTGTAGCCCGCAAAAATGATCCACTTTCGCAGATTTGTGTCTGGATTTGAGATAATTGCTGTACATACGTGCAGTCCGACCACACAGTCACCTGTGCTGTCGGCTTATATAAACCCCGTTTTCCAACCTTCACAGCATTACTATTGCAGCATCTCTCCGGCTCGAGTTCAGCGAAGCTCAGTCTACCAATTCAATCACCATGGGTTTCGACATCCCTGAACCATTTGTGTGGGACGAGTCCTTCCAGGTTTTCGTAAGTATAGTTTAACAGTCACTCTGCATGTCTGTTTGCTAAGTGTTCTCTCCCCTGTGAGTTTCTCCCTCCCTCTCTCTTTCGCTTTCGCTCTCTGTCTGTCTGTCTGTCTTTTTGTCTCTCTCTCTCTCTCTTTCTCTCTCCGACTGTGTGTATATGAATGTATTTTATTTGTCTGAACGTATGATCATGAATCCTTTTTCCGTTTTCTTTGACCTCACTGCGTAGTTCTGTGTTCTTTGCCTCTTTTTTTCTGTCTGCCTTTCACGACGTCTGTTTGGGTCCGTCTATTTCTCTTTTTCTGTGCAGCGTCTCTCTCTCTCTCTCTCTCTCTCTCTCTCTCTCAGGTCTTAGAAAATTTCAGTTGTATCTTTGCCTTAAATCTATGTCTTTATTTATTGCTCTTTCGTTATTTTATCCGGTTAATGAAAAATATGTTTATTCATATATATTATTTATTGTATCTTTAAATTACAGTATGACAACCTTGATGACGAGCACAAGTCCCTTTTCAAGGCGGTGTTTGACGTCTGCGGCGACAACAGCGCCGGTAACCTGCAGGCCCTAGTTGACGTCACTGCTAACCACTTTGGGGACGAGGAGGTAAGTTTGCAAATTTAGGTTTTGATATTCCATGTGAAAGGATTGCATATAAAATGTACGAAATACGGTGACGCTCGATGGAACGAAAAGCAAACAGCAACATAAGCATAAACACGATCATTTTAAGGAAAGGTTCGCGGCCGATCAGTGACACTGCCTGTCGAATGTGGGTGAATGTATCAATATAATAAGAGAGATGTTATTATCAGACTTATTGGACTTACAGAAATAATCCGTAACGAACCCGTCAACTTCTACTGATATTTCACCATTTTGTCTTTGAAATTCTAGCAAGGTTCGAACCGGGGAGGTAACACTCAGTTTTTCAACCAGTCTTCTTGATTTAATGTCAGTCCTATCTTATTAAGACGGAAATATATATATATATTCTCTTTCACCCAATGAATCTAAATAATTACATATTACAGCATTGTATGTAACAAGAGTGTTATGCAGTACTTTTGAGTAGGCCTTTACTTCCTTTTTTTACTGTAGATAGAGTCACTGCCCTGAAAAAAAATTAAAGCCTTTTGCTAATAATATATAAAACAATGCAACACGATTTACGGTAACAGCTATACTAGAAATGTATCATTTGTGATTTCAACATCATTTTCAAAATAAATATTTCGCAGGTTGGCTGTTAAATTTAGTTTTATTCTAGAACTATTAAATTTTTTCTTGCTTTATATTTTAAAGAAAAATCTTAAATAAAATTTAAATATCTGACGTTGGTGTTTCAGGGTATGATGCAGAAGGCTGGCTATGATGGCTTCGCCCCCCACAAGAAGGCTCACGATGAGTTCCTCGGTAAACTCCGTGGTCTCTCGGCTCCCATCGACGCCGGAACTATCAACTACGCCAAGGACTGGTCAGTACTGGCAACTATCTTGTTAAAAGATAGTTTCGTTCCCAATTTAAGAAACAGAATCGTATTAATTAAAAGTTTCCAGCTCATATCTTAAGATAAATAACAGTACCTAAAAAAAGTGTCCATATGACAGTCCTGTTGGGTCGACATGGCAATCGAATGTTTGCATTGACAACTTTGGGTTATCGTGCATGGCACTGCCAAGGAAACCGTTCTTTTCAAATAGTTTTCGTTGTTATAATGTTGTATATCATATTTCACAATGGTTAATTTGTTATTGAACTTTGTTCACTTAATTACAATTATAATATAGCTTTTACAGGTTCCTATGCATAAAAAAATTTTTAATAATCGGTTACATATTAACATAATTTCTTATCAAAACTCATTTATATTATAAAACACACAAAAGCTATTATTTTTGTTTACAATGTAACAATGACAAATTCATTATACAATTATTGTTCACTTACTTATAAAATAGATCAATATATTTTGTTACAATCTTGATAATCTGTTAAATATTAAAAGATTTTCTAAGTAAATCCAATTTATATCGTAAATCACATAAAAAACTATTGTGAATATTTATTTTTTTATGTATGTCAGGCTTAATATTTCAAATAAATAATGAGTTGCATAAGAGATAAATAAACGTTGTTGCCTCCTGTCCGACTGAAGTTTTAATCAGCTTATCAAAATTTAAAGGCTGCATGTTTCTTCTGGCTGCACGTTAACTATTTTGTTTTACTTTGATCTATCTATATACCAATCTCTCTCTCTCTCTCTCTCTCTCTCTCTCTCTCTCTATATATATATATATATATATATATATATATATATATATATATATTAGTATTTATAAGTTCAAATATTGGTTTACATAGGCACTTTGGATCAGAGAGTTGTGACACTAAAGATATTTGTTTGTATTATCAGATATTAAGTATTCAAACCATAAAGGAAAATATTGAAATAAAATATACACTTTGGTATTTTAATATATTATAATATATATACATGTTTTTGTGTATTCCTAGCCCAACCAGATAAACATTGTTCGAACAGTTCTGGCATGATACGGCTTGCCCGTAATTAAAATTAGGTTAAGCTTTATTTAACGAAAGCCGCCCCCTCCCCCATATATAGCTCTCATCGTATATATACGTTTATATCACAGGCTGGTGAACCATATCAAGGGAACCGACTTCAAGTACAAGGGCAAGTTGTAAAAAGCTTCCACCAGAGGGCGCCTGGACAGAAATGGTACCTCAGAAGAACCCGGATCATCATCCCCTTTCGACCGACAGTGATGTCATTTCTCGCCACTATGTCTGAAGAACCTTCCTTAATACTACATATCTTTGCTGATAAATGCCAGAAGTGTCTTTGCTGTAATTTCTGAAGACAGAATGTGTCTTGTTTTTCCAGATGAAAGGGCATAGTAACAAATGCTCAAGTATAATGCGTGTTGTTTAAATTGTAAAGATACATGACAGCGTCCAGACAAACGAGCTGGTCTGAGATGTTCATACTGATACTTAGATCTGTTGTGATTGAAGTCACAGAATTCAAGATGAGGTGGGATACGGACAGGTAGATATGTTTTTGTTTCATTGACATAGAGAACGCTTCACGGACACGAAAGGCATTGTGCTTTACCAAATAAACCTTCTAAAATCAAATTCAAGTTTGTTTCATATGTTTTCTTGTGACAACAGCATCATTAATCTGAGTGTGGAAATGTGAAATGAATGATTTTTATTGCTGAAAGTTCGGTATATATTTCATGCTTAAAATAAATGCATTTATTATTAGAAGTATTGTTTTCTTAAATAAAGGCATATGCCTAGTGGCTGTACTGGGACAGACACACATTTCTCACACACAAAATGAACATTTTGTAGACGCTGACCTGTGGTGTGTATCAAAAACTGCTCTTGCCTAATATACCAGGAAACTGGTATTTTATCATACTTGGTGAGTGAATTAGTTTTCCCACGCCCTGCTCAGATTAACTCACCCCTGTTATCGAGATTATGTGATTAACTATGTGCTTTTTGAATAAAACACTAGCAAGTCACACGACTGAAAGCTAGAGTATCAATACACAAAGGAACATTAAAAAGGAAAAGACATGCATTATATTGAAGCTATTACATAATTTTAGACATAACAAGATACAGTTTTGTTTAAGATACCAAGAATGTACATTTGTTTCAAGGAAATATTTCTCGGTAATTCAGAAAATAATACATTTCGAATATAAATTACCGTGAACGAAAATTAAGTAAATATTAGTGGTAATAGCTGTTGTTGTTATTGCTTATGTTTTATGTGAATATATATAAATTTAATATCTAAATAATTATAAGTAAAGCTTAAGGTGGGGGGGGGGGGGATAATGGGAAATGTGAATTCCTACTAAAAACGTATAGTTACGCATACTAATACAGGGTGCTTGAACTGAATGTAGTCAGGGACATGCGAGAAAGGGTGCGTCATGCAGCTTTGTTTAATTTTCAAACTGTATGTGTTTTTTATACGAGGCAATTTAAAGGAGTTTTATCCCGGGGATGTCAAATGAATGTATATCCCTTCGTTTGTTCTCATGTGATCTTTACCGTACTGGTTAATTAGTCCAGGGATCCTTTCGTACCTTGCACATTAAATAAGATAATTTGCATATTCCGTATGATTATGAGCTAAATTAATCATGACTCAATACAGCAGATAATTTTTATTTATTGTAAGCTATCTTTAAGCAGACCAATTTTTTACCATAAATCTTCTATCTGGTTGAAAAATAAAGAATATCAAAACATCACACCTAACTTCACACTTACTCAAACAAACTTTATGTGTAAAAGTACGTATTTATAATGTGGTTGATATTGCAGAATATTTTGTATAAATTGTAAGGTATCATGAAGCAGTTCAATTTTGTTGTATAAATTAATAAACAATCAACCGATTTTTAATAGAATATAGCTCACCTTATTCAAACTGATTCTAATTTTAATATTGTAAAATCCAGGAAATACTAAAACTATTTTATGACCACGGTTCTCTTAATTGGTACTTTATCGTGTTGTAAAATAAAACGAACATTGAAATCAACTTAATTTGAAGTTTACTTTAAGACTCACAATACATCTAACAGTTGATAACTACATCACAAACTCCATGTATTCCTAACTCATATTATAGAAGAAACGTGTTTGTTTATTATACAGATGATCTTATTTTTGAAAGAGATAATGGAGTATTTTAAAGAAAAAAGATCACCTAAATAACCCAGATTAAAAGAGCTATATTAAACAGGAAAAAGCAGAACAAAAATACTTGCCCATTTTTGTATTCTACACATATTTCATTTCAGGTATTTGCTTTTGAAGGTAATAAAGCCTATCTGATCAAACTTTTTAAACTTACTTATATGTTCAAATGCCTTCACCCTACTTTGCTTGGTGTTACGTACATGTGTATGTGCCAACCACAGAAAAAACACCTAGCTCATTGGCTGTGACGTAAAGACTACAGGCTCCTGTTAAAAGATCACCTAAATAACCCAGATTAACAGAGCTATATTAAACAGGAAAAAGCAGAACAAAAATACTTGCCCATTTTTGTATTCTACACATATTTCATTTCAGGTATTTGCTTTTGAAGGTAATAAAGCCTATCTGATCAAACTTTTTAAACTTACTTATATGTTTAAATGCCTTCACCCTACTTTGCTTGGTGTTACGTACATGTGTATGTGCCAACCACAGAAAAAACACCTAGCTCATTGGCTGTGACGTAAAGACTACAGGCTCCTCCTCCCCCCCCCCCCCCCGACTCCATACAGGTAACCTCAGTGGGTAAATATGTCTGTGTACTTTTCATATTTCATAAGATGATTTGGATAATTTTAGTAATTTTGGGCTAAATCAATCTTTGGTTCAAATTGCAGCTTGTTTTGTATTTATTATATCTTGAAGGTATTTTGAAGTGTTCCAATCTTATACGAGCCAAAGTCTATCGGGTATAAATATAAAGACTTACTAAACATTTTAATAAACATAATCAAACATTCAAATTTACATGAAAGTTCTTAGTTTGTACTTTTTTCTTAACTAGTAGAAGTATAACGACTACCAAAATATATGTAATTAATATTTTTAGACTGACCCTATATCTGTCAGTAAATATCTTCATCCCGAACATGCATTCCTGGCTTTATTACATGATAACTTGACCAGAAGAATATAAGTATATAATACAGATGTTTTCATATTAAAAAAACAATTAAAATTATAAATTTAAATATTAAAAATTATATTGTTTTTAAGGAAAAATGCATAATTACCCTGCTTTACAAAGCAATACTAACCAATAATACACATTACAGAAATGTTAAAATATTTGTGTACACTAACCTCATATTTCTTGTCAATTATTTTACTTCTAATCAAAAATCTGTAACATACTTATATGTCTTATTATCTTTTTTTTATTTTTGCTTGATTTTATGTAAATGTGAAATGTGCCCATTACAGAACTAGTAGTTCACTGGCTGTGAGGTTCAGCTGATCCATGACACATTACAAAAGGCCACAGCGCATGTACCAAAGTGACCTAATTTCGGGTGCGCAAGCAGAATTTTCCTGAAAGTGTCTGTATGTTTAGTTTGAGTAACCAAAATGTAATAGATAAGATTTTTCCTCGCAAGTATCACAATAATAACAGCAGTCTGTTCTTCTAAACAATGTTTTTTATGTTCCTTCTGTGCAGAATTCTAGTAAACAATGAAATAATACATGTAGGCTGTAAAATTTTGGTTCCCGTTATAATTCAACATTGATGAAGCGACCAATAACTTATGATGGATACCATTTAGTAAAAGAGAAATATGCCATTAGCCCCCACATGTAGTTATATACACATAAAAGTCACATAATCAGTATTAAGTAACAGACAAACACAAAATCAAATACTGCAGAAATGTTTTTTTCCCGTTTTGTAAAAAAAAAAACTCGTATACTAGAAATATTAAGCCTTACTCATACTAGTAAACAATTCGTAACAGGAAGATGCATTAAATTTAAATTCAGTTGCATTATTTTCCAAAATGGTTTCTCTAGGATTTTCAAATAAGGTCATAAGAAATTTGCATTATCACGAAAAGTGTATTAGTACACGTATAGCAATCTTTCGGCAGATGATCTGTCATAACACATTTTCACACTCAAACTTGTAAAGCTGCTGTTTCATAGGACAATATATAAAAAATGAATCGTAATAAGATTTTGAAGTTTTATTAGGTAAAGCACACTGCCTTTCTTTTCAGAGAAACGTCCTCTATTTCAAAGAAACAACCAACTTAATACTTGTCGGCTATTTTTTATCACATCAGATCGAATTATTTTTATTGAGCATGTTAGGACTGCTTATCGACTGTTCTTCTTTTCTATAAAAATTTAACAAGCTTAATGCTTGCGTCTTATGTTGTCTGACCTTACATCAGAAAACACAAGAATTCCATAACATTCTCCAGTAAATCTAAGCAATGTGAATTCTGGCACACAACAGCAAAGCTATATGAATAACGTGGCTGGTTCTCAGAACAAAAGAAGTAATGGGGAAAGAAATCACTGTAGGCTGGGAGCAGTGAGAGGAGTTAATGATTCACATCCATGTTTTTCTGACGTAACTAGAGGCTGTTACTGTCCATAGTGCCCTCTGGTGTAAGCTTTTCACAAGAGGTCCTTGTACTTGAAATCAGAGCTCTTGATGTGGTTCACAATCCTGTGATATAAACATGCTACAGATAGAGAGGGTGTCTAAAATATTAAAATTCAATAAACTGATATTTATTCTTTTTACTGCAGGTTGGGATTATTCAGAGCTGTAATTCAAGTTTTATCAAACAATGGTTTCAATAGGTATTAATCTGATATCGCTATATGATGAAATTAATTGTATTCTTACTATCATATATTTTACTTCTGAGTCTAACTCTGATGAAAAGTATGAAGCATCTTCTTATTTTTTTATAATTGAAAAATATATCTATATGTAGGCCTTAGCATATCCGTACTCACCAGTCAAATTATAAACACCTGGAAAACTTTACTAACCATTCCTTTATGGTTCCGGCGTCGACGGGAGCCGACAGACCACGGAGTTTACCGAGGAACTCGTTGTGAGCCTTCTTGTGGTGGTCGTAGCCGCCATAACCAGCTTTCTCCATCATTTTCTGAAACACCATCAAGCGGATTTGAGAAATTGTTTAATTGTATATCATTTGCAGCAGAGTATAAATTAGCACGATCGGTTTCGTCAATATAACGTTCCATATCGAAATTTTGATTATTGTAGCCATTGAATGCGGCTGATTTTATTTTCAGAATCTGATTATACAATTTTTTGGGGGTAAGCATAATTAGTTTGCAAACACTTAAGTTTTATATTTAATTGACTTGTGAATGATAATAAAAAAAAGAATTTGTAAAAGATATTCAATATATGGGTGTCAATAGTAAACTGTGGAAATGATGTTTTAATCAAGAAATATATGTTCTGTTATAATTTTGTAAAAATTAAACCCAATTTTATGTTTAAACGCTTATTTAGATATAAGCACAATCTCATAAAATTCTGACTAAATGAATTTAACAGCAAAAAGAGAACAACATTCTCAAGTACTGCGGTAAAGCCTGAAAACAAACATGTCCTGATGATTTTTTTTATTTATTAGAAAACCTTTAGTGAAACGAAACTCGTCTAAATTTCTATCGGAATACAGTTATTTCTAAATTAAATTTAGAAAAGGGTTGGGATGAGACCTGTCCATAGACTTTTTTTTAAATTTAATTTGTTTGATAATAGTATCACGGATACCTCCATCCACATTTGACAGACATTAATTTTTTAATGTAATTAGGATTGTGGCAAAGCAGTACGGAGTGGAAGTTTTCCAGTTCAAACCCCACCAGAAATTCATAAACCATAGGTCGAATCTCGTTAGCAGCAGAGTGCTTTGCTCATATGACAGTTTATGCTAACTGGTCCATACAGACAGAACGAGAAATCCCTAGGGCTTGTTTGTAACAACATTAATACCGTATTTCTACTCTCATTCTTATTAAACAGACTTTTAATATTCAAATTCCAAGTATAAACCTACCTCCTCGTCCCCAAAGTGGTTAGCAATGACATCAACGAGGGCCTGAAGGTTACCTGCGCTGTTGTCGGCGCAGACGTCAAAGACCGCCTTGAACAGGTTCTGGTGTTCCTCGTCAAGGTTTGCGTACTATGCAAAATAAAGTACGTCATCTTACAATATGATTATTAAGAACGAATCAATTTTGTATTAGTCCGATTCAAAGAACGAGATAGAACTAAACATAACGCTTCATTATGCATTTTAAATATCAGATTCACAAGTTTACATATGAGAGACGAAAAAAGAGAGAAGGGGAGGGAGAGAAAGAAACAGAGACAGGGGATACAATGAAACATACATAGAGGCCGATAGACAAAAACTACATAAAAGGAAGGTAAACACAGCGAAAATAAAAACAGAGGGAAATATGAACTCATGAGCATACGTTCAAACAAAGAGAATACAGTAAGAGGGAAAACAAACAGACAGGCAGTCAGGGAGGCAAGGATGCAACAGAGCAGAGGTATATGCACGCCGGACAAATAGAGAGACTGTTAAACCATACTTACGAAGACCTTGAAGGACTCGTCCCAGACAAATGGTTCGGGGACGTCGACACTCATGGCGATTGAGTTGGAAGACTGAGCTCCGCTGAACACGAGTCGGAGAGGTGCTGCGACAGTACTGGTGAAGGAAGCCCACTGCTGTGAAGTCTGAGAAACTGGGGTTTATATTGACAGACCGTACGGAAGACTGTGTGGTCGGGCTGCACGTATGTAAAACAATTATATAAAATCCAGACAAAAATCTGCAAAAGTGGATCATTTTTGCGGGTTTTAACAAGGTTTTATATTATATATATAATTGTTTGGCAGGCATTTATAAATGATTGGATCTTCCACAATAGGGTTTTTGGTGCTAAGTCAACATGACAACGTGCAAATAAACGTGTTGGGTTATCAGTTCGTGTTAATCTCTGTACCTGTGTAATTTTCAGCGTATTATTCTTATTGATTGTCATACGTTAGGATTTGTTTCAGATAATGCATGCTCATGGTCATTTATTTGAGGTAATTTTTTTCGCAAACGTTCAGATGGTTCATGCTGGAGTGTCTTTCCTTTCGAGGTACTCATATATAACATTTAACATTCTCTTCTTTATAATATTGTATATGCGTGTATGCGTTTCTGTAGAATGTTCAGATCATTATTGTTTATGTATTGTAACTGTTTGTCTATCTGTTTAGATCTCTGTTCCACCTGTTCGTATCTCTGTTTTCTGGTCTGTTTGTATGTGTATCTGGTGATGTTGAATGTGTCTCTTCAACTGCAATTTAACCCCATGTATTCTACAGCTCATACCTTCCTAACTGCCCTTCCATCCCTTATCCTGTGTGTCTCGTATATACATTTTTTTTATTTCTTATATGCATCTTAATTCAGAGCCGGGTTTATATTTTGACTTACAGGACTGCAGCCCAGGACCTCCCAATCAAGGAGCTACTGGCTCTTGATAATATTTTCAAAGTACACCATTAAATTAATTTGTAAAAATAAAGGCCAGCAGCATGTGCAGCATTATGACACATTCATTGGAACAATATCTTGACGTTAGTCCTCTAATGTTCGTAAATTTCGACTATTTGCGGCTCATATCTTAATTTATACCAAACACCGGGGCTTATTTCAATATATACTCATTCAGATTTTGAATATGCGTAGAATAAAAAAGATAAAAACTGCGCTAAAAGCACCTAAAACCTGTATTCCAGAACCATGTTTTTAGTAAATTATCATTATCATAATTTCTCCTTTTTTGTGAACCCGCAAGCAACCGAGTTGCAGATCCAGAGCTGTACTGATGAGAAACCGATGCAGAGGTATAAAAAAAGTGATTACCGGGGTCTAGTCAATACATTCTTGGGCCTCAATATGAAGGGGAAATAAGCCAAACGTTAACAAAAACAAAATTTTACCACCAATAGGGGTAGTAAACATACTTCAAGAAGCATATTCAGAAAATTTTAAATCTGGAGCCAACATTCAGTTGGTTACTCCTGAATCGTAACGAACTGTACCCTTCTTTTCGTGCTTGGGGTTAAAGTTTCAAGCATAATCTACTGCCGATAATGTCATAACACCGGCTGTCTGAGAAAAGTGTTCTGTGCATGAAAATCATAAATTATTACTTATAGATTTTAATTAAAATGTAAATTAGCATCACAATAGGTAATAGAAAGAAAAGGTTACTGAACTAAAGTATATATCCATGAATATTATGTATAAATTAATTAATTAAGCAGTTCATTCTTCAAATTAAAAATAATAATTATTGAATTATCAGCATATTTCATAATGTTGTAATCCCATAAATGTTCTACACTTTCATTATTTAGATATAGAATGCAGCGACTTTTTTCTGTGTATAGTCAGATGGGCACTGGCAAGTACCCGTATACCGGGGTCTCCAATGTCTTAAATCAGGTACTGACTCTTACAACACCGTCCACCATGTCATATTTGTCATATGGACAAAATATACAACAAAAAGGCTCAGCATGCTTTCAGCATTTTTATTTTGAACATTTCAATGGCGATTCCTCCTTTCCCAATCTAAGCTCTATTGAGAATGTGACAAACTAATGGTAATTTGGCAAAACCACTATCTCGGAGTAGCAAGATCTCCCCAAAAGGAAGCCACATTCCCCTTGTCTGATTTCCTTACTCGATCAATTTAAGTTGTAAGATTTTCAAATGATATACCCACATATGACAATCACCAGGCATCATGAAGGTACTGATTCCCTTATGGCAGTTTGAAATATCTGTCCATTAAAATAAGTCTGATGATTCAATTTATTGAATTAGGAGTTTGTGTTTGGTCTATGCTTATCTGCATGTGTATGAACGTGAAAAAATCATGTATTGTATACAAATTTATACCAATTAAAAGCACACAAATCCCTTCGTAGTCATTAATGTTATGTTATTATTATTCCTATTTTATTAGTAATTACATAGATCCTATATTTAAAGTATTAATGATCAATAAACCTCCAACTTTATCACAAAATATATATATATATATATAAAAAATCCATTAAGGATCATCGAATATCAAAGCTTGCCGAAGTGAGTCTGGGAATTGAAAATGCATTTTCTTTAATGAAGCATATTTACTGCAACAACATTATAGTTGCCATCTATAGGACATTCAGTTGGATCACCTTCTATTTGCACTATTTCACATGATATCAGTTTATAAAAATATTGTGGAGAATTAACACTAAAAAGTTCATGTCTTTCAAGTTTCATGTCTAACTAAGTTTGGGTTCTGCACAGTCATCCATTACGCAACACGATTACGCACACAGACATTAAACATGTGGATTGGTTGATTAAAGGTTAGTTGGTAATACGGTAGGTATTCCATTAAACACGCAAAGTGATCATTTAGATAAGGAGTCTTAACATTGTATGAGTCGTGACCTCAGGCATGCGGAGGACACAACAACCATTAATAATATACAAACCCATGTATATGTATGTCTGTCCTGCGTTAGATAGATACATGTCATATATTTATATATATATATATATATATATATATATATATATATATATATACAGAGAGAGAGAGAGAGAGAGAGAAAGAGAGAGAGGTACATACATATATATATTGTGACACGTCAACAGTTTTCCCAAACAAAATTGCCCATTTATACACATGGGTGCGATCCCTCGTTGTTTATGAGCATGCGCTCAGTGTAATTCGGCACACCGGGATTGACCGTTCGGGTCAGTATGTTCTTGGGTCACCAGTGCAGGGGTGAAGTGGCACGCCTGTGTAAATGGCTTAAACCCCTTTCACACATACACGTTCTAGCCACCACGATCACCACGTTCTAGGGTGGTCGCGATGTTGAACGTACAATGGTCCCCAGAGGTCGTCGTCAGGTCGCCATGATCGCCATGATCGCCAACCCTCTACGACAAAGTTTTCCTGTAAAACTTGAGCGCGGTTGATCGCGACAATCGTGCCGAAAAGTACTTCTGAACGTATGTGACGTACAAAAAACTTAGTGGACGTACAAAGGACATACGAAGAACGTACATAGAACGCGAGTGGTAGCCACCATTTCTTGACTGCGTTCTCGGCGTCTATTGTAGGTCCATACTACGTTCATTGTGCGCTCTTACAAAGTCCTCAGCGCGTCTACGGCGTTTTGCATACGTTCACTTTACATCCAGGAAGTCCCAAGTAGGTTCTCCCCACGTTCTGTGTACGTCAATGGCGTCTGTTGTACGTTTCAGCACGTTCTTACTACGTCTTCTCGACGTTCTCAGTGCGTTTCCGGTGACCTACTATTGTTCATCGCGATTCGCTTATAAATAGGGTTGCGTCAAATGTGCCCCATTGGATGCTGTGATACCGGGTTACCGTCATTATGCCTCAAAGAAAAAGAGCCAGACCTCGCAAAGCGGACCCGGAGCCTGCAAAATCATCATCGCCTTCTCATACTCAGTCACCAAGTGCCTCCATACAATCTCGCAAGCAACCTAACCAGCGACATGGCAGAAGAGCCTCACCTGTTGGTCCATATGTGCCTTCACCCGGCTTACCTACCTCAGACTTGCCTGCTTCTCAGCCTTCCCGTGAGTCTCTAAACCACTCTCCACCCGATAGCGATGCCAGTGAGGCATCACAGGTTTCTCAAACATCAAAGAAGGCCAGCCGATTTGTGAATCTGACCCCCGAGCAAGAAGGGGACATGCCTAACTGGCTTTTGGACCATCAACAATTCTATGACAAAACACTCTTAGCCTTCAGGGACACCAAATCCAAGAAGTATATCTGGAACAAGAAACCAAAGAGATGGGGTTGGACCCAGAGCTGATAGAGGTCTGGTATCAGTCACTGAGAACAAGATTTGGCCGTCTCCTCAAAACTGGGCCTTCTGGAAGCGGGCCAAAGGAATTGACCGAGAGGGAAGAGTTTGTCTTGGTAGTTTTCTCATTTCTTGGACCTCATATTGTCAGAGTACCCAGCAGACAAGGAGTGAACGCAAGTACAATTTAAAATAAATATTTTTTTTCATAATATATTTTAATATTTACATTAAATTAATATTTGAACATAACAAAATAAGTACATATGTGTTATGCAATTTTAACTTTGAAAACAATTATGATGCTAAACATAGTTTTTCATGTCTCACAACATGACATATTATTATAAATGGGATTAACTACATTTTTTGCTGTATTCTTGCAGATCAGGCAGCGGATGTCTTGTGCTTCTGCTTCTGCAATAGCGCAGAGACCTGACGGTGAGGAAGAGAAAGACGATGATGATGATATATCGTCACCTAGCCACCCCGCCTGTCTCCATGTCCCAGATTGAAACCATTTCAACCAGTAGCCAGAGCCAGCCGAAGGGCAGGCGCAAAAAGACACAGCATGGTGAAGAAGCGATTAAGCTCCTTGCTGAGAGGGCTTAGTACACGGGCCAGCTGGTTACACGGCTGGAGAAGCTCATTAGCTCCCCCGAGAAGCATGAGGAGCCTGTGGGAGAGAGGGGACAGTGGGCCAGTTGACTGGAGATCAAGTTTGACTCAATTCATTACTCCCTCTGGGATGACTTCTAGGGCGACATGTTCAACCTTGTCAGTGGTTATACAAGAAGGTCAAAGCCAATGTTCGAACGTGAACAGCAGCTGCAGGATGGTCCTCAGCTTCAGCAACAGCAGCAGGCCCAGATGTATCAGGCCAATCACTTCAAGCCGCCGCATTCTCCTGCGTCTATTGTGCAGAGGACCTATACCGTTCCAGCGCAGTTTCCAGCTCCAGGTCCCCTTCAGTGAGTGTCCATCCACCAGCCTTCCCAGCAGTTCTTCAGTCCATCAACTCCTCAACTTCGGGGCTCTGCTACGATCACATCCCAGGTGAGAAGGACCTTGGTAGAGTCATGGTCCACCTTCGGGCCTTCCGCGCCGACAGCAACTTTGGTGGACTTTAGTGATACTTCACTATCATTTTGTATGTCACCAGGAACTTTCACAAGCCAGCTCCCTGGAGAAACTTCTCAGCCTCCCAGTGTAAGAGAACTGAATACACCACAACCCCTTTCAGATTCAGAGTGTAATGACATGTAGAATGAAAATTTCAGAAGACAGTGATATTTTTTTCTGTTATACAAAGAACTCTGCTTATCATATATCCTTTTAACTTTTAAAAATGTTCTTAGTTAAGGGTTGCCTGCTATGCATGAAAATAGTGTCAAAGATGTGCGATGCTCGTAAAATGATTGTAATTGTAAACAGTTTTAATAAAGGTATTTATTATTTTTAAATTAATATTATGTTGTATTTAAATTTATAGTTTTTGAAAAGGTAAAGTCCAAATATCGAAACGTAATAAAAAAAAATCATGAACTTCGTCCCAATTTCTTATTCCACAATACCCAGAAATGTTATCATTAATTCTAGTTTAGACCAAAAGAATAAATTTTAATACAAATACACTTATTTCTATTTTTTTAGATGGTTACACACTGTTCATAACTCTTCATTGGCGTGACTGTTGCCAGATATAGGGAAGACCCTCTCATTTAAAATAACATAAGGGATATAAGCATAATATGGGGAACATGAATAACTAAGATTAATTGGCATGTGTTTATTAAATTACTGTGAGCAATTACATTTTCGTATTATTAATGCGGTAGCAAATGTATTGTCATATTTACCAATAAGGTATTTTAATCTTGTACCAACTGCCGAACTACTGGGTGTATGGAGAAACAAATTTGTAATTTTTACATTTAATAATTACTTTTTACTACGTTTTTAGACTATGGAACAAGACATATAATGAAGTAATAATTGCTATTAAAAAGGCAAATGGACAATCAACTTTTAATAATGATTAATGAAAAAAATTATTTACATGTTACACAACTTAAAATTCTTGCATACATTAACATTGTACAAAACCACATTTCAGCATAGCAAAAATATTATTGTTTAGTGTCTCTT
This sequence comes from Sipunculus nudus, assembly GCA_026874595.1. Taxonomy (NCBI): domain Eukaryota; kingdom Metazoa; phylum Annelida; class Sipuncula; order Golfingiida; family Sipunculidae; genus Sipunculus; species Sipunculus nudus. The sequence continues at coordinate 9,565,645 of CM049312.1, read as the reverse complement.
GTTACGAACTAAAATGTTGCTTTGAACTTTTCATCGTTCTGGGAAAACACTTGCAGCCTGCCATGGCACTGCTCCTACAGGATGCGAGTAATACCTTGATAAATAATCCCTTACATTTTTTGCTGCAGTTGTTGCTCTGTTGCCACGACCTGGTTGAATTTCTCATTTAAGTTTTGTCCCTGACGCCAGGCACCAGGTATCTCCGAGAGGTCCTCGCTGCGTAAGAGAGCATTTTGCATAGCAGGATAGCGTCTCCGCATAATATTGTGCAGGCAAACACAAGCCAGATTTACACTTTCCACATTCTTTGGAGACAGTTTCAGAGTAGTCAACAAACAGGAAAATCGCTGCACTAATATTCCAAAGGCGTTCTTAACAACTCTCCTGGTTCTAGAAAACCTGTAATTAAATATCCGCTCTGGTGAAGGGAAAACAATAGTACCATTCTCTATTGTAGTCTTTAGTTCGCAGGTCCCGAATATCTGACTGTCCGAACATGATCTATTAGCACCGACATCGACCCGAATGAACTTGTAGTCCGCATCAACAAGGGCCATCAAAACAATGAAATTGAAGCCTTTATAGTTGTTATATGTTGATCCGCCTCTCGAAGGACACCTGATTGCAATATGTTTGCCGTCTATAGCACCAAGGCAGTGATGAAAGTTCCATCTTCTGGTGAAAAGGTCAGCAGCGTCCTGCCAACCCTGGGTGGTGGTACGTATGGCGAGGACTTCATCAGCATATTCCGAAATAATTGCCACACACCTCCGGTACGAACAATGCAAGGGTGTTGTGCGCCACTCGGAAGTTGTACATCAGAGACGTGTATGTGCAGCCAGTGGCCAAGAACCTTAGGGTACAGGCTAGCTTCAAGCCTGGAGGAAGTGCTTTCCTCCAGAAGGTGTCTTGACGTTAAATGCGAGGACAAACTCTTTCCAACAGTTCATAGAACATTTGCGGTTCGAGACGAAGAAAGTTCTTGAAGCTGGCGTGGTCAGCCATCTCCAACTCAATCATCAGCTGCTCGTATTGGCCGAAGAGTATTCTGGTTTGCAGCCAAGGCCTCACCACCACTCGCGCTGTTTCCCGTCGTCCCACATCTCCTCCGCCAGAACAGAAAAGGCGAGGTCTTCTGCAGCAATCATATCATTCAGAATGGCAACATATACTGCCACCAATCTGTGTCTTGCAATTGCTGGCATGATGTTCACCCATCGGAAGTCAGACTGAAAATGAAAGCTACACAAAACACCCTCGGTTTATATATACAAGTACTAAAATCGTACAAAAGACGCACAAAAAACGTACTGAGCGTCCTACGATCGCGAAACACGTAGTACACACGTAAATCGATCGTAAAGTTGACGTGATACAGCGTAAAATCATCGCAGTCAGCGTATTAAAATCGTAAGAATATCGTACAGGGGGCTTTGTGGACGTACTGAAAGCGTACGGGGGTCGCGTGTTTTATTTCGCGATGCAGTCGTACGTCGAACGTACTAGACGTAATTACAACGTACAACGGACGAACAATGAGCGTACGTCGGCGGCGACCATTTCCAACCCCTACATCCAACCACGTTCTCTGAGAACGTGACGAAACGCGACCAGACGTACCATCAAACGTGTATGTGTGAAAGTGCTATTAGGGAGCGTGGCGAAGATAATGAATATTCATAGGGTTACCAAGCACTTTGCTTATTGTTAAGTTTTTGTAATTCATGCACCTCATAAAAAGCCAGTACCTTCAGTGGAGTCCAGTATAAAGGGGCTCAATTCTTGTGTCTAAATCGCACTTGAACTGAGGCCGCCAACGAGGAGATATTGCCAGCGGGACAGAAGCCGCAAATCTTAGGGTGCCATACATTAATAGTGATGTATCACAAAGATGTTGCAATGCCACCCCACTGTTAGGGCATCACAGGTTACACTGCCAATGATATTTCGCTTTGCTCGTGCAGCGCAGGTTATACGCAACCTAAATACGTATGTTAAAGGTTCGACTTTAAGTGTGTAACATGCATGGGTCTGGGCAATGACGTCAGAATGCAGCGGATCGTGTGGGCGTCCCAGGATTTCCAACCGTTCTGGAAATTTTGTTTTAGAGTAAACACTTTTATGTATTAGATAGGGTAAACGCAGTAAAGATACGTTCGTCTTATATGCTGGTCTATGTTTTTATTGTGAGCCTTGAGTGAGTGTGTGTGTACACGAACGCGTGGTTCTGACAGACAGACAGACAGACAAAGACGTCACACACACATACATACACACATATATATGTAAATATATATTGAAGGGACTGCATATGAAAACAAATCAATTCCATTACCAATGAAATGGCTTGAAGTCTGCATGCACTCTTTGGTCTAATGAGAAATGATTGACACTTCACATATTAGGAAACTGTGGAACAAATGCGACCCCACCTTAGCTAGGTAAGGGCCAGATGCTGAACTTATGTGACTAGATTACAATTTATTATGATTAGGTGTCAACAGACTATGATTTAATGTCAGTAGGTTATTACTAGATGTCATTACATTATGACTAAATGTCAGCAGATTATAACTATATGTCAATATATTATGATTAGATGTCACCAGATCATTACTAGATGTCAACATATTATAATTATGAGTCGTGGATCTATAATACTACTGATAAAATATCAATATATATAATTTTTTATCCATTATCTTTAAATACAAGTAGATAATGCTTAGGTACCAATAAAAAAATGTAAACAAGGCATGCAGTGATTTATGAAAAGCTCTCAATAGATTATGATAATGTGCTCGTCGACTGTAATTTGTTATCATGAGATTACAATAGAATGTAAAATATTTAATACATATTATTTTATATGAAACAAGTGGCAACAAACAGTAGTTCTTATCCAAAAAATCGTTTATCCGACAACATGATGGCACTGGACCACTGTCTGGAAATTTGAAATAGCTATCCAAAATCATCACTGCGGTAAACGGGCCACTCTGTACAGACTTGGTTCCTGTGAATCTCGATTCAGCGGGGTTTGTTACTCTATATATGCCTTTCCTTTTATAATTATAAATAATAAACATATATATTTTACAGGGATTGTATAAATAGTTATTATAATAATCTAGTCACTCTTCGTGACTCGGGTGGTGGCGTTTGGTAGTGTCTAGAGGTGGGGAAAATCCGATTAGAACCACCGGAAGTGGACTGGTCACTACAACTCATTTTGATATCCACTAACATATACATAGACACACATAAACATCGCGCCTGTACAATGGAAAATTACACCTTTAAAAAACCTCACACGTATCTGGCATAGAGGTTAAACAAGTAACACTTGGATTACGAGTCATAAACATTGCAAGGAGTCTTGACGACAGGCAAGTTAATGGTTTTGACCAAAGTAAACGCATTTATCTTCAGGCTGACAGGTTATTAGGTAAGGAATGACAGGAGATCGTAAAGAAGTTTCAATTAATGTAACAATTCAATTCATTTTAAATGTAATGATAGTTTCATATTTGTTCTAGATTAAGCTTTTATTGTTAAGTATTTATCTACTCTTCGTTTTCGACCAATTCGAAAAAATCTAATCTGCAATAAAGAATGACATACTTGGATTCTCATATCATGCAGAATACGCAAATTATCGATATTAAATATGCCAAATGGACTTATTGAACTAAGCGAAAATGTACGAGGTTAACACGCATTAAAATACCAGTTATTTAATGTTACATTAAAAAAAAGTTTGAGTAAATACGCATAATTATTTCATTTAAAATGTAAATTTTATAAAAATGTATCTTTATATTTTAAACAGATTAAGATTAAATAGTTTAAGATTGATCTGCTTAAAATTTCACCTGCAATATCTGTTGATGATTAATTAAGCTGAATACACTCTCCTTCTGAATCACTTTCAGGATTGTCCCTAAGTTGTCTTTCACATGAACGGTAAGGAAAGTTGCATCACTTGCAATATGTAGGTTTCTTTTAGATTTTCTTTAATTAGTTTGTATCTTTGTATGACTTTTATTTTGTATATTGCATAATATTAGAGCGTATAAATTATTGTTATCATATATATATATATATTGTTATCATATTATATATATATATATTATTGTTGTTTCTTTGACCATTTAGATATCGTTAAGATTTCTCTGTAAATACAAAAATGAATAGAAATATCTAGATAAAGATGGGGGAGGGGTGATTAGAACAATGATCTTTTACAGCGGTACCCAACTTCGAACCATTTTGTGAATTTGTGAGTCAATAAAATAGCTACCCTATTGATGTTGTAATAATATTCTTTAACGAGCAGGCTTTTCTCAAAATACATATCATTTAAAGCATGAAAATATTACTTCATCAGTGGACATAAGAATCGGTTGTTAGAAGACCACCTTTCTGTGTGTGTGTGTGTGTGTGTATGTGTGTGTGTGTGTGTTCCAATATACCCGCTATTCTTATCACTTAATCGTAGAAAATGATCTGCTGAATATAAACGTGTTTGCAAGTAGCACGAAAAGTATTCAAGTATAGCGATCTTTCGGCAGATGATTAAGCATTTCACATTTACACAAACCAAATATGTTAAGCTCCCGTTTCACAAGACAAAATATTAAACATTGAATCGTAATCAAATTTATAAGAAATTTATTTGATAAAGCACAATGCCTTTTTCTCAGTAAGACGTCCTCTTTGACCAAGAATCCACCAGTTTTTTTCTTGTCGGTTAACCTTTATCCCTTCAGATTGAATTATCTTTGTTGAGCATAACCGGATCGCTTATCGACTGCCCTTATTTTCTATACAAATTAAACAACAAGCTTAATGTTTGCGTAATTTGTTCCTATGACCTTTCATCTGAAAACAAAAGAACTCCATAACTTTTAAGTCAGTCTAAGCAAATGTATTTCTGGCATAGAGAAATTAAGCTATGTAAATAACGTGGAGGGTTCTCAGAACGACCGAAGGGGCGGAAAAAGACATCACTGCTGGCACGAAGCGATAGAAGGGGTAAATGATTCACATAAGAGTTTTTCTGACGTAACTAGATGCCGTTCAGGCCCATTGTGCCCTTTGTTGTAAGCTTTTTACAGCTTGCTCTTGAACTTGAAGTCAGAGCTCTTGATGTGGTTCACCAGCCTGTGATAAAAAACAAACTACATATAGAGGGATATATCTATAATATCAAATTACAATACACTGATCATTAATCCTTTTACTGCAGGTTAGGAGTTGTCAGAGCATATAATGGTTCAAGATATATCAAACAAATGTAATCTTATACCACCATATGATGATATTAAATTGTATACTTAATATACTTTTTATATTTCTGATTCTAACTCTGAGAAAAAGTATTTTTATAATAGATAAATATATCTATATTTATGACTTAGCATATTGGTAGTTACCATTCTAATTATAATCCCCTTGAATGAGTAACTAACCATTCCTTGAGGGTTCCAGCGTCAACGGTAGCCGAGAGACCACGGAGTTTACTTAGGAACTCGCCGTGAGCTTTCTTGTGGGGGCCGTAGCCGCCTTAACCAGCTTTCTGCATCATACTCTGAAACAACATCAAGCAAATTTAAGAAATTGTTTTATTATATATCACTTGCAGCAGAGTCTAAATAGTAGAATTACAAAACGTCTCGAATTCGTTAATATAACGTTTTATTTTGGAATGTAGGATAATGTAGCCTTTGGATAGTGGCTGACTTTATTTCTGAAACTCATTATACAATTTCGTTTGGTAAAGTACTAACAATTTTCAAACACTAATTTTTTTATAATTAATATATTTGCATAAGATAAAACAAAGGATTCTTAAAGGATATTATATATTTAGCCTAACGAATGTCAAATAGAAAACTCTGTGGAATGATGTTTTAATCACGAAATATATTTATGTTATACATTTGTAGTAATTAAACTCAACTGATGTTTTATCGCTCATTTTAATAAAAGCACAATTTCCTTTAATTTTTTCTCAGTAACTGACTATCAGCCGAAAACGGAACTACACTCCTAAGTACTGTGTAAAAGCCCGAAACCAAACACGTCCTGATGAATAATTATTTAGATTTATGGGAAACATTACGTGAACCGAAACAAGAAAGTCGAGAAATCCCTAGGGTTTGATAATAACAACATTTTAACCGTATTTCTACTCTCATTCTTATTAAACAGACTTTTATTATCCAAATTCCAAGTATAAACTATAATCTACCTCATCGTCGCCAAAGCGGTGAGCAGTGACATCAACGAGGGCCTAAAGGTTACCTGCGCTGTTGTCAGCACAGATGTTAAAAACCGCCTTGAACAGGTTCTGTGGTTCCCTATCAAGGTGGGCGTACTCTAAAAAATAAAGAACGTCATTTATTAAGATGATATTCAAGATAAAAAAAATAGTGAAAATAAAAACAAAGACAAAGAAAACAAATATGAACTCATGAGCATATGTTCAAACAAAGAGAAAACAATAAGAGAGAGAGAGAGACAAACAGACGGACAGACAGGCAGTCAGGGTGGAAAGGATGAAACAGAGCAGAGGTATATATACAATAGACACATAAAGAGAATGTTAAACTATGCTTACGAAGACCTGGAAGGACTCGTCCCAGACAAATGGTTTGGGGACGTCGACACCCATGGCGATAGGGTTGGTAGACTGAGCTCCGCTTAACACAGGCCGGAGAGGTGCTGTTACAATACTGGTGAGAAGGCTTACCGCTGTGAAGTCTGAGAAACTGGACTTTATACGGATAGACAGGACGGAAGATTGTATGGTCGGCTTGCACGTATATACAACAATTATATCAATTGGAGACGCAAATCTGCGAAAATGGGTAATTTTTGCGGGCGACAACAAGCATTTTTATATATCATATACATGTTTATAAAATTATTTTGCAGGCCTTTATAAATGACTGGATCTGCCACCGTAGGGTTTTCGGTGCTGAGTCAACACGACAACATGAAAATAAACGTGTTTGGGTTATCAGTTCTTGTGGATCTCAATACCTCTCTAATTTTCAGGTTATTATTCTTATAAATTGTCATACGTTTACATATGTTTCAGATTAGCTATGCTCATGGTTATTTATTTGTCATAATTTATGTCGCAAACGTTCTAATGATTCATATTTTATTGATTTTCCCATTGAGGTACTTATAGTGATATATGTATTTTGCCTATAGATATGAACTTAAGATATGTTAAGATCTCGTTCCACCTGTTCGTATCTCTGTTTTCTGGTTTGTTTGTGTGTGTATCTAGAAATCAATTGTGAATGTTTCTCTTCAACTGCAACATTTGACCCCTTGTATTCTTCAGGTCATACCTCCCAAACTGCCCTCCAATCCCTTATATTCTGTGTGCGTATATATTTTTTTCATTTCTTTAATGCATCTTAATTCAGAGCCAGATTTACTGCAGCTGAGGACCTTACAACCAAGGAGGCCTCTGGCTCTTGATAATATTTACAAAGTACACTATTCATAAATTTTTAATTTTAAGGCCAACAGAATTGACACTTTTCATTGACACTATTCATTGGAATAACATCCAAACGTCAACCCTCCAATGTTCGTAAATTTCAAGGTGCAAACATTTGCGGCTCCTGTCTGAATTCATATCTAACACCCGGGCTTATTTCACTTATATACTCATTCATGTGTTGAATAGGAAAAGATCAAACTATGCGCTTTTAGCACGAAGAGCCTCTGCATATATTTCATAACCAGGTTTTTTTTAGTATCATTACCATAATTTCTCTTTTTTGTGACCCTGCAAGCTACTGAGTTGCAGATTCACAGCTATGATGATGAGAAACTGATGCAGAACTATCTACTGCCAATTATATCATAAGATCTGTTTTCTGATAAAAGGGGTCTGTGCATGAAAATGATAAGTTATTACATTTAGATTTCAATTAAAATGTAAATTAGCATCACAATAGTTAATAGGAAGAAGAGGTTACTGTAATAAAGTAAACATCCATGAATATTATAATAAAATAAGTCGGATAACCGGGCCACTCTGCAACACTTTGTCTTTTTGAGTCTTAATTCAGCAGCATATTTTACTTGCAACAGAGTCTCAAACAAGAAAATAACAAAACAATTCAATTCGTAAATATAACGTTCTATTATGAAATTTGTATTAATGTAACGATTGAATGTAGCTGACCTTATTTTCAGGAACCGATCGTTCATTAAAAATAATCTTTTTCCTGATGAAGCACTTACATTTTTCAAACACCAAAATTTAAAAAAGGTTTTTTGTTTATTTATAATTTTTCTATGTTGGGTGAGACGAATGTTATATCGAAAAAAATATATGGAAACGATGATGAAATCTAAAATGATACCTTTCTGATTTTTTGCTGATTATTCATAAAAAAGTATAATTTTTTTAGTTATCTCATGAATTAACTTTGTAAGCAAAATGGGAACAAAAATCTCAATTACTGCATGAAAACCCGAAAACAAACATATCCTAATGAGTTATCATCTAGAGATTCATCAAAAATATTAGATTGTTCCTCAATAAGGTTGGCATACTGTAAAAACTAAAGTACGTCATTTAGTGAGATGAATATTGAGATTAAATCAATGTTGTATTAATCTGATTCAAGAATGAGATTGAACCCAACATAAATGTTGGGGAGATAGGCGGGGAACTGTCGGTTTTCGGTAGCGGCCTGTAGTTAAGCTTATGGGACTTTTCGATTTTTCGCAGGCAGTTTCTCGTTAGTGCCGGGGGGGGGGGGGGGTTGCTGGAAGCTTTGGCAGCCTGTAGTACCCTACAAAAAATTGGGAGGGGATAAAATTTATAAGAGCATCGCATTAATGTTAAGGTTGCCGGCAGGGGGAGTGAAATGAGAGCGGCCAGCCACTGGGGCCCCATGAATCGCACACGCAAATAGCAGCTATTTGCGACCCAAAAAATTTAGGAGGGGGTAAAATTTCTGGTATCATCGCATTGAGAGTTAAGATTGCCGCCAGGGGGAGTGGACATGAGTGCGGGCAGACAGAGGGGCCCCCATGAATCGCACGCGCAAATAGCAGCTATTTGCTACCCTAAAAAATTGAGGAGGGGGTAAAATTTCTGGTAGCATCGCATTGAGAGTTAAGATTGCCGCCAGAGGGAGTGGACAAGAGACAGGACTGCCAAAGAGGCCCTATGAATCGCACGCGCAAATAGCAGCTATTTGCTACCCTAAAAATTAGGAGGAAGTAAAATAATAGTTGCAGCGCATGGAGTGTTAAGACTGCCACCAGGGGGAGTGGAGATCTCAAAGCCTGCCACAGCGGCCCAATGAATTGCACGCGCAAATAGCAGCTATTTGCTACCATAAAAGTTGTGAAGACTGCCGCCAGGGGGAGAGGAGATCTCAGCGGCCTGGCAGAGGGGTCCCCACGAGTCGCAAGCGCAAATAGCAGCTATTTGCTACCACAAAATATGTCAAGACTGCCACCAGGGGGTGTGGACATGAGAGTGGACAGACAGAGGGGCCCCCATAATCGCACGTGCAAATAGCAGCTATTTGCTACCCTAAAAAATTAGGAGGGGTAAAAATTTATAGTAGCATTGCATTGAGCGTTATGACTGCCGCCAGGGGGAGTGGACATGAGTGCGGGCAGGCAGAGGGGCCCCCATGAATCGCACGCGCAAATAGCTGCTATTTGCTACCCTAAAAAATTTAGGAGGGGTTCAATATATAGTAGCATCGCATTGAGTGTTAAGACTGCCGCCAGGGGGAGTGTACATGAGAGCGGGCAGACAGAGGGGCCCCAAGAATCGCAAGCGCAAATAGCAGCTATTTGCGACCCTAAAAAAATTAGGAGGGGTAAATTTCTGGTAGCATCGCATTGAGAGTTAAGATTGCCGCCAGGGGGAGTGGACTAGAGACAGGACTACCACAGGGGCCCCATGAATCGCACGCGCGAATAGCAGCTATTTGCTACCCTAAAAAATTTAGGAGGGGTTAAATATATAGTAGCATCGCATTGAGTGTTAAGACTGCCGCCAGGGGGAGTGTACATGAGAGCGGGCAGACAGAAGGGCCCCATGAATCGCACGCGCAAATAGCAGCTATTTGCTACCCTAAAAAATTTAGGAGGGTGTAAAATTCCTGGTAGAATCGCATTGAGAGTTAAGATTGCCGCAAGGGGGAGTGGACTAGAGACAGGACTGCCACAGGGGCCCCATGAATCGCACGCGCAAATAGCTGCTATTTGCTACCCTAAAAAATTTAGGAAGGGTTCAATATATAGTAGCATCGCATTGAGTGTTAAGACTGCCGCCAGGGGGAGTGTACATGAGATCGGGCAGACAGAGGGGCCCCATGAATCGCAAGCGCAAATAGCAGCTATTTGCGCCCCTTAAAAAATTTAGGAGGGTGTAAAATTTCTGGGAGCATCGCATTGAGAGTTAAGATTGCCGCCAGGGGGAGTGGACCTCAGTGCCGCCAGGGGGAGTGGACTAGAGACAGGACTGCCACAGGGGCCCCATGAATCGCACGCGCAATTAGCTGCTATTTGCTACCCTAAAAAATTTAGGAGGGGTTAAATATATAGTAACATCGCATTGAGTGTTAAGACTGCCGCCAGGGGGAGTGTACATGAGAGCAGGCAGACAGAGGGGCCCCCATGAATCGCTCGCGCAAATAGCAGCTATTTGCTACCCTAAAAAATTTAAGACTGGGTAAAATTTCTGGTAGCATCGCATTGAGAGTTAAGATTGCCGCCAGAGGGAGTGGACAAGAGACAGGACTGCCACAGGGGCCCTATGAATCGCACGCGCAAATAGCAGCTATTTGCTCCCCTAAAAATTTAGGAGGGGGTAAAATTTCTGGTAGCATCGCATTGAGAGTTAAGATTGCCGCCAGAGGGAGTGGACAAGAGACAGGACTGCCAAAGAGGCCCTATGAATCGCACGCGCAAATAGCAGCTATTTGCTACCCTAAAAATTAGGAGGAAGTAAAATAATAGTTGCAGCGCATGGAGTGTTAAGACTGCCACCAGGGGGAGTGGAGATCTCAAAGCCTGCCACAGCGGCCCAATGAATTGCACGCGCAAATAGCAGCTATTTGCTACCATAAAAGTTGTGAAGACTGCCGCCAGGGGGAGAGGAGATCTCAGCGGCCTGGCAGAGGGGTCCCCACGAGTCGCAAGCGCAAATAGCAGCTATTTGCTACCACAAAATATGTCAAGACTGCCACCAGGGGGTGTGGACATGAGAGTGGACAGACAGAGGGGCCCCCATAATCGCACGTGCAAATAGCAGCTATTTGCTACCCTAAAAAATTAGGAGGGGTAAAAATTTATAGTAGCATTGCATTGAGCGTTATGACTGCCGCCAGGGGGAGTGGACATGAGTGCGGGCAGGCAGAGGGGCCCCCATGAATCGCACGCGCAAATAGCTGCTATTTGCTACCCTAAAAAATTTAGGAGGGGTTCAATATATAGTAGCATCGCATTGAGTGTTAAGACTGCCGCCAGGGGGAGTGTACATGAGAGCGGGCAGACAGAGGGGCCCCAAGAATCGCAAGCGCAAATAGCAGCTATTTGCGACCCTAAAAAAATTAGGAGGGGTAAATTTCTGGTAGCATCGCATTGAGAGTTAAGATTGCCGCAAGGGGTAGTGGACTAGAGACAGGACTACCACAGGGGCCCCATGAATCGCACGCGCGAATAGCAGCTATTTGCTACCCTAAAAAATTTAGGAGGGGTTAAATATATAGTAGCATCGCATTGAGTGTTAAGACTGCCGCCAGGGGGAGTGTACATGAGAGCGGGCAGACAGAAGGGCCCCATGAATCGCACGCGCAAATAGCAGCTATTTGCTACCCTAAAAAATTTAGGAGGGTGTAAAATTCCTGGTAGAATCGCATTGAGAGTTAAGATTGCCGCAAGGGGGAGTGGACTAGAGACAGGACTGCCACAGGGGCCCCATGAATCGCACGCGCAAATAGTTGCTATTTGCTACCCTAAAAAATTTAGGAAGGGTTCAATATATAGTAGCATCGCATTGAGTGTTAAGACTGCCGCCAGGGGGAGTGTACATGAGATCGGGCAGACAGAGGGGCCCCATGAATCGCAAGCGCAAATAGCAGCTATTTGCGCCCCTTAAAAAATTTAGGAGGGTGTAAAATTTCTGGGAGCATCGCATTGAGAGTTAAGATTGCCGCCAGGGGGAGTGGACCTCAGTGCCGCCAGGGGGAGTGGACTAGAGACAGGACTGCCACAGGGGCCCCATGAATCGCACGCGCAATTAGCTGCTATTTGCTACCCTAAAAAATTTAGGAGGGGTTAAATATATAGTAACATCGCATTGAGTGTTAAGACTGCCGCCAGGGGGAGTGTACATGAGAGCAGGCAGACAGAGGGGCCCCCATGAATCGCTCGCGCAAATAGCAGCTATTTGCTACCCTAAAAAATTTAAGACTGGGTAAAATTTCTGGTAGCATCGCATTGAGAGTTAAGATTGCCGCCAGAGGGAGTGGACAAGAGACAGGACTGCCACAGGGGCCCTATGAATCGCACGCGCAAATAGCAGCTATTTGCTCCCCTAAAAATTTAGGAGGGGGTAAAATTTTTGGTAGCATCGCATTGAGAGTTAAGATTGCCACCAGGGGTGTGGAGATCTCAAAGCCTGCCACAGGGGCCCAAATGAATCGCACGCGCAAATAGCAGCTATTTGCTACCATAAAAGTTGTGAAGACTGCCGCCAGGGGGAGAGGAGATCTCAGCGGCCTGGCAGAGGGGTTACCACGAGTCGCAAGCGCAAAAAGCAGTTATTTGCTACCATAAAAGTTGCCAAGACTGCCGCCAGGGGGAGTTGATATGAGAGCGGCCAGCGAAGAGGCCCCCATGAATCGCAAGCGCAAATAGCAGCTATTTGCTACCTTAAAAGTTGCCAAGACTGCCGCCAGGGGGAGTGGATATGACAGCGGCCAGAGGGGGTCCCATGAATCGCACGCGCAAATAGCAGCTATTTGCTACCTTAACAGTTGCCAAGACTGCCGCCAGGAGGAGTGGAAATGAGAACAGCCTGACAGAGAGGCCCCCATGAGTCGCAAGCGCAAATAGCAGCTATTTGCTACCATAAAAAGTGTCAAGACTGCCGCCAGGAGGAGTGGACACAGAGCGGGCGGCCAGAGTAGGCCCCATGAATCGCAAGCGCAAATAGCAGCTATTTGCTACCTTAAAAGGTGCCAAGACTGCCGCCAGGGGGAGTGGATATGAGAGCGGCCAGGCAGAGAGGCCCCCTTGAGTCGCAAGCGCAAATAGCAGCTATTTGCTACCTTAAAAGTTGCCAAGACTGCCGCCAGGGGGAGTTGATATGAGAGCAGCCAGCGAAGAGGCCCCCATGAATCGCAAGCGCAAATAGCAGCTATTTGCTACCTTAAAAGTTGCCAAGACTGCCGCTAGGGGGAGTGGATATGAGAGCAGGCAGACAGAGGGGCCCCCATGAATCGCACGCGCAAATAGCAGCTATTTGCTACCTTAACAGTTGCCAAGACTGCCGCCAGGAGGAGTGGAAATGAGAACAGCCTGACAGAGAGGCCCCCATGAGTCGCAAGCGCAAATAGCAGCTATTTGCTACCATAAAAAGAGTCAAGACTGCCGCCAGGAGGAGTGGACACAGAGCGGGCGGCCAGAGTAGGCCCCATGAATCGCAAGCGCAAATAGCAGCTATTTGCTACCTTAAAAGTTGCCAAGACTGCCGCCAGGGGAAGTTGATATGAGAGCGGCCAGCGAAGAGGCCCCCATGAATCGCAAGCGCAAATAGCAGCTATTTGCTACCTTAAAAGTTGCCAAGACTGCCGCAAGGGGGAGTGGATATGACAGCGGCCAGAGGGGGCCCCATGAATCGCACGCGCAAATAGCAGCTATTTGCTACCTTAAAAGTTGCCAAGACTGCCGCCAGGGGGAGTGGAAATGAGAACAGCCTGACAGAGAGGCCCCCATGAGTCGCAAACGCAAATAGCAGCTATTTGCTACCTTAAAAGTTGTCAAGACTGCCGCCAGGGGGAGTGGACAAAGAGCGGGCTGCCAGAGGGGCCCCCATGAATCGCACGCGCAAATAGCAGCTATTTGCTACCTTAAAATTTGCCAAGACTGCCGCCAGGGGCAGTTGATATGAGAGCGGCCAGCGAAGAGGCCCCCATGAATCGCAAGCGCAAATAGCAGCTCTTTGCTACCTTAAAAGTTGCCAAGACTGCCGCCAGGGGGAGTGGATATGACAGCGGCTAGACAGAGAGGCCCCCATGAGTCGCAAGCGCAAATAGCAGCTATTTGCTACCTTAAAAGTTGTCAAGACTGCAGCCAGGGGGAGTGGACACAGAGGGGGTTGCCAGAGGGGGCCCCATGAATCGCACGCGCAATTAGCAGCTATTTGCTACCTTAACAGTTGCCAAGACTGCCGCCAGGGGGAGTGGACAGAGAGCAGCCAGACAGAGAGGCCCCCATGAGTCGCAAGCGCAAATAGCAGCTATTTGCTACCTTAAAAGTTGTCAAGACTGCCGCCAGGGGGAGTGGACACAGAGCCGGCTGCCAGAGGGGCCCCCATGAATCGCACGCGCAAATAGCAGCTATTTGCTACCTTAAAAGTTGCCAAGACTGCCGCCAGGGGGAGTTGATATGAGAGCGGCCAGCGAAGAGGCCCCCATGAATCGCAAGCGCAAATAGCAGCTATTTGCTACCTTAAAAGTTGCCAAGACTGCCGCCAGGGGGAGTGGATATGACAGCGGCCAGAGGGGGCCCCATGAATCGCACGCGCAAATAGCAGCTATTTGCTACCTTAACAGTTGCCAAGACTGCCGCCAGGGGGAGTGGAAATGAGAACAGCCTGACAGAGAGGCCCCCATGAGTCGCAAGCGCAAATAGCAGCTATTTGCTACCATAAAAAGTGTCAAGACTGCCGCCAGGAGGAGTGGACACAGAGCGGGCGGCCAGAGGAGGCCCCATGAATCGCAAGCGCAAATAGCAGCTATTTGCTACCTTAAAAGTTGCCAAGACTGCCGCCAGGGGGAGTAGATATGACAGCGGCCAGACAGAGAACTCCTTGACAGGTGTCATTGGCTGAGCTGATGAGTCATCTCGGGTACAGTCGTGATCCTTTGTCCTTCAAATGTGCAACTGCCCGTCCATCAAACAGGCACATTTTAAACCGTTGGACCTTCAAATCTGAAATAAGGTATACAGTTAGATTTTCCCAAAATCTACTAGCATACCATAATTCGGTTACTCTGACTTTCTTCCTTTTAGATATTAAGGAAACCCCTCCGTTTTCCATTGAGAACCCATTGTTACGCCTCAAGACTGCCTAAAATCAGAACCACTGTTGTGAGGTTGATCGTAGATAAATGGATATTGCTTCATACATTTCCTATGAACACACAAAAACAGGGTCAGTATTGCGTATAAGTTGAAGATATGGGCTGAAGAAATGCACCTTTAATAAATCCAAAAGTATATTTTCCCACTGAACCAAAAAATTGCTGAGGGTAGAGACTGTTGTAATCAGGGATAAACTACAATGAATCAAGATTGAATTGTAAACGAGGTATGAATATTTAAAATAATAAATTATTCATATAAATATACAATTATATTTAAACCACAAATTATGCCCAAATGTGGTCATGGCCCGTTTTTCGCTGTAAGCACAGTAAATTTAATAGCATATCATGCACACGTAAGGTTGTCAGCTACTACTTTGTAAAAAAGGAAAGGAATTCACCATTAATTGTAGCTTTTATTACAGTTGTAATGAGACCTTGTCACACCAAGGCTATACTGAAGGCAATGTGTATATCCCCTTATGGACCTTTCAGGCCAATTATGCTTGCTTGAAGCATGGCCTCAATACAGCCAGGCAGCTCTCGTGTGGTTCCAGCTGGACCTATCTGTCCACCCCCTGCAGTAGTAGTAATTGTGGCCAGAAATGTCGAATTAAACAAATGATTAAAAATAATTGTTTTAAAATAAAGAGTCTAAGAAATATGAATGGAAAGAAATTTTAATTTAATAAATATCCAGGTCTGAACCGGGTGTTTAATTTGTTGATTAATATTTATTACAAAATTTTAAAAAAATATAAAAAAATATGTGCAAAATATAAAATTTTACTCCGACAAGTGCTAATTGAAGATGCGAATATGTTTGACCAATGGAATTAAGCCTCCTGTCTGTAGCAGATGGTACATGATACTGGCTAAAAAATCAGAATGTATATTACTGGTTCCTTAACGTTGACTTCAATTAATAAAATTAAACAATGCCAACTCCAGTTTCCTCCTTGTATAATTGCTCCCTGTTTTGATCATTAGGTTATTTTTAACACCTGTATTAGTTACATAGCTGGATTACTTTTTTGGCCTGATACGTGTTAAAAAATGGAAAGTTATGCAAATAACAAAATAAAGAAAGCAGATGTGTTCTCATTATAATGTGTATAATGTTAAAAATTGTCATAAGTGTCGTGCTATGTTTAGATTATGGACAGTGGTGTGACAGTATTCATAAGTGAACACACATTTTTTTTTAATGACAGCCTTAAAACAGGGTACTTATGATCATTAATAAAAATAGTGAAATTGGTATAGCCGAAAAGATCCACAATATCGTAGGACTGAAACTGAAGAAAAAAAAGCAATTAGTAAAGACTGTATAATTGTATTTGATTATGAATAAAAAAACAATATTTCAAGTATGAAAATAAATACAAACACAAATACAAGGAAAAAGATATGACTGTGGAAGTAGATAATTTGCCGTATCTGTATTATGGCGCATTTGTCTTTTCATGGCATTGGCGCATTAAGGATTTTCGCGCAAATCCGTAAGGTAATAAATGGTGTTTCAAAAATTAAGATATTAATAACAGGTAGGTTTATGAAGTAACCTACATCCCACCTAACAAATTATCTACAATAATACTAACCAGAAGCAGCCAAGTATATGTAAGGACAACAAACAGAACTGACAACAGTCGCTGGTCTTTTTCAGCTCAGCCGTACTTCATAGCTATATGGGAAGGCTATGGGTGTCTTAAAAAGCTCCTTATTGTTTCAAAATTGTTACTACGAATCACTATAAAGGAAAGAGGTCTTTCTCGAGAAATCACTTGCTAGGAAGTCTTACGACAATATGACTTCTTTAACAATCTGGTTAAAGAAACCTCAACTAAAGCGAACTCGATGGCGGGATTACTAGGCCCACATGACTGTGTATCAGGCGAGAACGGTGTAATTTGCCGAACCATCGCATGGAATTTACGCGTGTTCTGATTTTAGCGCAAATGTACCTGCCGCTAAAAAGGCGAAAATTAAAACCCCGCTAACAAAACCACTTCCAAAGTATGTAAATGCGAGTGCAAATACTTTGAAATTGTATTCCTGAATGCTGTCGTGAATAAATTTAATAATAGAATTTTAAAAATCAGTTATTTCATGTATATTATAAACCGAAATATTTTCGGATGTTATTGTTAAAATTTAACATTTATAAAATCAAGTAAGTGTTTGTCAGTTTTAATATATGCTATATCCGGTATACGGGTTACCCTAACCCTTCGACATGACATACTCCAGTAAGTGTTTGTGACTATTAATATATCCTATATCCGGGATACGGGTTACCCTAACCCTTCGGGCATGAAATACTCCAGTAAGTGTTTGTCATTATTGATACGTGCTATAGATACCCCAGTAGATGTTTGTCATTATTAATATGTGCTATATCCGGGATACGGGTAACCCTAACCCTTCGGGCTTGAAATGCTCCAGTAAGTGTTTGTCATTATTGATACGTGCTATACCCAGGATACGGGTTTTATGCTATATCGGGGATACGGGTTACCCTGTAAGTGTTTGTCACTATCAATATATGCTATATCCGGGATAGGGGTTACCCTAACCCTTCGGGCATGAAATACTCCAGTAAGTCTTTGTCACTATTGATATATGCTATTTGCCGGGTTACGGGTTACCCAAACCCTTTGGGAAAAAAATACTCTTGTAAGTGTTTGTCATTATTAATATATGCTGTATCCGGGATGCGGGTTACCCTAACCCTTCGGGCATGAAATACTCCAGCAAGTGTGTGTCACTATTAATATATGCTATATCCAGGATACGGGTTACCCTAACCCTTCGGGCATGAAATACTACAGTAATTGTTTGTCATTATTAATACGTGCTATACCCGGGATACGGGTTTTATGCTATATCGGGGATACGGGTTACCCTAACGCTTCGGGCATGAATTACCCCAGTAGATGTTTGCCATTATTAATATGTGCTATATCCGGGATACGGGTTACCCTAACCCTTCGGGCATGAAATAATCCAGTAAGTTGTTGTCCCTATTGATATTTGCTATATCCGGGATACGGGTTACCCTAACCCTTCGGGCAGGAAATAATCCAGTAAGTTGTTGTCCCTACTGATATATGCTGTATCCGGGATGCGGTTTGCCCTAACCCTTTGGGCATGAAATACTCCTGTAAGTGTGTGTCACTATTAATATATGCTATATCCAGGATACGGGTTACCCTAAACCCTTCGAGCATGAAATACTCCCGTAAGTGTTTGTCACTATCAATATATGCTATATCCAGGATAGGGGTTACCCTAACCCTTCGGGCATGAAATACTACAGTAAGTGTTTGTCACTATTGATATATGCTTTATCCGGGATACGGGTTACCCAAACCCTTCGGGAATAATATACTCCTGTAAGTGTTTGTTATATTAATATATGCTATATCTGGGATACGGGTTACCTTAACCCTCCGGGCATGAAATACTCCAGTAAATGTTTGTCATTATTAATACGTGCTATATCCGGGATACGGGTCACCCTAACCCTTCGGGCATGAAATACTCCAGTAATTATTTGTCATTATTGATACGTGCTATACCCGGGATACGGGTTACCCTAACCCTTCGGGCATGAAATAATCAAGTAATTTTTTGTCCCTATTGATTTATACTATATCGGGGATACGGGTTACCCTAACGCTTCGGGCATGAAATACCCCAGTATCGATGTTTGCCATTATTAATATGTGCTATATCCGGGATACGGGTTACCCTAACCCTTCGGGCATGAAATAATCCACTAGGTTGTTGTTCATATTGATATGTGCTATATCCGGGATACGGGTTACCCTAACCCTTCGGCATGAAATAATCCAGTAAGTTGTTGTCCCTATTGATATATGCTGTATCCGTGATGCGGGTTACCCTAACCCTTCGGGCATGAAATACTCCTGTGTGTGTCACTATTAATATATGCTATATCCAGGATATGGGTTACCCTAACCCTTCAGGCATGAAATACTCCCGTAAGGTTTTGTCACTATCAATATATGTTATATCCGGGATAGGGGTTATCCTAACCCTTCCGGCATGAAATACTCCAGTATGTGTTTGTCACTTTAGATATATGCTATATCCGGTATACGGGTTACCCAAACCCTTTTGGAATAAAATACTCCAACAAGTGTTTGTAACTATTCATATATGCTATATCCGGGGTACGGGTTTCCTTAACCCTTCGGGCATGATATACTCCAGTAGATGTTTGTCATTATTAATATGTGCTATATCCGGGATACGGGTTACCCTAACCCTTCGGGCATTAAATACTCCAACAAGTGTTTGTAACTATTCATATATGCTATATCCGGGATACGGGTTACCCTAACCCTTCGGGCATGAAAAACTCCTGTAAGTGTGTGTCACTGTTAATATATACTATATCCAGGATAGGGGTTAGCCTAACCTTTCGGGCATGAAATACTCCCGTAAGTGTTTGTCACTATCAATATATGCTATATCCGGGAAATGTTTGTCATTATTAATAAATGCTATATCATGGGTACGGGTTACCTGAACCCTTCGGGCATGAAATACTCCTGTAAGTGTTTGTCACTATCAAAATATGATATATCCGGGATACGGGTTACCCTAACCCTTCGGGCATGAAATACTCCAGTAAGTGTTTGTCATTATTGATACGTGCTATAGATACCCCAGTAGATGTTTGTCATTATTAATATGTGCTATATCCGGGAAATGTTTGTCATTATTATTAAATGCTATATCATGGGTACGGGTTACCTGAACCCTTCGGGCATGAAATACTCCTGTAAGTGTTTGTCACTATCAAAATATGATATATCCGGGATACGGGTTACCCTAACCCTTCGGGCATGAAATACTCCAGTAAGTGTTTGTCATTATTGATACGTGCTATAGATACCCCAGTAGATGTTTGTCATTATTAATATGTGCTATATCCGGGATACGGGTTACCCTAACCCTTCGGGCATGAAGTACCCCAGTAATTGTTTGCCATTATTAATATGTTCTATACGCTCACCCTTCGAGCATGAAATACTCCAGTAAGTGTTTGTGACTATTCATATATGCTATATCCGGGATACGGGTTACCCTAACCCTTCGGGCATGAAATAATCCAGTAAGTTGTTGTCCCTATTGATATTTGCTATATCCGGGATACGGGTAACCCTAACCCTTCGGGCATGAAATAATCCAGTAAGTTGTTGTCCCTACTGATATATGCTGTATCCGGGATGCGGTTTGCCCTAACCCTTTGGGCATGAAATACTCCTGTAAGTGTGTGTCACTATTAATATATGCTATATCCAGGATACGGGTTACCCTAAACCCTTCGAGCATGAAATACTCCCGTAGGTGTTTGTCACTATCAATATATGCTATATCCAGGATAGGGGTTACCCTAACCCTTCGGGCATGAAATACTACAGTAAGTGTTTGTCACTATTGATATATGCTTTATCCGGGATACGGGTTACCCAAACCCTTCGGGAATAATATACTCCTGTAAGTGTTTGTTATATTAATATATGCTATATCTGGGATACGGGTTACCTTAACCCTCCGGGCATGAAATACTCCAGTAAATGTTTGTCATTATTAATACGTGCTATATCCGGGATACGGGTCACCCTAGCCCTTCGGGCATGAAATACTCCAGTAATTATTTGTCATTATTGATACGTGCTATACCCGGGATACGGGTTACCCTAACCCTTCGGGCATGAAATAATCAAGTAATTTTTTGTCCCTATTGATTTATACTATATCGGGGATACGGGTTACCCTAACGCTTCGGGCATGAAATACCGCAGTATCGATGTTTGCCATTATTAATATGTGCTATATCCGGGATACGGGTTACCCTAACCCTTCGGGCATGAAATAATCCACTAGGTTGTTGTCCATATTGATATGTGCTATATCCGGGATACGGGTTACCCTAACCCTTCGGCATGAAATAATCCAGTAAGTTGTTGTCCCTATTGATATATGCTGTATCCGTGATGCGGGTTACCCTAACCCTTCGGGCATGAAATACTCCTGTGTGTGTCACTATTAATATATGCTATATCCAGGATACGGGTTACCCTAACCCTTCAGGAATAATATACTCCTGTAAGTGTTTGTTATATTAATATATGCTATATCTGGGATACGGGTTACCTTAACCCTCCGGGCATGAAACACTCCAGTAAATGTTTGTCATTATTAATACGTGCTATATCCGGGATACGGGTCACCCTAACCCTTCGGGCATGAAATACTCCAGTTATTATTTGTCATTATTGATACGTGCTATACCCGGGATACGGGTTACCCTAACCCTTCGGGCATGAAATACTCCAGTAAGTGTTTGTCATTATTGATACGTGCTATAGATACCCCAGTAGATGTTTGTCATTATTAATATGTGCTATATCCGGGATACGGGTTACCCTAACCCTTCGGGCATGAAGTACCCCAGTAATTGTTTGCCATTATTAATATGTTCTATACGCTCACCCTTCGAGCATGAAATACTCCAGTAAGTGTTTGTGACTATTCATATATGCTATATCCGGGATACGGGTTACCCTAACCCTTCGGGCATGAAATAATCCAGTAAGTTGTTGTCCCTATTGATATTTGCTATATCCGGGATACGGGTAACCCTAACCCTTCGGGCATGAAATAATCCAGTAAGTTGTTGTCCCTACTGATATATGCTGTATCCGGGATGCGGTTTGCCCTAACCCTTTGGGCATGAAATACTCCTGTAAGTGTGTGTCACTATTAATATATGCTATATCCAGGATACGGGTTACCCTAAACCCTTCGAGCATGAAATACTCCCGTAGGTGTTTGTCACTATCAATATATGCTATATCCAGGATAGGGGTTACCCTAACCCTTCGGGCATGAAATACTACAGTAAGTGTTTGTCACTATTGATATCTGCTTTATCCGGGATACGGGTTACCCAAACCCTTCGGGAATAATATACTCCTGTAAGTGTTTGTTATATTAATATATGCTATATCTGGGATACGGGTTACCTTAACCCTCCGGGCATGAAATACTCCAGTAAATGTTTGTCATTATTAATACGTGCTATATCCGGGATACGGGTCACCCTAACCCTTCGGGCATGAAATACTCCAGTAATTATTTGTCATTATTGATACGTGCTATACCCGGGATACGGGTTACCCTAACCCTTCGGGCATGAAATAATCAAGTAATTTTTTGTCCCTATTGATTTATACTATATCGGGGATACGGGTTACCCTAACGCTTCGGGCATGAAATACCGCAGTATCGATGTTTGCCATTATTAATATGGGCTATATCCGGGATACGGGTTACCCTAACCCTTCGGGCATGAAATAATCCACTAGGTTGTTGTCCATATTGATATGTGCTATATCCGGGATACGGGTTACCCTAACCCTTCGGCATGAAATAATCCAGTAAGTTGTTGTCCCTATTGATATATGCTGTATCCGTGATGCGGGTTACCCTAACCCTTCGGGCATGAAATACTCCTGTGTGTGTCACTATTAATATATGCTATATCCAGGATACGGGTTACCCTAACCCTTCAGGAATAATATACTCCTGTAAGTGTTTGTTATATTAATATATGCTATATCTGGGATACGGGTTACCTTAACCCTCCGGGCATGAAACACTCCAGTAAATGTTTGTCATTATTAATACGTGCTATATCCGGGATACGGGTCACCCTAACCCTTCGGGCATGAAATACTCCAGTAATTATTTGTCATTATTGATACGTGCTATACCCGGGATACGGGTTACCCTAACCCTTCGGGCATGAAATAATCAAGTAATTTTTTGTCCCTATTGATTTATACTATATCGGGGATACGGGTTACCCTAACGCTTTGGGCATGAAATACCCCAGTATCGATGTTTGCCATTATTAATATGTGCTATATCCGGGATACGGGTTACCCTAACCCTTCGGGCATGAAATAATCCACTAGGTTGTTGTCCATATTGATATGTGCTATATCCGGGATACGGGTTACCCTAACCCTTCGGCATGAAATAATCCAGTAAGTTGTTGTCCCTATTGATATATGCTGTATCCGTGATGCGGGTTACCCTTACCCTTCGGGCATGAAATACTCCTGTGTGTGTCACTATTAATATATGCTATATCCAGGATACGGGTTACCCTAACCCTTCAGGCATGAAATACTCCCGTAAGGTTTTGTCACTATCAATATATGTTATATCCGGGATAGGGGTTATCCTAACCCTTCCGGCATGAAATACTCCAGTATGTGTTTGTCACTTTAGATATATGCTATATCCGGTATACGGGTTACCCAAACCCTTTTGGAATAAAATACTCCAACAAGTGTTTGTAACTATTCATATATGCTATATCCGGGGTACGGGTTTCCTTAACCCTTCGGGCATGATATACTCCAGTAGATGTTTGTCATTATTAATATGTGCTATATCCGGGATACGGGTTACCCTAACCCTTCGGGCATTAAATACTCCAACAAGTGTTTGTAACTATTCATATATGCTATATCCGGGATACGGGTTACCCTAACCCTTCGGGCATGAAAAACTCCTGTAAGTGTGTGTCACTGTTAATATATACTATATCCAGGATAGGGGTTAGCCTAACCTTTCGGGCATGAAATACTCCCGTAAGTGTTTGTCACTATCAATATATGCTATATCCGGGAAATGTTTGTCATTATTAATAAATGCTATATCATGGGTACGGGTTACCTGAACCCTTCGGGCATGAAATACTCCTGTAAGTGTTTGTCACTATCAAAATATGATATATCCGGGATACGGGTTACCCTAACCCTTCGGGCATGAAATACTCCAGTAAGTGTTTGTCATTATTGATACGTGCTATAGATACCCCAGTAGATGTTTGTCATTATTAATATGTGCTTTATCCGGGATACGGGTAACCCTAACCCTTCGGGCATGAAGTACCCCAGTAATTGTTTGCCATTATTAATATGTTCTATACGCTCACCCTTCGAGCATGAAATACTCCAGTAAGTGTTTGTGACTATTCATATATGCTATATCCGGGATACGGGTTACCTTAACCCTTCGGGCATGAAATACTCCAGTAAGTGTTTGTGACTATTCATATATGCAATATCCGGGATACGGGTTACCCTAACCCTCGGGCATGAAATAATCCAGTAAATTGTTGTCCCTATTGATATAAGCTGTATCCGGGATGCGGGTTACCCTAACCCTTTGGGCATGAAAAACTCCTGTAAGTGTGTGTCACTGTTAATATATACTATATCCAGGATAGGGGTTAGCCTAACCTTTCGGGCATGAAATACTCCCGTAAGTGTTTGTCACTATCAATATATGCTATATCCGGGAAATGTTTTTCATTATTAATAAATGCTATATCATGGGTACGGGTTACCTGAACCCTTCGGGCATGAAATACTCCTGTAAGTGTTTGTCACTATCAAAATATGATATATATGATATATATCATATGATATATGATATATATGATAATCATGAATTACTCCACTAAGTGTTTGTCACTGTTAATATATGCTGTATCGGGGGTACAAGTCCCTAACCCTTCTGGCATGAAACACCCCAGTAAGTCTGTGTCACTAATAATATGTGCTTTATCCGGGATACGGGGCATTATAAACAGTCATAATATTACGACTCGTTGACATTACATAGCTTAATATAAGGTGTGTACTCAGTATATTATTATACAATCCTTTGAACTTAAATAAATTTCCTACACACATGCTTCTATACAATGTTTGAGCGGGCATCTTGTTAAATGAAGAATAAATTACGCCATATACATATGAACGGTTAGTAGAGTTTTCGGTGAAATGCGCACTGCGATCGCAGGTTAATATGACCAAAGGCATTTGCTACCGCGCATATCTGTTCCTACTTTGCGACTGTTAATTGCTACCGCGCATATTGCTTTGAGTGTTCCTGTCCGAGCGACCTCTGGCAGCAAAGACTTGCACTACGTCAACAGTAGCAGATTTTGCGATCGCAAATTCTTAGTCCCCATTGCGGTCGCAGTGGACAGTAACTTGCGACCGCGCAGGTCTTTTTGCTACCGCGCACATTGCGCATTGCGATCGCAGCTTAATATGACCAAAGGCATTTGCTACCGCGCATATCTGTTTGCTACTTTGCGACTGTTAATTGCTACCGCGCATATTGCTTTGAGTGTTCCTGTCCGAGCGACCTCTGGCAGCAAAGACTTGCACTACGTTTTGCTATCGCGCACATTGCGCATTGCGCTCGCAGCTTAATATGACCAAAGGCATTTGCTACCGCGCATATCTGTTTGCTACTTTGCGACTATTAATTGCTACCGCGCATATTGCTTTGAGTGTTCCTGTCCGAGCGACATCTGCCAGCAAAGACTTGCACTACGTCAACAGTAGCAGATTTTGCGATCGCAAATTCATAGTCCCCCTGGATAGCAAGGGACAGTAACTTGCGACCGCGCAGGTCTTTTTGCTACTGCGCACATTGCGCATTGCGATCGCAGCTTAATATGACAAAAGGCATTTGCTACCGGGCATATCTGTTTGCTACTTTGCGACTGTTAATTGCTACCGTGCATATTGCTTTGAGTGTTCCTGTCCGAACGACTTCTGGCAGCAAAGACTTGCACTACGTCAACAGTCGCAGATTTTGCGATCGCAAATTCATAGTTCCCATTGGTAGCAATGACAGCCACTTGCTACCGCGCAGGTCTGATTTGCTACCGCGCACTTTGCGCTACGAGCCGGTCTGTGCCTGATGGTAGCAAGTCCGGTGGCTGTTCAGTGCGCGATGTGGCAAGCTATGCACAAGAGTAGCAAATGCTACCGTGCGACTGCCATTTGCTACCTCGCACTTTGCGCTGAATAGCCGCTGAGAGCAGAATGGTAGCAAAGTGAGTGGAAGCTGAGTGCGCGTTGTGCCGGGCTATGCGCAATGGTAGCAAAGAATCCCAGGGATAAGTCTGGAAAACCGACAGTTCCCCGCATATATGACATAAAGGCAGTTTTTTACGCAAAATATCCTTATAAAATTTAATGATCTTATTCACAGGTTAACATATGAGAGAGAGGAGGAGAGAAAGAGAGAGAAAAAAAGTGGAAACACAGACAGAGACGGATACAGAGAGACATAAACAATACACAAGAAAGGTAAAAACAGAAATAACAAAACAAACTCAGAGAAAACAAATATGATCTCATAGAATACATTCTGACAAAGAGAATAAAGTCCTAGACAGAGAGAAAGACAGACAGACACACAGACACACAGTTATTCAAGGAGTAACAGAGCAGAGGTATATACACAAAAGACAAATAGACTGTAAAACTATACTAAGGAAGACCTTGGAGGAATCGATCCAGACAAATGGTTCGGGGATTTCCCGATGGTGACTGAGTTTGTAGACTGCGCTCTACTGAACTCGAGCCGGAGAGGTGCTGCAACAGTCCTGGTGAAGGAGGTTCACTGCTGTGAGGGCTAGGTAAGTGGGGTTTATATAAGCAGACAACCCTGAGGACTATTTGGCCTGACAGCAGGTAGACGTACAACAGGATTCTCAAACCCAGATGCAAATCTGCGAAAGTAGATTGTGGGCAACAGTCATGTCTTATATATATGCTTGTTTGGTTGGCATTTATAATCGACTGTATCTGCCACAATCGGTGTCTTTCGGTGTTTAGTGAACATGACCAAGTAAAAATCAATGCGTTCATGTTAACAGTTCTTGTGAATCTTTATACATTCTCATTAAAAAAGATGTCAAGTTTCCTATCCTAATCGATTGTTATAAGTGCACATTTTTATAAATATTAGACATGCCCCATGTTATTTGTTTGAGGTAAATTGAATGTTTCTCTTTATCGGTGACTTTTCGACCAACTGAATTCTGCCACTCACTCCTCCCCAGACACAATCCCATCCATTATTCCCTGTGTTCGCCTACACGTATAATTTTTTTTTACATTTCTTTAATTCTGTTATCAATGCCCGATTTTCATATGGTTTCAGACTGCTTAAGTCCAAGGCCTAATATCAAATGGGTCTCATCCAACTACTTATACCATGAACATTCAGGCACAATAGTTTACAAAAAGGTATTATAACTAATCTAGGTATTCTTCATGACGCAGGTTGTGGCGTTTGGTAGTGACAAGAGGTTCAGGAATCAAAAGAACCCGATGAAAAACACCCGCAGTTGACGGGTCACGACAAACCATTTTCATATCATCAATCAAATGTTTAACGAGTTGTTTATTACATCTTATACCGCTATATGATGATATTAAATTGTATACCTATACTGTTTTTATATCTGATTTACACTCTGATGAAAAATAAGACTCAAGTATGGAGCCTCTACTTACTTTTTAAATATAAAACATTTAACTACATGTATGTTAGCATATTGTTAGTTACCAGTCTTATTTTATTCATTTTGAAAAGGTTATGTATCTGTCCTTTGCGAAGTGAATTGTTCCCAGTGCCGAGAGACCACGGAGTTTACCGAGGAACTCATCGTGAGCCTTCCTGTGAGGATCGAAGCCGTCATAACCGGTTTCCTGCATTATACATTGAAACACCATCAGGAAGATTTAAGAAATTATTTAATATATATTACTTGCAGTAGAGTCTAAAATATGACAATAACAACCAATCGAATATATAAATATGACGTTCTATTTCGGAATTTGCAGTGGTGTAGCAATTGAATGTGGCTGACCTTATTTTCAGGAACTGATTGTTCATTCAAAGAGAGAACTCTTTTTCCTGGTGAAGCATTTACATTTTATCAAAATATCAAATTTTAAAATCATAGTGGAGGGTTGAAAGATAATATAAAGATTTTTGTTTATTAATGGTGGAAGAGACAAATGGTAAAGTGGAAACGTTGACGGAATCACAAATAAACGTTTCTAATTTTTTGCTAATTATTCATTAACTGCACAACTGTTTAAATTTCTTAAGGAACTAACATTATCAGCAAAAAAAGAGAGAAAAACACTCATACTTACTGCTAAAACCCCGAAAACAAACATACCCTGATAAGCTATCACTTAGCTTCATTAGAAAATATTAGGTGAAACGAAATACATTTCTCAATCACAATAAAGTTTTCTTTAATTAAACTTAGAAAAGGGGTTTGGCGATGGAGCGTAACCTCTCGGGATGAGCTTTGCCAGAAATTCAAAGACAAAACATGAAATTTTTTTAGAAGAGGAGAGACATGCTCTTATGACTACAGATTGTTAAGAGACCCGTCCATAAATATCCTTAAATCCTATATTTCATATAAAAGTCACTACTTCTCTCACGGAAACCTCCATCCATATTCGACAGATAATAATTTAGAAAAAAAAGAGTAGAAGGCATTGCACTACGTAGCGGAAGCTATCCGATCCGAACCCCTCCAGAACGTCACAAACTGAATGGGAACTCTTGTTAGAAGCAGAGTGATAGAGAGAGACAGAGAGAATGAGACATAGAAAAACAGACCGACTAGGAGGCAGGCAAGAAAAGATTTAGCAGAGTAGAGGAATATGCACACCGTCCAAGAAAAATGTATCGGGGATATCATAACCCATGGTGATTGAGTGGTGATTGAAAGCTGGGCAACTGGGGTTTATATAAGGAGACAACCCTGGGGGCTGTAGGTCGGACTGCAGGTAAACGTACAACAGTTATCTCAAACCCAGACGCAAGTCTGCGAAAGTGGATCAGGTGTGGGAGCTACAGTCATCTTTTTCTTCTATAAGATTGTTTCGCAGGCATTGATTTACGACGGTATCTGCCACAATACGGTGTTTAGTGAACATGACAACGTGAAAATCTACGCGTTCATGCTATCAGTCCTTGTGGATCTTAATACCTCTCTAGTTCAACAAAGAGGTCGAGTTTCTTATTCTAATTGAATGTTATAAGTGCACAGTTGTTTCAGATAAGACACGCACCATGTCATTTATTTGAGGTAATTTTTCCCAGCCTTCATTTGATTGATGTTCGTCTGCCTATGAATGAACTTATAAATAAAAACATGGTAATTTATAATGTTCTTCTGATTTAGACACATTAACAAGTTACAAAATTTATTCAAGGCATAATTAATCCCCTTTGTTTTTTGTCTTTGTTATAAATGTTCCAACTTTTTATTATTTTTATTTTCAACCGACCTATAATCACAATATTATTAAAGGGTACAGTATAAGTCTTTTAAAAATATATTAAAATTTCTTCAAAATATAATAATCTTAAATTAGAAACGAAGTGCATTAGTTATCATTAACAATCAAATGTAGCCGAACTGATCCAAGGATTTTGAATTCAGACTTCTCAAATGAAACAAATTCCTGGTGTATAAAGTAAGTTTAACAGTACAACAACATACATGCCGCCGGCTGGGCTGAGGTCTGACCATATCATATGCAGACACATTAAAGACGTCTGATTATTATGTATGTATCCCATACCTAGTCTTGTGTCAAGGAAGCTGTTATTTTGATATAATTAATAAATAATAAATGGTTATTATGATTGCTTATAATTACAAATTCACAATAAATAAAGCTGTGGAAGTTAAAATAGGGAGATACTTCAACTGGAAAAATTGATGAAGTGCCCACAATAGTAAAGGGCAAATTTAAGTGCCCCCTTTACAGAATATAGAAGTGCCAACATAAGCTTCACATAATACAAGGTAGGAAAATATGGACTGTCCAAAAGTGCCCACTTTATAGAGGTAGCAACATTATTGAGGTGCCCACTGAGGGTTGACTGTAAATATATATATATATATATATATATATATATATATATATATATATCGATATATATGTTTGAAAAAAAATATCCTATAGTGCTCTATTTGCGGGATGCTAAGAGCTGGTACTTAGTGATAAATTACGAAAATTTTTAGTTATACATTGACACGTGTTTTCATGCATTTACAATCTTCAGATGTGATCTGTAAACGGTTGGTGCGGTTATGTAATTATGTGTTGAAGCACTTGGCCATGGTCAGGTGGAAATGTTCGGGGATCACGATTATGCCTACATTTAGTCACCAATAATATGAAAAAGATTCAGAGCTCTCAAAGTTTTTTTTTCTCTTTTTTTCTCTCTTTCTTTAGAAAGCTCTCAACGTTTATTTGTCTTAGAATGATAAAAAAAACCTTGTTTTCAATCAGCTGGTGGGTTCATAAAAGCGCACCCCCGAGAAAGCTCCGCTATGGCACGTGTAATCTCTGCCTCGAAGAAAAGGTAAAAATAATGACATTCCCGAAGTCACAAAGGCTGAACAAAAGATCAGAAAACATTTTGAAACGCAGGCATAATCCTGATCCCCGATCATTTCCACCTAACCATGGCTTAGTGCGTCAACGTCAACAGCGCATGAAAACACGTGTTAATGTGTAACTAAACATCTTCGTAATTTATCACTATATATATATATATATATATATATATATATATATATATATATATTGATTTCAATGTTGAATCTTTTACCATTTAAATATTTTTAACATTTTTTCTAAATACATGAGATATTCATAAAAGCTAGATACAGATAGGGGAGGGGTGATAAGAGCAATAATCTATTACAGCAGTACCCATCATCGAACCATTTTGTGAATTTGTGAGTCATTGAAATAGCTACCCTCCTCATGTTCTACTAATATTATTTAACGAGCAGGCTTTCCCCAAAATACATTTAAAGCATCTAAAATATTACTTTATCAGGTTACATAAGAACTGTTGTTGGAAGATTACTTTTCTGTGCGTGAGTGCGTGCTTGCGTGTGTGTGTGTGTGTGTGTGTGTGTGTAACAATATGCCCACTATTCTTATGACCTTTTCGTGGAAAAGAAACTGCTGATTATGAATGTGTTTGGAATTGGCAGGAAAAGTATTCAAGTTATATTTCGGCAGATGATCAAGCATTTAACATTTTCACAAACTCAAGCTTATATAAGCTACTGTTTCGATCACAAGAGACAATATCAAACAATGAATCATAATCAGATTTGAGAGATTTATTAGGTAAAGGACAATGCCTTTCTTTTCAGTGAAACATCCTCTTTGTCCATTAATCCACCAGCTTTATACTTGTCGGTTAACTTTATTCACATCAGATAGAATAATCTTTATAGAGCAAGTCCGGATCTTTTGTCGACATCCCTCTTTTCTGTGCATATTAAACAACAGGCTCAATTTTTTTCGTTTTTTGTTCCTATTACATTTCATCTGGAAACGCAAGAACTCCATTACATTTTTCAATAAATCAAAGCGACGTTATTTTCTGCAAAGAGCATGGATAAATGAATAACATGGAGAGTTCTCAGGACGAGGAGGCGGGGAAAAACATCACTGTAGGCCGGAAGCGGGGGAAGGGGTTTATGAGTCACACCCGGGTTCTTCTAACGGAACTAGAAACCTTTCCTGTCCGTTGCGCCCTCTAGCGGAAGCTTTTTACAACTTGTCCTTGTACTTGAAGTCCGTGCCCTTGATGTGGTTCACAAGCCTGTGATATAAACATTCACCTTAATGAGCGCTACAGATAGAAGGGGGTGCCTAAAATATTAAATTACAATTTAAAGAACATTAATCTCACTACTGCAGGTAAAAAGTGTCCTTTTTTAGGATGTTGGCTTGGTTCAGCAGAGCACTTAATGATTAAATCTTCATCATGCAAATGTTTAACGAGGTCTTTCATACATCTTATACTGCAATGTGATGATTTTAAATTGTATACCTAATATCACTTTTTAATTTTTTATTCAAAAATATGACTCCAGTATGAAGCAGCGACTTCTTTTTCTTAAATAAAAAGCATATAAATACATATATGCCTTTGCACACGATAGTTACGAGTCTAATTATAATCACTTAGAAAATATATTTACCAGTCTTTGGCGTAGTGAATGGTTCCGTCGTCGACAGGGGCCGAGAGACCACGGAGTTTACCAAGGAACTCGTCGTGAGCCTTCTTGTGGGGGTCGTAGCCGCCATAACCGGCTTTCTGCATCATACCCTGAAACACCATCAAGCAAATTTTATAAACTGTGATATTATATATTAATTGCGACAGAGTCTAAAATCAGTCTAAACATTTCGAATTTGTTTATATAACGTTATATTTTAAAATTCGAAGTGATGTAGCCATTGATTATAGCTGACCTTATTTTCAGGAACAGATTATACATTCAAATTAAGAACTCTTTTTTTATGAAGCGTTAACAATTTTTCAAACAACAAAATTAAAAAAATTAAAAGTGTTTTTAAAGATAATACAAAGGTTTTTGTTTATTTATAATCAGTCTATGTTGGATGAAAAGAACGTTATATAGAAAAAGGGTGGAAACGATGATGGAATCACATATAATACGTTTCTGATTTTTCACTACTTAATTTTTAACACAATTTTTTAAATTTTTCTCAGGAAATGATTTTATCAGCAAAAAGGGAACAACACTTAATAACTGCACAAAAATACCTGAAAATATCTATCGCGATGAATAATCATTCATATTCATTGGAAAAATATTTATATTTCAATCATAATAAAACAATTTTAAAGTTTAATTTAGAAAAGGGGTTGCAAGACTGAGCGTAGGTTGAGCCCCTCAAGAAATTCAAAGACAAACGAAGAAATTTTGGTTGACGAGGAGAGATGTGCTCTCAGGACCTGTTAAGAGAGCCGTACATAAAAATTTGATATCCAATAGGTTTGGTATAAACTTCATTCTTCTCTCACGGTAACATCCATCTACCTTCGACAAAAAATAGTTTAGATAAAAAAAAGTTTGAGGCGTCGCACTGCGGGGCGGAAGCTCTCCGGTTCAAACTCCGCCAAAACTGCCCATATAAGCTCATATGACAGTTACCTGGATCATTCCTAGCCAAATGCCTACAGAACAAGAAACCCCGAGGGCTTGAGATAAGCAACATTCTTAGTTTGTAACTAACGTCATCTTCATTGGAAAGACTATATCTAACCCACATTCATAGTAAAAACCTACCTCCTCGTCGCCAAAGTGGTGAGCAGTGACTTCAACGAAGGCCTGGAGGTTACCGGCGCTGTTGTCGGCGCAGATGTTAAAAACCGCCTTAAACAGGTTTTGGTGTTCCTCATCAAGGTTGGCGTACTATAAAAAATAAGGTACGTCATCTAATAAGATGAATATTGAGATCAAAATCAATTTTGTATTAAATTGATTAAAGAATAAGATAGAACCAAACACTAAGGCAGATTTTGAGGCAAAATGTCCTTATAAAATTCAATTATCCGATTCATACGTTAACATAAGAGAGAGAGAGAGAGCGAGAGAGAGAAGAAGAAGAAGAAACACAGACAGAGGCGGAAACAAGGAGACATACATAAAGGTTGATAAAAAACACACAAGATAGGTAAACACAGAGAATAAAATCAAAATAAAGGCAGAAAAAAAACAAATATGAACTTTTAAGAATACCTTCAGACAAAGAGAAGACAGTCATAGAAAGAATGAGAAAGAGAGAGACAGACAAACAAACAGACACTTAGGCAGCCAGGAGCTAAAGGATGTAGCAGATCATATGTATATGCACACCAGACAAATAGAGAGACTGTCAAACTATACTTACGAAGACCTTGAAGGACTCGTCCCAGACAAAAGGTTCGGGGATATCGAAACCCATGGTGAGGAATTGGTAGACTGAGCTTCGCTGAACTCAAGCTGGAGAGGTGCTGCGACAGTACTCGTGAAGGAGGTTTACTGCTGTGAAGGCTAGCTAACTTGGGTTTATATAAGCAGACAACCCTGTGGACTGTGTGGTCGGACTGCACGTATACGTACAACAATTATCCCAAACCCAGACGAAAATCTGCGAAAGTGGATCATGTATGCTGGCAACAGCCATGTTTCATATATATATAAGATTGTTTGGCAGAAGTTTATAAACGACTATATCTGCCATAATCGGTATTTTTCGGTGCTTAGTCAACATGACGACGTGAAAATCAACGCGTTTCCATCTATAAGTGCTTGTGAATCGCTATACCTCTCTGATTTACGAAAGATGTCCAGTTTATTATTCCTATTTATTCTAAATGCATAGTCGTTTCGGATTAGGCATGTCCAATGTTATTTATCTGAGGTAATTTTTTCTTTGACTTCCCGATGATTTATGATAGCTTGTCTTTTGCATCGAGGCACGTACTGAAATATATCAGGAGGAAAGATATGATTATTTTGATTCTCACCTCGGGTTACTTTTCGATATAATATCAATATTAAGGATATAACATGTAACATTTAAACCTCTTTTTTCCTTTATATTAATGTGTATATATGTCTGTTGGCTGTGAAGTTTTGCTTATATATTGTGACAATATGTCTGTTTTGCCTGACATAAGCAGATCCACATATGAACATACTGTTTGCCTATCGCCCGGTCGTCTGCATTCTGGTCCCCTTGTGTCCGCATCATGATGAATGTTTCTCTTTGACTGTGACTTTTGGACCAATTGAATTCCGCCCCTCCTTCCTCCAAAGCCACAATCCTATTCCTTATCCTCTCTGTTCGTCTACTCCGTATAATTTTTACATTTCTTTTATTCTTTTATCAGTGCCCGATTTACATATGGGTTCAGACGGCTGCAGCCCAAGGTCTCTTATTCAATAGGCCTCAATCTCCTGCTTATACCAGAAAAATTAATATCAACATAATGTGTCCATCCTGAGACACTAACTAGAACAATATCACAAGTAATTCCGCCAATGTCCATTCATTAGAACGGGTCAAAATTTGCGGCTCCTATCACAATTCATTTAAAAAAAACCCGGGCTGATTTCGATCATGTAAACAGCAAGATATACTCTTTCAGATGTCGAGTTTAAGAAAAGTAGAAAAAGATCAGACACTGAGCTGATGGCACCCAAAGCCTTTGTCTTTATTCTAGAAACCGGTTTTTAGTCAATTATCATTTTCATAATTTTTCATTATTGGTGTACCAACATTTGCGGCTCACTGTCGCAATTCATGTAAAACACCAGGGCTAATTTTGATCAGTTGAACAGCGAACAAAATATGCCCGTTTTGATGTAGAATACAAGAATTCGAAAAAGCAGGAAGGGGGACGGAATGATCAAACAATGAACTAACAGCACCAAAACCCTTTGGCTCTCGGCTAGAAATAAGTTTGGAGTAAATAATCATCATCATACTTTTTCATCATAGCTTATCGTGAAAAGAATAATTTAGCCACCATTGTGTGCATCAAAGAACATTCAACAAGTGGCCCATGGGCCATGACGCTCAGCTGAATTCAAAGAATGTTGAACAATGAGCAAAATGACTGAGTGCAAACAAATCATGAATATTGTGAAGAGTCCTTAGAAATGAGTTTCAGTGGGCTTTTGGACAGATGACAACTTCATTTGAAGGTCTCATAAACAGAAAAAAAATGCGTAAAAATTTGAAGAAAAATACAGGTAGTGCCACCTGTATATATATCCAAAGAATCATGGCTATCAAGGCATTAGTTATTCAGATATTGGACCTTTTGTTTTGTATCAAATTTTTAATTATTCTTGGGGTATTTTTGAGCCCTATAGCTCGGAGAATATTGGTAACAGAAACCTAATTTTAGGTTTCCAAGGAGAAATTTTTCATTAGTCTTCCTGGATGTCAAGTAAGAAGATTCTAGGTTCAGCAATTACAGTTTATGCCATGTTAACAGATGACAACTTCATTTGAAAGTCTCATAAATAGAGAAAAAATGTCTAAAAAATTGAAAAAAATATAGATGGCGCCACCAGTATGCAGGAGCTGATGGAACACTCTATGATCAATATGCCTGCAAAGAATCATGGAGGTCACTGCATTAGTTATTCAGATACTGGAGCTTTTTTATCAAATTTTTAATTATTCTGAGGGTATACTTACTACGAAGGATATGGGTAACAGAGACCTTATTTCATATTTTCACAGAGACTTTTCATGAACCTCCACCAATGTCAAGTTAGAAGAATCTAGGTCGAGCGGTTACGATTTGTGCCCTGTGAACAGATAACAGCTTACTTGAAGGTCTCAAAAATAAAGAAAAATATTCGTAAAATTTGGAAAAAAATACAGGTGGCGCCACCAGTTTGCAGGAAGTGATGGAACATCCAATGATCAATATTCATGCAAAGAATCACGGTGATCAATGCAGTAGTTATTCAGATACTTGAGCTTTTGTATCAAATTTTGCATTATTCTCGGGGTACTTTGGAGCCCGATAGCTCAAAGGATATGGGTAACAGAGACCTAATTTCAGGTTTTCAAGGAGATTTTTCATGGACCTCCCTGTATATTAAGTTTAAAGATTCCAGGTCTAGTGGTTTCGATTTGTGCCCTGTTAACGGATGACAGTTTCATTGCAGGTCTGAAAAGAAAGAGAAAACAATTAATAAAAATAAAAGAATACAGGTGGCGCCACCAGTCTGCATAACCTGATGTAACACCCCATGATCAAAATCCATGCAAAGAATCATGATGATCAATGCAGTGGTTATTCAGATACTTGAGCTTTTGAATCAAATTTTGCATTATTTTGGGAGGTATTTCGGAGCCCCATAGCTCAAAGGATATAGGTAACAGAGACCTAATTTCAGGCTTTCAAGGAGATTTTTCATGGACCTCTCTGTATATTAAGTTTGAAGATTCCAGATTCAGTGGTTACGATTTGTGCCCTGTCAACAGATGACAGTTTCATTGCAGGTCTGAAAAGAAAGAGAAAACAATTTATAAAAATAAAAGAATACAGATGGCGCCACCAGTCTGCATAACCTGATGTAACACCCCATGATCAAAATCCATGCAAAGAATCATGATGATCAATGCATTAGTTTTTTCAGATACTTGAGCTTTTGTATCAAAATTTTGATGATTCTGGGGGGTACTTCGGAGCCTCATTGCTTGAAGAATATGGGTAACAGAGACCTAATTCTAGGTTTTCAAGGAGATTTTTTATGGACCTATCTGGATTACAAGTAAGAAGATTCCAGGTCAGGTGGTTATGATATGTGCCCTGTTAACAGATGACGGCATCTTTTGAGGTCTCAAAAATAGTGAAAAAAATCGTAAAAAATCGAAAAAAAAACACAGGTGGCGCCACCAGTCTGCAGAAACTGATGAAACACTCCATGATCAATATCCATGCAAAGTATGATGGTGATCAACGCATTAGTTGTTTAGATATTTGAGCTTTTGTATCAAATTTTTCATTATTCTTTGGGGTACTTCGGAGCCCCATAGCTTGAAGAACATGGGTAACAGAGACCTAATTCCAAGTTTCCAAAAAGACTTTTCAGGAACCACTCTGGATGTTAAGTGAGAAGATTTCAGGTCAAGTCGTTATGATTTGTGCCCTGTTAACAGATGACGTCACCTTTTGAGGTCTCAAAAATAGTGAAAAAAATCGTAAAAAATCGAAAACAATTACAGGTGGCGCCAATAGTCTGCAGAAACTAATGAAACACTTCATGATCAATATCCATGCAAAGAATCATGGTGATCAATGCATTAGTTGTTTAGATATATTTGAGCTTTTGTATCAATTTTTTTCATTATACTGGGGGGTACTTCAGAGCCCCATAGCTTGAAGAATATGAGTAACAGAGACCTAATTCTAGGTTTCCAAGGAGATTTTTCAGGAACCACTCTTGATGTAAAGTAAGAAGATTCCAGGTCCAGTGGTTACGATTTGTGCCTTGTTAAAAGCCAGACGGCTGGATGGCCTGATGGTTGGACGGACGACGGACAAAGAGTGATCGTTATAGCTCAGATGACTAACAGTCAGCTGAGCTAAAAATAAAAAAAATACAGGTGGCGCCACCAGTCTGCAGAAACTGATGAAACATCTCATGATCAATTAGTATGCCAAAAATCATGACCATCAGTGATGTAGTTAATGAGATATTAAAGTTTTTGTATGAAATGTTTTACTATTCATGAGGGTTGTTTGGGGCCCCATAGCTCGAAGGATATGGGTAACTGAGACCTAATTTCTGGCTTCCATGGAGACTTTTCATAGGTCTCTCAGTGTGTCAATAATTAAGATTTTAGGTCCAGTCTTTACGATTTGTGCCCTGTTAACAGATGTCCACATTTATAAAGGTTTCAAAAATAGAGAAAAAAATTTGTAAAAAATCGAAAAATACAGGTGGCGCCACCAGTCTGCAGTAACTGATGGAACATCTCATGATCAAAATATATGCCAAAAATCATGACCATCAGTGATGTAGTTAATGAAATCTTGAAGTTTTTGTATGAAATTTTTGACTATTCTGGGGGGTACTTTGGTGCCCCATAGCTCGAAGAATATGGGTAACAGAGACCTAATTTCTGGTTTCCAAGGAAATTTTTCATGGACCTCTCAGAATGCCAAGTAACAAGATTCTAGGTCCAGCGGTTACGATTTGTGCCCTGTTAACGAACAGACGGCCGGACGGACGACGGACAAAGAGTGATTGCTAAAGCTCAGATGACTTACAGTCAGCTGAGCCAAAAATCATATTCGGACAACCGATGACATATTACCGGTTCAACCTCTTACAACACCGCCCGCCATTCCATACTTGTCACATACGTAAACATGTAACAAGATTGCTCTGCATACCCTGTTCATTTTTATTCTGAATATTTCAGTTTTCCAACTTATGGTATGATTTCATAACTATTATTTCGTTCAAACATGATCTCCTTTTAAAAGGCCGCCTCGGGCATTCGTCAAATCCAGCCCCTATTTTATCTCCTCACCCCATGCCTGCCTTCCCTGCTTGAACGGTTCATGTTGTATGATTTCAAATATGTACCACCATCTGATAAGCATCAAGCAATATGAGGGTACTGGATCACCCTTTAAGGGGTTTAAATATCTATCCAGTAAAATAACTCAGATAACTGGATAACCAATCTGTAATTAAATTTGGTCTCTGTGAGTCTTGATTCAGCCGGGAGTTGTTACTCAGTATGCCATTTATATTTATCTTTTCATATATACGTGAACATAGATCCCTTATATCTAACAGACGCTGATTTTATTATGAATGCTTGATTTTTCTTTGTCTGTATTTTTATGAATAAAAGAAAATCATGTTAAGTATACTAAGTTCTACTGATTAAAAGGATATAAAATTGTAACAAAATTCATGATGATCATATGCAATACACTTAATAACATATGATGAAAATAAATGGTCCTATAAATATTGGTTGTCGTAAATCTTACTTCTATTCATATCAAGTTTTAATTATAATTTACCTATTATTATACTTACAAAATTAATCATTTATAAACTTCCGACATATTTCAAATTATACAAATCCAAAATGAAAATAGAAATGCTTTAGCTTTCAAATGAAGGAGAAGTGATACTCGACGTTTGAATCCAAGTTCTCAAATGAAAACCTCGGCAGTACAGCATCCTAGGAAAACCGTGAGATCACCTTCTATTTGCACAGTTCCACACAATATCTGACCTTTCCAAATATATTGCAGTTGACTGACATTGTAAAGATCAGTTTTATGTCGAACTAAGTTTGGGTTCTGTACACTCAGCGTACGCAGGCTCACACGACCGTACACACATACACACACTTAACATTGCGCCTGTACAATGGAAAAGTAAACCTTTCCAAAGTCCTACCCATGCTTTTCGGGGTTAATGTTAAGCTGGTCACGCTGTAAGTATTCTATTAAACATACAAAGTGATCATATAGATTAGGAGTCATAATCTTTTGTATGGGTCGTGAGCTCAGACATGCGGAGGATACAACAACCGCTAATAATGAACAAACAAACACGTTTATATGTAAGTCCGTTCTGTTTCAGGTTGAAACATGTCGGGTGTGTAGATAACAGTTTTAGGGACTTGTGTTTGTGTATGTAAATGTGTGTGTGATGCTGTTATCTTTTGATTATCCATAAAGCGACCCCAACTTAGCCAAAGTAAGGGCCAGATGCTGAACTCTGTGACTAGATGTCAATAGATTATGACAAGATGTCAAGAGCTTTTGTTAGATGTCAATAGTTTATGACTAAATGTCAACAGATCATGACTAGATGTCAAGAGATTATGACTAGATGTCAACCTATAATGAGTATCAGTTTAAGGATTATGATGCTGTGTCAATATATTATACTAATGAAAAAATATGAATCGATTATAATTTTGTATCCATTTTCTTAAATACGAATAGATTATGTTTGATACCAATAGATTATGAACCATAAGCATGCAGTGAATTATGAAAAGCTCTCAATAGATTGTGAAAATCTGCTAGTCGATTATTATTATTATGAGATTTCAATTGAATGTAAAACATATAATATATGTTATTTGATTACAAGTAGGGTCAATATACAGTAGGGCTAATCCGAAAAAAAATTTCATCCGACAACATAATGATACTGAACCACTGTATTGAAACATATATCCAATATCGATAATCGAGCCTCTCTGTACAAATTGGTCTCTGGGAATTTCGATCCTGCCAGGGTTTGTAACTCGATATATGCCTTTCATAATTATAAATAATAAACATATTTATTTTACCTGGATTTTACAAATAGTTATCATTACGCTATCTGATTAACTTATCTGGTTGAGGCGTTTAGTGGTGTCAAGAAGTGGAGAAAAACGGAGAACTCGGAGAAAACCACCAGCCGTGGACATGCTACAACAACAGACTTTCATATCCACGCCGGGGATCTAACCATGGTGAGCAGAGAGCGCCGAGCGTTTCACCCGCGTTTGTCCAGGCCCCAGGTATCTTTTAACTAATAGGAAGATCTAGCGTATTTATTTCTGACAGGATGTGATTATGAGTGTTTGTTTGATTTACGTTTTTCTGCCTGTGTATGAACTAACGAAAAACATGATATGAACATTATATTCTTCTGATTTAAAGACATTAAATCGTTTCCAAATGTATGATGGGTAAACTAAATCCACTTTGTATTGGTCACAATCATTAACCTTTCACCTATTTTTATCATAAATGAAACACTTTCTGATGAATAATGCATATAACTATATAACGATTAGACCACCTTCTATTTGCACTATTTTAAAGCACGTTCAGCTATATTGCAGGGAATTAACATTGAAAAGTTCAGATTCATGTCTAAGTTAGGATTCTGTACAGTCAGCGTAACCACACACACACAAGACTGCACACACAAGCACATTACACGGTGAACCAGTACATTGCAGTAACTCTAGATTAGGAGTCATAAACATTCTATGGAGTCGTGACGACAGGCATGCGGAGGACAAACAACAGATTTACAATGAATAAACAACCCATATATATTTATGTAAGTCCGTTCTGTGTCAGATAGAAACATGTCATGTGTGTGTGCGTATATATATATTTATATATACATATATATAAATATATATATTAATATATACATATATATTTATATACATATATAAATATATATATATATATATATATATATATATATATATATATATATACAAACATAGAGCTGTCGAACACAAGTAAGTGTGTTAAAGTCCTGAAATATATGTTTATACAAACATATACTGTAGACTTTTTTGTTCGCGAGACCTTCGATGTCGCAATATTCGCGAAGGGAATAGAATAGAATATTAATATCTGCCATTATTGCATGAAGAAATCCACATGCTCGATGTTCCCTTAACTTCTATATTATTTCATGATGCTGTGTACATAGTTATTTTCTGATATAATTATGGTTATATACATTGTATAAGTTCCTGTATAATAAAACGCGAAAGCCCCCCCGCGCAACACTGAAGAAGTGAAAATCGCGAATTTGAAACCTCGAGAATATGAAGGCAACAACAGTATAAATTTATACTGGAAAGTATACCACATGTGAACTATACTATAGGAAAGCCAATGAAATTTTTTGCGTTTAAATTGACGCAGTATAGACCGTGTGTGCAATTTTTATGGTCTTAATGAAAAAAAAGATCGGTCCTTCATATATAAGGAACTTTTGAGCGTTAATAACAGTAGTAAGCAGCGTGAGGACTGTGTGTAAATGTGTGTAAATCAAAAGCAAATGTGACCCTAACGTCAAACTAGATGTCAACAGATTATGACTAGATGTCAACAGATTATGAGGAGATGTCAACAGATTATCACTACATGACAACAGATTTTGACTAGATGCCAAGATGTCAATATATTTTGACCGAATTTCAAGATTTTACGACTAGATCTAAACAGATTATGGCTATGCGTCAATAGATTATGATTAGATGTGTATAGACTATGACTAGATGTCAACATATTATGACTAGATTTCAAGATTTTACAACTACATTATGATTATGACTATATGGCATTACAGATTATGACTATATGTCATCAGATTACGACTAGATGTCAGCATATAATGACTATATGTCAATAGATTATGATGACTGGTCAACAGATTATGATTAGATGTCAAATGATAAGGTTTATGTGTTATTCTAATACACTTATAATGAAATATCGATTGAATTTAATTTTATAAATTGAATAAATTGAATATATAATTGAATAAAAGACTTAAGTTACATTTATTGAGTTTAATATGAAATATTATATATCTTAACCTGATAAAGAATTAACATGAACTGGAAACAAACCTTATTTTTTAAAACCTTACACTTAATTGTATTATATTTGAAATTTGTCCTCTAGACAATAAAAAGGTATATCTATATATATATATATATATATATATATATATATATATATATATTTACACGTCTGTGTGATGGTGTGTGAAAAAAAGTTGCGAGTCATCCCCCCACCCTTGAAGAAAAATGACGCCACTGTCAATATACTATGATTAGTATCAAAGGTTAATTTTAAGTTACCACTAGTATGTGTTCTGATACTTAAGATTTAAAGTCAGGTACTAGCAGATTGTGATCAAATACTAATAAATTATGATCAGGTACGAATAGGTTATGATCAGTTACTAATAAATTATGATCGGTACTTATAGATTAAGATCGGTGCTAATAGATTATGACCAGGAACTAATTGATAATGATCAGGTATTAATCGACTACGGTGAGGTTTCGATAGATTATGATCAGGTACCAAAAGATTATGATCAGGTACCAAAAGATTATGATCAGGTACCAAAAGATTATTATTAGGTACCAAAAGATTATGATCAGGTGCTAATAGATTTAATCAGGTGCTAAAAGATTATGATAAGGTACTAACAAGTTATGATACGGTACTAAAATATTATGATTTGGTACTAACAGGTGAATATATTATGTCACTAAATAACGGATAGGTTCCAATAGACGTATTAACGTGGTACCAATAAATTATGATTATTTTCCGGTAGACCACGGGTGACTACCACAGAATGTGACTGGTTGATATGTTATGATTTAAAGCCGACAAATTATGATAATGTGCTCTAGCCTTCGAGTTCAGGTCAATATATCACAATTTGGTATCAGCAGAAAATATACAGAAATCAGCTGATAAATGTGCAATAAATATATAATGCACTAATATATCTAGTGTGTGCATAGTACCAGACCTCGGTGCACATGGGATAAGGAATACTGTAATGGAATGGTAACTGAGGGTTCGTGTCCCTTTGACCGTTTTGCTACCCTAAGACCCCCAGCCAAGGTTTTCACCACATTCGCCTATGAATGAAACTGTACTGATATTTTAGATTAGATTCCCCTGAGATGTGTCTTTAGTGTAACGATCCTATGGACTGGAAAATAAAGAAATACCATGCACAGGTGAGACTGACAATGTAAGCATAGTATTAAAACGGATACGACTGTCACTAGAATGTGTTTGTTTGTGTGTCTGTGTGTGTGTTAAATTGTTGTTCAACTTCTGAAAAAAAATCAAGTCGTAAGACTTTATTGGTAATTTATTTCATCTTTACACCGTTGCTGCATGGTTTGTTGTGTTTCGTTTAATAATTGAGCAACAAAATGTAAGGAACGATAAATTAAAGTAAAGAATACATTAGAAA
This sequence comes from Sipunculus nudus, assembly GCA_026874595.1. NCBI lineage: Eukaryota > Metazoa > Annelida > Sipuncula > Golfingiida > Sipunculidae > Sipunculus > Sipunculus nudus. The sequence continues at coordinate 9,521,146 of CM049312.1, read as the reverse complement.
AGTACATCTGTCGATCTTGAGCAAGGCCGTTCTATCTGTATGAGATCTACAAATTGTGTTCATGAATTTTCAGATTGGATAATTTAAATATTTAAATAACATTTACTTGCTCGAAAAGAAGAACCTTTTCTCCTGCCAGTGAATCTGGGAATGTAACGTCACCAAGGAATTTGGACAAAATGGGCACTTTTAACATACGATTGGCTGAATTGTCATAACCAGTAACACGTGGGTTCTTATAAATTTTGTTATTCATCACTAACAACGGAGAGCCTAGTCAGTAGACTGGTGTGAAGGAAACATTATCGGACTGGGATGTGCTAATACTTTTTTTTTATTAATATTTAGCTATACCTTTTGTCCCTATCAAGTATATATTATTCAATTTTTCAAGGGCTATTGGGTGTTATACCCCGGCCAAACTCAGACATGTAAACTATTACATGCCTATTACATGGTTTAAAAAAGCGCACAATTTAATATTTGGCCCGAGTCACTTGCCCTAAACGGGGACTCGCTCGGTCATGAAACTACCGATGCGGATGCGGATGTATAGCTGTCATGGGCCTTGTTTTAACTGAAAGCACTGGGGGGGGGGGGGGGGGGCATGGAGTCAAGTTTTATGGCGAGGACGACGGTCCCCGTCATATCTAACCCCCTCCACCAGCCACATTCATTTTGGAGTCTATATTTTGTTGATAAAAGACTAAATCAATAAATTTTGTTCAATTTCATATATATATATATATATATATATATATATAAATATATATATATATATATGTATATATATATATGAAAGACCAAGAACATTTGGAGATTTCGGGAAAATGTTGCAGAGTCCCATCCGACAAGAAGAGATAATCTGTTACAGATTTTGAATGGTTATAGACTTTTTCTTGTTGTATTTTATATCTTTATCGTATCCTAATATGATAAGGAATCCTGTCGTAACTGATAATCATTTTATGGTTATCATTATTGATCATAGTGAAATGAATGATCTTATACTGGCATAATCGCGAAATTTAAGTCTTACGAATATAAAGCCAATTATAGCATTATACGCATTTAATACCTTATTCAAAAGCACTGAACAAAAAACACGATCTTGGGAATATTCTCTCATTAAATTTACATACATATTTGTACGAACCCACATCAATGTATTTGCTCATACACTGGACCAATGGTTATTGGTTAACAGCATCATTATGACTGTACAGTGTGCACATGGACACACGTATTATATACATTTTACATCATTTTTTTATCACGGACTCACGGTTACCTCTGACCCAAATTCATCTATCCATCATGGACTAAAGTCAAAATTGACAATGGGTTCCCAGCCCCAAACCAGGTGTGCTGTTGGTGAGAGTTAACAATATAGAGCGAGGCAGTTAGTAACCGTATTCGACTGATGCTTTTTCGAGGAGTAAAATTAAGCTCCGCCTACCACCGCAGCAGCCAAGAAGTAGTACTCCATTCGAATGAAGTCCAGTTAAACTGTCTGCCGCTGACCATAAGCATAGCCGCCGAAGATGAAGAAACTTTTTTTTTATTAAGTCCACATTGAGCCAATCAATGTAAAACAAATGAGGAGTCGATTCTTATGGGCTAACATTTACGAAACCTCGCTTCTCTGGCAGACAAATATGCACTGATCACGTGACTAATTCCATTTACTTTTTACAACACGTAGATTTTATCCGAGGAGTTTATACTGCATGAGCGAGGAATTCGTGTAACACAAGCCATGAGCCCAATATAAAACGAGTGGAACGGGGAGAACGTGCTACATAAAACCGACCATTCAAATACGTCTAGTGTCTAAAACGTCTATGATAGCAGAGGGCACAAGGTCCCCAGAGGGAGACTAATTTTAGCGCATGGCAATGTTAACTAAGCTGGTACCTGCCCTCATTGAATCCACATCGCATATACTCATAAAGGGAAAATTTAATGGACGGGGGAACCAGTCCAACTAATTATTGCAGAGATAAACCTACGTTCAACAAGCGGAATTAGAGTATTTAATTATTGAGAATTAAATGAGGGTGTCTAAGGTCTAATACAGGCCTAGTTTCAAAATCATGGACCTCAGGCACTCTAGAGTCCTACTGTTATTATCAGGGTGCCTCGTTCCCACTGCAGTCCTCTTATTATTATCATCGTGTCTCATGCCGTCAGCGTTCCTGTTATTATCATCATGATCCCTAAGATCTTCTACAATCCACTTAATTTTATTATCATGATGGCTTCTGTGGCCCCTTTAGTCCCCTTATTGTTAACATGGTACCTCTGCAGTCCACTTTAATCAATGTGCCTCAGGTCACTTACGGTTCTCTTATTAATATGATTCTGCATCTGAAGATATATACATATGTGTTTAGTCTTCGACGGAGAACTAAAAAAAAAATAAGCCAGTGTACCCGTATACTTTAGCAAACAGTCTAGGGCATACTTTTGACTTTGACACTGACTTCGTCAAATGCCCCAAAATTAACTTAAAGATTTATGGCAACCATGGCCGATATTAGGCTGCATTTCATTCACTGTAAGTACACACTTTCAAAGTCGAAAAGGTTATTTGCCGTTTTTTTTATCAATATTAAATCATGAAAGCTGCATTATCTTGAACTATTCTTTCTCCATACACTCTTCACTGAGGAACAAAATGACCGCCTCACAAACAGGTTGTTGCAGTGGGAGTGAGGGGGGGGGGGGGGGAGGGGGGTGCACTCAGGTTCCGATTCAAAGTGACTCTCCATAGATAGCGCCTTGACCACAAACTTGTGTCCCCTATTTCACACTGGTATTAGAGTATCTGACCTTTAGACGGAATAAAATATCCTTAGTATGAATGATATCTGTAGCATGATTCTTTATAGTGTTTCCTTGCTGACAAATAGAGTAACGCTTCAGTCTACATATATGTGGATATGCTGGAGTGGTAGATGTTTGCAGTTTGCAGCACAAGAGTCAGGTAGGTCTTCCTTCAAAGAAACCCCCACTGACCTCACATTGCCGGAAATCCCGTCAGTCCGCGTACACCAAAAAAGTCAAGATCGCACCTGTATTTTAAATTCACGCTCACTTCTGAATTCATGCTGACATACACCCATTTGCCGATGACGAGCACTATATTGATGCACATCCATGGTAAAAATTAAAAATTCTTAATAAGATTGGGTGAATTCTTGCTCTTGAGTTCATCCATCGGTAGTCTCGGATAATTATTAAGCTGATTTACGAGTGATCGCAAGCTCACAATTATTCTTACAGCTTGGCCTTGCTCACGCTGAATGGGGTGGCTATGCAAGAACAGTCGCCTAAACAGTAAGGCCAAGGCAAAGAGTCGGTTGAATGAACCCGTAGTAAGAGGTTTGTAAATACTTGGGGGAGGATGTAATCTCAATTATCCAGTATTGTTCTTCTATTTATAAATCATGATATAACATTAACCGAATTAAACATAATCGCTAAATTTTATTTCAGATTTTTCATAACCCGTTATAATTACATATCAGAGACATATCAAATGTCAGTAGTGAACATTGCTATATTCCCAACTAAGTACTGCGTTTTGCTGCCATCTAGCGGAAGTTAAACGAAACAAGCCATCTCGTGATATGCGGAGTGTGGATCCGGTTGATGGTTGGAGCAGCCATCACCGTGAAATGTGTCAAGGGATTACATGTTACTAAGCACTTTCCGTTCATAGGCAAAAGTTTACCTATGCTGAATGTACTTATAACGTATAAAATATAACACATAGATAAAAAGGAATACGGTAATAATAAGCACATATATATATAGAATATATATATATATATATAATCATATGTATATATACATAAATTTATAAACATATATATACTTATATAATGAAGAAGTAATAAGCAAGTAAATCGTTGTATATTTTTGTGCTGTATGGACAGTTAAGTATGTTTATACACTATGAATATTCCTACGTCATATCATATTGCTCTTATTTCAATTGTCCAAAAGTATGTTTCTGCATGTGCTGGCAATACCATGGTCATCTCAATAAATTGTGGGTATGATGTTTAATATTTTCTTACTTATTATTTCTGTCATTATTTAGATTTAGAGGAAAGTTGAGTTAGTAACGGTAACATCATCATACACATAGCACTGAGCTCCTCCCAAGTCTAAAATCTATAATTATTTTTAAGATGAAGACATTTGTCAACAATTTGATGATACAGGGTTCGATTTCTGGTTAAGGATAACCCTGTGTTCTTATCGTGTTACGTGTAAAACCGAATAATTGAACTCGCCTTTAACAAAGATATTAATGATACCTTTGTCGAACGATGGAAAAATCCCACGCCTCAGAACATGACGATGCTGCCATCTAGTGGATAATTTAGGAACTATAGATGAACATGATCTTCAAGCAAAGCACATCCCCGGAAATTAATATTAAATGATAACGTAAGTAAGCCAGTTAGGCAAGCTTGTGTTTTTTTTAATACGCGACTGACGGATCGTTCGATGCAGCAAGATTAACCGACCACTCTGTAATGAATGTCACGGTGGGAATGTGTTGTCTATTACTCTACTTAAAAAGTTGTGTCAGTATGTAAAACAAAGCAGAGGTAATGTGGAGCAAAGTCCGATACAAAATGACAATGACGGTCACGTTCGCAGTTTTGCCTAAAAAGAGCGGCTCGTGTTTTTAATCGTTTTGTACACGGGGATATATACTTTTCGTACACGGAATTGAGTACTCAAGACTGAATAAAACTATAAAATACAGAGGTCATTATTAATTAGACGTACTAAGTGTTATTTGGTATCTTAAAAACTGCTCAATTCCGATCAACCATGCTTTTCTCTGCTGGTATGTGCTTGCCCTTTCAAGGGGCCAAATCACCTATAAAGCATCTTGAATTAACACGAAAAATAGCTTCTTCCCTTTAAAATAAACTTGTACCTGCCAAAACATTGCCATGAAAGCGTTTGCTTGCTCCTGTAAACGAGTGTTTGGAACAGTGGACCGGGAGCGATCAGAAGTGTCTACATAAATACAGTGCGTGGGACTCGATAGGCCACTAAACCTGCCAATCATAATATACCCTGACTGAGTTGGCCCAAAAATGTATTACATATGTCCACGCTAGCTGAAACGTTGTGTGTTGTGGCTCACAATCAGATTTCCGGTTACGTGGCTTGTTATGGTAAACAGACACAGGTGGACTGTATTTACAAACACGCAGAGCCATAGCAAGGTGATAAACAGCCGTATGTGAGGTACTGAGACTTTGTGCTAGGATGGTTTTGCTGGAGAACTTTTGTATAAAGCAAAACTAAACTGAAATTGTGAATGTAAAGACATAATATTGCTCCTGAATATGTCCCTCTAAACCTTTAATATTATATTTATTTTAGTTTTTTGACAAAATCTGACACTCTGTACATTTACATTACAGGCAACATCTTGCTTAGCATTTGTTGTATCTTTTCTAAATTTCCAACAGTTTCACCAATCCTCACATAGGTGAATTACAATGTAAATTACGTAAGGCATATGAATTTTTTATCAGTACTATGTCAGGTAAATCAGAATCTCTGTTTAAACCACTGATGATTATTCAAATGTCTTTTTTTTAAGGATAGGTCAATGGCCTGAAGACGGCACTGTCTGGACAAAGAGGATAAAGTTTACCATATAACAAGAATGATATGTTATTACAAGAATGATATGTTATTACAATAACGATATGTTATTACAAGAATGATATGTTATTACAAGAATGATATGTTATTACAAGAATGATATGTTATTACAAGAATGATATGTTATAATTAAGCCGTCTTGATTTCAGAATTGTGTATGCTCGGGAGTAATTGATATTCTTAACTTCTCAAAATTCATTTATCTATTAAAATTTTTAGGATGGCTTATCCGACACTGAATACGTTAAACGGCGGTTCGGAATGTTGTCGGATAGATCCTAAAAGCGGTTAATCTATAATCAATGGTTGATTCAAAGGACGCATAATATTTTGTAAACAATAGCTTCTGCCGAAGAAATGTACCAAGTCTATGTAATAAACCTACTTTGTCACATAGTTTTATAACGACTGCCGAAGTGTTAGCTTCCCAGGTAAGATAAGAATTGATAGGGGGTCCAAGGGGACAATGCTCCTCAAAGCTTTCGATGACTTGTTAATTGATATTAGAATTAAATGTATTTGATGGTTTTAGCTTACAGACATTAACAATGTAATATTTTGACTTAGGTATTGGCATGATTTTAACTCACCGGTCCGTAGAGTAATGATTTTACTCTCAGACTATACATGTCCGTTCTGAAAAATGGGAAGTTTCTTTAATTATCACTTCATACTGATTAATAGAAGGTTACAACGAGAAGTCGAATTATCTTGAAGTCCAGAAAGGGTACCGGAAGCCGCTAATTTATACCCAGATCCACAACAACCCCAAAACACACACACACACGTATACGCACAGATAATAAAATCACTGATTTTCCAGAGCATTCTTTATGGAAAAAGAAAACAATTTCAGTTACTGAGCTTTGAAAGTTTATTGAGTGAAGCACAATGTTGACCGTATCACTGACGGCACAAGGACTTGCGGAGTGGTGGAGTAATTTTCATCGTTACAGTTGTATTAAACCCTTTAAACGTAGATGTTACAAACAGTGACGTGATGCTCAAAGCAGATCTAAACAGATTACTGCACCATTGACTTGCAAAATAATAGATCAAACTGCAGCTGCCCGAGTTAATTGAAGCGAAATTAGCAACAATATAAACCCTTGACCAGTTCTTGGCAAATGACCTTTAACCTGGAAGCACACGATGTAGCGTATGAGTTATTCAAAATGTTTTTTCATACACAGAGTTTATTATTTTTGTAGTATTGTAAAAGTAATTACAGCATAGAGGCGCGAGAAAGCCAAGCCAAGTTTGAAATTTTACATCCGAATCCTGATGACGTAATTGAAGACATGTCAGCATTACGCGCCCTCTGGTGGCAGTTCCTTACAGCTTGTTCTTGTATTTGAAGTCCGTTCCCTTGATGTGGTTTACCAGCCTGTGAAAAAGGAATCAAATTGTAAAAACGAAAATGTGTCCAGTAATCAATAGAATAATTGCACATTTGTGTATGTGTATATTGCTGTCTGTTTGTCTTTCCGTCTGTCTGTCTGTCTGTCTGTCTGTCTGTCGCTCTCTCTCTCTCTCTCTCTCTCTCTCTCTCTCTCTCTCTCTCTCTCTCCCTCTGCTTTCAGTGTGTATTTATATGAGATAATAAAAAAATGTCAAAAGCTCAATTTCTGATCAGAAATATTGTCGATTGGTTCTATTACATATACTTATGTGAAATATGTAGTTTTCAATGTTTGGGTATAATTAAAATGCTCTCGTGTCGAAAGGACCAATTTATATATCTTGACTACAGACTGCGCTACCAAGATTCTTCCAAAGTATATTTATAACTTTAGAGATGTAAAAATGGGAGATTTTCTTTTGTTCAAACGTATATTTATACCATAAAGTAACTAAAAAAACGTTGTTTGATATATATATATGTGTTGGCAAGGGAATTATTTCACTGACCAGTCCTTGGCGTAGTTGATGGTTCCGGCGTCGACGGGTGCCGAGAGACCACGGATTTTACCGAGGAACTCATCGTGAGCCTTCTTGTGGGGGTCATAGCCGCCATAACCAGCCTTCTGCATCATACCCTAAAACAAAAACAAATTAACATTTATTAAGAATTATTTAAAGATGAAGACAATATGCAATGAACCATTTTCGTCATATATATGGTAAAGGAAAGGTCAATATATTAAATGCAAGAACGAAAACTTGAGGAAAATAGTTGAAAATAGTTCGTAATCGTGAAAACGTGAGGAACCTCGTCTGTTTAATGTAGGTATGAAGGCCGTGAGTTGCTAAGGCAATGACTCTATAAACTAAAAATGAGTCTAGTGCATAAAGCAAATTCGTGAAATTTTAGTCCCTCGCTTCTGCCTCTTGTTGTCTTCATGCTTACCTGGTCAATATGTTTCAGTTTTTATGTTTGCCTGAAGATGTTTCAACATATCATAATTTTTGTTGTGAAATAGGAACAAAACTTGATATTTTTGAAAAACCAATCCCGACCAAGGTATGCATGAGAGCAATCACTGATCCAAATTTGAAAAAAAATGATAATATTTAGGAAAGTTATCGCACGGAAACTAAAACCTGACGTACGGACAGTTAGCGGGACAGAGGGACAGACAGACAAACCCAAATCAATGTTCCCAGTTCCGGGAAGCTGGGGACTATAATTTGGATTAAAGATATTAAAGTGCATTTATATCTGTGGGTACTGTTCATCTGGTATCTGTCATATTTTGTCACTTTCGGACCGACTCAGACTTATTAAAAACCTACCTCCTCGTCAGCGAAGTGGTTAGCAGTGACGTCACAGAGCGCCTTCAGGTTACCGGCGCTGTTGTCGTTGCTGACGTCAAACACCGCCTTGAACAGGGACTTGTGTTCTTCATCAAGGTTGTCATACTTTTAATTAAAAAAGTAAATGATAAGTGTGAAGAAAGATATTAAGACGTTTGTTGGGTCTTTCACTTAAAAATATAAAAAATGACGTTACTACTTAAGGCCAAAAAAAAATAAAAAAAGGTATGGTTCTGAGGCACTTTTTCAGAAATCTCTGCGGGCGGGCGGTATTTTATTTTTTACCTTTTTTGTACGTTTCGATAAAACAGGTTAACAGGTAAAAGTACTACATAACAAAGGAAATCGTATCAAAAATGTATTATTTAATCTTCTTTAAAGATGAAAATAAAAATAAAAATGTTTGATGCGGGGGGTTAAAATTGACGCGGGCGGTGCCTGAGAACCATACCTTTTATTTATTTATTTATTTTTTTTTGGGCCTTATCTATTATTTTTTCTTTCACATTTTTTTCTTCAAAAGAGTTATAAAATTTTTATTCCATGCATTTTATATTGAATGTGCTGAATAGATTCAACGCTTCTTAAATATTGCCATTAATACATGATCTGTAAACAAAACTTTTAAATGTCTGTATGTTCTTCAAATATTCATGACGTAATGAAACTATGTCATCATGTGAGCATAAGATTGATCGTTACATCAAGATGTGACGTCACTTCTAGAAGCACTGTATTCAACTAAAATGATCATCACTTATCATGCTGAGAGCAATATGTGGAGTACATTATCATTTTCCCTCGTCTCATCGTCATAATTAAGTCGCATGATATCGAGCGGAAGCCTTTTGGTCTGAGCCTACTCAGACATAACCACCTGCCAAATATTTCCAGTCACGCTCTTTTGTACACTGTTATCAAAAAGGTTTTCATAAAGTGATATCATAAGTACATGGAAAAGTGAACTGCGATTTATCGTTGTAACTAGAAAAGTTTAAATTAAAAACAATATCTGAGCACTATCCTATTACAACCAGATTTTGTCAAATATGTCCGTTTTTCCTTAATCAAAAATCGCTTGCTCAATATAATATATGGAAACGGTTTATCGGCCTTAACTATGAATAAAACGATGTTCGTTCGCATCCGCTTTAGCCATCCTCTTGTCTGATGGGAAAAGCGTTACCATCAGAAAAGGTTTACTGCTTTAGATGTAGGCTGGTTTTCCGTTCAAAGCTGGCCAATTGAGCTTTTGCCAATTGACAAAATGCCATCCCAAAATCCAAATCGTTTGACTGAGCACGAGTAAGCCATCTTTGATAGAATTTTATTCATATATGGGGGTAAATGGACGCAATACGATTTTCATTTCCTGATACCTTTCACAGTTTTGACAGAACTTGGGTGATTCATTTAGAAATGTAGGTGATTCATTTTGAGAAAAGCTAGACCAAAGTAGAACAGTTATCACATTATTATTATTTAGAATTAATGTGGGGAAACAAAGCTAAAAGTCTACAATATCTGAGGTGTACAAAAAGGCCGCATAAGGTCGATATTAACCACCTTCTCTCTATTCTGTGGAGGTAACCGCCTCCATCTTTTTAAATGCTTGAATATACCAAGTACTATTTATAAATGCAGAATACAAATCAGGTTTTTAACTACATGACACGCGATAATACCGGCTTCAACAAGACTCTTTGTACCACTCCTGTGGGTCCTGGGTATCATCCTAATTTCTGGGCCATAACACAGAGGAATCCCAGAAAGACGCACTCGATTGCGAGTGAAACACGACCTTTGGGCATAGTCGCCCCAATTAGCCTGCAGTGCGCTCACCTTTGGTTGAGCCCGACCGTGAAAAGTCTCATTGCTCTTGCGCTCAGATTCAAACTCACGACCTCCCGGCTTGGCGCCCAATACTCTACCCCTAGACCGTAGAAGCCGGTCACTTCCCGTCTTGGAAATTCAAAGCGCAATTTAGGTACGCTTGATCAAATACTGAGCCTGTTTTTGCTGAACAGATTGAGCAAATTGAGACGCAGAGTTGCTTTTGTATGTAAATGTGTAACAATCCCCGTGCCGCTATCATCATCAGCCTTGCAACTGCTTCTAAGGCTTGCTTTCCTCATACCTTCTATGTCACTGTCACTCACCACTGTCACATACACCACAGCAAGCATCATACATGCATCATGATTCCATAATATACCTGTCAAATGTGACTCTGTGTCAACTTATGTAATTCCAAAGTGACAAGGAAGACACTGTTACACAAAGCCGCAATGGTAAATCAACAACAAAAAAACACCAGCTCATCTTTTTTGTCAAACAAGAAGTCCTCTCCCTCTCTTGATATACTTATTTCAAACTTAATGGCAAATTTCTTTCCATTTAAGAGTACCTTTATTTTATAAACTTATCTTACACAACTCTTTTTTTTCTAAATGAGAGCCTTGTTTCATTCGGTTATATGATATTACATCATGCCATATTCAATTGAAAGCAACCGAGATCGTTCTGGGCTGCGTGTTATTCTTTAATTCCTTTAAAGACTGTCCATTCCAATAATTATAAGTTGACTGCCTAGATCAGTCTAAGGACAGGGATATAAGTATCGACGATATACCAAAGGTTACACTGTAAATAAATGTTAAAAAGAAAGAAGACACAGGCGTTTGAGCAGACCATCAAACTCTATGATCTAAAATTATGAAGCGTTAAATCCACTGAGTGAGGTGCAAATATGGAGAGGTAAAGACGGCGGAAAAAGCAACGAAAACCTGTGATACTGCGAAAATAGATATATGACAAATAAAAGAACATCTGAAATACGAGTAGTATATCGTATTTCGAAATCTCTAACTTGGTTTCTCCAATCTAAAGGTGATGCACGAAACAAGAGATAAAATGTCCCCGAAAATAATAAAAATATTTTAAACTTGAGATGAAAAATAATACTTACGAAGACCTTGAAGGACTCGTCCCAGACAAATGGTTCGGGGATGTCGAAACCCATGGTGATTGAGTTAGTAGACTGAGCTTCGCTGAACTCGAGCCGGAGAGGTGCTGCGACAGTACTGGTGAAGTAGGTTCACTGCTTTGGAGGCTGGGAATCTGGGGTTTATATAGGCAGACAGCACGAGGGATTGTGTGGTCGAGCTGCACGTATGTACAACAATTATCTCAAATCCAGACATCATAGCAAGTACGTTCAGATTTTCGATGCCTGTTATAACAGGTTTAGTTATACAAGCTTGTCCCTATTTTTTTTTATTTTATGATCGCCCTGATGTCACAAGATTGGCTCATTTCAATGACAGCCTGGAGGGAAATAGTCAAATCAAGGCGTTCATCGAATTAACTGCGGGTCATAAAAGCTTTACACAATGAAAATGGATCTAAACCGTAGCTTGTGGCTAAGTTTCGCACGATTTCAGGTATAAAAAAAATTCCCGGTGTTACTTATTGTTGGGTAAGTGGTAAAAATGCTGTTACCGCACTGTATGATGGGATTGATCCGGATGCTTCTGTGGAATTTAAATGTCATGTAAAGAAGAGAAAAATAAACAAATATGGTGTGAATATTTAAAAGCCTTGCCTTTTGAAAGGCAGAATAAATTCTAGGATAATATTAGTTAAGAGGGAAGAGTTGTATATCTTTGTAATCAATAATTGATACAAATTAATGCGTTTGTATGTTCTTATTTTATTATTTATTAATATATATAATATTATAATTATTAATATATATATATATAATTATTTTTAACTTATCAGTTTTGATTGTAATATTTATTACCCAGAGTATTATATATATATATATATATATATATATATATATATATATATATATATATATAAATTTAAAATGCCTGGCGTTTGTGGCAAGTGTGTCTATATATTCAAAGATGTTACAGGAAGGGCATTAATAATTAATATTAACAATATAATAATACTTAAATAACGTATACATAAACGTATAAATATATTAATCAAACAACAAGCTGAAATGTGTTGTTGTTCCTCCTTGCTCGATAAATGATCTCGCTGTGGTTAATTTATTCAGAACAAGAAAGAAACCTGAGGCCATGACCTCCACTAGGAAGCTTATTAAATTACACGTCAGCACGGAAAATAATTATCCACAATGAAAAGGAAGAATTTGGAGATAAAATATACATCTGATAATGATTCAGATAACATATAAATGTAATGCATTAGTCCTTTGCTGTCATCCTTAACCTCCAAAAATGTGAACAGCATCTGTTGAGAACTGTTTGCGTTAAACTGCAGAAAGCAAACCAATCACCAAATATAAACATTACACCGCTCGCCATCTGGTAGGCATTAAACATTTTAAGAACTTAATCGTTATAAATTTATTTTATAATACTTCACAACCACTTTATATATATATATATATATATATATATATATATATATATGTATTCTTATTTTTATTATTATATCCCATAATATCAAGTATTCCGTAGAATATGTCTAAGCATGTCCAATTTAGACAGTATATATTTATTTTCAAAACATTTATGGGCCAAAATCAAAACAACAAAACTTATCTCATACATAAGAGAACACTTGACTTCTTTTAAATCACTGTACTACAGTCAAACCTCTCACCACTATAATTGTATATGTAATCGAGGTCATCATCATAGATATAATGCCAAATACTAGCTAGAATGCCAGTCCGGAAACAAAAATAATGGTCTAAGGAAGAGGTTTCAAATATGTTATGTCTATCACCGTTCAGGCCGGGGTGCATTCCAAAAAAATACTGCCAGTGTCACCGAATGCCCGTCCACGTGATGGCGGTATGATGATTACTACAGTCAACGTCAGTCAGCCGCGCTCAGAACGAGGCCATAAAAGTGTCGTCTGCTTTTCATATTTGTCTTTGTTTTCAAGATAAATATCTGCTGCGTTTTGTTTTATGTGGATCTTACTCCTATCAGCCAGCCTCACACAGCCTTGATATTTGTCTGTTGTATCCTGGATGAAAACAAATACTTGGCTTTTTCGGTTTTTCCATTCTTACATTACCTTTGACTCCGCCAACGATGGTGACAGCGGGTCACATGACCAGCTTGGTTTGTGTGCTAAAGATCGAGCCATATCTCCGAAAAAAAACTAACTGAATTGTGATCAAATCTTGTGGTAGGATTGTGCTATTGGCTGAAAATGTTATAATTTTGTGACAGATGGGTTAAATTGAAATGCAGACCGATCTCGATTAGGATTCAGTCTTATTCGCCCTTTTTTCTTTGCTGTCCTATTTTCCCCTACAGCATCTTCAAAATGTTTTGATTTTCTACTTGGTCTGTTGCCCGAACTCGAACAATTATGCAAAACGGTCAATTAATCAACTTTGACGTTTTGGTATTTTGTGGATAAGCGAGGTTCTTTCAAAGTTTCGTGTAAAGAAATGACGTCATCATGGTAACACCGCCATCACGGAAGGTGAGTGGTCGTGACAGGTCGAGACATGGTAGCTGCTGGTTGCCACTAGGGAATCATCCTGTGACCGCCGTGTGCGTTTGATTGTATGTGACCCCTCGTCTTGCATGTGACTTGTAAGAAGTCACTCTATGGATGGCCAGGTTTACCAGGTTAATTTCTAATTCGATCCAGGCAGCTGGACGGGCGGTTCACAGACCCCTTCTAGGCGCGGGTCTAGGAGTTTTTGCAGGGGGGATAGATAAACTTCTTGTGATTATTCCCTGTCATTGTTTAAAATTGGTCTAAGAAAAATATGTTCACCCCCTGAATCCGCGCCTGCCCTCTGGCTACCGTAACAGAAAGGCTACGCATTACACTGATAAAGAAACAAATCCTACACCAATATAATCGTTGGTAATAGATTTTTTTATTAGTTTTTCACAGCACATAATATGCAAACGTTCCTAATGATTATCGGTTAACTTTGTAGGCAAAAGGCATTTCTCTTTACCCTTGTTTCAGAAGTTTTTTTTAATGCAAAACTGTTTTTTTTTTCCAAAGAAATTCAGGGAAATTATATGTAATGTTGGGAAAAGCTGGTTTCATTTCGAGTTTGGACCTAAATGCCGCTAGCAGCTCTGGCGGAGGTACGTGTTTTCTAGTTCATACCTTTAATTCCAAGATGTATCACTGAACATGCAAAGTTTTCAATGTCTCCATTTAAAGAAAACTATACATAAGTTTGCCATTATTGTAATTTGTAATTGATAAATTTAACATCAATAAAATATACATAGTACATTAAATCCTATAATTCTCCTTTTTATCATAAAGATAACATTCAGCTCTCCTCTTGCTGATCACTGAGATATATCAAATAGATTAATTTTTCGCAATTTTATGTAAGCAAACTAGGTATCTTAAGATGCCACAGACATGTTCCTCCACCAGGATCGTAATAAAAACGTTGGTGTATGCTACACAGAAATATGTGGGTCTATAGTTCCATGTATGGATCACAGCTGAGCTCTGCCTCCTATAGAATTAAGGCGGCCCCTAGTACTGACGTCCTGACGAATGGCTCTGGCCTCGACCTTGATAAAGTATAAGTCCTGTCTTACAATGATAAAGTATCCTTTATTGAAACATTATATTGTGGAGCAGATTACTTTCAGCATGTAATAAATGTATCCTATGGTGTCACCCTTACCTTCTACAAATGGTATAGCAATCTGTGCATACTTTTTTTACGTGGGGTTGATTACAGACACACTAATAAAATAGCCATCCAATCAAACAAATAACCATTAGGCGTTATTAATCATGCTTCCAGAGATATTTTAAGATTAATTTTAGGACACCCTGTAACTCCATGTCGTGCCACGAAAGATCATGCGTTCACAATAATTCATCTCACTCACTGAGCGTAATGTATTGTCTAACGTAATGTCTAAATTGCCGGTAGAGTCCCTGCACTATGAAAACCAGAAATAACTCGCAGAGCGCATATCTCCACCAAAACCTAGATTTACATCAGTATTCCATCCCATGGCCCACAATCTTGAGGATCCCATGAAAATTTTAATGAAATTGAGGATATGACAAATTCAATGTGTAGATTGAGTAGGTTCAATTATATATATATATATATATATATATATATATATATATATATATATGGGGGTTCTTCAGTTGGCGTTTTACAATGCACCTAGTTCCATGAAACACCAACATGCGTACATTGGACTTTTCTTGGCCCCTTACCAAGTTTCAACGAAAATTAAATCAATCAAACAATTCTGATTAATCAGTAATCAATATAAACATTCATACATTTATGAATGTCCTCAACAACATTAACTGCAAAGAACTTTCCCAGTTCTCGTTAATGGGATCTGCCAAAGTACTGAAAGATTAGTGTCTGGCAAAGTACTTAACATGAGATTGACGGCCCAGGGACAGATTTCTGTGACGATCCCGGATCGCATTAATCACGTGGAGCATTAAGAAACCGATCATAGGATGTCTTTTTCGGTGGCTGATTTAGGACACAGTCAAGGTTTTATATCTGTGAGATATATTTTTTTCATAAAAATGAAAATTTTGTTTTAAATTTTATATCTCTTCAGACAAACAACAAAACCTATATGTATATAAATATAGCAGATCAAACATAGGATATGTTCTGTGGATTCTAAACACCTCATTGGGACTAAAATTTATTTTATATACATTTTAAAGCTGAAATGAACCAAGGTAGTTTGATGATAATAATACCTTTATCATCAAGTGTGCCTTTAGATGAGTGTATAAAAGGACCACTAAAGCGTTCATATCTAACGGCGTGTGGCGTACGTGACCGAGCGGTCTAGCTCTGTATTGCCTATTCACGCCTATATGTTGACTGACACTAAGTCACCCTTATTGCCGTACAATATTAGTGCGAATCGTGAGAAAAATAAACACATACCCGCGAAGATACATTACGGAAAGGGCAAATACCGGCCACACACTGGAGGTTATCAGGTTTATCATCGCATAATCTCATTAATTTTATAATATGATTTTAATTAAAGGAAAAAATAAAGCAGTATCAATCAGAGGGACGTTCAACATTTAAATAGCTTTGTATTAATCCAGTTGATATTTCTCTAATTGCTGTAGTAGTTGTACTAACAAAGGTACTGACTATTTACTCATACTACTACTACTTCTACCAATACTTCTACTACTATTTTTATTATTTTTTCCTATTATTCAGATATTCATAATATTATAATTTGTAGTAGTAATAGTAGTAGTTGTAGTAGTAGTATTAGTAGTAGTAGTAGTAGTAGTAGGAGTAGTAGGAGTAGTAGGAGTAGTAGGAGTAGTAGGAGTAGTAGTAGGAGTAGTAGGAGTAGTAGTAGGAGTAGTAGTAGTGATATACATTCTCCCCTCGATTCATCATGACAGTAACAATAATAGATACATTTTCTGAAATTTTAGGGGCGTCTTTTTAGAACACTGTATCTGTCGTCCTTCATAGTGCTCACACAATAACAAATAGACCCAGAGGATGGGCGGGGGGGGGGAAGATGCTACTAAACCAACGTCCGCACGAGACCAATATGGTTGTACATAGTGTATTACCTTCAACATGAATCCCATCAAAATCCATGAATAATACATCGAAGTTTTAGGTTTTTCTTTAGTGACAGCACTGGGCTTCAGGAATCTTGATATGTGCCTGTTTGATTATTGATTCTGTGATAATTAGATGAAACACATTTTGAAAGATATCAAAACATATAAAATTTACGTCTTAATCATTCATGGACTATACCGAATGGTTCTGACTGACGACAACTACAAACCACCTCACTAGTGGCACCACCATCCCAGTATGACGACCAGTTTGTCATGTTCCAGGCCGATTAAAACCCATGCAACCACTTCGCCATGACGATTCGTAGTCGAGCTATCGGGGGTTTTCAGTATTTAGACCAAGAATTCATAGAGCTGACCTGCTGTCATTAGAGAATCTCTACACAACACCTGTTACCGAGATATAGTTAATTACTAGATCCATAAGCTATAGGCTATCCTCATATAATTTGAGGATTTTGGTTTGGTCCAAAAAAATGTTATTCCGCTTTAAACTTTGCAGATACGCAACAAACTCTTTCCGAAGATAGATTCTCGCCTTGTCTTTTGTGTACTTGTACTTGAAATCGTTCATGGGCCCTGTTCTTTTGCAGACACACTAAAAATGAGGATGTCATTGGTCGTATGTGGGTAAACCGCTATAGTCGGAGAAAAAAAGGTGAAATGATTTCTAAGCATAATCAAGGTATTTGCTAATTTGTAGAGTCACGTGTAGATATGACTAAAATAACTTATTGTCCTATGTTCATAACGATTATCAACTGCGCTCAAATATTATATCAACTTATCTCCGCTCACAGTTATTACTAAAACAAACATGATAATGTTATATATACACAATCATTGGACGAAAAAGAGAAAAGTAAACTCAATTAAAGATATCCACAAAACGTTATCAGCATGGGGGCATGTTGTATTATAATAATCTGACTGTCCATGATCATATGTACAATATGTATAGGATAAGTTTAGACATGTAAAAATTAAATACATTATACAGCTAACCACACTGCAGGTGCATATATTTATTGGCGGGTATTTGGTTCGAAAGAGAAAATACATATTATGGCATGTTCAAGAAGGGGAAAATAGGTCTCATAAAACCAATATGGAAGTTAAAATCCTCAGACCCTGAATGCATATACATGTATTTCTAGACACTTCCATTTCTCCCAGAATTTATTTTATTTTATATCAATTGCTATTGTATCGAACTTCAACATTATCAGTATCATCTTCATCATCACCACCACCGGTAGCAGTATCATCATCACCACTATTATCATTCCCATCATCATCATCACTATCGTCCTCACTTCGTCGTCGCCATCATCATCATTATCAACAACAACATTATTGTCATCAACATCATCATCATCAACATCATCAAAGCCATCACTACAATCAACGGTAGCAGTATCATGATCACCACAATTATCATCCCAATCCCTATCATCGTCGTCATCATCTTCGTCGTCGTCACCATCTTCATCATCAACATCATTATCATCATCTTCATCCTTATCATCATCATCAGCAGCAGCAGCGGTATCCTCCCCATACTAGCAATCTGCGTTCTTTTCCACCTGCTCATTTAATCATCATCATCATCACTAGCAACATCATTGGATCTGCCGTCCATGTTGGCTCCATGAACCCAAGATATCCCTTATAACCAACACCAGGACCGTTATCATCGCCCTATACATCATCATCACCATCATCATAATTATCACCATATCTGCACCACCTTCACCATCACCATTATAAACAGCCTTAACCGCATTATAACACAGTCTTCGTCGTCATCATCATCATCTTCTTCTTCGTTCGTTAATCATTTTCCTCACCACCTCCTTAGTTACTATTATTATCACCATTATTATAATTACCATAATTATTATCTCCTCCTGTGATAAATAATGGCACTTTGAAAATGACGCTGATCATCATCATCATTATCATCATTATCCAGTTCTTCTTCCTTCCTCCTCCTTTTCCTCCGCCTCATCATCATCAGTAGTTATCCCCAATTCATCATTCGCATCATCACCATCATTATCATCATCAGCAGCAGCAGCAGCAGCAACCGCAGTATCATCCTCATCAGCATCATCATGACCAGCATCATGCTCGTCTTCGTCATCATGAACATCAAACACCACAAACATACTGTACTTAGCTCTACCACCGTGGTCATTATCATCATTATTATCTCTATTACCCTTATCATCATCATCATCGTAATAACCATCATAATCTATCATAATGCTCCTACCCGCACACTTACTCATCATCTAGTAATCACATCATCATTTTGTAATTATTTTCTTCGTCTCATTATCATTTCATCCACCTCTAATCAGTATCATTATCATCATCATCAATTTATCATCAACATCTTCGTCTAATATCTTTTCCATCATTATCAACATCATCATTCTCATCATCATCGTCGTTGTCCTTGTTACTATAATAACCAATAAAACATAGAATGTGAGGGGGATGCAGCTGTTTGCGAGTCCGACAGCAGTGTGTTCTTCTACAAGTTTTGTCTCCGTTTAGTTGATCCCTTCTTTCACAGATGTTGCCACTATCTGGTGTTTAAATTCCTGTCGCGTCCCGCCTCATGTCAGTAAACCGTCGTTATAACGGTTCTTTTAAACGTTTATGGATAAAACTGTTTTGCTGATTCGCAATTTAGAAGAACAAATGACTGTCTTAAAGATGTTTACTCATCATAATAATATAAAATGTTAAACAGATTTGTGAATTAATAACATACAAATGATTAGGATATAAATATATTTTTGAAAAAAAATGCGGTGGTGTTGACAATTATAAAAAGCTTATTTTATTTTTTAGGTAAAGGTTAATTGAACGTATAGGGTTCAGGGACAACGATAATATTATCAACCAAAGTAACTATTTCATTCTCGAGTAAGCATTATATATATATATATATATATATATATATATATATATATATATATATATATATATATATATATATATGTTTGTTTATTTAGGTGAATTCTATAAATAAAAGT
The DNA here is from genome assembly GCA_026874595.1 of Sipunculus nudus. NCBI lineage: Eukaryota > Metazoa > Annelida > Sipuncula > Golfingiida > Sipunculidae > Sipunculus > Sipunculus nudus. Next base: position 9,501,020 of record CM049312.1, on the reverse strand, counting down.
CAATTTAGTCGATTTAAATAATTATAACTGTATAAAGAATATGAAATAATTCATTCTATCTATGATATCTATGATATACTTACACGTAATGGAAATGTGTGTATTTAACCGATATACAATATCTGTGCGGTTCTTTAACTTTCTCTGAAAGGCCGTTAAAAAACTAGCGACACCTGCTGGAGATTACTGAGACAATGTGTTCGGGACGGTTTTATCATATATTATTTATTAAGACTGAAGTTTTTATCTCTCAAATAAGTTCCTGTTTGGGAATTTTATTTTGTTTCACTAAATAACATCAGCAATCTTTGCTCACTTTGCCGAACACACCAGGCGATCTACACCTGAAATGCACATGGTCTTTGGATTAAAATTAATGTAAGTTTAGTGAGCCACTCGCAGTGTCTGACCAATTTATTTCAGATACTTCTTCAATATAAGGGGAGGGGTATATATATTCATCCCACTCCGCACACTTTTTAGCAGGGAACGGTGAATGTAATCATGTCATCCTGAAATTAAGATTATATATTTGAAATGTTATATTTTGATAATTCGAACTTTCGTTTCATAACAACCTGGTTTAGAATAAACCTATTTTCGGAACACCGAATTTTTTTAAAACCTTTACTTAATTGTTATATACCATACAAACGCTGAAAGGTATATATATATATATATATATATATATATATATATATATATATATATAACTCTGAAGAAAAAAAACACTGTAAATTCACAACAGTCTGTTTCACGGGATGCGACCCGAACACCAGGTGAATGTGGTTAGAATGAAGCCAACGGCGTGGTTTGAAAAGCCGAGACTTTACGAGATTATGCTTTGTGCGATTCCCGGGGGAATGTGAAAGACTAACACTGATCCTATTGTCTTCGAGGGCGCAATAGGATTGGTCGGGGTACACGTGTTTTGTCAACACAAAGAGTAATCCAGATTAGGCACGTTGTACAGGTATTAAGCACAAACACGCTTCATTGAACAACCAGGTACTTAGAGTACAACCCCTCCAGTCATTCCGTTCTGAAGAGTGCCGTACAACGGTACGAAACTAATTAGTCAACACTATGCTTACAATCGTTTGATTCCTTATACATGATATATATATTTATACGCTCTGGTTATACCATTGAGCACTTTGCCATCAGTGTTTTGCAAACAAACTAGAAAGAACAATTGTATATATATATATATATATATATATATATATATATATATATATATATATATATGTGTGTGTGTGTGTTTGTGTGTTAATGTGGGTAGGTGATGATGTGTGTGTGTGTGTGTGTGTGTGTGCGCGTGCGCGCGCGAGTCATCATCCTCCGGCTCTTGAAGAAAAATTGACGCCACTGGACAACTGTTTCTACAGCTAAAAGTATCGCTTGATAAAGAGCTTATCTCAATAATTTGGAAAACTTTGGCATAAACAACCGTCTATTTTTAAATTTTATATCAAATTGTCTGAAATTCTGAAAAAAAAACCATATCATGCTTATTATTTTGGTACTGTTGTGTCTTACTTATGTTATTCTTGTTCGCAGTATCTGTCATCGTCTTAACGACCGCCACCAGAAGATACTCCCCACGTATACCCACATAGACTCTCATTTAGTCGTAATCTTCACTTTTATAATAATAATTTTATATAAGGACGGAGGTACTCAACCATTTTATAAAAGTGATATGTTATAATTAGATCTTCTAACTTTAAGGTGTTCCATGCATTGGGGTGGAAATGGTTGAGAAGTTATAACACACCAGTACGACTGAATATCTAAGTATTATCCGGATTTCAAAATTTGGGCACTGGTGTCTTTCAGGCCCCCAATGGCCATGAACCGGAAACCATTCGCTTAACGCCCTGTTACGTTCTGCCCAATCATCTGAATCGTTAAACTTTTGACCTGCAACCCCCCCCCCCCCCCTCTCTCTCTCTCTCTCTCTCTGTCTCTCTCTCTCATAGTATAGTAGAAATACAATTCAGGCGTATAAAATGTCTTCCATGGAAAGATATGTGACTGTCTGTTATTAGGAATGATTTTTTTATAGAATATTTTCAAAGAGCTCGAACCTAAAGGCTGAAAGACAGCAGTAATAAAGTGGTCAGCACATGTCCATGTGAAACCGGATATCTGAAACGTGATACCCGCAGTAGGCCCCTCAAAATATGTTTGTCTATAGATATTGCAAAAGAGAACGATTAGGGTAAATTCATAGAAGGTGTCCGTTTTTTACATGAAAATGTATGAGTTATTTAATACAAGGTAAGTTATTGATTTTGTCATAACATGTAACTTACTCAAGATAACTTTCAGTCCTCAATTTGATGATTCCTTGTGTCCCGGAGATAGTGTTATGCTCCGCCTAAATATTGGTTCATTCAACGCCTGGCATGTAGCCACCGCACAATAATCTATATTTCTTATTATGCTTGCACGTGTAAAAAAGGCGTCAACTCTGTGTGTGTGTCACTCGCTATGTTCATAGATCAATGTGTATTCATGTATCAATGCCTGTGTGTGTCTGTAAATATCAGTGACCTTGCAGTAATGTGTCCCTGGCACTTAAAAACGCATTTGATTTTTTAAAGACCGAATATTTCAACTTTTATATAAAATAACGACTCTACAATCGAGGGTTTATATTACATTTAAATATATGTGATCAACAGGGAAGATATAATAAAGCAATGTCTAGCAGGGACTTAATAATCAATTCACACATGCTCATCTTGAATAACATATACAAGAAATACAAAATTAAACCAAACCAAATATTTTCAAAGTGTTTATCTAAAAAAGCATCAGCAGACAGTCCATGAAAAATGTAAACCTGTTGCCCCAACCCCGGCCTTGAGATAGTCAGTGTCTCCCTCTAGCGGTAAAATTCAGCATCGGGATTTGACTCTGTCCGAACCACCAACGGCTCTTGAGATTCCTTCATGGTTGATTGCGTCAGTTCATGAACTTTGGCCGACACAGCACAGTAAACTTTAACGATAACAACAGTCTCTACGATTTTCATATGATAAGAGAATCATCGTACTTTTTCCAATTGAAATTATTTATAAATTAACATGATTAACGAGTGGGGACAGTCACGTGATGATAGTCAAGTCACATGATGATGGTCACAAACGTGTTTCTCACTTTGAGGGGTCTAGCGGGAAGGCTTTTAATAAACACAAAGAGTACATTTCAGGCAGAGAGTTAATTGGGCTTCACCGGATGTTGCTATGGCGACAGCAGAAGCCTATAGGAAGAAAGGACTACATCCTGGGTCTTCTGACATAAGCAAATGCCACTGTATTCCGGAACGCCCTATAGTGGCAGCGGTTTACAGCTTGTTCTTGTATTTGAAGTCGGTTCCCTTGATGTGGTTCACCAGCCTGTTAAAAATAAGTCAATAAAAGAAGGGTTCTGTTAAATATGGTCACTGCTTACTTATCTAGATAAAAAAAAGAGAACGTCTAAGACCACCCTATCTTTCCCTGCGATAAAGTTATTGTCAAGAGGATATGAATTGATACATAACAAATTGCAAAAAAAAAAAATAAAAAAAATAATAATAAAATAAATATCGTTTAGTTGGTAACATGAAAAGTTTAAATTTTCCATAAACTTTACATCATTTATGGACATAAACAGAAAATTAATATTCATACATTTACTATTATATCCTAAAATATACTTAGAACCTATCGGAAAACATGAAAGCTTATTTGATTTAAAACTTGAAAAATCACAGTGAAAAATAAGAATTAAGATTTAAAAAAAAGACATATACTAGGCTAGCAAGTTGTCCTTAGAAGAGAGCTTGTCACTTCAAGTTTAACACCAAAAACAAAAAACTACATAAATTACTTAACATTCATTGGTTAGAACCGCCTGCAAATGTTTCTACAAAAAAAGTATAATAAATCATTTCACTTACCAGTCCTTGGCGTAGTGGAGACTGCCGGCATCGAGAGGAGCCGAGAGACCACGGATTTTACCGAGGAACTCATCGTGAGCCTTCTTGTGGGGTTCAAGGCCGCCATAACCAGCTTTCGACATCATACCCTGAAAAAAAACCCCCGCAAACTTACTTACCAAAACGGAGGAATTACTTTAACAGAATATGGAAATATGCTCACCCATTAGTACACCAAGAGTATGGATCCTTAATTAGGCACATTATCATCTTTTTAGCTTCGAGTGTATGCTGCGAACGGTGCTCTAAACTTAACTGACAGTTGAGTAGTTTAAAATGCGTTAGTCGTTTTGTATGAAGTAGAAAGTTCAGAAAGATAAATAAATATGTCCTCAATCAGTTTATGTATATGCTATTTATCATACAAATAAATTCTGCTTAACACCAGCGAAAAAAAGACAGCGCACCCTAAAAACAAGACAACGTTGAAGCTTGGCCCTCACTGAACAAGTTATAACTTATCTTAAAGTTAAAGAAAAATATTAAAACAGGCTCAACATGATCTTGATTTTAATAAAAATAAATTTCTGCGTACGTTTCTGAATGTTCATTATGCGGGTTATTTCCGTAATAACATTTTAACGCAGATACAGCTATTGAGTACCAGATGAGTAACTTTACCTCCTCATCAGCGAAGTGGTGAGCAGCTACCTCACACAGCGCCTTCAGGTTACCGGCGCTGTTGTCAGAGGCAACGTCAAACACCGCCTTGAACAAGTTCTTGTGTTCGTCATCAAGGTTGTCATACTGAAGTGAAGATATGAACAAAGTGAACTTATTTGTAGCAAATGATTTTTCTTGCTTTGGACAGATGAAAAATCAATGTTAGGAAAAAATCAATGTTACAATTTTGATATAATAATAGCTATTACATGTAGATATGGCTTTATGGAAAAGTACAATTCAATGAAATCATTTAAATCACTGCCCTAGCATATGTTTGCAGTTTCACTGAGTAAAATGTGCTATACCACGAACTGAACACTAGATAGGTTAACTGGACGTTGTCACTTTGCACTGTTACTAAACAAAGTTAACATTCTCATGGAGAAGAGTAAACGCTAACACTGAGCAACTAGGGGATCTGTCTTTATTACTATGCTAAACGAACTAAGAAAAATCAATATGAGCGCTTGCCTCTCTCATCTGCATATTAGCTCCCGAAATTAAAAAATACCAAACTAGATTTGTACAAATTGTACAATAAAATTAATAGTTTATTCCTGTCAATGCAAAACTGGCCTTAAAACCAGAGGATCACGTCCCTTTGCTTTTCAAACTCCGCAATTAAATGAGTTGAGTCAAAGAACAACTTTAGATATTAGGTTCTTCCGCGTTTCAACCTAATCATTAGTACATTTTCCAAAGCACGCAGCACGATAACCTTACAAGATGTAAATGGCATTAGCTCTTTTCAAAGAAAAATCTTTTCACTTAAATAAAGAGTTCTTTACAATTTCGTGGCCATGACACATAAAGGATACCGTTTGACTGCAAAAGGTTTCCCAGAAACGTATGAAATGCGTTCCTACTCAAGGTTTTGAACTTAAAAGGTGCGAAACAGCATCAGTGTCCAGTTTAACAAGAAAAGAAAATGTTAAAAGAAGAAACCAAAGAAGAAAGACAAGAAAAAAAGCAAGAAAGAACGAGAAACACGATCAGCATGGAATCATATACTTACGAAGACCTTGAAGGACTCGTCCCACACAAATGGTTCGGGGATGTCGAAACCCATGGTGATAAGTTGATTAGACTGAGCTTCCCTGAACTCGAGCCGGAGGCTTAGGATGTGATGCTTCGGTTGCTGATGAGGATGTCCTCTGTGCCGGGACCGTCGGACATCTGGTCTTTTATAGCCGACTGTCGGTCGGTCGCGCATGCTGGCGCTGCACGTAGCGGCTATTATCTGTCATGATTCCCTGTCTTTACGGGTCGCAGGGTGCGGAGTCGATGATCCTGACCTGATTATAAAAAACTTGCTCTGGGATATTTTAGTGCCTAATTGGAATAATGATACTGTAATATTTTATGCTAAAGGGTTTTTCTGGGAAAATACAAGGACGACCAATATACCACGGTAAATACGACGAAATGAGCGGGATTGCACAAAACAAAGACAACTCAGAGAGCTCTGAAAACGTTATCTCGCTGAACATCTACTTTGCTTATTACATATACGCGTGGAAAATCTGCTTTACTAATTACTCATAAGTTTACATTAAATTATTTTCAGTTGTATGTTTGAAAGACGGCTTATCTCAACAAATATTTAATAACATGTCTGAATGGTTATCTAGAGGCACAATTTAACAATCTGTAAATATTTTCCAACTATTAAAAATGTTTTATGAACTGTGTTATATATTGCCTTTGGGTCCCACATAAAGAACGCCACGAAGTACTATATAGTTTTGAGTTTGACAAGTAGATTGTAATTACACGGATAAACAAGGTGGGAATTTTGCCATGAACGTGCTGCTTGACAGCAGACGGTGGATCAGGTCATGTTATCTTTAGGAAACAGTAACAAGAATGCTTTAACTAAGTCCAGCCCTCAGAACCTTTTTCATCTTCTTAACCAAAACCACAAAAAGGCAAACAGAACTTGTGTTTGATTCAGGCTGAGAGGAAGAGGCAGTGGCGTATCCAGGATTTGAAAATAGAGGGGGCGCAGCCCTAAAGTCGGGAAGGGGGGCTGTTTTGCGTCTTTGAGACATGTCATTCATTCATATATATATATATATATATATATATATATATATATATATATATATATATATATATATATATATATAAATATATATTGATAAATCTTTTTATTAATTATATTGATATTCCACAAAGCCCTATTAGTAGGAAGCAAGCATATTTAAACTTGTTTGAACACACTGCGTGGCTGTTAAATTGTCTCCTACTAAACATATCAAATATTGTTAGTTGGTGCATAATTATTATGATTATTATATGTAATTTTGTAAGGTATCTAGTTCAAGTTGTTTATCATGTTAACCGTCGGACCTCATCTCTCTCTCTCTATATATATATATAAATATATATATATAAATATATATATATATATATATATATTGCATTATTTGAACAACAGAAAAATACATGCATCAATAATTGTAGTGTTGTAACCTAATTGTAACTTTTAAGTAGAAGATGGTCAGCACACATGTAAAAGAACTGAAATGGATTAACTATTATATGTCACTGAATCTATCAAAGGATACTACATCTGTTTTTCATGTAGAGTTTCTGATAATGAATTCCATAATATAGGTTTCCGTAGATAAATTATTTTTGCAGAAATTAAGTTCGAACTATAGCCAGTTGGAGTTAAAAAGAAATAATGATAGTCTGACCTGAGGTAATTAAAATACATAAACACAAGAAATATTAGAAGTGAAAAATACTCATTGACTGTTATTTGCATACCATTTTCAGGTTTATATTATTATTGAAAATGCAGCTTTCTGACATAAAGCCTGGCCATCTAGCTCCAGTGACAGTAGCTGGGTATTTAGAGGTGATTTTAAATACCCCGGGCCAGAATAAAAAAACCGGAAGCTTTCATATAGTCTCTTGGTGTATTACATGGTAAATTTAAAAATGAGGCATAGCAAGCGTCTAGTGAAAGTACAAATAGCTTGCATGTATTGTTTAACAGATGTTGGCCATCTACCATCAGGTTACAGAACAATCACAGGGTTTGGAGACTTCCCTTCTGCACACAAACAAAATAGAAAAGAGAAATAGTAAAAAACATGAGAGAAATGTGTATGTATGTAATCCCTTTACTGTATAGATTTATTTTAGAAATTTGTCTGACACTCTTTACATTTACATTACGAACAATATCTTGCTAAGCTTTTGTTCTTTCTTCACAAAATTTCAACAAATACAACAACACTATTTTCTCTTTAGGTCAATAGGAACCTTTAGATCTGATAATAAATATACATTATTATATAAGTTATATATATCTATATTTACATTACAGACAAGATCTTTCTTGTATTTCTTCTTTCTTTTCCATATGGGAATAACATTACCATAACCGAGCATCGAGAAACATGAAAATATTTTTTTTACTTAAAACGCCATATTTTATATCTATATGTGTGCATACTCAATTAAAATAACATAAAATAAATTTGAGTTAACAAAACATAACACTTGCCAGCGACTGGTATAAGTGTTAGCAAAATTTTAGGGAGGCGCGCGCCCCTTTGCGCCCCCCTATGAATACGCCCCTGAGAGGTTGTCACCCGTGTTTGTGCACGTCTGTAAATAGATACACAGACGGAAGAAAACGAACGTTTGTGAATTTGAATGAAAATGAGAAAAATGACAAATGACTTGTCTTGTGTAGCAATATATTCCTGCAACTTTGAGATCTCTTAGATCACTTATAGATCTTCCGACAGAGAAAGAAAGTATTTATTTCTTACTCAGGAAAATTGATCTAGATATTTATATGCTGTGCTCGAATTTATGTTTGTGTGCGTGCGTTTGTGTGTGGGAGGGTGTGTGCGCGGATGTGTAATCTTTAACGTTTAGCAACAGGTTCGGAACTTCCTATATAAATATGGGAAAGCTAACTAAATGAAAAATAAAAAAATATGTTTAAATAACGTTGAATATGTTAAAATAAATTCATTTTGTATGAGCGTTTCGATATATGTGGGAAGGGGGAGGCAGAAAAAATTCACGATAAAAATCTTGTATTGTACCGAAATTGCATGCTCCGGTTTCAGGACATACACAGCAGAAGTTAAAGGTCTGATAACCTTTCTGCCCTTTGCTTAAAAATTCCTATTCAAGACACCACAATAGACGCTCGTTTTATGGCCGATATCAGACTTATAAAGCATCCTTTAAAAAATACACAAAGCCCATAGTCGTATTCTAGGTTTATAGCGGCCCGTATATGTCTGGGGCACGTCAGTTTTTTTGGACAGGTCACATGGTTTTGGTGACAGTATGGGACTAGTCCGTTTTTTACATGTCCCCGCAACGGACGTCGTGTGTACGTGTCATGGGTGCCCAGACCTCGACGACTGTCATTACCGTTATAGGAAGATCATCCATGATATAGGGGTTCCGGCACCGTCATTAGAGCAATTTTGACAAATTTATTAAAAATACTTGGCATAGTACATTGAACTCATGGAAGTTTCCATGAATGAAAAAGTAACGCGAGGTATAGAGTGATACATAACTCATTTCCTGAAATGTGAAAAAGCTACATGTAGAAACACATTCACTCACACAGACACACATATATTTATATACAGTTGATTTAAGTGATATCCGAATAAATACTTATCAACTTATCCGTATCTGGGAAAAACAAGCTTTTGCTGGGTTTACGTCTCAGATTATAATGATGATAGTAATAATCATAATAATAATAATAATTATTATTATTATTATTATTTTATTTTTATTATTATTATTATTATTATTATTATTATTATTTGGATCGAGCAAATCTTGAGGCATTAATCGATAACCACATTGAATCGAAGAATCCTTGGCACACCTTCGGTCTATTAAAAAAAGATGGCCAGTTACGTCAATGCTAGGGTTAGCGCAATATATCGACCGGTTCAAGTAGACAGAGGCTTTTATTGCCGCGATTACTCAATAATCGATATGATTACGGAGGAGTCTGGCAAGATTCAAAACGATTATTAATGGCTCTGACCATATTCAATACGATTATCAATGGCTCTGATTATAATCAATACGATTTTCAATGGCTCTGACTAGAATCAATACGATTATCGATGGCTCTGCCAAAATCAGTACGAGTATCAATGGCACTGACAAAATCAGTACGATTATCAATGGCTCTGACAAAATCAGTACGATTATCAATGGTTATGACAAAAGAATCAATACGATTACCAATGGCTATGACAAGAATCAAAACGATTACCGATGACTATGATAAGAATCAATACGATTACTGATGGTTCTGACAAAGAATCATTGCGATTACCGATAGCTCAGACAAAGAATACATTCGATTTCCGATGGCTGTGCCTAGAATCAATATGGTTACCAAAGGCTGTGACAAGAATCAATATGATTACCGATGGCTGTGACAAGAAACATTATGAGTACCGATCGCTCTGACAAAAACCAATACGATAACCGGTGGCTCTGACAAAATCAGTACGATTATTGGTGGCAGTGATGAGAAACAACACCGATTATCCATGGCCTTCACATGAATCCACGGAAATTAAATAATAAAATATTTCTATATAAATAAAGAGATCCAATTTTTGTTTAGAAAACAACGAAAAACTGTGGTTTCAAAGTTTTCGATAGTCTGTGTCGAGCTAGGGCTAGAGTATTATTAAGGTATTCCGTTTACTTCATGATGGCATTGTGTTACCTCTTGTATCACTGCTTATCTGTGGCTAGCATACCGAAGCGCATTTTTACAGACTGTTCTTTATGTAGAATATAGTATTATATAGATTCATGAATTAAAGACAATCATTATTGTGCTTATATAATACTATAGCCTTAATCATATATTTTATACATTTATCGGCGGACCCCTGCCTCAGGCCCACTAAAATATCATATATACACTTTATCTTATAATTCTACATTATTGGACGAGACTGTGATTGGGTATCGCTTACACTGACAGTCAGAGAAGAGCACTTTTGATTGCATAGTCAATGAGATTGAAAAAAAGATCCAAAATTGAACATCTGATTTGTTATTACATACTCATTAATTAAAATGTCATAAAGACGGTGTGTTTAGACGGTAACCGATTTTGATTTTCATTTCATTATTTCTAAAACTCGTCAGCATTTATTAGAATACTAAAGTTTTCCGTCTGGCGTCTGGCGTAAGAAACGTCTGGCTCTAATGCTTTAACATCTGTTGACATCACCCCCCCCCCCACCCCATCTCCGCCCCTTTCTAGTGGGAAATTTGGTTTCCGCACCTGGTATTAAGCCGCCTGTCCATACCACTCACCTAAGCTTTATACATGGACTTCGCAATTAAGAAAGGGCATTGAAAATGCTTCCAAAAATATAAAGTTCATTGTATGAATCTCGTCAGCAGACATTTAACCTATCTGAACAAGGCTGCAAAATTGTTTCTGAAACGATTGTCACATGATTTCCACGAAAGTCATATGAGTGTCGTCTTTGTCTATCGTCCCGTGCGAAATGGCCTTGAGATAATACATATAATAATATATCACTAATATAGGTCAAACTGACTTTCAAACAGGGCTTGAGAAAATCTGGTCAGAAACTTAAAAATAACACGGTAATGTATATTCTCTTGGCTTGAACAGAAATGTCAGCTGAAAAAAAGGCTTTTTTTGATTGATGCATATTAAATATTGGATCCTTAAGTTGTAATAATGTGTAGATGCATACAACATTCACATTAGCATATTACCCTATCTTGCGTTGTGACTTTGTCCTTTTTCGTCCGGGTCGGGTTTTCAATAGGCCCAGCTCTCGCTGTTTATTTTTATTAATATTACTATTACTATTATTATTATTATTATTATTATTATTATTATTATTATTATTATTATTAATATCATTATTGCCACTACTATTGTTTTTATATTCTAGGAAGTATATCATATTAAAGGGGCAAATTATCGATAAAGGCTGCATGGATTGTCTAGCTTTTTATATGCCTATTGAAGTCTTATCAGTTTTATAAGACTGGTGATGCGGCCTACAATTATTTTGTTTTACAGGAATTTTCAACCAAATATCATATACTGAATAAAGAAAAAACTCTCCGCTTGCATGCTGACGACGGATTGGTGATTAAAACTCCAATTTTCCATGCCGATCTTTATGTATTCGGTGACACTGATTATAAATATTTGGCATATTATAATTTTTCTGGATAACCGGTGAAATGGGTATATTTTGATCGGATCTCTAAAATTTAATTTATCTCAACAAATTTACTCATTTCTTTCGTTTTCTCTTTCTCACTCTTGTATGACTCAGGCTTCCACAAACCTCAACTGAAAGACCTTTAGAAAACTTAGGAAAGTTGTGTGGACAAACATAAACAGACAGACAAGAGATCATACAAAAAGGAGGGACACGTAATCTCTTGCTAGGACAAGTGGCAGAATATCTAAATGAGGCTGGGATTTCCAGTTGATGTGGATTCATTTGAGCCAACGAGTTGTGTCTTGTGACGCAAGCGCCCCCTGGAACTAAGATATCGTAACTAATCGGTTATCATTCTTTATCTTTTCCTGTCTTACATATATACCAGGATTCCTTTCATAATCTGTTTGATAAAATGTATATGTGTCATTGCAGTGAGTCACCTCACTGAGGTACCTTGAAAATGAAGGCTTGTGAACTTTGATACGTGTCACGTCGACTGCGCAAAGTGCGTCCTCACATAATGACCCGGACATGGGGCGCCTCCTGTCAGGAGAATAAAGAACAATTATACAGTAGCCTTGCTCATACTGACTGTGTGTTTGATTTATTATAAGAGCGCGTAAATGTAGAAACATACAGGCAGGCGCATAGAGCCATGATAGACATGATAGAGCCTCGTTATGAATCATTAACACGCGTATGACTGTACATCGTGTATATGAATTTGTGTTGTGTCTGATGTGATATGTCATATGTACATATGTGTCAATGGTCACGCAAACAGTTGTTTACTAACATATGTCATTCATGTCTAGTTGACAGGTTTTTTTTTTTACAAATAAGAATCATAATAAATCTAATAATATTAAATAATCATATAAATTGGTATTATTCTGCATTCATAACCTTAAACTGTATCTACCTGAATGCATGTATGTATATGTATGTATGTCTATGAGGGTGTTTGCGATAGGTAAGTGTTGGTGTGTGTGAGGGTGTGTGTGATGGGTGGATATGTAAGTAAAAGGCCTATAACAAGCGATCATTAAAGAGAATCACAGTTTTTTGGGGTTTTTTTTGTAATATTAGGTAAGTGATAACCATTCACCCATTCACCTGAAGTCCTGTTCAAAGTAGAGAGTAAAATTTAAAAAAACACACACTTTTTTTGAAAACACATTTTGCATTTACATAGTAACAATACAGGTACATGCACCAGGCGTTTTGGCGAAGATGTTTTAGTGGTTTGGCCCTCGAACCTGTTTTAAACTAAGATGTATGTATCTATGCAACATAACATAACTCAGGGATGGAATATCTCAGATTGTCCCACTCTCTGTGGATAAGAGCTGAGGTTTAACAGCTGCTAAGCCCAAGCTATCCAGTATAAGTCAAACATGTATACAGTTTACAATATATTACAGTCTCAAACTATTAAAAAAAGAGTGATATTGTCTTATCTCGTGGGTGCTCACCGTCAAACACCAAACTCCTCCTTAACACCAGAGATTACGTGTTTAACGTCTCGAGTATGAAATAAACTCCTCATGTTTCATTCAGTGCCAGACTCCTAATACACACAAACTTAAATACCTGGCCCCTGTGGTCTAGGCGAGGTGAGATTTTTCACGACCGGCCCTCACCCAGGGTGAGCGCTCTGCAGGGTTAATGGGAACACTGTGCCCCAACGCCGTGTATCACTCACACACGAGTGCGTCTTTGCGGGTTCCTTTGCGTTATGACCGATTAATGTGGAAGATTACGCACCTAGGATTAAAACAGGCGCGACAGACACCGGCAATAGCTGACACAAGGATACGAAAATAACAAGAATGGAAGCGAGTGCTACCGCCATGTCACGTATAGTTAAAAACCGAAATGAGACTCTGCAGATGTACATACTTATATAAAGTATTCGATAAGACAGCATTAACAAATACCGGCGGCTACCTCAACAAAAAAAACATGTATGTCTGTTATGTATTTATCCACCAATGAAATAGTGACATCATTGCCTCTGATGTAAGCCTATTATACAAATATAATGGTGAGTTCTATACAATTAGATTTAAACGTGAATGAATGCGGGTGCATTTGTGTATTTAAATAATAATCACGTTCTTTCCTCATAAGTCTGCCATATCTTATCTGCACCACGTATTGAAGCTTTCGATAATCTTGATCAAAGCCAAAAAGCATCCGTCCGTAGTTTAGATGCAAGCATAAAGGGCAAGGTCTATCAGCGACTGTGTCAACCTCAAATCAACCTCCGCAAGGTCAGGAGGTTTATGATTGATTACTTTGAGACAAAAGAGGCTCTGTATTACAACAATTAGCTCGAACGTATCACAATCTCAGACAAGGTGACATATATTTTTTTTATATTTAGGTCCCCGGGCAATGAACTTAAAAATCTTTTCGATGTCCTCCGAGTGTCCCATCTTTTGCCAAAACTTATAAATCATCTTAATCACTTGTTTCGCATAATAAAAAAAGGCTTTCCTCATAATGAATGTTAAGGCTGGTACATGTGTCATGTAATATCGTAAAAAGACTAATTTTACTAATTTATAAATGTATATGAAGCTTGATATAATGAACTCCATATTATAAATTGTGAGTTTACATAAAAAAGGAAACTTGAAGGCCACTGTTGTTTGATGAAATAGTAGTTTGTACTTTTTAAGTGTAGTGTTTATGTTTTACCTCACTTAATTGAGAACGACCTGTCTATTCTAATCCGATGATTGCACTTGCACACGAGATAGCAAATGCATAAGAATAGAGTTGCATTTTACCTGGTGTATGAGCATGCGCGAGACGGTCACCTGCTCTGTGCGAAAATACTAAGTCAGCCTTGCGGGTTTTTCTAAACTACATATCAGAAACGCTGATTGAAGACTTATATCCTCTAAGATATAACAAAAACGATATATCTGTAAATACAATGGACCCGAACCCTTAATGTCGATTGTCTCTGTTAAAAGTCGCTAGTGTCGCAGAAAGGGCAGAGTGTAGCCAGATTTTCTTGGTGTTATCAGGGCATTGTGTTAGATGTATGTTTCTCGAAAACTTTCCTCTCTTTGTTATGATCTCCCGTGATACAGTCATACAATAAGTGTACCAATGAAGAATGTACAGTTGTAACGATTACATTTGGGCTGACTTATTGCCATGACTAACATTACCATTGATAGTATTTATAAAATATTATAATAGTTACGCTTAGTTTACACACATGTATGTATATATATATATATGTGTGTGTGTGTGTGTGTGTATGTTGTAATTAATGTTACTCTGAGGCTTGTCGTTGATGTGCCTGGCAGTGACAGCTCCAGTGAAGCTGGCAGCATTTGAGTGTCTTCTATGTCTATACTCTCCCTCTGTGACCAGAAACCGCGTTGTCTTGTACCCTCTATGTACAAGACAACGAGGGTTAACCCAAAAGGGGGTTACAAGACAACAAAATAGGGTTAATAATATGAAGGAACAATGAGGAGTAAAATAACATGAACAGTATCAAATTTACAAATATTGTTATTTCGACTATTGAATATTAAAACAGATCAAAATATGCTTCAGCGGAGCCTGAAGCAAGTTACGAAGTATAAGATACAAGTATAGTGTGCCGTGGTGGCGCGGATCCAGGACGGGGCTATATCTTGCAGGAGGTATGCGCTCTAATGACAGCCACACTAGTTATACAATGGTATACCTGTATATATGTTCGAGCTATGTTTGTGCTTCCATTAACAGCTGAAACTCATTTGTATCAGCAAATGTTACAAAGTAACAGTAAACCAGTACACTAATAACAGAATAGGTTTATTGGTGTTTATATTACACAACATCTTGATAAATATTACTGACAATCCTGAAATATAATATTATTTAATCCTATAACACTAATCAGAAACGTGCTCTGATAACATATCGTATTGATGCAGATACGCAGAGCTAGTAAGTGTTGTAGTTGTGTGGATTATGACGTATGGCTTTGTTCATCTCCCGGCTAGCTGGGGCGCCAGGCGGTGCAGACCGTACGTGTTCAGCTCCACGTATACTATTTATATATTGGTACTGTATCATGACATATCCGAGCAAGATGATGATGATGATTCTACAGTAGTAGTGTAATATAATTTACACAATATACACTGTAATATGATTTACATGATGATAGCAATTATTATTGACATATATATATATAAAAATGTTCGCTGCAGAGATATTTTGATTTTATACATACATCTACGATAATTACTGAAAATTTCTGTCTACATGTTTAAAGGTACATGTGTGTGTCTGTGTATATATATATATATATATATTAATGTGTTTGTGTGTATATATATATATATATATATATATATATATATATATATATATATATAAGGGTTAACCCATACTTTTTGTTTTTATGTAGTGAAGTAAAGGCTGTGCCAGTCTGTTACACGTGGAATAGGGAGAGCCCTAAACGCACACGCACACCAACGTACCTTAATGATACAAGTCTTTTTATCTCTGATCAGCTCCCGCGGAGCTATGTGCAAAAACTTGCACCTCTTGTCATGCTATCAGTGATTGTTGCAACCGGCCGTTTCAGCAGATGTATCCAGTGACAGTGAGTTAATTCAGGTATACCCATTGACATTGTTAATGAGAGACAGACAGACGGACGGACGGACGGACAGTACTTGTGCAGCATATTGGCATCCTGTGCATGCAGGGCGATGATAGTAAACAGCAGATGTGTGAGAAGTACATTCCCTTTCTTCAGACAGAGTACCCATAAACATGCAAAACCATGAACGTAAACTAAGTTAATATATGTATTCACATAAACATAATACATATGAATTCGCATATTCTGTATCCAAGTCCTTGGCCTTTGGTGAGGTATTCGGATTTGTTGTCAGAATCTTTTTATATAACCAGCCTTCCTTGTTTAAACAATTGATATTTATTTCATTGAGAGTTCATTTCTAGAAACACATGTTCAAGAAACACACACACATTTATATATATATATATATATATATATATATATATATATATACGTATATATATATATATATATATACGTACATGCATATAAATAAATATTATAGTGAATTTATAGATACACATTCTAGAAACACACACACACATGCATATATATATATATATATATATACATGTATACATATATATGTATATTATATATTAATCCTGTAAAATATACCAGCTGTCTTACCATATGTATGATGAATTTAAATTTGAAATAAAATGCTTTCGAACCTTCCGGGGGGGGGGTATTAAGTTCAAATGTCGCATCATGACTACTTTACATTTGATTTCAGAATGCACACATGTCGTCTGCCCGAAGAAACCACGTGACAGACCGCAGAGGTCGTCGCGTCCTGTCGTCTGCCGAGTGTACGTGAGGGTAGAAAACAGTGCAAGTTGACGACGTAGGGCGCGCGTGATGGGGCTCATGGTATTACATATTTTGTTATTTCTTTCATAAGGGCCGACATAAAAATCAGAATAATTATAAATATTATATACAAGTGTGTTCCAACCGTGCTAATAATCTTCAGCCCCGTGTGATATTTATGTTAGTATTCTCGTGTTATGTCTGTCTTAGCACGCGTCCAGCATATAACCGTAAACATTCATATTACTGGAAGCTTTGTTGGAGTTATATACTGCTATCATAACTTTATTAATATATGCAATATGTATACGTGGTATAAAATGTAGCGTGATTTAAGGTTGGCAAATGTTGTAACGTGCACCCAACTCCTCACACGCATATAGGCCTTTGTAACGGGGTAAACAACATTTAACCCGCCCCCCCCCGCCCCTCCCACACACACACCTGAAAAAGTGTGTGTGTGTGGGGGGGGGGGGTTATGTCCCCCTGTCGCACATCTTATTGCGCCCACGGTTACGTAAGGGTTTAACAAATATCTAGGTATTTGTTAATTTCAAATAAAGTTGATATGCATTGTAACTTTATTGGACCAATTAATACGCTAATTAGAATGACCCTTACTAGAGGGCATCCCTAGAGACAAAATAGCTTAATTGGATCCGCCTTTTTTCCGGATCAGCAACAAAAGTAATGAGCTCTGATCCCTCAATATAGTACACGTTTTGTGTGATCCCGTCAACAGACAAACAGACACATTAACAAACATATAGATGAAAGCATGACCTCCTCGGTGGAGTATTTGTGTTAACAGTCGTGTCAACTGTCCGAGTCCCGTTTGAAAATGTAATTTTTGTATTTTTCTGTCTTATCCGATATAGCTTTGTATATAAGGATGAAAGTTTTTGGAGGATTTTTTTCGAGGACGGGATATGCTGTCTTCACTTCCAAGATGAGTAAAAAATTATGGGGATAAAAAATATCGAGGATGCGCTTGTTTTTTTATATAGTTTGCAGGACAGATGTTTACAAGATTAAGCGTCTGAGGAAAATATTTAGTAGGATGCGTAAAAATATGAATGGGAAAATATACACGTGACACAATCACAAACTCGGGATGTCACCGAGTGGTTCTCAGGATTACTGAGAGGACAGGCTGCATGCATGGGTTGGGCCATATCACGACCAAAATTTACAACAAAGAAAGAGAAGGAAAGAATAAGAGAAACAAAATACAAAATTAACGAATGAGGCAATCAGTAAAGTAGAAAGTCAAAAGTAGAACTATTGGTCAAGAGAAATGGAGAAAAAAAATAAAAGAGAAAAAACCAGAAGAGAAATAGGATAATTAAGGAGCACAGTTTCCCTAGATGCTCTTGATATCCACGGAGATGTAAACAAGACATATATATATATAGTTACCAATAATTCCTTGTTTATTATATAATGATTATTTGCTTGACTTCAAGATGTAGATCAACATCTGAGCACTCATTAGTGTTGGAAATTAGAAATAGAAATGAAACACCTGTGTGCACGTGTTACAGGTTTCCTTTAATATGATGAACTCTGAGTGTTTTATTTATTTGTATTCTTGCGGTTAGACAGCCTCGGTCTGGGTTGTTTTGACTTCCATCAGACAAATTGAATAAACAGGCAGGTTTTATTACCCAGAAGGAACATTGCCAACGATACGGGACTTGCCAAAACTGTTTTCAACATATGTCCTATAAGCATTTCTGCAAACCATCTGGTACCTTTTTGGCTGAATGCCAGTTGTATTCTCAATAACTAGTTTAGTCACTAATATTATGCAGTTTGACGGTAAATCAATGAACTGTATCAATGTTATATTATATACCTAGTTTAAAAAAAATATATATATATATACTAATGATATATACAAATAATAATCACATATACAAATACATATAATATACACATAAAAATTTATTTTAAATATATATATATTATTCTACTAAGGTTCTGTCAAAGTAGGCTCACCACATCACTACATGTTTCATTTTCACCATAATTATGATGATTACTGAATTAAAAAGATCCACAAACACGTCAAAAGAGAAAAGATATGAGAATATAAGTGTTAGCCATTAGCAATAATAAAGTTTGTATCAGAAATTAGTTTCCCCAAGCGAACATGCAATGACATGACAATACGTCCCTTCATATTACCAAAGCATTATCTGCAGTTGTAGACATTCGTGATAAATATGTATTATTTTACATTATTACTTGTTACTGGCAAAAAATAAGGGTTTCTCCATCAGTTGTAATATATTAATGTGGTTATTATAAGTAGACATAAACGTTTGCAAACAGACTGTTATAAAGAGGATTTAATAACGCAATTTATCAAGTCCGTGTATCATGATATCAGAGTTATATTATATATCATATCACCTTATCAGAACCAGAAGAAGGGCAGTTATCATTGTACAGTCCAACGTTTCCCGCGGGTAAATATACGAATTTGATGAATAACTATCCTTCCTGTGAAGGAAGTGCAAACATACAGTTTTAGATGATTTATACACCGGTATATTGCCTGGGAATAAATGTAATCACGGAAATATATATGTAATTATCAACTGTGAAACCTCGCTTGAGGCCACCCATGTGACATGACCACACAGCTATTGTGAGCGCTTTTTTCACAGGATCATCAAACACGCGGCCATGTGTGTATATACCTGAATGACACGACCTTTATGTGTATAGTAAACCTGACTAGGATATGTCAAACCGGGACAAGTTGATGGGGCAGTTTGGTCCTCAGGCTAGTAGTAATTCCTCAAGATAAATTTGATTCAAAGCCGTTTTACACAGTGATAGTTATGTTTAAGATGACTTTACCCTCCGCTAGATATAATGACTGCAGACAGTGAAGATTATCACTTATATCTCGCTTACTATCCTCCGTCCATGCAGTTGAACAGTGAACATGTAAAATGTTGTGCAAATAATATAACTGACTTGTTTCTGGTTAATTTGTTGTATTTGACAGTAATTACGATTGCGGTGTATACTATAATTTGTGAGAAAATATATTTATATAATTGTATACATTTTAAAGTAGTTTAGAATAGTTAAAATAGTTACAATTTTAAGCAGTCAACGATACATTTGGCATTTTTGATAATTTAGATGCACTATATGGTCCATATTTTTTTACAGAGGATAAATGTATATGTAATTATGTATGAATGCATTAA